>JBAMHX010000014.1:17131884-17147352 GCA_037177515.1 Pseudomugil tenellus | reverse complement strand
ATTCTATTCTATTCTATTCTATTCTATTCTATTCTATTCTATTCTATTCTATTCTATTCTATTCTATTCTATTCTCCTCCTGCACGCACTGCGGAAGCCAGTTAGCCAATGAACCTTCCTGTTCCTGTTGTTATCAGTTTGACGCTCCTGCAGTCAGCAGTCTTTTGGACATGGACCTGGACCCTTTCAGTGCAGCAACCAAAGCCTCCGCGGTCACTCAGGTGGATGATTCACAGCATGAACACAGAGATCTTAGAAACTCTTTTCTGTAAGACGTGTCAGTCTTAATAAGAGATTTCATGTCATATTCAGACAGGCTCAGAGTTAATTTCATCATATTTAAGTCCAGAATAACTTTTGAACTTGTTCCACTCAAACATATTTTTTTTTTTATTTTTTACCACAAATACAATTTAACATTGTCTTTGTTTGACATTAAATATGCTGAAATAAACTTGATACGTGTGGATACAGCATGAAATCACTTGGTAAGCTTGGCAGAGTTAGAGGTGTTGCCTGCACTGCTTCTTTCTACTACCAAAACCTAAGGTTTTTGATGGCATGATGACCTGTAGAAACCTGCTTCTAGAGACTTCTTCTTCCTGCTTTATCACCACAGCAGATCACTCATGGCATGAACTGTAGACTGCAGCACCACTCTGCTCTTATCTTTTCTCTTCAGGTCTGGGAAAACCTCGGTGTATACTTGAGTAACTTAAATGTTACTTACTTCTCAGAGAAGCTGTTCAAACATTCCCCCCCCCCCCATTTTCTTTTTCTTTTGTTTTTTTGCAGAACTTTTGGCACATGCAGTACATTAAGAGTATTAAAAAAATAATAACACGTTTGAAAATGCTCAATATGAAGCATGTAAGCTCTTTGGCTGTGTCCGAATTTGCCCCATATGCCTTAATCCCTCATTCACTACATATGGCTACACTACATAGCACACTATATAGTGCCCTCAATCTGCTGGCGATTCAGATACGAAGCTAATTTTGTGTGAAAATGTATTATTTAATTTTTTTGTATTTTATTCTTGCTTTGTATCATATTGATTCTGTAGAAAATGGATAAAAATAATGCTTTATAAAATTTTTTGTTAAACTTTTTTGATGTTCGTATCATTTCCGCCATTGTAAGCTCTGGTCCGCAATGCATTGTGGTCTATATTGACCTGTCTAGTGACCATCGATGCTTGCTAGTGTTCAAGATACAATTGTGGGTAATTTTGGGTGCACTACTTTTTTCCTAAAGTACATTCGGACACCCCTACAAAATGGCGTGAACACTATATAGGGCACTATGTTGGGCGTAGGGTTCACATTCGGACACAACCTTTCTTTTAGCATTAAAGGACGCACATTGTATGATTCTGGAGTAGAGAGTTATTTATATATCTGTGAAACACTGACAGCTACCTGAAGTTTTCAAATGTCTGAGATGTACACAGGGTGCCTTTTAGCTTCTGTGCTTTGACACACCAACAAATCCCTCCACTGCTGCAGAAAGAGAATGATTCAACAAGAAAAATACTTTATTGGTGAACAGGTGACACATACAGAAGAAGGCTGGTGGGGTGGTAGAGGACTTTGTCTTTTAAATCAATTACCCCACCGCTACTCTTCAGTTTTTATGAGATGCCATTGCTGTTTGGCTTTAGGTTTAAGAAGCAAAACTGGTTTGGTTTAGGTTGGTAGTACTAGGGCCTTAGGTGTAATAGTTAGAATAAACAGGCAGAATCAGTTCATTATAATGTGAAGCAAGTTGGCGAAGTCTAAAACAATGTCGGGCACATTTGGTTCCATAGTTCATAGATGATTTGCTGAATGTACTGTATTTTACACATTTAACCTGTTGAAGAGACTCACATATGCAGCAGTCATTTACTAGAATCCGCCTAAATCACCAAACATCCCGCCAGAGTTTCCCATGTGACCAAATATATGATTCTAAACTTGTCCTGCTAGATATTCAGTTGTATGTTTAGAACATGGGGCCTGCAGTGCAAGTAAAAACCCATTTAAATAACTCTCCTTGCCTTATTGTTCTGCTCCTTTTGTTTTCCACAGCCTGCTAATTGGGACTCGTGGGTAAGCAAATCATTCTCCTGATAAAAATGAGCTAAAAATAATTTGTAATTTAAACTTTTTTTAAAAAGTTCCTATCATCTTAATCAGAATTTTGTGATTTATAGTTTAATGTAATCATCATTTCATTAACATGACCCTCTCACACTGCAACCCCACAAACCCTGCACTCATTTGGCTTCCTTTGTGATAGATTTGTTAATATTTTTGTTACTTTATTATCTTTTCCGTCTATAAATCTCTTTCACTTGTCTGTCCCAAATCTGTTTGTGTGTTGTCTTTGTCTGCAGTGCTTGATGTAATAACATAACACTGAAGATATTTTTGTACAACACAAATAGAAATTGGGGATGAGCTTAAGTCAATTCAGTTCCAAATGAACATTATACACTTACTGAAGCAGTAGAACTAATGTCTAATAGTAAAGTACTCTACAGTGACAATACCATAGAGGATTGTATTGATTGAAAAGCACTACTGATCTCCCTAAAATTGGATATATTATTTGTAACTGAATTAACTTTCTCATTTTATGTTTGCTTTGTTATCCACAATTGTTCGCATATTGCACTGAAAGAACGTGGAACCCTTACATGGGATCTTCATGGTAATATGTGACACACATGGAGCAGTCTTGCTACAGAAGTTGGGTAAAACTGCTCATGTTCACTGTGGATTGTTGAAAAGAAATGGAAGCAATAAGCTAACATGAGCTTATGAGCAATTTTCACAAAGGTGTGCCGGTAACTTACTCATTTTACCATAAACTGATCCCTTTGTTCATCCCTACCGCTGTAAGAGAGATGTGTCTTAACAGCCTCGGAGCTCAGGTACGTCAGGCCCTATAAGGTCTAACAGTTGCAGCTCAGAAAGAAAGGACACTTCTGCTCTTACAATGCTGCTTTCTTCCTCTGAATGTGTCTTTGGGATTGTAAACCATGCTTGCTAGTCACATTCAGAAGATTCCTAACTGTCTTCTAATAGGAATAAAAAAATTGTTTATGCCTTCTACCGCCACCCTCTCTTATCTTCATCTGTCTTTTGGTTTAATCTAAACCTCTGTAAAGGTTAATACTTGCACATCAATTTCAATGAGTCTGATGGTTATAAGGAGGTTGATGGTGATGATGATGGCATCTGCCTCTCCTCCGTGGCATCTTATGCTTTTATTTCTAGTAACCATTGCAGAGCTGCTGCTTTAAACATTGTAACTAATTTTAACTGGAGTTAAAATGGAGATCCATGTTCAGACATAGTATGTCAAGTATTAATTACTTTACTTATCAGATATTAACATGTAATGTATTTTTTTAACATCTGATTTTGAACTCTTTGCTTGCTATTTTGTCCAAACAACCACATTTCCAAGAAGGTTGGAGAGCTGTGTAGAAAAATAAGCTAAATATTTTTATATCACTGAAAAAAATACTAATGATTTGGGAAAATTTAAAATAATATAATACTTAATAATAATATTTTATTATATGTAATAATAAAAATAATATTTAAACATGAAAATTTATTGGATGCTTAGTTTGCCTCTGAATCTATCAACACATACAACAGTAATCCCAAAAGAATGATGTGTTCATTTATTACATTTTACTGCCTAAATGAAAACAGAAGGGAAAGATTAGCAAATCGTGTAACAATTCCATGCAGAATATAACATTATTCAAATTTGACAGGCGCAACACATCTAAAAAAACCCAAACAGGGATGTTTACCACAGTATGGGACCCCAACTTTTTTAACAACATCAAGAAAGTGAGGAGACCAGTTTCTATGGTTTTAGAAAAGGAATATGTCTGATGCAGGATTCTAGCTGTTTAGCAGTTTAACGGCTTTGTTGCCAGTTCATTATGATGTTCCAGATGTTTTTTATTGGTGAAAGAGATGGACTTTAGACAGACCATTTCAGCAGCCAGACTCGTGAAAGCGATGCCGTCTAGATGGGAGCAGATATTGCTCTTTCCATGTACTTTCTGGCAGTGAGGGTGCCTTCACAGATGTGGGAGCTGTCACATCATAGACATTGCCATGAGAGATGCAGGCTTTTCAACTGTCTAGTGATAACAAGCTCTTCTGTCTCTTTTCTCATCATGTCCATGATTTCCTAATCTAATTTCAAATTTTAGTCCATGTGACCACAGAACATTTTTCACTTTGCCTCAGAGCCTTTAAATGTGCTTTGTCCCAGAGAAGACTGTGAAATTTCTTGATTATGTTTAAATCTGGCTTTTTCATTGCTTGATAGAGCTTCAACATGCATTTACGCATTGACCACTGTTTACTGACAGTGATTTATGAAGTTATAGAGTGATTTCATAGAGGTCATAGAGTGATTTCCAGTAGAGAATCATTCCTGTTTTTACTGGCACCTGAAGGTATTAGGATCAAAATTTTTACCTTTAGCCTTATCCAATGAGCACAAAGATTTTATCTGATTCTCTTGATCTTCTGAAATGATTCTGAAAATGTTGGGATATTTTTTACAGTTTTACAGTGGAGAATATTTTTGGTAAATGTTTGATATTTTCAAATAAAGTTTGTCTCAGATACATGTAAGAAGCTCTGTTATTCTGAAAAGCCATTTTTACATTCCGTCATGCTACGGGCCTGTAATTAATTTACCTAATCACTTGTTAAATGCTCCTCTAGTTGTTGAATTGCCAAGCCAACATTTTTTTGGTCCTGTTTAAATTTTTTTGGTCCTATTTACATCAATTTTTAAACAAGGCCTATGCCTTCGATAGCGACAGCTAGGGGTAAATCTCCAAATTCCCCCAATACTCCAATTTCCCAAATGTCAAATAGACACAATACAATAATATAAAAATGCACATTTTCGGTCACGAAGCTCCACTTGGTGTGGAAACTTTGAACCAGACCTGGTTCAAAGTTCCTGAGGTCATGACCTTTTATTTGCACTTGATTTTAGGTCAATTTTAGAAATACTTAAAGAGATAGTCCAAAAAAATCACATTTTTTTTTGTGCATAAAGTGCCACCTGGTGAGGAAACCAAAAATTTGATAATTGTGAAATTCGGCACAGATCGTCTTCTTGGGGACCTAAACCGTTATACTGAGAATCAAATTCCAGTTGGGAAAAACTGTTCGAGTTTTTGTGCTCACATGAAAGATGTGGCAGCAGCCGATTCGTGATGAAATCATCATATCCCAGAAACTCTGCGCTCGGGATATAATGGTTTCATTTTATCTACATGGCATTTACTTGCTTATTCAAGTGCAGGGTGCGAGGACATGGAGCCTATACCAGTGGACAGGTCACTGGTCCATAACAGGGCCTGAATTTTGCTAATGGTTTGATTTATTATCATGATTGATAAAAAAAAAACATCTTAAGATTGGTGAGTGATAAAAATGTCCAATTCTTGATGCATTATTCCTAATTGTCAAAGCCCTAAGCATTCTTTTCTTCAGAGAAAAGTTGTCATCGTTGTCTCTTAAACACTGGGATACAATTTTATATAGTTTTGATTTGTTGTCACTTGAAATAAAAACTTCAGCAAAGAAGAAAAGTTTTTTTTGGTATGCAAAACTGGCACCTAAAAAAGTTGGACTCTCCTCATTGGACATATTCTTATACTACAATAAATCCCATGTGGTTTTAAAAAGATTACCCAATCATTGCGTTTTTGTTCACATAGAAAGCCAACGTTTTTGGAAGTGTTGTAAGTAGTTTAAACGACCCTTAGCTTGCTCCTATGTTTATACATTAGCCATACAACCCTTCTTGGCCTTTTTATTCTTCTGCTACTACCAAGGTAATAATGACCATTGAAATGGATAACTATTCAATGCCATTAATGATCCTTTACACCCTCCCTACTTGCCCTTTTATATTTAGTTATCTATTTGATTTATGAACCCCTTACAATAACCAAAGGGTTAAATATTTCTTTTTACTTCTGACTGCTTCAAACCTGACGCTTACCCTTCAGCATGAGGACAGTGGTGCCCAGGAAGAAGAGGAAACCAAGCAGCACTATGATCCTGTTGCTGCTGCTTCAGAGGCCTGGGGTGATGATGGTACACAGCCTATCCGCTATGACCCCATAGCAGCTGCCACAGAGGGCTGGGGGGATGATGGAACCCAGCCAATCCGCTATGGCTCTGTGGCTGCAGCTCAG
The DNA here is from genome assembly GCA_037177515.1 of Pseudomugil tenellus. Classification (NCBI taxonomy): domain Eukaryota; kingdom Metazoa; phylum Chordata; class Actinopteri; order Atheriniformes; family Pseudomugilidae; genus Pseudomugil; species Pseudomugil tenellus. Next base: position 17,141,108 of record JBAMHX010000014.1, on the reverse strand, counting down.
GAGGAGTGGGGAGATGATGAGAGCCAGCCCACTCATGATCCCATGGCTGAAGCCCAGGAGGACTGGACTGATGACAGAGACCAAGCAGTTTCAGAGGAGCCTGCCACAGATGAAAGACCTGCTGATGAGGCTCCGGCTGATGTGGCTGATGTTGCTGAGGAGGACACCACTGAAGCTGCTGCTGTGTTGGATAATGAAGAGGGTCAGGTAACCAAGGACAAAATACATGGAGATGCATCTGGACGAAAATAGCGGATGCATCGATTCTTGAGAATTGAGAAGGGGTTACTGCACAAAAGCAAAAATAAATGTTTGTATGGAGAGGAAATATGAGAAAATCTTGTCATGGAAAGATTTAGGATGCATCTTGAGCAGAAGGATGCATCAGCTGTGATGAAGAGGGCAAGGTGAAAAGATACTGAAGAGAGAAAGAAAAGAATAGTGACATGTGCTTCTCAATGTGCATAGTTAATCACTGTCACAGCTAATCACACGTCTGTGTACAAAGTATGCCTTGCAAAGCTTTATGTCAGTCCCTGTGCTTTAGCATTTAATCTTTTTGTCACTTTAACACGTCTTTCTTATTCAGAACTCTACTGTTTAGGCTTTGAGTTTCTCATTTTTGTCTTTTGTCTGTCTGTGTCATCTGTCTTTCATACAAATTCTCTTCATGCTTCAGTCTTTTAATTGCCTCACTGTCATTTCTCTTCTTTATGCCTTTTGTATTTCTGTTTTCAGGGTGAATCTGCAGCCGATGCAGCATCTGCAGCAGAAGAAGCAGTGACGGAGGAGGTAAGTAAAAGATGAACTTATATGAACTTATTTTAAGATGAACCCATAAAGTGCTGCTTAACTTTTGAGGACTACATCTTAGATATGTGAGATGACATGGAATAATTCTTTTAGGTAACAATATGAGATGTAGTGCATCAGTTGGCATCTTCTTTAAGAGTCTTACTTGTGTAGGAGACCGTTATTCCTGTCAAGGACACTGGTATCTTTAGATTGACAAGAATATAATTTTAATAATGTAGAATAAAAGAAGCTGAACGTACATTAAACATTAAAACATAAAGGGACAAAACATTAAGACATACAGACATGGTACGAGGTTATAACCCGGGGAGAATATTCCCCAAAGATCTGTGGATCCCACTGATGTCTGGAACTATTCTGCCCCTAGTCAGATAGGGGAGCTTTGTTTAAAGACTTTGGTCACGTGCGTCAATCTGAGGCCTGTTTCTAAACATCTCTCTGATGGAAGGATGCCGGCCTTGCTTCGGCTACGACAACAAGACCAAGGTCTTAGCAGGTGGTTTACTAAGGTCAGAATGAAATCAGTTTAGGAGCCTTATGGTCGGACCTTTCCACTAGACATTGATTAAAAGCAAGGTAATTAAGCTAATACATGAAATTCCTCTACACTTGCATCATTCATCCATCTTCTTAGGTTATACTTATCACATTCACTGTTAAAGATGAAGTTAAAGATGAAGTCTCTGAAACTTTTCAGTAAACTCTGCTTCTTTTCTCTCACTCTTACAGACCCCCCCAACAGCAACAGCAGCAGCATCAGCAGATGAAACAACAGAAGCATCATCAGAACCTGCAGAAATGCCCCCTGGCTTTTTGTACAAGGTAAAACAGGAAATTAAATAAAAGAAAATCTTAATATTGATAAACATGTACTACCCCACGTTAGCAGAGATATGCAATAAAAACTTTCATTAAAAAAGGTCCAGGTGATGCATGATTATGCTGCCAACGACACAGATGAACTTGAGATGAAGGCTAATGATGTGGTGCTAGTAATCACCTTTGACAACCCTGACGAGCAGGTATGAACACACACAAACACACACACATACCAAAGAAAATATGTACTAAAATACCATAGAAGCTCTAAATTAATTGTGTTATTGTATGTTTGTGTTTACAGGATGAAGGATGGCTGATGGGAATAAAGGAAGCTGACTGGCAGCAAAGCAAAGAAAATGCCACTAAAGGAGTATTTCCTGAAAACTTCACCCAGAGGCTGTGAAAAAGAGGGAGGCCTTTCTTTCTCATTTCTGTACTCCTCTTGCCTATATCCTCTTCCCCTCCGTCTTTTGCCCCAACACTGTATATTTTCAAGGACCTTGGCCATAGAAGCAGAGCTGTGACAGCCCTGGATGAAATCATGCATTTTTTTAAAGATCTGCTACACTGTGGGTCTTTGCATTTCTACAGATTTCTGCAAGCATTTCTAAATGGCAGATGAAACCATTTTACAGATCTTATGTGTTTCCTGTTTCTCCATACTTGAGGAAATGATTAGACAATCCTGATCAAACAGGATTAGATGCATGGATAATCACCTGTGCAAATTCTTCAACTGAAATTTCATTTTAACGGCTTGTTCTTTGTTCATGACTCGTCTTTTAAGAAATGAGATCCGTCATGCAGGGATTGAAAAATGAGAACGGCTTAAAAGACTTACAAATTATGCCACGTGTAGCAGAGTAACCTTATACATAAAGTCTGCTTTATGTGAGAGAAGAGGACGGAAGTGCTAATAATAAGCTGACCAAAAGACAACAAATACTGATTAGAAACATTCACCCAGCATAGTAAATACTGAACAAGTCTATGTTCTTCCCTCAAATTTCACCTCAGTAAGCTTGTGACAAAAGATTATTATTTATTTTTATTTTTTTTAAAAGAGCAGATTGTCTAATCAGCCAACTAGTTCTTGTCCGAGTGCTGAGGTACCTACAATGGTGATCAGAGTCCTGACACTTTGCCTTCAGGATAGATGCAGCACATCCATTATCCCGACTTTTATTGTTGACTTGTAAAAAACGGGCCCTTGGTTGTTGTAATAGTTTTAGAGTCTGTGGTGGCATAAGTAGTATATTCCTATTGTTACAAATCCAAACAAAGGGCATATGCAACCTGGTTATCAGATATTAGCTAAGTCAAAGTGACAGCAGGAATAAAGTATACACATTTTTGATCACAAAATGCAAGACTTGTTAAAAAAACAAAAAAAGTGATATTGTCCCAATTTTTTAATGATTCTGAAATTGTTTGAAATAGTGTGAAACCAGTTATTATTTTTTGGTTCGTAAAGGATTCAAGATATGCATAAGCCAGGCTTGCTATCAAGCTAGCAAACATTTCTGAGAAGCTGCTACTGGTAATATAGTAAACATCACACTAATACTAATCCCATATATAACTGAGCCAGACTCATTCATTTAGACAAATAAAAAAAACACGGTGAGAGAAAAATAACCCTCCGTTTGCATAGAGACTACTAAACTTCGATGCAGATGATTCAAAATATGCACCAGAGCAACTTCTTTTATTTTTGTATGCTGCCAAGCAATGATTACATATAGCCTAATATAACTATGTGGATATAATTGCCAACTGAGGTTGTGATGGAGTATTTTGTACTTCTGTAAGGTTTACGGCGCTCGACGTGGCTGCATAGTTGGTTAAAACTAAACCAATCATTTCAGTCACCGAATTAACAGAGATTCACAATCCTCATTGCATTATTAATGTGTAATAAGCGTGGAAGAAAATGTGTGTGTATGTGTGAGTATGTGTGTTTAAGAGTTGTTGGAGAAATCTTTATCTATAGGCTATTATTATTGAATGGCACCACCTTCCAGGGGGACGTGGTCGTCCGCCTCACTGGACATTTTTCTGATGGAACAGAAGCAGCTCAAACATGTAGGGTCTTTCTTTCCCCTGGCTGGTATTATGGCTCCAGGTGTTATTGTGCATTTGTTGTGTATAAGTGTAATTTTGCCAAGCTGTGATGACAGATACATATTCTATGAAGACATTCATATCTGTATGTGAGTTACTGTGTGCATGCTGACTTTCCATGTGTTGTTGTGTGAACACCCTTACTTTAAGGCAATGATGCTTGGATCATTTTTGAGGCAGCTGCAACAATTTATTTTTTAATCACTTTTATTTTGTAGTTTTTTTTTCTTTTGGTGTGGGAAGTTATTTGTTTCTTTTTGTTTTCCCACCATTCTTTTTCAGATTTGTCCTCATTATAATTGCTGGTTTTCCATCTGCTGTGCCTCAAAAGGTTGCTAGGTATCGTGGTCCAAACAGCGTTAATTACAAGAAGGCAGGGCTCGTAGAGATCAATTTAAAGTCACCAGACTCAGGTGCACAGGTTTTTCTAATGGTTTTCAGTATTTTAGCCACTTTGAATATGCATTCCTTCTCTTTTTCTTTTTTTTCTTTCTTTTCTTTTCTTTTTTAAAAGCCTCACATGTGATAATTATTGCCTACACATTTGGGTAAATCAATTACACACATGTTGCTACAACGATTTATGTATAAATTGGAGTGTTTTACCTGGGTCTGGTTCTATATCAGGCTTTATGGATCAGTCTCCTGCCGTGAGCTACGGGATATGACAAAGTTTTTCCTGTACCTAATTGACCATTAAAAATAAAGATTACTTCAAAATCTACTTTCCTGCTTTTAATCTGCTTTGAACTTCCAGATCAAAAAAGAAATAATGATTTGATATTTATTCTTTAGGTTTTATTGTGTTAATGTACACTTGATCAAATGTCCCATTTTGTTATTCTATGTGGAAGGATTATGAGTTTGTTAAGATAAAAAAACAATGAAACTTACTTTAGGATTCTATTCTTTGCAAATGCAGACATAACCAGCAGGGTGCGCTGAATAACAGGGATAACTCTCCATTGCAAAAAGCAGAAACTCACAGCCATCAAGAATAGAAAAGGAGAATGTTGTTGAGAGCTGCTGTCCGTGGTTCTGAAACCAAGCAGCAGCCCACCCTGTAACCACAGCAATCCATGCTGTACTCACATTATGCTGGTTACAGCGGTGCATCCCTTTATAGTGACGAGCACCATTGGTCCTGATCAACACTCTATATACTTATGCCTGATGCCCTCTTGCTCCTTCCACAGTAAGATCACAGGAAAGATAAAAGACTTCTCTTAAGTTTTTTATATCAACTATTTCTTAGTGATCAATAATACACTGCCTGGTAAACAGACAATAACAGGTTGCCACCTTGCTTTAACTAGTTAAGATTAGCCTAAACTAAAACGGGTTCATTTTTTAGTAGGATGAAGATTAGACTCTGTAACAATGCAAGGAGGTAACGTGATCTGATTTATTCCATGATGGGCACAAAAAGAAGCGAGCCAGATTAAGTGAAGCAGGAATCATGCTAAAAGGCTTCTGTACAAGCCTGTGAACTGGAGTTGTTGCAGTTGTTCAGGTCTCGTTTCAGCAACATGATGCCTACAAAGAAGGAGGTCAGCTCATACCTCAAGAGAGAAAGTTATTCCATTAATGGATTTTTTCTTTCCTGATGGCAAAGTCCAAGATGATAATACATTGGGCTCAAATGAAGAAAAAATTGGTTTAGTGAGTGTGAGACAACATTTTTAGGGATTTATGCAGAGCTATCACAGACAGAGAGCCATCTTTGGATGGGGTGGAGAAAGTTTTTGCTGTGGTCCGACACTCCTATCATCATGCAAGTCCTTGGTGAAAGGTGAATGCAACACTGGACAAAAATAAGTCTTGTAAAACTGCTAAAGCTTATTGAAACAACCCCACAGTGTATGTGTGGTGTAATAATTTTAAAATGCGATTCAACCTTTCAGTGTGAACTTCTTTTTTTGGAGTGGGGGCGTCTTTTCATTGATATTCCACTACTACAAATGCAAAACAATTTCTGGTTAAAAACAAGAACTTTATGTTTCAAATACAAACTGTTTCCAAAAATAATAATATATTTACAGAATTTTCTAAAAATAGAACTTTAAATAGTATCTCCAAAAATAGCTTAATATACATATTTGACAAATATTTGAACAGTCATATATATATAGACAAATGTGAATGTCTGGAGATTCAAGCGAACTAAAGAGAATGAGATTTTATAAATCAGACTACTGCAGGGATCCCAAACTCTAGTCCACAAGGGACACTGTCCTACAGGTTTTAGATCCAACACACCTGATCCAACACACCTGAGTCAAATTAAAATGGGCCCAATAAAACGTTACGGAGTTGAAGCTGGAAAACATCCAAAACTTGCAGAACGTACCCTTGAGGAGTAGGCTTTAATGTTCCTGTATTAATGAGCTAACTCTGGGGTTGAGGAGGCGAACATATGTATTCATATCTAATATAAATGTGTTCAGTCTACTATAACAGTAAACCTGCTTCCCATTCCGTTAGTGTCAAAGGTCAGATCTAATGCACCTCTAGGGGTCCTGGGTATTGGGAAGCAGATGATGCTCAAAAGAAAAAGACCCTGCAAGAAAGAGCAATTAATTAAACTCTTACTATTTACGAATCATAAGAATAACTGCAATTTAATATGATGCATAGATGATACTTATTACAGTAGTTGGTTATAGCCTGAGTCTTACTACTGACCTGAAAACTGAACCCCCACCCCAAACAATAAACAAATTAAAGTTTTTAAATATAACACCTGATAAAAACTTTTTTTTTTTTAAAAAAAGGTCAAATAAACACAGATATAAAATCAACACAATCAAGTTGTATAAAACCAGACGGCAGACTTATACACACCTGGGTCCATTCTGCATCAGTAAGTGAGAAATGTTGTGTTATGTGTCTACACTGCAGCACAAATACAGTCTCCATCATCCTGTGTTTCCATAATTTCATCGTGTGAAGCAACAGAGGTACGTCTACACTTCATCATAGACATGGACTTAAAAAGTCCAGAAGACTGAGGAAGAAGAGTAACATTGAAAGTAAACATTTCTTTGCTCTCCAACGTGACTTTAGTGTATACATACACTGAAGTCATCTCAACAATTTTATTGACTACAATTCTCTCGTTCTTCCTCCTCCTCTTCAGATACTTCCTTCTTGTGGTCACCTAAACTATCTCTCTTCAGCCTCATGTTCAAACGTCTTTAGTAAGCATTTCTGGTTTTGACTTCTATGTTTTTGGTCCCAGATTTTACGCCAGTTATTTCTCGTGTCCTCTACACTGTCTACTTAATCTGTCTACATGAAAGAGTTTTATGGAAGTAGAACAAATACAGGCAAGCAGAGTTAATAGAAAATGTATTTACACTGTTAATAGTTATATTTGGTACTTCCTCAGTTGGTGTCTTTAAAACTGAAAGAAAGTTCTGCTCGGTTTGTTTCTACCCCTGATGAGAAGGAGCTGAAAGGAGTTTTTGGTCTGAACCATCTTCTTGTTGCTCCTGTGTGTCATTGTTCAATACCCCAGGGGTGGAAGTGTCCAGCATCCAGCAGTATTTTCCCTAACTTCTGTAGAAGCCAAGGGTACCAATGCAGCCCATCATTCTGCACATGGAAAGGTCCCATCATGCTGAAAAGGAGTCTTACTGGGGCAAATACCCAGTGGGACAATTGGTGACTGTCCACAGCAGCATAGCAAGATGCAAGCACACCATTAACCACTATAGACCCATGCTGGGTGAGGGGAGCGTATAGTCCGGTGCTCCTCTGCTCCGTCACAGAGGTAACAACTGAAAGTCTTGCATGAGATGTTGTTTCCCCTGATGATGTGAAAACACACTGTCCCGGCCGGACCTCGCTGGCAAAAACAGTCCTCAGACCTGCTCCACGACTTGGTCTACCCTCCCATTCAGATCCCAGAAGTGTCTGTTGGGCTGTTTCGGACTTGTTCAGTCCGCTGGCACAGTCCGTGGTGAAGATCAGGTGAGCAGCTGTGAGTGTAACGTTAAGTCCCGCATCTGTGCTAATCATGTAGAAGACCTTTGTGACATTTGGCTGGTGATCCAGGAAGGACACAACAGGGCTGTAGAGAAGCTGGGCGTGGCTGTCTGTTGAGGAGGCCAAGACGCGGTCCCCGGGGAGGAGGTCACGCATCTTTTTAGTAGCGCCGCCTTCAAGGATAACCTGAGCATCGCCAGGGAAACAGCCACCTGTTTTGGCTGCTACAGAATGATCTGAAAATTGAAAGAAAGAAATGCAAAGTCATCATGTTTGATCTAATAGATTATTTTATAGGCCAGGATGAGGGAAAAAAGCACAAGGAGAGAAAAAAAGGACAAAACAAATCTGAATTCCCTTCAGGAGTTGAGCAACAGCTTAGCAGCGCTTGGCTTTCTACAGTGAGTGAATGAACCTGCACGATATTCTAGGTCACTCAGTGATTTATAAAGCAGGTAAGACTTTGACACAACTCAAGAGGTTTATCTCTGTGGACCAGAGGTGGGTTGCTCACACTCCAGCCTGGTTAAAACTCTGTTCTATATCTGCTTTTAGCTCTCATTATTACAAGTCAAGCTCACATACAAATAAACATAAAGCTGTTATCAACACTTTACCACCACCAGTTGCAAACCGATCAAGAGAATATTATATTTTTCTTTAGCCTTTCTTTTGCTATTCCCGTTAAGTGTATGAAGACTGTAGCAAGGAGTAAGTAAAGGTGCAGTCCATGAAGCATTCTGTAATACTAACAACACATTAATCTGAGTTTTCAGAGTTTTGCTAGCTACTGCTAACCACTCATACTTTGCCATTTGCCACACCTGTACAGAAATAAAAAAAAAAAGGATCTCACGAGCTCCTGCAGAGTAAACGAATATGAATGCGGAGAAATGACTGTTACTAAATAATCTAGAAGAGATCTTAGTGACTGTGTCATCATGCAGAACGTACAAGGTGAAAAGTGCTCGCAGGAAAGTGATCATGCTCAGGCAACCCCCTCTACTCAAAAGGTCAGAGGTCGGCCAGGAGAATCCCAAGACCCAGGCACACGACAGCCAATTCCAAACAAAGACTCCAGCCCCCCCACCCCAGAACAAGCCCACCGTCCACCAAGGAGGCGAAAAAGGGAGTTCCCGGCCAGAGCCCCCGGGGACGGATCCCGGCAGGCCTAGGTCTGTAGTCGCGGATCCCGCCGGATGCCCGGGGCGGGCAGAGCACAGGCCCCAAGAGCCCGGAGGCAAACCTCCCCACCCCCACCCCCGCAGGCCGAGGAGCCCACCAACACCAGCGGACGTCCAGGACCCCAAGCCCGCCACCCGACAGGAGCAAGCCCGCCCCCCGGCGCATCAGATGCACCCTTGAGAACCAGCGCCCCACGCACACACATACATCGACCCATCCACCCAAAGCCCACCCCCACCCCTTGGAACCCCCATCCCCAGGTACACACACATTTCTTCAGACTCACA
>JBAMHX010000014.1:17118930-17131784 GCA_037177515.1 Pseudomugil tenellus | reverse complement strand
ATGTGCCTGTTGGGTTGTGTGTGTGTGTGTGTGTGTGTGTGTGTGTGTGTGTGTAAAATAATATAATGTAAAAACGTTTATTCTTTTCTTTCTTTTTTTGTTCCACACATGGCTATGCATAGCCTTAAATCCCAACAAAGCAAATAAAAAGCACGGGAAGATAATATCTGCCCAGTTCTTATACAAAAACACTTATAAGTGATATGTCAGCTAATTACTTGACAATTAATACTCAATAAGGAAAAACTAATCTTTAACACACATTTATTTACTGTAACTATTACTGTGGTTTACTTTAGCCTGGACTGTCACAGTCTAGTCTGTCTGAGTGTATAAATTAAAGTGGCCCTTTAAGACGTGGTAAGATGAGGTGGCAAGATGGGGTAGTAGGTAAAAGCTAATGGATAACCAGCTGATTGTATCAACGCAGTCAGAGCACGGCCTGGGGTCAGGGAAACAGGAAAGTACACAGACTCAGACCTGGTTTTAGATACTGTTTGGATTACAGCAGAAGTTTGAGATTTAAACCAAGTCACATGCTCTCTCTCTCCATAACTACATGAGGCCAAAGACACTGAATAGAATAAAATAGGATAGAACAGGTTTGAAGTGAGAAAATCATTATTGTGAATGTCTGTGTTTGTGTGGGAGGGTTGTCTTAAGGCAGCCAAATATTTGTCCAAGGTGTGTGTCAGTAAGCCTGAAGGCTGCAGAAAAGGAGGACTGTGATAAGACTCAGATAAGAGATCTGAGAAAATCCTACTGAAGGAAAAGCAACAGCAAAAACAAAGAGGGAGTTAATCATCTCACAGCCTGCTAACCCCAGCTAGGCACAGACTCAACTGCGAGAATGTAGTTTGGCATCAAATAACTGGTGGTACCAGACATGGGTAAATGGATTTCTAAAATCTCTTTCAGGTTGAAGTAGCTGGATGTGGAATGTTGTCAACTTATTGTTTTCAGGACGGCTTTAGCTGATAAATGGGGTGCGTTGTAAACTCTAAATCTATACTGACAATGTATTTGAGAAAACAAATGTTATATCACAGAAATATAAAAAAGAAGCATTAGAAACCCCTTGGAGTAAATTTTATACACACACACACATGTGTTTTTGTGCATTAAACTGATTTACTACATTTCATTATTCACCTCTGTACTGTTGTGATCCCAGTGACTCTTTGATGAGATCTGACCAAGACGTGAGACTCAATAAAGCAAAGAACACAGGTGCACACCCTGCTTTGATTGCCTCCCAAAAGGCCATGCACACAAACACACTCACAGGCTGATGGTTAAGGCACTGAAAAGCAAACTACACCTGCAAAATGTCTCAGCCTCATTATTGGTAATACCAACCAGTCACAAAGGCAAGAACATACAATAGCGCATTCAAATAAGTACACAAAATATTCAGCTCAGATCAAATCTTACCTGACTTGACGCTACAGTGGATGTGGGCTTTGGACTCATAGTTGACCCAATCAAATCCTGCTTCTACAGCCAAGCGGGCTAACATGCCATACTTATTTCTATCCCTGTAAGGAAGGAAACAATACAGTTAACTTCCATTAATTCAGTCATATTGTCTTTAAACAATCTACACAAAAGAAATTACGTAAACATTTGCACCTTTGAATAATGCCACTAACTATTTCCAAACAAAAGGAAAAAAAAAGTCTGTTCTGGTCACTGACTGCATGACTCATCAGATTACTGATAAGCTGATTGACTGTCTGACCAAGTTTAAACATCATCTGGCCTACATGCACTACAACCCACAGCATGCCCACCTGTCTGAGGTGGTGATGTCCACAGCACGCCCTTCATAGTGCAGTGAGTCCTCTGAATGGTGACCATCCTCATCCCAGCCCTCTGTCACTCTCAGCTTCACACCTGGCCACATGTTCACCACGGAGATGGCCAGAGAGTTTAACTTGTCTTTGCAACGCTAAGACAGGCACACAGAGAGAAAAAGGAGAAGATGGGCTGTAAGAAAAATAAATAAATCCGATCCAATTGCAGAAAATGAAGTGTTGAAAGTGACTGTGTCCTTCAGGTCAATAAAAAGAAAGCAAAAGGTACAAACAAAGAAAGAAAAAAAGCTTTGCATTAAAACGTCGGAAATGGCATAAGTAGCTCTTAGTTCAGTCAAATTATGAAGATAAGAGCAGGACTGAAAACTAAATGTTACAGAGGTGTCAGGTGAAATCTGTCAGGTGAATGGTCAAATGACACACGCTGTGATGTGTTTATTTTGAATTATTTGGCTGTTTTGAGGCCAAATTGACTCTGTGATATAATCTATCAAATGTAAAGATTTATAACAATGCATTAAAAATCTTTTTAGTAGGCCTAATGATAATAATTCAATTAATGCAAGTCAAATAAAAGCAGTTTATTTTTTCTCAAGTATGCGGAGATGGATGAGCATAAAGAAATAACTACATAGCTCTGAAAGCAAATAATAAAGTTGGGATGAGAATAGTTTACAGGAGATGAATGCATCCGGTGGTATGAGGCGAGAGAAACCCCCACACATGATCAGTCAAACAGAAAACTACGACCGAGAGCGCCTGCGGTGAGAGTAAAAGCAACATTTGTAGGCAGCAGGAGCAGCTCAGGATGTCAGGTAGCAAAAACTAAGGTGGAACTAAGGGTTAATGAAATCAATCACTTTGGTTTAAACATTTAACTGACAGCAAACATTGAGCAGACAATTGGAGGCAACGCTGTAATCTGGTCTGAAGTGACTTGTTTCATTCAGCTCTGTGGGATATGATGAAGAAGTAAAAAAAAAAAACCTGTTTTGATCTATTTGAAGCGCAAATAGGAACAACAACGACCTTTGCGCCTGTTTAAAAGCGCACCTGCAGCATTAACCCCCCTCTACCCACCTGTGTCATGAGCCTGTCGGCACCCGTGTCCTCCTCATCTTTAAAAATTATGTCTGTGTTGTAATTCGGCTTCAGTTCTTTGAAGCGCTCGGAGATGCGCGTGATTTTGCCCTCCGGCCTCCCGCTGGCCCCCAGGGTCTTCTCGGCGACGTTGGGGATGAATTGCTTGAGGGCCAGCGGGATGAGCTTCTTTGGGGGCCGCCTCTTGCCGTATCCCCTCCCCGGCCCGCAGCCCTCCGTGGCAGGTGCGAGGAGGAGGAGGACCAAGGCACACAGAGAGGCGGTGAGAGGAAAGAGGGAGATCTGCATCGCCCCGGGGGGAGGGAGGACTCTCCCGGGGGAGAGAAAGATGACTTCAGTACCTCCTCGGTTTAGTTTCCATAATGCGTGACATTTGCTACACCACGTCCGAAAGATTCGGATAAAAGATCAGCTCCTCTGCTACATGAGGATACCAAAAAGTTTTCGCTTGTCCAACGCTGAGAAAGTCCCGCCGCCTTGCAGAACCAGCAGTAAGGGTGCAGGCTGTAAAGTCCGTGTATTTAAACAAACAGGTTCAAAGTCGATTTGCAGGGTGTGAGAGTTAAAGAGAGAGAGAGCGGTTACTCATATCCAACTTGCAGTGTTGTGGTTTCTCTCCACTTCTTTCTTTTGCTCTGGTAATCTGTCACATCATCAGCCACTTTCTCCTCTTCTGTGCCTGATGTCCTCTCCGGACTGTTCTCCCCGCGTGCGGCAAGCTGCAGCTTTCCAGTTGAATTGGAGGGATTTGAGTGATCCCAAACGATCTGTTGCCACTTCAGACCGCACCCTGCCAGTCCTGCCCTCCTCCTCTCTCCCTCTCTCCCTCTGTCCCTGTACTCTGCCACCCACCCCGCCCCTCCTGGGCATAGGGCGCACTGGAGAGTCCGGTCCACACTCAGCTGGCAGGCAGCAGAGAAGCAAACAGAAGCTTTGCCCCATTGCTACCAACTTATCCTTTCAATTTATTGGGAATGGCTTTATGTGCCATTCATATATCAACATGATGACAACATTTCTCTCTCTCTCTCTTTTTTTGTTATTTTGCACTGAACAGCAGACAACTAGAATCGATTGAATTGATTTGTTTCCCAGAGCAGACTATGCTGCCAGTAATTTCTCCCAGCTGCATTCCAATATTAAACTTGATCAAAGGTCACTGACTGGTTGTTGTTGGGTGACTGACCAGGTAATTGGAGTTATTTACCAGTGATGAGACTAATTGCTTGGATGTTTGACAGGAGGGGCTAACTGATGGATTGCCTCAAAGAATGACTGATTAACTAGCTGACTGACAGATCCCTGAAAAGCTGATTGACTGACTTACACCAGTGGTAATTAGTAAGTAAATAAGATGACTGTCACTGCTAATCAGCAAGATGGATAACGTTCTGCCAGCTTTCCAAAGAAAACGTATCACAACTTTAATTTAATAACTTTTGCTTGCTTGGTAATCCGGGTGCATGAGACCAACATACACACACACACACGGAAATACACCGGCAAATTCAGCCTCTCAGAATTAGCTCTTCAAATATTTGCCAGCAGAAAATCAGTGGTCTCACCACTGTTTCTCAGGGCTGGCTCCTTTGAATGAAGTGAACTGTCCAGAGCTGAGGTTTTCCACATTTTATGTTTTATTATTTGTGAGTGTAAACACCATAAAGTATATTTGCTGCACCACTGCTTTTCATGTCTCTTGATGGAACAGAGAAAGGCAAAGAGAGGGATTCCCAAACAGTAAACAGTCATGTGCACTTGTGTTTACCTTGCAGCTGAAATAGAACATCCATGGACACTTGTATGAATTCACTGAAATGTTCCTGGTATGGAAAATGCAAACTGGTTAGAAGAAATCAAAATTTGCCATATAGGTGTGGGTGTCTCCAGTCTTCTAATGTGGAAAAGCTTTGATAAAGTTTCATAAGATTTTGGGAAAAAGAAACTTCTCTTTGCTTTAATAAAAAAGTAATAGAATACAATAAACATATAGAAAACAGATGTGTACAATGTACAATTTAAAGTCAATTTGAGGATTTCCTTTTAAATTCCTATTGATTAACAAGGAGATGTTCAGACATATCAGGAAATTACAGTTGTGTCTCTTTAAAGATGGGAAACATGGGGAAATAAGCAAGCTGGACCTGTCCAAAGGTTACAAAATCCACCTATCACCCTCTCTAAAGCTCAGTAATTGCAGTTTATCTTGGCTGTTAAATTTACCACTTTGCACTTTGCATAAATGGCACGTCCATCAGGACATCACATGGTTGACTGACCCTGCAGTGGACTTTTTCTTACTTGAAAAAGTATAATGAAAACAAAGAAAAAAACGTAGAAAATGTCAAAGCAGCTTAATGCAATATCGAAATGCAATTAAGTATAAATGGGTTTACAAAAATATACATAACTGAACATTGTTTGTATATATTATGAGCCATTATTTATTGGTAAAAAAATAAGTCTCTCAAACAAGTACCATGAATGGAAGTGGGGAGTGTTCATGGTTTTTCTGACAACATGGCAAAATAACTAGATATAGAGTAGAGTTTTTGAAGGGGGATAGCATTTCTTTAAATTAAAATGAATAAATTTCCACCAACATTGAGCATGTTTTCCTTTGGTTGGGATCTATCCTTCCAACAGTTTAATGAATTTCTTTGCTGACACACAGACTAACAAATGACAATAATCACATAACTTGCATATGGCAAGGGGGATGACTTATGTGTAACTTCCTATTTTTCTTTATCATTTTTTTTCTTGTGGATTCAGTTTTGCTGATTCCCCCAAAATGAATTTTTATGACTCTAGAAGAGTCTATGGGTCATGATAATTGTTTACAATTGCTATTGTGTGGCTTAGAACATCTCAACATCAGTGACATACTGTGTTCCAGCGACACATTGGTAAAAAAATGTTCCTTTTTCTATGCCATTGCATTTGCAATTGACATTTTCTATCACCTGTATCTTTGATTTAGATCTGTGTGCAAAAGGAAAATGCTAACAAGCTGCTGTTTTTTTCTTTACCACACAGAACTGAAAGCAGCATCTATTTTTGGAAGCTAATTTGTGAGAAAAGGTGGCCTGGTATACCCAGGGTTGCTCCTCCTGTGTTTCTAAGAGTTTTTGTGATGAACCCTCAACTGCTGCCAATTAAGCCTGAAACATCTTATAAAACGAGCAAATAATGTTTAAAATGTGGATACTGTTTATGCATTTGCCATGTGCATTGATGCTACCAACATAGGTGCTACACACAGAGAGAACCTATAGTCACAATACCAGGCTTTTTATTTATCATTTATGCAGAAATCTACATACAAATTTGTTTGAACTTAAATGTTCACAAGCATGTCTTTTCCTGTAACTATAAACTTTTGAGGGTGTGTGTGAACATGCGTGTATCATCCTTCCTTTGAAGATCATAAATACAGGCGTAGCTCCAGGCCGGCCCGTTGCCTATTCAGCGTGGCTGTCGACAATGCTTCAGAAGTGGTCACATGTTCCCATCCATCCCTCCCTCAATCCATTTATCTTTCAGTTCATCTTGGCATTCGGAGAGGACGCCATGGCCTTTTAAGCAGACAACAATCAGATCAGATCAAACCAAAAGTGAAGCCCGACAACTTACCAACCAAAATTGTCTTCTTCTCTAACTATTCATCAAGCTGTCAAATTTTCAGTCGTGCAGTATTCTTGTCTGCTCCTTTTCTGGCAATTAAATGGTTTCCACACAGGAAGGTATCAGCTTCAACACATATGCACACATATGTATGGCCATTAAAGTGCTCGGAAAGTCACATCTCCAGGCATGCATGCATAGCGCACACTCACATGCACACAGATACAACACACACTAGGCCAGCCGACAAGCCAACCAAGCATCGGGTCCTCGCCCATTGATGTTTGTTAAAGTTATTAATTTTCTCTGTGAAATAAGAGGCCACGGTGGCAGGACAGAGGGAGATGGGTGCCAGCCCCAGAAGCTCTCTCTGCTTTCATCTACTGACACTGAGGCTCTACGAGTCCACAGCCTTCACATGGGCATCGGGGTTACCCGCGCATACCCAGGGCTCTAACCAACAAAGGTTTTGAGAGGGGCAAAAGGAAGAAGACAGATGAAAGAAAATTCTTAGGAGATTAAAAGAGATGGAAAGGATGTGAAAAATGATTATACAGAAAGTCTGAGCTAATGAGAGATGGTGAGAAAACTGTAAAAAGACTGTGATGAGAGTGAAGTTTTCTGTGGTTCCATATGAATCTAACATTTGATAGACATTTTGTACAGTTTTAAACAATGAAGATAAAACATTCATGACAGAGAACACATGATTAAATAACACATAAAATATCCTCCAGTTGTAAAAATATGCTCAAAAAAGTTTTGATGCACAGTTTTGGTTGAAGCGATCAATAATATAATGTCAAAAAACACAAAAACAGCAATCCTGTAACAGGCAAACATTAACATTATAGCAGCTAGTGTCAAGATAGCTCACTTCAATCTCTCTATATACATTGAACAGAGCAGCTTGATGCTTTCAAACCTTTAGTCATTGTCATTCCAGGCGACTTCTGTTCGGTCAAAGTCAGGCGACCAGGAAGTCAAGGCATTACTGTTAACTTAAGGTCCTTGAAATAGTTTTGCATGATCTGTGTTGCGTTTGAGGTCATTATGTTCTTTAACAGGAGATTCTAAATTGACCTTGAGAGTAAGTGAAAGCATGCTTAGTTGTTTGTCTTGCTTGTCTCTACATTGGCCCTCTTATGAACTGGTGACCTTTACAGGGTCTATTCTGTGTCTGGCTCAATGGCAGCTGGGACAGCAATAGCTGAAGCATGGAAACTGACTTAATAATGAATTAATTAATTAATTACTTTCTTTGACTTTAGTTTTTGGTTAGATCATGATGATGTTTGGGGTCAAAATATCCATGCAGAAATATAGAAGATTCTTAAAGGTTAATAGATTTTCAAGCACCATCCCTTATTTTAAAATAAGGAAGTTTAAAACGAGATACGATGTGTTAAAAAAATAACAGAATGGTTGGATGAAGGACTAGGAAACCTGAATAGCATGGCACAGTATTTAGTAAACAAGAGAATTTGAGTTGTTTTTCACTGAAAGCTAGCGTGTTTGTGGCTTGTGTAATGGAGGGGTTAAAGGACATTCTGCTCAAGGTAACAACAGCTGGTGGCTAAAACCACCATCCCTCTTTACCCCTCCTTT
Organism: Pseudomugil tenellus; assembly: GCA_037177515.1. NCBI lineage: Eukaryota > Metazoa > Chordata > Actinopteri > Atheriniformes > Pseudomugilidae > Pseudomugil > Pseudomugil tenellus. Next base: position 17,123,631 of record JBAMHX010000014.1, on the reverse strand, counting down.
TGCTCCTTCTGGCCCTCCACACACTCCAGCATTTAACCCCATACCACAATAAACACCTCACACTATCTTTATGTGTTAGACATCTGAAAACTATAAAGGCTTTTATCTTCAGTGACAAGAAGATAGCATTTCCTGGATCTGCTGCAATTATCGGATTTCTTCACACATTTTGGCATACATTTTTACCAGTGAGTGCTACTCACTCAGTGCCAGATGATAAGAAGCTAAGTCATAACTAACATGGCAGCCAGAGAAAACCACATTAACCAAACCCGTCTGTCGATGGTTGAGAGCGGCACCAGTACCAGTTTTGCTAAAGGCCATTTGAGTGTACTGTGCTTGGTCTGAGAGCAGACAGAAAGAAAATAAAAGCAGGATAATATAAAAGTAGAGCACGGGCTAAATGTGTCTTGGAGTTAGCGGGCAAGGCTAGCCACCGCATGGCTAAAGCAAACAAAGAGCTGCCCAGGGGACTGAAGTAGGCTACGCTGTTTTCTGACATTAAACATATATGCATGATGGGGGCAAAAGCTCACGTTTATGCACATACACGCACAAATATGCAGGAACCAGAGAAAAGTATTGCAGATAGCCAGCTAGAGGTCATGAAATATATACATACACGCTTAGACATGGTGTACACAACTGTGTGTAACACTCAGTCCAGGTTTAACACATGAAGACAGCATTATTAAAAAAGACACAAAGTAAGCATGTATGAACACACACTGGTATTAGTTCTTTGTATTCTTCACTGTTGTCAAAAGAGAAGCACTGAATACAGAGGGATAACATTACAGACATCTGGTATATTTCTCTGGTATATTAATAAATTTGAAATGTTAATCTATAGCTAAAACATTTAATAATTAAGGAGGAGAATTAGATATATTTATCTTTTTTTAGCATCAAGATGAACAGCAAGTCAGTTTTCTGATCATTGGGCTTCCCCTAAGTGGGATACTTAATCATACATCAGACTAGTTATAAAAATATAAAGACTCTGTAGTCATAGATTGAAGACTCTCTCAAAGGTTTGCTGATGAAGATGAGTCAAATTTGTATGATCTGGGCTAATAACAAGTCTAGTAGCTGGTCATGCCAACAAAAATGCTGTCTAGTGCCCCTCCTGCTACATATGTCATAAGAGGGATTTTTTTTCTTTCTCCTCCCTCTCTACATCCCTCTCTCTCCTGAGTATGTGCCACATCTGTGGGCTCTGTGGTGATGTTTCTCTGCTCAGAATGGATTCACCAGCTCAAAAACGTCCTTATTATATTTATATTTTACTACACCACGAGAAAGCCATGCCAGCTGGGCTACAGAAGTTTGGGCAGAAAAAAGGAAGAGAGAGCAAATGGGAGGAGGGCAAGTGAGAAAGAGAGGAATATAGGATGGAAAAAAAGAGGGAAGAAATGAGCATGAAGTAAGAGAAGATACACAAAAGCACAGACAGCAGAGTGAGGACCGAAGTTTTTAAAAAAGAAAGGTTGTGTGGGAATCCCACAATATGCAGTGATTATGTAATTGTGTGTGTTTAAAATGCACATAAAAGTAAACAAAACAGAAGTTTCTTCATGTATTCTTTCATTGCTGTCAAGTTACACTTATTTCAACACACATGTCAATTGCATTCAGTGACCAAAATCAGAGACAAACACACATGGCTCTTATTTTTTTGCTGGAAGAAGGACAGAGGGATGTGGTTTTGAGAAAATCCATAAAGGGAAAACTGATGAGAGATGAAAACGAGAAAAAGTTCACAGATGACGAGAGAGGAGGTCATAAGAGGGTAAGCAGGATAACACAAAGACAATGCAAAACAAGGAAACGTATGGTTAAAGTGGAGAAATGCAGTGCAGAAACATGTAAATTTAAATGGAGGTATCATTTTTCATTCACTATCTCTAAAACTGAAACTATTTATATACATTTTTATGTAGTTTAATTATTTATGGGTGGCAATGTTGTAAGCATTTCACACATATTACTATTGCTTTGCGTTTATTCTGTATCTGTTTATCCCTCTGTGTCTGGCTATCTCTATCTGTTTCTATCATCTTGTATTCCCTTTCACAGACACCATTTATGATACATTAGGCGTGTCTGTTCACAGCTCCTCCCTCCCACTCATGATAAGATTTGTAGTGACCACACCCACACTGGCACTCAGTCTATTTAAATTGGCTGCTACACTGGAGGGTTCGGGGGCAAGATTTGCACCCATTTCTTCAGATATTTTCTAATTACATTTATGCTGTTACAGTGACAACCAAAGTACATATCTATGCTTTTAACTCAGTAAAAGCTGCGTGATATGTTCATAATGAAATTACAAGCCTAATTTCTTAAAATGCCACCAAAATTTGAATCTGTAAATTGTTCAGTTTATGTTTCTGGCATATCTGGAGTATTGCAACAATGTAATGTCATCTTAAATGCCATCCAAAGGCTGTTTGCTGTTTTATGTAGAAGGAAGTAATTTTATTTTATGTTGCAAAACATTTTTTATTGATTTTTTTTTAACAACCTGGTAACTATTATTTCTTTTGTACAGTAAACTTATTCAGCTGCTGCAGAGTATGCATGTTGTCCACCATACCCATTGAAAAGTAGACATTTGTGCACTGCATGGAAGACTCTTCACTTATTGAAAGATTGGACATTACAGCAATTAACTGCTTAGTGTGACAAATTGTTCAAATGAAAAGGTGGCACAAACCACATAAATTATGTAGCTCTAAGTTTGCAGAAGTAAATCAGAGATCTTATAGTTCCTATATTACAAACAGAATATATCTCAGACTGCAGGTCTACTTTTGGTTCCCAGAGGCTCTAAGGGTGCTTTTTGACCGAACGGGTTCGAGGGCTAGTTCGTTTTTAGTTTAGGACCGCCTAATCTCCAGCTCCTGGCTCTCAAAACTGGTTCAATCCTGGCTGCAGGGTTGCGAAACACCCTAGCTTGGGCCTGTAGCTGAAGGCGGAGTTACCAATGAGTTTAAACATGGACCAACATCCTAATAAAAATGAAGAAATTGAACATAAAAACAGGCAGAAATAGTATGATTTGTCAGAAATAGTCAGATCTGTTTACTTTGGATCGCTGCCAGGAAGCACGGAGTCTGTGTTTTTTACAGAGATCCAAACTAAATGAGTGGCCGCAAAAGCAGGAAGTAGCTGCAGCAGGACAAACAACTGTCGCATCTACAAGCTGATCAACAAATTAAATAAAAGTAAAAAAAAAATGCTAAACTCCAACAATGAGTATAAACACCAACATCTTAATAAAAAAGAAGAAGTTGAACATAAAAACTAGCATAATTAGTCTAGGAGCAGCCTCTGTGTACTTTGGCTGCTGCGGACTTCTTGGCAGCAAGCCGTAGTCAATAAAATCAGAGCAGCTACAGTGAGAGATACAGTGCAGGAAGAACCTTCCTTTTGAACAAATGTTATTGAGAATAGTTTAGCCGTCCATTAAGGATGCCGCCATGGAGACATCCCATGATGCACAGTACTGGCATCATTAACATATTTCTCTTTTTTCTGCAGGTCTTCCTGGATAACAAGCACAGTGTATATCTGTCTTTCCTGTCCACTCCGACCCCAGCCAGTCGAGGCAGATGTCTGCCCTCCCTGAGTTGGGTTATTCTGGACAGGTGAGTTGGGTTCAACTCAGGGACTTTGCAATTTTTGCAATTTTTTTGGTTTCCCTTGCATTGGCTATTTTTTTATGAATTGCTTCAATTTGATCTATATGAAGCGCCCTGTGATGACTTGTCGTGAAATGGCACTTTACAAATAAAGCTGAATTGAATAGAATTGAATTAGCTGTTTCCCAACCCACAAAAACCAACACTAGTCAGTAGCACTAATCAGTAACGAGTAGTCCTCAAGAAAACAGATCAAATAACAAGAGTCTTGATGTGGACTACTGGGTGTTTGCCATACCACACTCATTTATTTATTTATATATTAGTTAGTTAGTCAGTTAGTTACTTTGTTAGTTAGTAAATTAGTTTGTTTCTTTATGTGATAGTGTCTTCTACATAACGGTTTATGGTATATATTTAAACATATAGTTTTTTTTTATCCAAATGATTGTGGTCAACAACCATCTAATGGAAAACAGTCACACAAAAGCCTCAGGACATATTATTTGAACATCTGTTGCCGTCAACATCAACATGTTATTCTGGACAGAACACACAGTTGCAGTGGTTTTCTTTTAAGTTACAAAAAGTTTTTTGCCATGTTGGCAAATTCTTTATTGATCATTTGAATAATGCATTATAAATCTCAATTAGATGTTCATAGCTTATCAATTATCAGTGTAAATATATCTTGTGAGGTTATTACCATACAAAAACTAAAATTCAGGAAAATAAATTGGTCACTGAAATATATTTTCATTCAAACAAAGAGGAATATTGACATGAATCAAGATTCATGTCAAATAAAGTACAACCAGTTACTCCCAATAAAATTTAAATCACAATAGCTAGAGTCCCTTGCCAGAGAATGGATGTTTATTGCTTTTTCTTCACATTTTCTTCAACCACTCTGAAGAAATCAGTGCAAAGGAAAAGATAAAGTGTTTTATTTTCTTCTGTGGAAGGAAAAGTTAAGAATAGAATAGAAGTACTTTATTAATCCCAAATTGGGAAATTTAGGTGTTACAGCAGTACAGTCATTTGGCGGGTA
>JBAMHX010000014.1:17106239-17118830 GCA_037177515.1 Pseudomugil tenellus | reverse complement strand
GTAGTGTGGTGTGCAATTTGGGCAAATCTGTGCAAAGTTGACCAGTACAGAATTATTTGTGCAAAGTAAACCAGTTAAACAATTGATATATAAAAAAGGTGGAATAAAGAAATTTTCAAAAATGTGCTCACTTCATCAACAGTTAAGTGATATCTGAAGATTATTCTGCTGATCTAATTATGGAGTTAGTTGTTTAGGGAGGAAGTGTTTCTCTTCCTTTCATAATCTAAATAATCTGATGCTGTGTTGTGTTTTCAAGAAAATTGAAATATTAGTGTAATTGTCAGTTTGCTACATGGTACATTGCTCTTACTGGTACCTCTAGACGTATACTAAAAATACTGAAGATATTTCTTCATATAAACCTCTATTTTGTTCTGCTTTGATAAAAAAAGTCAAAACATATTAGTCACTTTGTCAAGCATGCTGCTATTATGTACCACATTCCACATTGAAGATTATCCCTTGGGTTTTATGTATAGTAATACATAATGCGAACACAAAATTACTTCTAGAAACCATGAGAACTCCTGTGGTAAAAGTACCCGCACTACATTGCATTACTACACAAGTGCTCATCTTGTTGGTAAACATCCAGTTGATCTTGTCAACAAGATTTTTGTCAACAACACTTTTAAATCCTTTCCCTTACAAAACAGTGTGGTAAGTTTCCTGTGACACTGCAGCCTTGTGTAAGTGCGACCAGCCCCTGCATCAGCCATTTGTGCTGTGCTCACAAGCAACAATGACAGGATCTAACAGACACCTGATCATTGTAAATAGAAAGAAATTTTTCACCTAAACTATTGAACAGAATTCTTTACTGATGGGGTGAAGTGGAAGAAACAGTGTTATTCTTTTATCCACAGCAAACCATTCTCTATCAACACTGCTTCAGTACAGCCAGACATTATCCCGCACAATACATTGCGGATCAAACTCAACCTCTTTCACATCCTCGTGATGTACCTTTGAATCTATATTTAAGAAATCCATGCCAACTGATGGTTATAACATGTCAGTTAATTATGTGTGCTTATGCCATTGTTATAAACAGCAGCTTACACATATAATTGCCATGATGTTGGTGTGGAGGCCATCTTTACTCCATTGAGATAGATTATTTAGAAGCTTGCTTCTGTAAAGCCGAATTTAAGGCCAATCTATTTTTCTATAACTAGATTAGATCATATTGCTTAGTTTAAACAACAACCTAGTGGTCAGCAGTGTGGCCTCACAACAAGAAGGTTGCTGTTTGGAGCCTCAGGTGGGATCGAAGGATTAAACAGTGGCCTTTCTGTGTGAAGGTTGCATGTTTTTCCTGTGTACGCGTGGATTCTTTGCAGATACTCCCATCATCTAAAGACATGCATGTTAGGTTAATTGGTCACTCTTAAATTCTCCCTAGGAGGGAGTGTGAATGGTTGTTTGTCTCTTTGTGTTGGTCCCGTGATGTATTGGTACCTGCCTCTCGTCTGCTATTTGCCTGGATGGACTCTAGCATTTATAGATGTAAACATATTCTTTAGATAAAAACATCCTTAAACAGCTTTGTCAAAACAAGATTAAGGCTTGTTTGTAAGATTAAAAAGAAAAAGAGGTGAGAGACTCCAGAAATGGGGAAAGCTGTTTTGCACATATAACACACAACTGTTCTTATTCAAATTTTCACCACACATTTGAAAAGCTTGCGAGCAACTACCAATTATGACATTTACCAATGAGTCAGAGAGGCAAAAAGAGCTTAATCATGTCGTAAAGAAAGTGTTTAGTGAAATAAACCATTAAAAGATGTTGGAAAAATAAAAAAACAGGAGAACGAATCAGTTATCAATGAATGTGACAGGTTGAATAAAAAGGAAAAGAGAAATAAAAAGAATCAGGAAAGGAAGAAAAAGCAAAAGAAAAAAAGATGGATGGCTGTGAGGACTGGTACTGATCAGTAGCTCTTTTGTGATGCGGCTTCAAGCTTCAAGCCCACTGATTGGTCAGCTGCCTAACTCAGAACATGCGTTCCCACAATCCCTCAGCACCACTTCAATCCCACCACATTGGTTTACCACGCTGTGGCTCAAAACAGTGCCTGCTGGCATGACCAACATATCAATAAATTCATTACACATTTATACTGAAATATTTATACTGCAGCCGTGTGTTTTGCACAGAGATGGTATTTATAGTATTTGTGTGTGTTTTTGTGTGTCTCTGAGTACTTGCATTTATAGCAGTGTGTCACACCGTAGCTGTGTGCTGCGGTGAGACAGATGTCTGGGGTGGGGGCGTCAGCCATTGGGGGTTTGTATGAAGAGTAAAAGAAAACAAGAGTAAAGAGAGAAATTTAATAGAAATGTGTAAAAGATGTATAAAGTCTAATTCCAGTAAATGTTCTGACAAGGGGTCATGACAGAAGTATGAAAGAAAAGTTCATGAAAGAAAAAAAATGCTCCCAAAATCCCCAATATAAAGGAACATAAACAGAAAAATTAAATAGTCTTCCATTGGGAGCACCCACCCATAGCCTTACTTGTGTAAAGACAGAAATATTTATTCTTTGAACAAAAAGAAACGAGGGAAATTACATGGTGTTTTATTGTTCAACTGTTTATTGAATAAGGACATTCACATTCTACCAGCCGTTCAGATACTTCACTATTGTTTCCGTGGTTACAATAGATTTCATAGAGTCCATTCAAAACAGTAGCAGAAGACTACGTGCTATCTAGACCATGTGAAAGGGGGTGAAAAGGCCACCAACAAGCCCTTTTAACTAAGTCCCAAAAAAATAAGTTAATGAAAACACACTGGTGTAATTTAGTCACGTAAGTAGAATCTTCCTGTTAAATTGTGTTCACTGCTGGGCAAGTAGATTAGTGGTGGAGTATCACAAAAAATACTAAAACCTCAAGCTTCAGTGTAGATTCGAAACTTATTCATCCCTTTGTTTAAAACAATAACCCTTTTACTTATTTTTCCTTCAACTTGAGAGTAATTATATGTTTTCTGTACATATTATTTGTATTTAAGTAAAAGTTTAGCCTGATGGGATCATTGTGCGGGAATAACATTGTAGAATACATTTTCCAAGAGCAATACATAGATCCCTGCAACAATTTTTTTTTCTAACCTGTCTTATCCGGCATTAAAGCAGGCAGAATGATGGTCTGGCTGCTGTGTTGTGCTGAGCAAATTCGCTTTGTCAAGAAGTATATATATACATATATATATATATATATATATATATATATATATATATACATATATACAAAGATCCTCTTGATAATTTGAATTCTTTATTTATTTTAAATAAATATTTATCATATTTAAGAGAACAGAAACACATCATAAAGGAAAAACCGCAATCCAACTACAAACACGATGCCATCGGCCACACCTGAACAGAAACATAAAGGATATCTCATGGGCTTCTCACAGGAAGCATTAGTTCTGTTGTTAAAGTACTCCGTGTGTCTCACCTCATTGCTGAATTACAAGATGATAAACTGGTTTTGAAATACTCGCTGCAGTCATGCATGTTTACATAATGCTGAATGAATGGAGTAAAATATGCAGGATTTCTATGTCACAACTTAAGTTTCCCAAATAAGGATCAAGAACATTAAGGAGATCTTAAAAATAACTTTTAATGGTAAGTCTGGTATTTAGGGGATTCAGTATTCTTGTAAGCAGTGTAAGCGATAGCTTTTTTCTATTTTCTATCTTAGAAATAAGTGTTTGTGAGGCTGTTGATGTGCACTTTCTTGTTATAGGCTATAGTAGAGCTGTCACTTTGTTTTCAAAGTTCACATATGCAAACATGAGGAAACAAGTCATTCATTTATTCAGGAGACTGCTGGACTGAAGTCTAATCCAGGTACCACTGGGCAATAGGGGATGAAAATGTGGACAGGTTGTCTGTTTTCCCCAGTGCTAATGCAGAGACACATAAACCAAACAACCACTTAACACCCACTGTGATACTGAATTTTTAATGAGTCATCATAACAAGCATCTTTTAGTCTGCATGAGTATCTTTTGAATACAACTAATATTCATGGAATATTCATGGTAAAATCATCCAAACTCTACACAAAAAGGGTCTGGTTGGGACTCAAACCAGTAAGCTTCTGTCTGCACGGAGTCTCCACTGACTTTCACACCAGCAAATAAACAGTAGCTATTGTGTTGGATCCGTCTTTCATGGAATCAAGTGACCTGGAGCACTTTACTTTACAGCTCCCCCTCTGTAAGTACAAAGGCCTGTGCTACATTTTCTTTCTCTTCAGATAAAAGTTTGTCATGGCGGATTAAAGTAAGAAGGCAAAAATGGAGTCTGAGATGGCCGGAAAGAGAAAGCAGGAAAGGGATTGCTCCAGGAAGACACAGGTTGAATTTGCAAAGAAATTGCTTGTTGCTGTCTGATGAAAGGACCCATTTTCTGTTTGCTTCAGTATTATTATGGTGAGTTAATCCTTTGCCTGTTGTATAAATGTACCAGTAGGTAATGGACTTTGTCACATCTTTTAGCCAGCATTTATTCAACACAATGGCAGCAAGAGTCTGATGAGCTGCAGAATATTGAAGTATATGCTTGTGTCTTTATTTTGCTATTTACCGGTAGTCAAAGCTAAATGTGGCTAGTTGAAGCTAATCGGCTACAGACCAAAGCTAACATGACTACCCATGCATCCCTGCAATAAATGTATTTCCTATAATTCATGTAAATATTAAAGAAGTAACAGAACAATCAACAGCTGACCTGGTTTAATATAACTGTTTTCATATGCTGTTCAAATGGAAGTATTACTAAGGAGATGGAAATTTAATCTTTTAATTTTAATTTTTTAAGTTTAATTTTGCAACTGTGTGATCTGTGTAATGTTACAGGTTTTGCATCCCTAGTGACCAAAAGCAATACGGTATCTCTTTCAAGTATTATGTCGTTCTTATTTTTTGCCTCAATGGCAAATGAAATACGGCATAATCTAATACCCCAAATCATGCTATTATCATGCTCGCTCTCAATTTGTTTTATATGATTCATGACTACATGAAGCTTCTTTGCTACAACTAAAACTGTTGAAAGGAAAAGGCAATTACAAAAAGAAAATTTGATAAATACATACAGTATATCAAATAAGAGTGCCAAAATTTACTGAAAAACTGCCTTTTTGTTGTAATCAAGGATCAGTTTGCACAATAAACCTTTAAAATTCATCATTCAGTATTTATTCAGTATTTACTTTTTTAAGAGACTTTTTAAAGCTCTTTTAATTAATCTGTGTTTTATATGTGTTGAATGTATGCATTTACAGTCTTCTCACAAGACAAACGTGTTTGAAAATGTAAAAATAAGCGATGACCAGATAGTAATACTCTTTAATAGCTAAGCATTTATTTTTCTTTTTTTTTTGGTCAACTCCACAAAAAACCCTAACTGAGTTAGCTCAAAATATGTCTGACCACTGCTAAGGACTGTTAACAAAGATGGAAATAACATTTTACCCACATCACCTCTGATCGAAACTTGTCAATGTCACATATGCACAGAAACCTCACTGAAACCAACTAGCAGTCAACTTTGTCTTCCTTTGACTTTATTCCGCATCAACGTCATTTTACCTTACCATAATTATACCTCAACTGACCTCCATTCCTCAACAACAACGTCTGCTCTCCATTTCCATCTAGTATCTCAACATAATAATTATGCTGTCAAAGAGTGATATATCCACCTTACGTTTCATTAATGGGTCTGTATTGTGTGGGGTATTTATCATTTGATAGATTTATTTATTTTTTGGAGTTTGTGTTTAAAAAGAATAGAAAAATTGGCATATTCTAGCATAGAAACAGGACTTCCAACCAAATGAAGTATTAGGAATATTAAAGCTGTTTCAAGAAACTGCACAACATGATAGTTTACAACATGGGTACTAAATTTGGTCCTAAAAGAGCCTGAATCTGGAAGGTTTTCCATGTTTCCCTGCTCCAACAAGATTGATTTAAATCAATGAGTCATTGTTCAGAATCTAATACGCTGTTAGATCCATTTAATTTTAATTGAAATTTAACTGAAGCAGAAATACAAGATAAACCTGCTGGATTGTGGCCTTGGTGGGACCAATATGAGTATGCCTGGTTTATAGCCATCAATGTGGATTTTTAACATTTAGCAGTTTCATTTAAAAATGCTGTCTGATGTGCTCTGTTACATTTTAAAAAGATTATTGTCATTAAAACCCCTAAAAGCAAAGCCAGTAACTAACATGAGCTTTTGAAGAGTTACAAAGTAGAACTGCTTTACTTTCTGACCCTAAAAATATGCTTCTGACTTGTTTTGATGGTACAGTTAAATTTTTTATTCACAGTTTACAAGCAGACTGCTTAACTTTACAGCTGAGATTTGCTTTAAGCACAAATTTACATGCTACCAATTGGATATCGCTACACTGGATATTCTGAATGTGTGGCTTATTCTTGAAACAAAAGCAAGACGACATTATTAGAGGAGAGGAAAAGAAAGAGAGAAAAACAAGAGTAAGGGAAAGTCAAGAGTCAACATTGGACTGAGTTCAGGGTGACGCTAAGGTTAAGTTAGGTGCAGAATTAGCTGCCGTTAGCAGAACCTCATTGAGAAAATCTGCCAAAGTTTACAAGACTGAACATGTAAACACAGTTTAATGCAATCATTTAATGCTAAGTTTCAAGCAATAAAAAATTGGATTTATGAATGAACATACACACTTCTGGTTAAAGTCAACTCTGTAATCTGGATAGTAGGGCAGCATTTTAGATCTTTGAGAGCAACCCAAGAGAGATGAAGTGAGATCATGAGAAGCTGAAAGAGAGAGAGAGAGAGAGAGAGAGAGAGACATATAAACTGAGAAATAGCCATGGACAGACTGAAAAATTAGGGGCTCTACTAACCAGAAAGTACTCTGACTCAGACTAAGTCAACATCTTTGCTGACATCACTGACCTTCACCTCCATCATTTCAACTTTAACTGCTTTGATGGCCCAAACAACCTTCATTTGTCTAAACCCACAAGAGTTTTACCACTGCCAGAGAGACAGGGGTAGCCCTGTAGCTCTGTCCAAAAAAAAAAAAAAAAACGAAACAGAAAAACAGGACAGAGCTAGTTTATATAACCAAATGCAATAAAGGTTTCTTTACATCAAATAATTAAACTTAAGTGCAAGATTCTTGTTTCAGACTCTGATATCAAAATGATGAGTCTGGCATCTATAAAAGATTCCAAGCTTGTTATAGTGACTGCCTTCTCAGATGGGGGGGTTCTGAATGAGAGGACTGTAAAGTGAGATGAGAGAGGTAGAAAGGTGACCACAGGCGTCCTGCAGGCACCAGTCAAATATACACAGACTTAATTAACACATGTAAGACACCATTAACAAGGTTAACAATCTGATATACATATATATATATATATAAATTATTTCCCAATGTTCTCTATCAAATTAACTGGTAAAATGCATTTAAGATTATAACGATATGTGAGTATTTCTTGAAAAAATAATAATTTAGTGTTAAAGTGGTTGAGTTTATGCAGAGGAGTAAAAAGACTGGAGAGTGCAAAGCATTCAAATTTAAAGGGAATACTATAATATGTTACATTAAAGCTTAATCAATGCAGACTGATTGGGGTTTAATAATGGTACTATTTTGGTCCAAACATACAGTCCAAGTGGCATTGTAAAAGTTGTAAGGGTTTAAAGTTGTGGTAATCAAAATTGGGGGGGTGGGCATTTGAGGGGGAAAAGGGGGTGTTAGGGTTTAGAATTGGCAGCCTCTAATCCTGACACACCGCCTCTGCCAATTATAAGAGCTTCAAACACGACCGGTGGGAGGAAAAAACATGACCAGGAAGACCAGACTAGCGCCGGGGCGTATTTAGCAACATACAGGCAGACTGTAATTACATATATGGCCTACAGAAAGATTTAATGACTTTTCCCTCTATCTTCTGATTGACAAGGCAGGAGAAAGATGGAGTAGGGATACGAAATAGATGAGAGAAGGATTTTCACTTTTATCCCCAGATACCTACACAAGAGTCCACCATGACAGGTCTTATGGCATTTTCCAGGGAGAAAAACCTCAATGCTGAATGAAACACAGAAGTGTCAAATCACTGTCTTAAGTTGTTAAATAACAGTCAAAAGTTTGGACACACGTTCCTACTGGATTTATTGGGAAATATGTCCAAACTTTTGACTGGTCCTGTATGTGGGTGCACAAAGAGAAGCCACAGATCCTGTTCCCATGGGACACCGTTATTCCTAGATATTATCAATGTATTTATCAGTATCATGCAACCTGTGTGAATGAACACACCAGATTGTTCATTTTACTGCTGAATGGAGATGATTACATTAAATTTGTACAAGACTAGTTTGTAAAACACCTAAATTAAAAGAAATAACTGGAATTTTCTGAAAATATCATTTCAAAGGGTCAGCTAGTGATGTATAATGAGAATTACAAGCCTGCACAAATCTTTTAATCAAAGAAATAGTAAATGTAGGCAACAGTAAAATGTGTTGCTCCTTGAATGATACATATTAAATGTATGAAATATATGAACGGTTAAATCTGTTTATTCTATTTATCTAGCAGAAGAGAACATATTTCTCCAGTGTTAGCATCTCTTGGCTCCCTGTTAAATTTAGGATAGAGTTTAGGATAGAGACAGATAGGATAGAAAATCCTTCTCCTTCCATATAAAGCTCTCCATGACCAAGCTCCATTGTATATCAGAGATCTCATAGTTGCATATATTCCAAACAGAGCACTTTGCTCACGCGGTGCCCTGTTGAGGAGTACACTCACCTGAAACTGACTTATAACAGGGTCAAACTGTAGTTCAAGATCGGGTTTTCACATTTCACCTCCACCTCATAGATGAAATGTGCAAATGAGGTTAAGGGTTCCCTTACACTTTTGGATCCAGTAAGATCCATTTAGACCCACTTGTATCCAGGTAATCCCAGTTAGACCTTGTTAGATTGACTTAGGTCAAGTTATATCTGGTCAGACCTAGTTAGACATATCTAAAACCAGTTAGATCAACAAAGACGTTACACTTGATGTCATTACAGTGTTGTAGTACATTGTTGTCACTGTTAGTTACCTTCAAAATGCACTAAATCTTTGTGTAGTTATATTCTGAACACTTGTAACCATACTTAGCTATAAGTTACACACATTAGTGTTATTCTAAGTTTTAATTTAAACTATATGGTGTCACTCTAACAACAATTTCTGCTAGGTATTTGGTATTGGTATCTAGTAGGAGTAGGATAAATTAAGGTACTAATCCATTTCTGCCACCCTTACATAACTTTCTCTCCAATGTAGTTCCTATACTAAATTACCCCATTTTTTTAACTACATTTTCTAAAAGATGAGAAACCGTACCAGTCAAAAGTTTTGACTCAGTCAGGCATCTGCTTGTGAATCAGTTTCACCTGCTGTTGAACAAATGGACAATCATTTCCCTGTCTTCATCTTTTCTGGCTGATTTTTGGTTATGTTTGTATCTCACCAGTGTATCTCACTAGTCTTCCCTAGAGGTAGAGCATCTTAGATGGCACCAATGTGTGCTGATCCCAAAAGATTTGCTGGGTCACCAGGGTTTGAATTTCAGGTGAATACCACAGTACCACAGTTTAGAAAGTCATAGATAAAGCGGCTTGACATTGAACTCTGCACAAGTCTGCTAATTAGCCATTGATCTTAGTCCTCAAGTATGTCACCAACAACCATTACACAGTAATAGCTGTATGGTTACATGCCCAGGATCAGCAGGGAAATTCCCTTCTGCAGCAATTCAATTCAATTCAATTCAATTCAGTTCAATTCAATTCAATTCAGTTCAATTCAATTCAAACTCCTCTGGTGTGCAAGTATGCAAACAATTATTTTTACAGCTGAAACAGCTGTAAATGTTAATTAAAAAAAACCTTTTTTGGTTTGTGATCTCTTTTCACCAACCTGACATGATGAATCAGAGAATCCATATGTCATCAGCATATAAAAAAATACTAGCGAACACAGTTAAAAAAGATAATGCAGTTTGTCCCTGTTTAATAAAAAAATATAAATTTAACTTGAGTCTTTTAGTTCTAAATATAAAAACTCATATTAATAAGATCAAATAATAAGATTAGACTGTGTGTGACTTTCTGTTGTCGCTGTTCCCTCCTTTGTGCTAAGCTATAAATCCAGGTAAATCAAGCTCTGTCACTGACAGATGCTAAGCTGATTCAGCCTGATGAGCTGAATAAATGTCAATAGATGGAATCCAACAGAGCCAACATTAATTTACATCCAAACATTAGAGAGACAAACATTCCCTGAGACATGCTAAATGATCCGATCTCCTCTTAGTGTTTAAGGGCACTTTGAAAAAAGATTTAGCCTTTCATACTATAACATTTCTCATTTTTGTTTAAGTTTGTTCCCAAAGCGTTTTTATCTAAACACATTTAAGACATTGCTTTCCAATATTTCTACATCACAAGGGACGCTTGGTTATTCTTGAGCAGGGAAAGAAAAAAAATCTCATTATAGTACAGTTATATTCTCTCAACTATAAAAAAAAAAAGTCCTGATAATTTAAAAGCGACTGAAACATGATGTTTTCACATGGTGTTTGTAGATAGCGTGCTGCTCTTGTTTACTCCCTTGCAAGTATCTTACATCATTACAACCGCAGCAACATAATAATAGCATGCAGCATAGACGCACACACCAACAGATGCATACATATCTCTACACACATACACACACAAGCACACATCAACCCATCCTTTTATGGCACACCGCATTCACACTTGTAGTGCAATTCTATCTTCTTATCAAATGGTTTAAAGCCCAGGACGGGTCCCAATGTAACTGTGGTTCGTTGCCAAACGATAAAGCACTTACATACTGTTCATTTATCTTGAACAGTTTAGATCTCAGGAATAATTCCTTTTTATCAGGTTTTTGAGGTTAGTCATAATTTAGTAGATTTATAGAATCAGTTTTTGTCACACCTATGACAGGTCACTTTATTAACTCCAAAAATGTGGCTTAATAAAATAACAAAGCTGCTCCATTTCTGTTTAACTATAATCGATATTCAAAGTAGCTAATAGCAGTGGGTTGTGGGGCATTCAATACTGGAACAGCATCCACGGCTAATGTTAGCAACAAAGGCTAGCTTGTTACTGTCTGACATTGTGATAATACCCCTCAGTGATAGCTATCAAGTTACACACTTTACACTAACAATTTAACAAGATGTTAAACAGGGTACACTATTCAAGTTACACATACAGTTTGCTAACAATAATAAAATTCAAACAGTACTGTTTACAAAAAGTCTTCACTGAGAATTGCAAAACATAGTCAAAACAATTTAACGTCCACAGTTACAGCCTACTTATATACGTAAGGTACAAATGATAACACTATTACGGTTACATTTCCATCAGTTAACTGTAATTCAAACCATGAAATCAAACAAAAAAAGATTTTCATACTGCAACTACAGATACTTTATTCGCAAATAAATTACTCCAGGTAGAAGTCTAATATGGTTTGGTCCACTGTTCCTATTTTTAATTATGTAAAACGTTCTGTTCTGACTGCATTAATCACCAAGGCAAAATCTGGTTTGTCAGCACAGTAAAACAAATATTTACATATCTTTGGAATTTTTCAGGAATATAAATACTTGGCTGCCAAGGAACATGTTTGCATTCCAATAATAGGCAAAATATGTATTAAAAAAATCAGTGAACAACAAAATACTTGTGTATGGGAAGAGGGGCTTAGTCAAATTTCCTCCATCTTGTTGGCTTTAAAGTTTGATAAAGTAGATTAAGTACAAACACAACTTCAGTGCACATGTCTTGCACTTTCAACAGCCGGTTATTAATCATCCAACTTTAAATCAGACTTTAAAAGATGTTCTCTGTAACGCTAAGCAGCCCATTTTCTTGCTATCTTTTGCTGTTTTGCTATCACTGAATTGGATTTGTAAACTCAAACAGGATGCCAGAGCAATATTCCTACATGCACATGCTCACACTTATATACACATGCACGCACACTCACACATACTTACATAGATCTTGCTCCCAGCAGATGTTTTGTCCACCGCTGCCTTCCCAGAAACCCACAAGTGAGCGTATTTTCCCACCGCAGGGTCGGGGAGCAGAACCACTGAAGAAGACCGCTGCACCCCAACATAAAACAAAACACCAGAGGGGGAAAAAAATGTACTCAAAATCTTTTAAAAAGGAAAGGAAGGGAAAAAAGCAAAGGATTTTCTAATCCATCCTTTATTGAGGTGGCTGGTTTTCAGCAGCACAACCTTTTTTATGTGTGAGAAGGCTGGCCTGTAATTTGGGTAGCCACGGCGACCAGAGGGACTTGTAATAAAACGAGGCTCTATTCTGGGATGCTCTGTAATAATGGACGCCACCATCCACTCCTCTTGTTAGACATGGATGGATGGATGGATGGATGGATGGATGGATGGATGGATGGATGGATGGATGGATGGATGGATGGATGGATG
>JBAMHX010000014.1:17081322-17092862 GCA_037177515.1 Pseudomugil tenellus | reverse complement strand
AGTAAACCAAAGACAATGTCTGTAAGTGCCTCAGAATATTTATAAAGTTTATAGGTAGACAATTCAGCTGTAACAAATGCATTTAATATTTTAAGTACAAGGAAACATGTTTATTGGGAAGCATGATGTGTGTGCACAGTCTGATAGTCTGACATCAGAGCAGAGAGATTCTGGGCTGCAGTATCTGCTCTGAAGGAATTTTTGCTGATTAGGACTTCTGATCTTTTCCTTTCTCAGCTAAACAATGTTTTTCCCTGAAACTTGGGTCAGGCAAATATTTCAAGGTGTCCTCTTCCGTTTTTTATGTTTCAAGCTGAAATGTGTCCAAATGTCTAATATGCTAAAGTAGCTAAGGCGACTCATGGCCCATTACACATGTCAGTGCGGGTGTACAGTATGCTGAGTCTGTACTAGAAATTTAGAGTAAAAACCAAAATCATATATAAACTTTTATACATGTAATTTAATTTTAAAGATTTCATTAATTCATTTGGCATCAACATATTTTCTTTGTGTTAAATAAAACGTATAATTTATTCATATATGGGCACCCAAAAGCTCCGTCTGTGGATTGGTAAGGCGAATCAGTTAGCACCAATATCTGATGCGTGAATTGTATCGATATCAGACTCTGATTATCGATATTGTATTAGTTCCAGTTATGGAATTTATATGACAGGAAGTTGTTCCGCATTTCTTGTATACAAGTTCATTGAACCATCTCCCTATCACGTCATTTACAGCACAAAAAGTGAAGGTCTCCTCACACAAACCGTTATCAGTAATCACGTCATCAACTGTCTGTTCATTGTTCTTCCTCTATCTAGTAAACACTAGTCTGGATCTTTATTATCCTGAGCCAGGGAGATAACTTTGCAATGACGGCAGCGGTCCTAAGTACATGCCATATGTACAGAGTACAAGTGTTGACAACGTAATATAGTTAATCTGTACAGCACCTTTAACAGACAGTTGTCACAAAGTGCTTCTCAGAGAAAGTAGTAGATTTTGAACCAAATATACACAAAAATACATTATTGATGGATAGCATAAAGCAACACAATGTAATATCTGAGAATGACATCAATCTTAAAATGGTCTCCTACTAAAATGACATTTTACTTTTAGTTTTTATTTATTTTTTGTAAACAATTGATTAATCTGCCTGTTTAGAGAATGAAATAATAAAACATGATAAATAAATCTTCCTCTGTCTTATTGTCCCACTGAGGCGTGCCTTTTATGCAACCCCCCATGGATGGAAAACTAAGCAACACAAGCGACAACAGATGGATGTGTTGTAACTTTGTTTCCCTCCATGTGGGAATTGTGATGATTTGCTGTTATGGTTCAGACGCCTTTTGTAGAAAATGACAAATATTGAGGCATATTTATGATTAATTAACTGGTGTGTTTAAAACCGCAATTAATTGTGAAATTAAGTAATCACGACATCCATAGCCTTTATGTGCAATACAAACTGGACAAAAAGTATAGCAGCATCCCTCTTAAAGTGTTTCCATTCAGCAGCTTTCTTTTATAAAAGAAGTCACAGATCAGATTGATCAGATTTTACTTTTATTTACTTTTGTAAAATGCAGCTCAAAATAAAGAAAATTTGAATAATGTGCAGATGGGTTGTTTTTCCTTCCTTCCGTAAAGGAGTCTTGAATAAAAGAACACACATTGTAATTTGTAGGTTTGGCTTTTATAACAACACTAATCCTACTTGGTTAATGGAAGGAGAAAAGTACCTAAAATATCAGGTCCACCTGTTTATCTATTGTGGAGGTGGAGAGCGACATCACCATTTATCCTTCACTTGCCATGTGACCACATATGATCAGCAGGAAATGTTCCTGTGTACTTCAAGCAATTCTCTTTTTTAGTTCAGCATCATCATGTTCGTAGCCACTGTAGATATATAATTAATCTTAAAAGGTCAGTGCCATCCAATCATCCACAGTACATGACTGTTTATCTGAATTCCTGCAGTCATTTTGCTCTTTTCTGTTTGCAGGTGTGTAGGATTCTTTTGTTCTAGATTTTCTTTTTTTTTATTTATGGGTGTAAATCTCGTTGCCATCAGTCAGTTCAAGTTGAATCACAAACATTAACTTCTGTTTCTGCTCATTAGATTTTCATTGCATGTCTACTTTTGGCACTTGACTGCTTCTTTGACTGACTTTCACTATGTTAAATTTCACTTTACACCTTCTGCGTTTGTTTATACTTTCTCCTAGTATTAGATGGCTGACTGAGAAAAGTCAACATCTTTTTCAAAACTTGGTCTTGAATTACATTCTTAAAATAAGTTTAGAATCCTTTCAATTTTTTGTTTTGTTTTTTATTTCTTTACATCCGTTTTTCTGGTGCTGGTGTGTTATGTTAATCAGCCAGGTGCAATAGTGTGTTACATGCCTGCAAGCACTCCTTTATCTAAAGACTGAGTCATCTTCTTGTTAAGACTTGTGTAAATACTTGCTGTCAAAAAAGCAAACTACCAAGTAATTTCATGATTTATTTATTTTTTCTCATCATGAAGTGAATAATTTTTTTCCTCAGGGAGGGGTTGGGGAAATGTTTTGTATATCACTGATAGGCACACCATTTAAGAGTGGCTGTTCTATATTCACTCCCAGTTTGTTGGCAAAACTATGACTGCACATAAGCATTACACAATGTATTCATTAATAAAAAAAATCTGGGAACTTTTTTGGGATTAGAGTTGATAACATTGTAGTTTAACCTGTCTGTGTTTTGTGATTGCAGACAGTGCGAATCTTTTCTCTGAAGGGAATGACCAGTAAGTTATTTGGTCAAGAGAGCCAAGAACAGAGGGAGAGCAGGATAGCAGCTCTGGAGCAGAGTATCAAGGAGGGAGAGGAAGAACTCAAGGGGAAACATGCAGAGTCCCAGTAAGTCAAAACCATCATTCTGAATCTAGTTTTACTTTCAGTCTGCAATAAACTCTGACAGTTTTTTTTAGTTACGTAACAAATGTAAAACCATAGTTTTGACGGAAACATACAGTTGGGATCACTTTCCCACCACATTTTAATGAGGACGTGATCCCAACCTTTAGAGTGTAAAATTAGTGCTGTTGATGTAAATCACATTAAGTTAAAATACACTCCTGCATGTAACTGGTACAATCAAGAGCAGTGTTTCAGAAAACTGCTTTTAGTGGTGGCTGTTTTCTTCTTTTAGATCATTTAGTTGTTACCCAGCTGTGTAAATAACAGCAGGACCTAAAACAAGAACAAACAATGAACTTATCAAAAGCCGAATTGTTCTAGTTTCTTCTCCTTCCTGTAACGTGTCTGTTCTTCATCCTGATAATCTCCATGCACAGACTAACAGCTTGTGTCCTTGTGATTGTATCAGAGAGTTCATGAGAACAGCCTGGGATGACATTGAACGTTTCAAGGAGCAGAAAGATAAAGATTTACGTGAAGCACTAATCAACTATGCCATAATGCAGATCAGCATGTGTAAGAAGGTATGCTTTTAATCTTTGCCAGTTTATTATTGATTTATGTGTTTTATTTATCAGCTGCAGTTTTCTACTATTTGTTTTTTTTTAAAAAAACACTTTTTAAATGACAAATCTTTATAAGTTCCATTACTCTAATTTGTCTTTGTAAAATTTCATTTTAAACATTAACACTCTCTGTGTTGTTCACCATTACAGGGAATCCAGGTGTGGTCCAATGCCAAGGAGTGTTTCACTAAAATGTGAGCCGCCTACAATGCCACCCCTGCATCGCACCAAAACCAATAGTGTGCAGACTGGGACCATCAGCCAATTTTTCTGCTTTAGTCTTGGGGAGATTGGCGTGAGGCATTGACTGCCTCCAGTTTGCTTGCAATGGTACTAAAATTTATTCTGGCAACTTTTTCTCTTTTTGTCATATGCACACATTTATTTGGAAACAGTGGGGCCAATTAAATGGTTTCTTTATTTAGTTAAATGCCTTTTTAAATTCAGGTGTCTTGTTTCTACCTTTTCTGGAGACTCTGCTCACATAATCTTTATACTCCTGCAAATCTAAATTCTACTTTCATCTTGTTGCACCGTTGGCCGCAAGTTCAAGCAGAAAATGAAACACTACTTCTTCTGTCGGATTGTATTTTAATAACTCATGTTTTTCATCTAAATAATACAAACAAATATAAAACAAACAATAAGCTGTGGAATGGGTAAAAAAATACGTTGATAAGATTATTGAATATTATGCTTGTGTGTGGTTATATTGGTTCTTTGTTTGAATCTACAAATCTGAATTATTGTTTCAAAGGTGTCAGATTTAGAAAACAGCTGCCTCCAACATACATTTTGCTGCCAAAACGACTAAAGTTTTCCTCAAAGTATTGTCTCCCTCAAAGAGAAGTGCATTTCTGAAGCTCCAACACTACTTGTTTCAATTTTTTGATGCTTCACATGCAAGTTAGTCTACATATCAATATTACTTGATGACTCACCAAGTTATTAACTACTTAATAAAGGTAATTTAACCTGAGATAATTTTGTATGAACATGAAAAATCAATAAATAAATGCAACAAGGAAGGTCTCACCCATCCCTTTGTTGGTGGCAGTGGGTACTTTCCTGCATACTTTTTTTGAGTTAACATTTCATTTTAATTTCTCGATGAGCCCAACTTTAAAGCCTAAATGAACTTTTCTGATGTTGATATTGAAATTAATGACCAAAATGCATAAATTTACTGAGTAGGTCTTCACTTGCTGTTTTGTGATCTAGAATACCTAAACACAAGCAACTATTGCGTTCCTTTACATCCTTCTGAGGGAAAGAATGGTGCCAAAAGGATCTGACATCCAATGGTTGTGCTCAGATTAGTAAATCCTACAATCGTCCCCAGAACTGTCAGTTTTACTGAAATGATCTCAGACAAAAGCTTTATACATGTTTTTGTGGTCAATGTGTCAAATATTATTGTGCTAAGCTACAATAAACATTGTTTTGAAGGCCTTTCTGTAGTTGTTTTCTGCCTGCGAAGACTTGTACAGGTTCATGTACAGGTGAGTGGAAACCGAAAAGCTGAACGCGCTTGCTGGTTGTACATCAAACGTTTTCATAATGTTGATTTTTTTTTTTCACCATGCTTGTTGCAAAAGTTGAAAAGAAACTAGTTTTTCCAATGTAAAGGTCAGATATTTGCTATTATTTTGTGTCAAAACAATGTAGTGTTGCCCCGATGTTGGGAGTGGCCTCTCGCCATGATGGTGGTTAGGAAAATTAGATAGGTGTGTCTGTTTATGCTCATGTCATGGAAGATGGTCATTTGCCAAAAGCTTTTTTCCTTTCTAAAGAATTTATGTAGCAGCTAATGATTTTCTATGTTATTCTAAACACGTTAATCATCTATACTGCTAATATAAGGCGTGGTAACAATACAGTCCGTAAAGCCTTTTGGGGCCTTGTAGACACTAATATTGATATTAATGTGTTTTGAGGTATTGTGTAATTTCTCCATATAAATCTTTTTTGCATGTCCTTTTAGTAGAAAATAGTTTAACAGCATCATAACTTATTATTATTGGCCAGGTTCCAGCACACTGATGTTCAAAGAGGGACAAGCAACCTTAAGATACTGTTAAACGTGTTAAGATCCTTCCTGTTGGATGAAATATCAGACAAAACTTGTAAAATTGACTTTAAGCGTCTGACCAACATGGCTGGACATCTGTGGCATTTTTTACACCCCGTCCAGTGAAAACTGGTTGCAGGTCCAAATAAAAATGGGAAAGTGTGGATGTTGCCACCTCCTGGTTCAAGCAAAGCCTCTTTAGTTGGAGAAGAAAAAGGCTCAGTAAAAAAAAATTGTAATGTTTTCTTTTTTTCCCCCTTTTGTGGTTGATTTAGCATGATCTCATGTGTGGTTCACTCAAATTGAAACCTAAGAATAAATTAGTATTAGAGGTAGAATCTCCTGAAAGACCTGGGGTTCTCATTTCTTTTAAGAAACTAAGCAGATGTCTTTTTCATAACTCAAGGTGTATTACAGACTTATTATTTACTGTGGTGCAAATTAGCCTACATTAATAATGGTCATTTTCATACTTTAGGTTCAGACTTTTGAATAAAGACTAAATTAACTTTAACTATTCAGGTGTCGTTCGTATTACACATTCATTTGTAGATCTTATTACTCTCCATTTATCTAAAATCACGACCGAAAACAAAACAAGATTTTCCAACTGAGCCCTTTTTCTCGAACTGCTTGATATGATTTAATTCAAAATGACAAGCAGGCTTGCATTGACGAAAACACTAATAAGTGAGTCATGATACCCCAACGCCTTCTCGGTGCTGTCTGTTATGTGGTGTTGCCATGGAGAAGCCCCGCCCACCTTAATAGAAACTGGACCGACCTTCTCCAATCCAGACAAAAGGAGGACGACTGTTCCGCGGCGGCGCACACTCAGCTTGAGCATCTGGGCAACTTGGATTGATCCGACGCGCCAGAACGCACCGGCACGCTGACGAGCACGCCCTCCAGATCTACCTGCACCCGCCAGGCCGGTTAATTGTCCTTGGTGAAGGACGAGAAAAGGAAGAGAGAAGCCCAGTTTTATTCTGAACCAGAACCCAGCATTTCCATGATGTCATACCTGTGGATTCTGCTATTAGGAAGCCTGCTGGCTTCACACGTCAAGGCAGAAGGTAATGATTTATATCCAATTAGTGTTTCTGCTTAGTTTCAAATATCATGCAGTTGTGGGATTTTTTTTTCACGATAATTACATTTATGTTGCAATTTTCTAGTCGGTACTCCAGTTTCCGAATTCTGTCTCATTCTCTCCACCTCTCCAACCCTTGGCTTTCACCTTCAGTATCTCCCTTTTTCTCTCCATTTCTGCCTGTGTGAGTAGAATCACATCGGCTTTTGCCTGCCTGAACCATTTCAGTTTGTTAACCTCCAGCTGTTTTCTGCTCATAAATAGATAAATATCTAGATTACTAAAATATGATTTTAATGTTGCCATAATTTGGCTCTGCAGCCTGGACATCATCAAATCTATCATGTACTGTAATGTATCCATATAATCTAGGACATGGTCTGTATGGGTGTGTAGGAGCCAGTCTTTATTCTTCCTTTTCTCTTTTTAACTGATTCCTTCCCACCTAACTGATATATCCCCTTCTCTATTTTTTTCCCCCAATCCATCTTTTATCCTTGACTTTTGTTCTCTCTTCTTCCTCTTCCTCCCTCCTCTGCTGGCCCATGGGCCTCTGCCCTTCCCTGTAGCGCATGCAATGATTTCAGATTGCTCAAATGTGCAATAAAACTCACATGGGGAGAAGAGAAGCATTGAGGAAAAACACATAAACTGAGGGAAAATAAAGGGGAAAGTAGGGAAGGTGTTGGAATGAGATAAAGGAGAAATGTTATAGACGACTGAGAGGAAAAAGCAGAGACACACACTGAAAGACCAAGCAAAGATCTCTCTATCATTATGCAAACAGATTCAGTTGAGCACTTGGATGTGAGACGATAATGTCACTCTGCTGGTTTACATTTTGTTATCAGATAAACAGACACAAATGCTGGCAACAGCCTCTTCTATTTATTTTAAACCCCACACAATAACTTCATTGTAAACTCAGTGGACTTTGGTGTACAGACACACAGGAAATCTCTGAGCATGTTTGCTGACTTGCGTGGGTGCGCTCACCCAGTTCATTGTCACACTGTTAAAAGATGGGGTGTTGGGTCAGCTGCGTATGTGCACATCATTTACGGCGTGTGTTAAGTTATAAAAGTGAAGGATAGGGAGTGTCGGTAACCAGATCCAGCTCCAGCTGAAGGCAACACCCAACGTAAAACTAGTTTCAGCGCCTTTCTCTTCCCCAGGGCCCTCAGCATTTGCGTGAGTGTGTGCTCGAGTGGGTGGGGTGGGCTGCGACTTTTATGTACAGAACATGTGGGAGTATGGGGGAGCTTCATTAAAGTGTGTGTGTGTTGTATTAGTCAACTTGTGTGTTTAAGGGAGAAAAAAAAGAGAAGAAAGCTTTGTGATATTTGCCAGGTGTGTGTGTGTGTGTGTGTGTGTGAATGTGGGGACTTGTCTCTGTTTACACCTTTAACTGTCTATAAATCATTCTTTTGTGCCAAACACGCATAAACACACTAGATATACACACTTAACACACACTACCCTTATATCTCGCATAGGGGCATATTTAAGTAAACACAGTTTGTGTCCCACAAACACACAATGGAATATAACGGACAAGACCAAAAAAGTGGAAGTGTTGTACCACTACAAACACACACACAAAGAGTGACTAGTGTACTGTTACAGGGAGAGGAGTGGTAACTGCTGACACACATGCATGCAGTGCTTACTTGTTCACTCAGCTACATACAGGTGATCACATAAAGTTTCTGAAATGTTTCAATACTTTGAAAATGTACCCGAGTTACTCTTTTATTGTCACAGGGAGTAAATAAAGTTCCTGAGTTTATTTGTTCTATTTTTACTGTTTATTTATCCCCATTTATAACATAAATGGGTATAAATACAAATAACAAGTTCTCAAGTTCAAATAAATAGACAACAGCACAACAAGCCACTTACTGTATTTACTAATCAATAAATAGAAGAGGAAGGCAAGACGTTTCACTATAATGCAAATTGTTATTGTTTCTGTGTTTTACTTTTATCCATAATCCGCTAAATCTCCTTTAAAGCTGCAGGTTTAAAATAAATCTTAGATGGTTTATCCACTTTTCATTATAGATCCATATGCTTTTAACATATCAACCAAAAGAAAACCAGCGCAGCTCTCTGTCAGCGCCCAATGTCAATCCTTCGTCTTTTAGTTGCAGTAATGCAACGTCTACATAAGATAAAATGACTTAACAATATGAATTTAGTTTAATGGTATCCAATATTACTTGAGTTATTAATCTAGATGAACTTCTTCAGCTCTGATGATGATAATAGGAGATGTCACTTAAGTAGCCTGTGAAACCACCAACGTGGCTTTTACAGTACAAATCTTCCATCTGAGTTAAAGAAACTGTTCCTGACAAGTGCAAAACATCTTCAAGAAACTAAACCCATTGCAGTTGACTTGACTCATGTTAGATATCGTTTCTGAGGTATAAAAGCCTGAATTGTTTTCTCTCAAAGGAAACATGAAGAGATCATATTCCTCTTTGTTTTTATTACCATTTCATTTAGCAGGTGCTGCATTTGTTTTCTGTATTTGTTTTGGATAGTAAAATGAACAAATACTCCGATTTTGACCGCATGAAAAAACAAAACTGATTGTACAGCAAGGGGAGGAAATGACTATGCTATCTTGTAAATCCTTTGTCGAAGTTACATTTTTCTCAAGCAAGTCCAATAAAATATAGTTTATTTTGGATATCTATTGTCGTGTCTTGAGGGCAATGCTGAAAATTACTCCAAGCCTTTGAATTGTGGCTGAATACATGGAATTCTGTAATGTTAAAAATATTTCTATGGTTTCACTGATTTAAAGCATGGTGAAAAAAAATTTGCACCTTACATTTTAGAACTGGTGAAAACAACTTTAAATATTAACGCATGGTATATTACACTGTTGATAGTAATAAAAACAAACACACCTCAGAAGCAGTGTGTGGGAAAAAGAGTAAATCTTAGTATAGTCTTATTGCAGCCATGGGAAATGTTACATCTCATCAATTTGGGAAGGGTTGCGAGAACATTTCCACACAGTTTGGAGTCAGTTAATCATTCTCTAGTGAGAAAGATTATTCACAAGTGAAGAATATCCAGGATAGTTGCCAATCTTCCCAGGAGTGGAGGTCCCAGCGAGTTCACTGTAGAGTCAGACTTTGCAACGGTCTGAAAAGCAATGAATAGCTCAAGAACTACATCTCAGATCATATACAGTTAACATGGTAAATGTTGGCGCTTTTGACAGTACAATTGGCACAGCTCCACTACTTCCTCAATTTAAGTCAGCGCTTTGTTTCCATTACTAGATGAACCGATTAAACCAGGTGTGTCTGGCTATTGCCGTTGTGGTTACAGAGATCTAACTGGATTAATCAGTTTGTCTAGTAATGAAAGGCAGAAAATAAAGGAGTTGTCTTAAGTTCGGGAAAAATTGGAACTGTGCACAAAACCAATTAAATAAAAAAGTTTTTAAAAATGTTTGGCTTGTTTGGGAATGTTGCCAGGAGGATGTCTGAGGATGGCTTAGGCTTTGCCTTAACAAACCATAAGACTCCTGGCAGAATAATATCCTGTTGCAGATGGGTGTCCAGCCCAGTGCTCGAGGGCCACAGTCCTTCAGGTTTTCGATATACCTCAGTTACAACACACCTGACTCATTTAAATGAGTCAGAACTTCATAGTTAATTTGAATAAGGTGTGTTGGAAGAGGGATGTACGAGAACCTGCAGGACTCTCGAGGACCAACTTTGGACACTCCTGCTATAGACCAACAAGACCAAAGGTATGTTATTTGGCTATAATGTGTAGTAATGTGTACAGTAAGATTTTGGTTTGTTTTGAGAGTGCAATAGTCTAAAAATTGTTAATTGCCTTAAAGGAGCCGTTCATAAATAGCTACAGAGAAAAATATTTTCTTCCTCTCATTCCACAGTGTTGCAAAGTCATGTCTTTGCAGTTACCCAACTGTTTTATTTATTATTGCAGATATTGTAATCTTTCTAGAGCTTCGCCAGTTAATCACTACATCCCACATACTGTGCCTTTTAGTGAAAAGAAGAAGTTAATAGACAACTGACACAATCATAGATAATTGACATAATCATTTATTTTCCTCTTAATTTCCAAAGAAGACACATTTTAAAGCTTTTTATACCAAGTAAGTTTACGAGCTTCACCAGATCTGAGTTTACTGGCTGCTAGTTTCTCTTCTGAGTTATTTAATACCTGTTCATGGGAAAAAGGATATGCTCTGATGATATCAAACTTTTTGAGAAGTTGTGAAAGACACACAGTGCAACTGTCAGTGTAATTCCTTCCATGTCCAAACTGGTTTGACACTGAGTTTCTCTCTGGAGACTATTTTAGAGTCATGTTAGAAACATTGGTGAGTCACCAGCCTCAGGGAAAAGTTGTGGCATTGAAATAAAAGGAAAAAAGAGTTTCTGTGCAAGACAGACAAAGAGGAAAGCAGGGAAAAAGACTTAAAGATGAGAAGGAAGGAGCAAGAGGAAGGGGAGGGGAGGGAAAGGAGCTCTCTCTGCTGCTAACGCAAAACAGAGCACCACTTATTCAAAGTGCTGGAGTGAACATGAAGTTCACATGTGTGTGAACATGTGGCTGTTTGTAAGTCTGAGCTTGGAGGGGAGGAGAATAAGCTTGAAAAGTTTGGATACAGACATGTACAGTACATGTTTGTGCACATGCCATGTGTGTTAGTGGTAAAAGGTAGTTCACTGAGGAAGTGACAAATTGATAGATGGGAACATAATGTTCTGTGGAGCAACAGAAAAAGAGTTTGCATGCAGAAGCAGTTTCTTTTCCTCCTGCACACACAC
>JBAMHX010000014.1:17031832-17043249 GCA_037177515.1 Pseudomugil tenellus | reverse complement strand
GAGTTTAAGGTGGTTGTAAAAATTCCAACCTTTGTTGACCAGTTCATCAAAGCTTTCTAAAACGAGGTCTGTTGAGGGTGGGATCGTTACATAACACATAACTTTTCAATGCTCTTTGTATACATGATCAAGTGTTCTTCCTCCTATAGTGCCATGGACCAAGCAGTGAAGGAGAATCAGGGACAGTTTAAAAGTTAAGAAAGGATTTTTATTTTATACCAATAAAAGCAAAAACCTGTTTTAACAAAGATTTATAAACAGACCTCCCCCTTGCCCTCTATTGATGACAGTAGTCGGAGCCAACTAAGAGACTGGAGCCACTGGAATGCAAAAGGAAAAAGAAAGAAATGAATAACTATAATATCACAATATAATCTAAAATGCACGCTAATTTTAGTAAAACTGTAATGCTAAATTAAACCAATATTAAAATTTTAAATACAATTTATCTGTAAATTAAATCCTACTTTAGAAAACAGAAGTTTGGCCCAATGCCATTCCTAAATTTTTACCCCTATGCCTTCCCCTCACCCTTACCCTTACCCCTAGCTTAAATCTACGCCTTGAAAATGAGGGTTAAGGCGCAGGGCTAACTTTTCAGCCCCTAGAATTGGGACACCATAGTTTTGTCTCATGACTATGATGTCATCATCTATCCAACCATCCATCCATTATCTACCACTCATCCCTAAACATGGTGGTGGGGGGGCTTGAGCCAATTTTTCAGCACTATGCCGTCTCACGATTAAAAGACATGTAAAAAAAGCTTATGATTTATCAGACTTGGGAATTATAACCCACAGATTATAACAAGTAAGGCTAGTACACGTCGCTGAAGCTTTCATGACTATACAACATCGTTAGTAATAAACACGAGAAACGAAAAACGTTCAACAGCCGTTTTGGGCAAATTACAGAGAAGCCATTTATTAAAACACAGCCATCTTCACAAACCTTATAGATAATCATATGTGCAAAAATGCTTACATTTGTGAGTTTCCTTTCTACCTCTCAGTTATGAGCTTGCATCTGAAATCCGTCCTTTAAAGGGGTGTACAGCACTTTACCTTAGCCCTTTCCTTCACTGCAAAAAAATTGGGATAACCCTTCATCTCTCATGAACACACAAAATGTAGGGTTGAGGCTAAAGCGAAGGGCTAAGGGGTGGAGATGTGATTGGGACTAAGTGTACCATTGTGAGTGTGAGTTAGGTGTGTAATGCCAGTTGCCACCTATGTGTGGCTGTAGACACAACCGTCACATATATGCACACATTTAGCATAAGGATAATAATCTTACCAGCTAAAAGTCCGAGAAATAATGTGCTGTACTGATAGAAAGATGTAACCGGGCGAAAGGAAAGTTTTAAGTTGAAGGCGTTTGGAGGTAGAGAGGTGGAGTTAAAAGATTTAATACAAGAAAAACAAGGGCAAGATTGAATTGTGATTATTGTCATAAAAAGTTAATGAGAAAGAAAGAAACATACTGTAGAAAATACTTATTTAATGTCATAGTGTCATGTTTTCAATCTTGGCCACAAGCACTGACTGGTGTGGAAACTAACATGACAGAACAAACAAACATGTTACCATTAAACATCACTAGGACGGAATCCATTCAGAGTCTACAGCCTGTCAGTCGCATGTGAATAACTACCAATAAATCCTTCCATCTGTTGCAGATTTGGTCTCATAATAAATGTGACAACAGTGGTTTTGTGTTAATTAAAATAAATAAAAAATAAACTTTAGTCTGTATTAATCTAAGCCACTCTTTTAATTTATAAGAGGTTATATGTTTTAACCTCAGTAAGGGAGGAATGGAATGAAAAAAATCTGCCTTGGCATTTTGACATAAACCAGTTAACAGAGCCAGTTTTTAAAGTCATAAAAACCAGTCAGTGAGTTGGCAAGAACCAGTAAGAGTAGAAACATTAAATACATTCAAAAGGTGTCATTTGTTAATAAAGTAAACATTTCTCCAGAACAACGACAATAATATCAGACAGTTAATGAGGATGCAAAATAAATAAAAATATACCATTCTCTATTTCAATAAAATGACATGGCAAAACATTAAAGAGATTAATTCCTGTTGTTTTAGGCAGTAAACAAAAAAACAGCTGTTCTCCTATTGGAAACTCTGACATCATCAGCTAATTACGTAAATGCAAGGGGACAAACTAAAAAGACTTGTTATCATATCATCATAATTTGTAAACAGCTTGCGAGTTCACCACCAGCTGGCTGGTATGGATCAGACTTACTGGGTTTGATGGATCACTTTACCTCGGTGACATGAAAGAAGATCCGTTTACCACAGCTTCTACTACCATCCTCCTCATCATCCACAGCAGCTGAAAAAGGTCCTGCTCTGGCAAACATGTCAATCATCTGTGGACATTTGGCAGCAGTTTGTTTGATCTGTTTTCATTACCTCCACCAAGAAGGTTATGTAATCGTCAGTGTTTATCCGTCTGTCTGTCTGTTTGTTTGTGCACACTATAACTCAAAAAGTTATGGATGGATTCTCATGAAATCTTTAGGATATATCCAGAACAGGAAGATAAACAAGTGATGAACATTGTGAAATAGGCACTCATAATATGGCAGCTGGGCCTCTTACAGGTTAGTACTGTTTGCTGTTTTTCACTCTGACAAAGATCATGTGTGACTGAGCTCTGAGATGTGTATCAAACTAAAATAAGCCCAAATAGCTTGATGGAGGTCTGTGCTCTCTGAAAGCTTTTTTACTTAATATCACCCATTTTCCTTGCACCTCCTCTCCATTTTTCTTCCTCAGTTCTGACAAGTAGCTGTCAGAAATCTAAACATGGGCTCAAAGCATCTGGTTCATTCTGGTGGCGGTGCAGAGCAAAACCAAAAGTCCATGGGTCAACTGTAGCTGGAGTATACTTTGATGGGATAACTTAAGCTATCTAGAAAGTCAATATATATACATATACACAAACAAACACACTCACATACATTTGATTTTCATTGATAATTTTTGTGTGATTTTGTTGTCAGCACATTCCACAATGGAAAGAACAAAGTCTTTAATAAAATATTTCATTCATTCAGATCTACAATATGTTACTTTAGTCTTCCCTTTATTTTTCTGA
This sequence comes from Pseudomugil tenellus, assembly GCA_037177515.1. Lineage (NCBI taxonomy): Eukaryota > Metazoa > Chordata > Actinopteri > Atheriniformes > Pseudomugilidae > Pseudomugil > Pseudomugil tenellus. The sequence goes on along the minus strand of JBAMHX010000014.1, from coordinate 17,040,125 downwards.
GCAGTGTATTTATATTTATAAAATAGCATATATTAATGGGATAATTTATACTGTCCAGAAATCCAATTCATTAACTGAGTATGAAGATCATTGATCAACAATTATTGGAATAATGATCTTCAATATTTGTATTCATGATCCTCAACTATTTTTGACCACACAATGCTGTGAATTTTATGGCAAGTACATTCAATATTTTGTTCTGATAAGGTAGCTCAGATTGCATAGAAAGCATAGAAACTCAAACTGGGGTAGCATATTTTGACAAAGTAGCACATTTCAGCAGAACTTCGGCCCACAGATCTACTGAGTTTCACTGACCAGAGAAACAAAGAAATAAACCATGTTGGTCCAGCAAACAGGTCAACAGTTTGTCCCTGCATGACAAAGACTGGGTTGTATGTGCATGAAATGTATGTATTGTCATGTTGGTATATTAAAAGAAAAACAAAGTCCTGTTTTTTTTAACAAAACCACTGATATTGGGATTTTCCCTTACTTTAATTTTCCTTCACTTTAAATTAATGGGTGTTAGTAAACCCAATAAAATCACTTAGTCCTAACCGAGTTCTTGAAATAGTTCTATATGCAGAAGAAGACCAACACCCCACCTTGATCTCACATCTTACAAAAATTTCCATCAGTTCCATCAGTTTCAACAACTACAGACGAATAGCACAGATATTCAAAATACTATGTAACATTGACATATATTACATAGTAAGCTACTTCAAGGCTACATGGATGTGTGGCACCAGTGTGGTAAATTGAATGCTTTGGACATTACATTTCTTGATAAATTAATAAACACATTGGCTAAAAATAGAAAACAAACCAAAAAAAGAAGAAAAAATAGGCTGCCTTGATCAGGGCATTTGCTTTCATTTTACATGTCCGCTTTATCCAAAATAAACTTGCTATCAGTGGTGCATACAGGTGAGAGGCAGAGTACATCCTTCAACATCAAAAGGTCATACAGACAAATATGGACCCAACAACTACCAGTTACCAGTTAACCTAACACACATTTCTGTAGACTGTGGGAAGATGCAAATTGCATGAACTAATCACCAATTGCTATAATTTGAACTGTGGAGCAATTTGCAGTGAGGTGTTGCATTTTCATATTTGTATACAAGATTAGGGCCAGATTTACTAAAGGTTTGTGCGTACTAAAATGCGGGCAAACACATTGCACACGCTAAAATCAAGTACAAACTGATCTACTAACAGTGAGTAAAAGGGTTTGCGTCTTCCAAAGGTTCCAAAATTTTCCAAGATTCCAAAATGCGCCTATATTTAGCATGTTTCAAAAGGACGTGCAAACGGGTTCAATGCATACTTGCGCACAATTAGAATTAATCAAAGACCACAGAGAAAATGCATATTTCCTCCTCGTGTTAACATGTTTGGAATGAGAGAGAAAACTAATTATTGAAACATATCGCCTATCCAGCAGTTTTGGAGCTGTTGGAGGAACTCAGTGCAGATTTGGAGCCAGACACAAGAAGGAGTCATGCATACCTGCAATAACTAAACTCCTGGCAAGTCTAGAGTTTTTGGCATCTGGGTCATTCCAGCAAACAGTAGCCAATACAGCAGCGATCTCTCAGTCACGTCTTTTGTGTTGACTGAATTCCTAAATGCAATGTCGCACCGTATGACGATGTTTATTAGGTTCCCAAGCTCTCGCGATTATTTGAATAAGACTGTTATGGCTGTTAACCAGAAAAAGGAGGATCCAAAAGCTTGACTCAATTCACAGGTTTATTGAACAGAAGGTGTCCGTGGCAAGGACCACAGCAAGGGCTTGGAGTGAAATGACTTAATCCAAGCAGGGAAAGAGACTGAAACTTTGCAGTAGCAGCAGCAGGAACCGGCTCAGAGCTGAAGGTCACAACGACAGAAGAACCTGCACTGGAATAAAGCATGATAGGAGCTTAAGAGCAGGCAGATGATGAGAGGATAGGCTGCAGCTGAGTAGAAACACAGGTGAGTAATCACAAATCAGACCCTGCCTGCTGCTGCAGAGGGAAACAGGCTGAAAGAAAAAAAAAAAAACAAGACAGCCATCATAACAAAGACAAAACAAGGTTTTTTTGAGGTGGCTGGATTCCCCGGTGTTATAGGGGCAATTGACTGCACTCATGTGATGCTTATGCCTCCCGCAAACTCTCAGCATATATACAGAAACCGAAAACACACATTCGTTGAATGTGTAGTGCGTTCCTTTGAGCTGCTGTCAGATTTATTTGCTGTAGCTCTTTGGACATTTTATTGGCTTCTTCCACCAACTCCTCTAATTCCATTGGATCAAACTTGTATTTTCGCTTGCCGTTTTGTAAAGTTGTCATCATGAAAACCATGACACACGCTAAATCCTCATATAAATAGGCGTGTCTCCAACACTTTGCACCCGCTATCATTTGCGTGAGCAATCTTAGTAGATCACGTACTAATCACGGCCCCACCTCACACGCTAAATTCTAGATGCCACACGCTAATTAGTACACACAAAATGAGATCTTGGTAAATTTGTCCCTAAGACTTTTATTACCTGATATATTCTTATTTTTTCATTGTAGTACAATAAAGCATATGAGCATTCTTGATTTAAAACAACCTGGGAATGAGAATTAAATTGTTACCCTCACATCTGGTATCACATCTAAATGAATTGTCATAATGTGAATTTATGTGATAAAACTTTTAACATATAACACATAACGTCAAGCAAAATTAGGTCAGAAGGAATTTTGTTGGCAATTGGAATACTAAGAGAATACTGACTCAATGCTACTTCAGGACATCATCAAACTACATCTTTTGTTAATATTTTCACTCAGAGGCACATGTTAACAGAAATTCCACACTGTAAGCACTGTAACAATTTGTAACTGCAACTGTGCAACTGTTGCAACTGTGTGCAATAGTGCAAAACTGGGTCAATAATTTTGGGACGCAGCTTTCTTGTTTTATTAAAATAATCCCTCGGTGCACAAATTAGCACCCATAAAGAAAGTGGCTGCCTTTATCTTTTTCTTTTTTTATTTTTTGGCCCAACATCAAACCTCAAGCTCTCATAAATGCAGTTATTGGATCTTATGGCTGGAATGAGACATTTAAAAACTATGCATAACTATTACTGTGTTGTACAGATGTGAAGGTCATTCCTCCTTAACGTGAAAATTACAGAAAAGAGAGAAAAGATGGCTGTTTGTAAACGATGTGCCATCTTGAAGGAGAAAGACGGATGATGTAAAGGACTGAATGAGTAAGAAGGAGAAGCAGCTTTCTAGAGAGATGGCTGCAGAGTGACAGAAGTATTTGTCATCACTTGAGAGATGAGAAGAGGGAAGTGTGATGAACCAAGGGATGAGCAAAAGAGAGAGGGGATGTAAAGAAAGATGGAAAGGAGTTCAGAAGGCATAATGATGACTAAATGACAAGCAGATGATCATATTTACCCACAGGAAGGGAAGAATGAGAGACATAGTGGAGTGTCTGGAGGCACAGTAGTGGCAGCAGACAGAAGGGTCACTCTGTTTATGGGGAGAGAGAGAAGTTTATTATTGTGAGGAAGGAGGAGAGAGATGTAAAGAGACAGCTCAGGATGGACAGAGAGCTTATGGCTTCAGAAAGAGTAAGGGTGTGATGAAGCAGAAGTTTAATGAGAGCATGAAACAGCAAAACCACTAGCAGAGATATGTAAATAAGGGCAAATGAATACTTCAAAGTAAAACAGAAAAAAAGAGAGAAAGAAAATATAATCAAGCAAGTCAATTGCAAAGAGGCATTTCTTTAATGGTTTGGAAAGATGTAGGAAACATAATGGCTTCAGTCACATTTTGTGTTTAACTAGATGTGGCAGTCTGCAGACAGCATAATAGGATGAGAAATTAGTAAATTAGTTCAGTTTGTAAGAGCAGAGAGGTAGATGGAAGGACAGAAACCACTAATGAGTGAGGAAAAATTGTTCTTTTACGACCAGAAAAGACATGATGACACCTTGATTAAAAAAAGGATCGGACCAAAATCAGCTGTGAATGTATAATTATCATCAAAACTCAGTGATCAGACAAAAAACAAACAAAAAAAAGCCCCACACATAACACAATGCATTATGGGTAACCAAGAATTGTGAAAGGAATAGTTCAGTTCCCACACCTCACCCTTTCAACTTGTCATGCTTTTTTTCTTTTCATAGCCTGAACAGCAACACAACACATACTATCAAATCAGTTGTTCTGTTACTTTGTATTAACCATATGGATGCATGTTTTTATATGTAAAATTGTTTTTTATTAACTTTATGAACTGTTATATCACATTCACATTCTTTTTTCCCATTAACCTCTTTCAATATTCACAATTTTATTCTGTTGATGGCTTTATTTGTTCAGATGTGAGTTCTGGGAAAGGTCTGGAGTGTTCTACTTGATTGTAGTGTTATGCCTGTGGATGCCTTCCTTTATCATCATTCATGCAAAATGCCTACAGATCTGCTCAACTGGGATCCAGTTTGGATGTTGGTTGGGGTAGGGATGTGCACATGTTTTGCTTCATCAGCAGCTGAGCTGGCCAGAATCCATGCTCTGGCGGAGCATGGCTCTGTAAGCCAGCAGCACTCTGGTCCTTGTCTTTCTTCATTAAAACCCTGTGTTCAGTTTCCCCGTACTACTCCAAGGTTGTCAGCAGCTCCCACGGATAGAAGCATCCTGGACAAGCCCCCACTTGTTACGTTCCCTCTCTCGGAGAGGACACAACCTGACAATCACTGGAGTTATGACAGGACAATGTAACCAGTTTACATGATTTATTTGATATTTACAATACTTTACTAAAACAAGCTGGGAAACCTGTGGGGACGGAAGGGACAGTTGGTTGTGCCAAAATCAATGAAATTAATACAGCAAAACAAGGCCTACGTTAGGGTTACTCTAAAGTTATAAAAAAAGAAAACAAAACCCATGTCTGACTAACCTAAAAAGACAGCTTGGCCAAAACATTAACATAGGGTGGCAACAACCACTCACTAGTATATAGACATCAAGTTTCTATTGTGTAGTGGAGGTGAATAAAAAGGAGGTGTTTGGTAACAATTGTTTAAGTGACAAATGTCGGTCAGAGGACAGACGTGAATGTTCTGTTACTGTTTTATAAAGCTCTGAATGTTTTAGGTCTAAATCAGAGACCTCCTGATCCAGAATGAGCCTAGCAGACCCTTAAAGTCATTTCGATCTGGTCTTCTGTGAGTTCCCAGAGTCAGAATGAGACATGAAGAATCTGCATTCAGCTTCTATGCTCCACATGTCTGGAACAAACTTCCAGAAAGCCTCATATCAGCTGAAACACTCAGTTTATTTAAATCCAGGTTAAAGACCCTCCTGTTCTCAGCTGCATTTTAATCATTTTTATTTTATATTAACTTAAGTTTTTATGTTTTTGTAATCTGAAATCAATCATGATTTTAATAATTTTTAATTGTCATCTTTTTATCTACATGATTTTAGTTATTTTTTCATTCCCAGTTGCCCCACTTAGTTGTTTAGTTGTAGTTAATTAGTTTTAATTTAAAATAATACTTGTGTTTCATTGTTTTAATGTTCTGCAAAGCACTTTGAATCACCCTGTGTTGAATTCTCCTACACAAATAAATCTGCCTTGCCTAAAAAAATTATGATGGAACTTAAAATATACCAATCTGTAATGATGGTAGTGGTCTGGTTTCAGAAGGAATGGAAATGTTTGAGGGAAATTTTGCTTGTGCAACGGAGGATGAATAAACTGTATACTGAGGATACTGATTTTATACAATTGTATCAAAATATACGATGGGACAAATCCTTGTCACATTATTATTTGTCAGATATTTTTATATGAAACAGTATTTTCTAAATGATGTTAGGCATCAGTCTTATCCACTTGTGACACAACACCTCTCCAGCTTTGGAGAAGACCCGCTCACAATGCACATATGTGGCTGCATGTGCAGATATAGTTTTGCCATCCTGAATAAGCTGGATACACAGTGTGTCCTCCAGTATTTGAGCAGGTCTCCTCCTCCCTTCTCTCGCATAGGCAATCTCTTACAGCCTCTCAATTGTAGTGTCTCAAGTGTAATTTTGCCTTGGGGGGGGGCTGGGCGCTAATACCAATCTCCAAAATAGACATGTACAAAAAAAACAAGAAAATGTGCTACAATGTCACATCAGTGTAATTTGATCAACAAAACAATACCAAAATGTGCACATGTACCCTTTTACTGTTTGTACAAAAATTTTGCTCTTCTGTCTTTGAGAGAAGCAAATTTCTCAATTACTCTATGGTTGAAGTCAGGGATGTTTTTGATAAGTTTCTTCTCCATAGAGAGCATACCCAATGTATTGAGACGATCCTGTGTCATCGTGTTCCTGAGGAAGGTCTTTATTTCTCTTCAGTGTTGAGAAGCACCTCTCTGATTCAGAGGTTGTCATGGGAGTTGTGATGACTATCTTAAGCAGAGCCACAGTTTCTGAGAAGGTGTCCTGCAGATTGTTCTCCATGTAGAGCTGGTATAGAGCCACACCACCAGTGCAACTCCTGAACTCATCATTGCTGTAGATGAGGGCAAGTTCATTTTTCAGCTTGTTCTTGTTAAGCTGCAAGTAAACCTCGACAGTGGTTTTCAGTGCAGCATCGGGAAACTGGCTGTTGTACTCCTGGAATCTGTCCGCTTGTAGAAGTGTGGCACTGATCAGATGCGTAGTGAAAGAGAACCTGTCCTTTGCATGGCCCAAGATGGTGTCACAAACCTATAAAATGAATGCACCAATTTAATACAATATGAATAATGGCCTTGAAATAAGTGTTCCATAGCTTGTCTAAGATGTTTCTCAATTGTCTACAGTTTAAATTGTGTTTTCTTATCTTAGGGAATATATGTGAGTTAGTGCAGTGAGGTCTTTTAACAAGTTTTACAGCTAAAATTGGGTTTGGCATGATGTGATTTCAAACAGTGTTGCAGTGAGATCAAAAGAATAAATATGTAAATTCTGTTATAAAGTAAGAAATAAGACATACACTCTCAGAACAATGAAACATACAAATTCTGCTTTTGCCACACTTTCTACCATAACTGGTAGAATGGCTGGTCTTGAAGGCATTATGAAAAACCGACACCACATGTATAGCTTTTCTCACCTCTGACTCTCTGAAGGTCACCTGGGTCCAGCGTGCAGTGTTTCTTGGCTTGATGAGATACACTGCCACTGCCACAGAGATAAACATAATTATTTACCTGATATTTTGTATGATGTCTGTGAAGTCCTGCATGACTCTCTGGACAAAGACTGAGTCGATGGTCTGCTTCTGGAGCTGGCTGTACAGAATGTCCACATGAGGCATGATGTGATGGAACAGTTCCAGGAAGAAGCTAAAAGTGTCATCCTCCAGCAGCCTCACAAACCCTCTAGCTCCTCTCACTGTAGTTGGATCAAACTCTCTTGAGTCCCTGATGGTCTCAAAAAACTGCAGCAGGTCTTCTTTGTGCTCAAACACAGTGTTCACAGCACAAATATGGAAGTTCCATCTTACTGTGCTTGCTCTTGGTCTGTGTGTGGAGTCTGTGCGCAACCACTTTATCAAGCACACAGGTTCTTTTGGGAGATCTTGAAAAAAAGGCAGAGAATCCAGACAGGTCAGAGAAGAACTGATTAACCTTTGGGATGTGAGATGTGACTTGCTGCATAATGAGGTTGCGTTGGTGAGCATAGCAGTGAATATAGTGTGCATTCACAGTCACATCTTGCACCTTTTTCTGTACACCACCTGTGGCTCCTCTCATGACACTTGCACCATCATATGCCTGAGAAATGAGCTTGCCTTTTTGGTCATCAGGGAGAATGGAGCTCAACCTGTCAAGAAGTGCTGTGGCAAAAGAGTCTGCTGTGGCACTTTGGAGAGGTATGAATTCAAAAAACCTTTCTTGCGCATGTAGGAGACCGTTTTTCTTGTCAAGGACGAGGACACAGGTTTCTTTAGATTGAGAAGAATATGAATTTAATAATGAAGATTAAAGAAGTTCAACATACAGTTAACATTGAGACATGAAGGGACAAAACATTAAGACATACAGACATGGTACAAGCTCATAACCCGGGGAGAATATTCCCCAAAGACCTGTCGGTCCCACAGATGTTTGGAACTATTCTGCTCTAGTCAGATAGGCGACCTTCCTTTAAAGACTTCGGTCACATGGTCACAATCTGTTTCTAAACATTTCCCTGATTGAGAGATGCTGGCCTTGCTTTGA
>JBAMHX010000014.1:17007302-17024913 GCA_037177515.1 Pseudomugil tenellus | reverse complement strand
TAAACAAAAATGTACTCAATATGTATGATCAAAGCCACGAAAAGTTCAGAAAAACATGTAGGTATTCTGTCAAGATAATCACTGCAACATGCAACCAAACTCCTGCTTATGGGTAAACTAAGACAGCTTGCAATGGAGCATACATGGATAGGTTTGCTACGGACAAGCCATTAATGCCTTTTGTGCTCTGTGAGCTGTATAAGCTTGTCCATTGGCTAATACAACTTGTCTCATGGCTGCAGACTGTTATGTGTGAGGTCTGTAGTTTCAGCAGCAGATTAATTGGTTGCCATGGATCTGCAACTTTTCAGCTGTTTGTACTGACAAATCCAGTGAGCATGCTTTCCTGATTAGCTACACAACTGATTTTCATCTGCTCTTGTAAATGCTTCATTGGCAAAATCCACAGTGACCATTAACTGTTAATGACTTGCAAATGAAAAGTGTTGTGAAGCTGTTCCACAACAGCCTTTGGCTTCTAAATACACGAGTTTCAAATCACATCAAATACACGAACAGAAAGATTTTCAGTGTGACTGTGTGTAATGATAACCATGTTGCCTGCAAAGCAACAAGTTGGAGCTTGTTTTAGTCCATAAAAAGAGTTTTAATTTGTTTTCTTTTATGATATATGTGTTATTTTGACAGAAATTAAATAGATATCTGAGTAAACAAAAAGAATGTAATAAAAACCAGAACTATGCAGGAGTCCAACATTTTTTCAGCCATCCAACATTTTTATATTTTGCTTCCAAGGAGCAAAACTGTATTTTTATATTTGTAAGTAGTTTTATGCAATATCTCTCCAGGACTTTCTGGAAGTTTCCGGATGCGCAACACAGCATTTCAGAACTTTGCAAGTTTGTGACAAAGACCCATGATTTATTTTGATTTCCTTAGTTTATATGGATATGCACAATTAGCCAAGCAGTATTTCATATAGTAATACAATAAATAATAATGTCAGACCTTTAACATCTTTTTGTTGTGATTTCCAAAAAGCTGTTGGCTAAGAACTTATTTTATTTTGCTTTTGAACCCTAAAACAAACCTATTTTCAGGCCAGACTGGCATTTTTTGGAGACACAGAAACCTCTTGTTTCCAGACTGGCCCAGTACCAGTTTTCCTAATGGTACCACATCACACATAAACAACTAGATAATATCCCTCTTTCATCATTATAAATTAACTTTAAAATGAAAAGAAAAAAACATTGACACAGTCATAATTTCTAACACATTTTTTGGGGAAAAACAACAACAGTAGATACAATAGAACAATAGATGTTATGTGTGGTTGACACAGTGAGGGGTCTCATGACTGTGCAAGAAATAGACTAAAAAAAATGATGAAATATGCAAGCAGAACAACACAAGAAAAAATGGATTATACTAGAAAAACTATGATGACAGACAGCTTTGTTGCTATCAATAAGAAATAAGTGATTATTGTAAGGACCAGAGACATAGCCATACCCTGTATCTACTCAATTTTAGGGGTTGCTGTTTGCATTTTTGCCAACTTCTTCATCATATGAACAAATTAACATTTACAATGTCTCTCAAAGGTCTACACACCCTTTCCCAATAAATCCATTTAAAAAACAACTGGTATTGTGCTTTAGCAGGAGTGGAATTTGATTTTTAGTGGTGATGTTCATGTCCACATCTGTAGTGGGTGCCAAAGAGCAAAAAATCACCAAGCTGTGTAGTGGGACTTGAAATATCTAACAAGAAAAACATTTTTTCAAAAGGAATAAATGTGCTCATACCACGTATGTGTGCAAGTTAGAATTCTGCGATTGTTCCCATATGCACTACCTTTCTTATGCTTCCACATGTTTTGATAAATTGCTGTACTTATTTTCTATTTTCCAGCAATGCAGCCTGTGTGAAGAATGATGATGATTTGGGATTTTTATTTAAAAAAACAGATTAAGGTTAAGATTAAGTTAGCCACATCTTGCTCTTTTTTTACTGCATACCTAGAATCTTCAGCTACTCCAGCTTTAACACCCACTGTGTCATATGTTCCATAAGATACATAAATCACTGACTTCCTGCAGGTCAGTGCAGAGGAATCTGTCATTTCAGAGCCACTATTGCGGCTGAATTGCAAAATTGTAGCCACAAGGGCTGAAGCTATATTTGGGATATTTGATGCTCTTTCTGTGGGTCACTGTGCAGGGAGGAGACTCGGTCCACTTGCTTCATAGAAACGTACACTGACAGAAACTAGGTAACAAGAGGCCAGAAACATGACGGGTTTGATCTTATCCAGCCTTTTCTGTGAGTCTAAAATGGCACTTCCTACCCCCCCCCAGTCTCCCACCCTGACTCACATCCCAGAAGAAAAGATTATATTAGCAAGACCTCCTTTCTTGTGTCTCAGAGGAGAAGAGCATAATTACTGTGCCTGGGCTTTTGCCAGAGCTCCTCAACGCTTATTGTGTTTTATAAAAAAAAAAAAATCTAATTTATCACAGCTGCCCCAATGTAATTTAGCTAAATGATGAAAATGGTACTGTTGAGTTTTCACAAAATCTTCTAAAGTTGATTCTTAGAGGATATTAAAGAACAAGAATTTGGCATGTTTATGAGCACATTAAAGTAAAAGTTCTTGTAGCATAGTACTGACATTTCTGTGACGAACCCTGTAGTTAAAAGACGTATAAATGGTTAGGTGATTATTCCTTATTATGGTCTTTGTCTTTATGCAGAGAAAGTGAAAAAAGACATAGTCAGAGATAAAAGATTTCTATGAGGCAACAAGGAAATAGAGCAATAAAATAATTCAGATTTAACCCTCCTTGATCCCCATGACTTTGCATTATTACAACTTCCTGTTACGGAAATTTCTCTTTCTTTCTTTAATATTGTAATCACTCCTCCCAGACATCCTTCAGATAGTCTTTTCTTATCCATCAGATTTTATGTGGCTCTTGCTCTCTTATATCTTTCTTACTGACACATAAAAACACAAAATGCAGTAAGTTCAGAAATATCTTTCTTGACCAGATATAACAATATTAAGGCTGCCTCACACATTTGCAGTAGAGACACAGACCACGAAACACCTACTGGATTCGGACAGACACTCCAAAACATACACATAAAACACACACACATGCTCACACAGGACAAGGGATGAGACATGCCTTCAGATTTCTGCTGCTTATGATAATGTCTGTCTCTCCCAATTAGACACCCATAACATTTTCCACCCTCCTGCCATCTTTCCTCTTTTGCCTGCCCCAGTCTTACGCTCTGTAATTGTCTCTCGCCGCGAGTTTTATTCCTTCACTCTAAGACCAACTATCAGCCTGCAACCTGCATTTGAAACAAAACAGATGTTCCTCCATCCCCTCCTGCTTTCCTCTATCTCTTCCTGCCTCTCAGCCTCTCTTTCCTTTCACCTAATCTTCACCCACCTCACATTCTCAACACCATATTTTGTCTCACTACCTCTTTCCACTTAATTCCCTTTTGCTTGCCAGTGTAGTTATTTCTCGTGTGTGTGTGCCATAGTTTCTATTTTTGTGGTTTTACTTTGTTATGAAGAGCAGCATAATGATTTTCAGAGCAATATGTGCTTAGACTGGCAATATTTATCTCTCTTTGTGAACTGATCCTTTACAAATATGCTCATAAATAAATGTATCAGAGTTGCTTCTGTTTTAATTGACTGAATTAATAAGAAATCTACTTTAAAGTTACTGATCTTGGTGTCCAATGTCTATACAAATATCTCTAAGTCCACTGTTCCAACATCATTGTTCAAATCTGTTATGTTTGTTTTGCGTGTAATGGACTTACATCTGTCTACGTATTGCTTTGTTAATCCTCTTTATTCATGAGCTCCACTAATTCCCTGTTTTTCAATCCTGTTACTCTCCACTAATCTGCTCCATCCCAGATCACCTGAGGCAAGATCACCTGCTGCAGAGTAGAGAGAAAGTCTCATTATTTCTGCCACCTGAAGAGCATATCCCCGTGTGTTGGCTTGGGTGGTGAAGTGCAAAATGTACCAGGTGTGTTCCTCTTATCCATAAAATGTGGTCATCTCACAGCTGTTGTATAGTTTATGTTTACAATTACAGCATGCATGGGGAGGAAACAAATTCCATTTTCAGTGAGAAAATGAGCAGTTCTAAAACAATTAAACGACTTATGTATGTTTCAGGCTTTTTGTCTAGATTCTCCCTCAGATGATGTTGTGGAGCAAAAGCATGTTTTAAAGGACAACAACACCGGATTTATCCAGTGCGGTTTGAGTTCAATCTTGTCAGCTATAAATCAGAGTTATTATGACAAGAGAAACAATCCTCTGTGCAATATCCCCAAGCTCCCCTCCCTTCATAAATCTAGGAGTTCCTGTCCACCTTACCAATTTTATTGTTTAGTACAGAGAAACTTTATTGAGGCCTTCCGTGAGGTCGGGATTTCCCAAATCCGCTTGAACACAAATTAGCGAGAAAACCAATTGTGTTTAAGGTTTGATGCTTGCTCAGCTGAATGGTTTGCTCCAACTAGATCTTATATACCTCAATTTTACTAATATATTTATTTAAATCTATGCTGTTTTAAACTACTACATGGTTATGTTACCTGTAAAATTAGAAAACAGATTGATACAACACAGTTGATGTATGGCTTAAATCTGAAGACTTTAGGTAAAGACTAAGGGTCTTCTTTATCGTGGTTTTTGAAGAAAATTCACGTCTTAATCGAAAACCAAAGAACCCTTTAAGATGACAATCCCAGGATTTTTTTATTCAGGCTTTTAAGTTTAGCACTGGATAACTTTATACCATGAAGCTATGGCAAATAATACCGAAAGTTATTTTTGTGTGTTAATATAAATATTCAGAATGATAAAACAAAGTCAAAGATCTTTTTTCTTATTAATGGATCAGATCATATTATTCTTTATTTCTATCTCCATATATAAGTATTACCTTCTCCCAAAACGATCCATTACCCATTCTCACAAATAAGTTCAAACAAAGAGATAAAGCTGCAGGTTCAAAAACTTATATATTCATACTAAAAATGAAAAAAACCTCTAAAGCGGCAGTATCAATACTTTGATACACTCAGCTGTTTAAAATACCCCATGCTTCTTATTAGTCCATTGTCCATTTATATGACTGTTGCATACAGATAAAAGGAAAGTAATGGTTGACATATGAAAAGACAAATGGTGTTTTTATTAATAAAGAATTGTAAAGAATAAGGATCTTTAAGCTTGCATGACCCAACTCATATCCAAATGGGGCCTTTCATCTTACTGTTGTAATCCCAATGTTTACACATGTGCTCAGAGCGGAAAGAAAGATCATAAATTTATTTGTTGTTTTTGCAAACATCACATTTTTCCTGCATGTTTGGGTGAGAAAGATGAAGTGGGGGACTTTCAGTTGAGTTCTATCTGCAATTTATGCTCCTAGATATTGCTTAATCCATCAAATTGGACCTTTAAGCAGGCAGGGGTTGGACTACTTCCAATTACAGCATGAACCTACTTTTTTATTACTTTGTTAGACCCCCATGGTGGCACATGTTAATGCGTTGTTGTAAAACAGTGAATTTTGATGTACTTTGTCAAAGCTTTAACGGAATGAGGTGTGATGAGTCCAAATCAAGTTATACTTTGTCAAACACCCACTGGATATGAAAACGCAAAATAGAAAAGAAAAACCCACAAAATGTAATATAAAAACAGCCCACACTGGTGTCAAATTAAGTCCCATGATTCAGATTCCTGCTATATAACCAATCTTCCACTCAAGATCATATTACAAGATTAGTTTTGATGACCATGGCAATTTACAGCGCAGTGTTGAGTATATCCATCATTGTTTGTTTTCTCAGCTCCTCCACTCCTTTGTAGCCATTAATCAGCATTTTGGGAGTCCAACTTAAACTGTATGTACAAAGTATTGAAGCAGTCACTAAGAGAATAAATTATACAGGCTGTTCTATGCATGATGGCTGAAAGAAACCAAGATTAAAGATGTTGCAACTAAAAAGCCTGTTCACAGACTTCAAATAAACACATATGCTTCTGAAATCTTCTGACACAGCTCTTGTTCAAACCTGCAGATCCAAAGCTGCAAACCTCTCCACAAGAAAAACTCAAATGTCCTCTTTGGTTAAATTGCAACTTTTGTATGCAGATGGCCAAAATTTAGCATGTTTTGGTGCAAAGCGACAAGGCTTAAGCATTTTACATACGTATATGTTTACGCATGTGTCTTACTGTTAGCTAGTTCCCAACCCTAGCTAAAGTAGGCCAGCCAGTAAGCCCATGAGTCAGCCTTTTCTCCTGAGAAAGGAGACTCCCTGACATGACAGCATCATTAACAGCTGACCAACACACCCTGCTCTCTTCAATTTTATATCACCCTCATTATGGAAGTTTCACACTGACAGAAAGAAACACTCAGACACACATAAACACACAGTTGACCTACTGCATGTGTTATACACACCCAAAGTCTGGGGTCAACGCTATTTCGTGATGGATTCTGTTACCGTTTGTCTCCCTCTGGAGAAGAAAATGTGCTGAGATCACCTACTCCACTGAACTCAAATGAAGGCGGACTTGAACTGCACTGAACTCCATACCTTGTTTTGGTTTTGATTATTTAGCCTTTTCTCTTTTTTCCTAGTAAGCATGTAGCATTTGGTTCATGTCTCTATAAGATTCATGCATGATCACACTGAAACCCACCTCCATGAACAAGATTTAACACATAACAGCATGTCCAGTCATATCAAATGTTTAAAGTTGTTCAGCACATATTCAAAAGATATTTAAACATGATATAAAGTGATTCTGGGATTAAAATAGCTTTCAGAAAAGCAACACTGACAGAAAATGGCATAAATTCTTAAGTTGGCTTATGGCTTAGATGGATAAATTATTGCATTGCTGGAAGCAGCAGATTTCTTTTGGGACTTAAATATTGTCATAAAGTTAAAACAACATTGAAATATAGCACATTTTCTGATTTAATACAAATAACATGACACATCAATAAAATAATCTAAACAACAATAACAAAAGGCAGCAACAATGTAAAAAAAAAAAGTAGAACAAGTTTGGAGTGAAAACAGCTCTCATATGTTTCTAAGCTTCTAGATGGGACAGTAAATTCTTTGGTAATACATTTTAACAAAATAAATGTATTGCAAAATCTGTTAACCCAAAGTGTAATGGTTAAACATATGAGGAGAAGTTGTTAATAGGCTTAAGCTCCAGCATAAACAAAGCTCGCAGTAATTATAACGGTTTGTACATATTTTCAGTGCATGCTGCTGACAGAGATGCTTCACATTAATCTTTCTTTAAGCATATCATAAGATGGTGACATGCTGTTCTTTTGATCTCAACTATACTGTCCTGTGTGTTTTTAGTAGTTTTGCATGCTTAATGTATCCCTGCTAAGATGCTGTTTGGTCCCACGAATTCACAACTATGAAATCTTTGTAACAGTTGAAGCTTGGGTTACAAAATACAATTTCCAAACACTGTAATTGCTACAATAAACCTCCTCCCACACATTCCATCTTAATATCCTTTGCCATTGGTTCAATACTGTATAATGAAAGTGCTTTTTTAAACCTACTACCCTTTTTTTAATAAAATACATCTAAGGGAAATAGTTCCCTGCTGCCGTAACGAATTCAGGAGGAAATGAGTCATACCTGTAGAGACATTTTCAACTGAATGTGAAATTATAGGTAATTCAGACTTGAAGAGTAACAAATAAAAGGTGTGGATGGATGATTAAAAGTAAAGGAGGTACTGCATGAAAATGATACAACAGCACTTATCTAATAGTGTTGAAGAAAGCAAAGCATAAACTGAGGCCCCAGGATAAAGATTTATTCCACTGAAGTTTATATTAGTCACATTTTACCACTTATATGAGTGATGTTACAGAGGAATGAATGGCAGGGAGCATCTTCATATTTTTATATTAATTATATTTCCATTTACACATTAAACTGAAAGATAAAAAATGAGAAAGGCACATTAACGAGGAATCCAGTGAAGTGTCAATGTAATTTTTTAAAATTTCTTTTTTAACTCCAAAGTGAGATGTTGCTCTTAGAAAAAAACATTAAAGACATAGAAGTAATGACATAGTCTGAGAATGCTCAGTGGGTGGTGGAAAAGCTTTATAGCATAAATTACATTGCTGACCTTGAGTAATGCAGGTTTCACTACAGATTAAAGTCTTAGCAGATAATCAGTCACAAAGTACATTTTAGCATAAATCTTCAACCTGAGACCTTGTAGTTCACTACAAAGTAAAATTGAGTTTCTGTCCTGTGAAAAAAAAAACCCTCTGAAAGAATCTGTTAAATTAAATCATCTTTTCATTACGTGTGTGTGTGTGTGTGTGTTTTGCATTTAAAGACACACACATCATGAAAACTGAGTGCACACAGAAACAGATGACTTGCTGTTGTCTGTCTTCCCACAGTGATTCAGACATGAAAGGTGGGTGGACCATGACACGTGTCTTGCTGATGTGCCAGATTTAGCTGGCATGACTAATCCATGATGACACCCCCGATGTCAGGAATTTGAATACGAGCAGATGAAACAGAAATGGATGTTTTGTATTACAACGTTCCCTGCATGCTTTTATATTTGCAGGTACAGTAAGTCTAACATTATTGCTGACTGATTTCTAATGTCTTTAAATGAATGAAAGTACAGCTCTTATCATTTATTAATTATTTTTTCACATTTCCATTAGAGGAAGAATAAGAATGATAATGCTATAACCATAAATAGTGGAAGCGACAAGGCAAATGTACTGTGGCAGGACTGTGATATTTTCTATCTTGTATTCTTTTTCACACATAATAAGATTAAAGTTTTGATCACATTATGATGGAATTTAATTAACAGGCTTTTATATTTGGTTTTGGTAATGCAACTACTGTTGGCAAATTGTTTTTCACTGATGCACAGTCAATATGACATATCTGACAGATCACAATGTTTCTTGTTTCCGAAATCTTGGCTCTTGGCACATGTTTTGCAAGCAGACTGAAACATCCAGGTTTACTCGTTCTCTTATTGTTTCTGAGACTGAAAAGATGGTAAAACAGATAAAAATTCAAATGATTTATTTGCAAATTGTACAGCTTATCTAAGTTTGCAGGTACACGCTGAACAGAAATAAACTATCATTCATTTGCTCTAATGCATCAAAAAACATAAAATATGTTTGCTGGAAGTTACCCAACTTTCAGAAGAGGAGATAATTCAAAACATGAAAAGTTTTCACTGAAAAACAACTGCAATCATCAGAAGTGGAGTTCATAACAAAATTCTTGTGTTTCTTCTTTTCACTACATTTCCCCCATGAGATGCACAACTCAAGTAAACTGCCTTAATGACTGGGTGGTGCAATTCAGATGCTAATTGGCAGTGCCTTTTATCAGGATGTGAACAATTTTACTTCAATAAGCGTCAGTTCTGTTGTGCGTGAAATTGTTTTGCTTTGTTTTTTTTTTACATTTAGGTTAATAAACAGCTCTTACTGTCTGCAGATTAATGGCATCAACAAGTTTAGGAATTGTTTCTGATCAGAAGACATTTAGTCTGGCCAGAAACATTTGAAAAATGAAAAATACTTTATTTATACCTTTTCAGGGAAATTCAAATTATAGTAGCTTTTTTGTAACAATAATAATAAGAAAAGAAAACAACAATCAAATGGTTTTGTTCTTGATGCTGATGGCTGCTGGAAGAAATGATCTTCTGTACCTCTGAGTCCTTCATCAAAGCTGAACAAGTCTCTCACTGAACACACTGTAGTTTGATCACTGTGTTATGGAGAGGGTGTGAAGAATCCTCCATCATCTTCATCAGCTTGTGCAGCATTGTCTTTTGGATAATCAGCTCCAGCGGCTCCGGAGAACCAGCTTTCTTGATCAGTTTGTTGTTCTGATGCTGCTGCCCCAGTAGATCGCTGCAAAGCTGATTGTACTTTCAACAACAGAAGTACAGTCTGCTCTGATCTTTCTTGTAGATGTTCTCAGTGTTGGTTTTCCACTCAAGTCTGTTGTCCAGCTGAACTCCCAGGTACTTTTATTCCTTCACCACCTCCTTCATCACCTCTCCCAGGATGGAAACAGTCCTGTGTGTATTCTTGTTCCTCCTGAAGTCGACACTCATCTCTTTTGTTTTGTTGGTTTTCAAAATGAGATGATTAGTACCGCACCATTCAACAAACTGAGCGACCAGTTCTCTGTACTCTGCCTCTTGTCCATCACTGATACACCCAATAACTGCAGAGTCATCAGAGTATTTCTGCAGATGACAGGACTCCGAGTTGTCTGAGGTGTACAACATGAAGAGGAAGGGTGAAAGTACAGTTCTTTGTGGTGTTCCAGTGTTGCTGATCACCCTTTTAGACACACAGTCTTTTAGTCTCACAAACTGTGGTCTGTTTGTGAGGTAGTCATAGATCCCGGTGGTTGTGGAAGTCAAAAACATGACCCTCAAAGTGCTGCCTGACTGGTCCAGATGGGAGAGGGCTCTCTGAAGCAGGTAGATGATGGCATCTTCAACCCCAAGCCCATTACCGTATGCAAACTGTAATGGATCTTGAAACGTGTTCACCTGCTTGTTGAGGTGAGCCAATAAGGGTCTCTACAGGACTTTCATAATGTGAGATGTCAGGGCAACTGGTCTGAAGTCATTTGGTTCAGCTGGTTGTGGGTTCTTAGGCACAAGGCAGGATGTTTTCCACAGTACTGGGATTCTTTCCTGACTCAGGCTGGTGTCGAATGGGTGCTGGAGAATCGGACATAGTTGTCTTGAGCAGGGACTGACACCATCTGGACCTGCAGCCTTGTTCTGGTTCAGTTTCATCAGTTTTTTCATGATTTGATTACAGGAAACAGTGTGGAGGTGGAGGCAGAGGAGGTATCAGGAAGACTGGATGTGGAGGGAGATGTTGTGTTCAGGTCCTTAACTGAGCTGCAGGGTGACAGCGATGAGGTGTGACAGGAAAACTGCTGTCTGATGGAGGGTGTGTAGCCAATTAGGTTTGAGGCAGGAGGTGAGCTGAACCTATTGAAGAACATGTTCAGTTCATTAGCCTTTCCCAGGCCTCCATCAGTTTGATCACCCTTTAACTTGAAGCCAGTGATCTTCTTCATTCCTGACCACACATCTCTCACGTTGTTGTGCTAAAGTTGATTTTCTAACGTCATCCTGTAGTCCTCCTTGCACTTCTTAGTTTGTTTTTTAATTTGTTTGTGTGTTGACTCCCTATCTTTGGAAACATTTAATGATTATACTCAGTTTTCCCAGGTGAAGATGGACCCAATTTGGACATAGCCATAGGAAACTTACTGATTTTGTGTGAGAAATGATGATAAAGGGACCATTGCCAAATGGAGTACTGTTTTAGCTATAGGGCTGTTTTTTTAATTGAACTTTTTTTTCTTTTTGTGTTGTTTGTCTAATTGTGTTACTGTGAAATTCTGAAACTTTTAATACATTTTGAGTATAATGATGGAAGAAACTTTAGCTTCTCAGTAGAAAGAAGAGGAGAATGCACCTCACAGGTAGAGAGGTTCAGTATTCTTTGAAAGGCTGTCAATTCATAATTCAACATGTTTTAGGATTCCTGAATGTAAAACTGGAAACAATGGTTGGATTTTTTTATACACTGCACTGTAAACTTGTAAAATGTAAAATGTCAGGAATCTGAGGAGGACACAGCTGAAATGAATATAAAACAGCTGTGATTGGAAGGATTCAGCATTAAATATGGACTGTTTCTTTAACAAACTGAGAAAACCTGAAATCCATTAGAATTAACTATAACTGAGAACAGATTGTTGGTGCATATCAAGTTAAAAATCTAGCATGCAACAAATTCAGACTGAGAGAATCAGCCCATTTTTTTCACAGCTTGGTGCTTTTATGGGGGTAACCCTCACCCCCCCCCCCCATCCCCCCTCCTCCATTTTTTGGTTTTTCACCAATTAAAGCATAAACAAACAACCTCACATCAAATGATCTACAAATTGTTTACAAAACTGCATAAGTAAACACCAGTATTCTATACCAGTATTCAAACTATATGAGGAAATTTGGCATGCAGTAGTGCATGAGGCATGATAAAACATACAATTCTGTAAAGATGCTATTAACGACAACTGATATACAGCTTCATGTTTCCATCCTAATCACCTCTTTTTCATCAAAGGCATTGCTCGTTTCTGCTAAATAACCACATGCTGTATGTAACATAACATTGGTAAGTAAATAAAAAAAAAATCAAGATGTTGAACGGGCTGCCCTCACTCCACACCTGACAACCTGAGATTAAAGATAGAGAGAAAATAGAAACACTTGTAAATTATTGCAAATTAAATGTAGGTAAAGTTTTTTAAAAAAAACTCAACTAGTTTATTTTTTCAATGTGCTTTTATAATTATTTACATTCTGTACATTCTGTGTTCTTGTGTGCATGATGAAACAGCTCTGTTGGCAGCCCAAAAGATTCAGTAATCAATCTTTGATGATGTTTTTTGCACTAGAAGTTCCATGAAGATATTTTGACATTTATTGCACTTTTGAGTATCTTTAACTAATATTATTCATAAATGATAAATAGTCAATCACTACTGTGGCACACTGCACTTACACAATACTAGTCAAATTGTAGACACACTTTAATACTGGTTTTACTGGGAAATTGTGTCCACACTTTTGACTGGTACTGTACATAAAGTAAAGTTAAATCATTAGTACTTAGTGAGCTCACAACAAAAACATCAGGTGTGAGATCATGCAGGGTGGTGTATGTGTGGAGCTGCTCTAAAGGCTGATGTGAGTTTTAGTGGATTTTCCAGGGTAGAATATGTCATCAACATGTGTCTCATACAGCTAAGACCCTATTTCCTGGTCTGACAGCTGAACTGCGGATGAAACCTTTCTATTCTTAAAACATACTCAAGGGAAATCTTACTTCCTCACTAACACCTTTCCAAGAGGTTCATTCACAAAAGTATTATTTACCCCCATCATTTTTCTGACCAAAACTGTGACAATTCAGGCTGTAAATAATTGCAATTTTATTCAATTTTATTTATCAAAGGAATTAGTTAAAATGAAGCAAGATTTTATCATTGGTTATTGAAACATCAAACATACATTTTGACAGTGTAACAATAACTTCTGCCGTCAGAAGGATGAAAGAGTCTTTACAAGACAAATAATTTAAGCAGTTGATAAAAATATTAAAGAACAGATCCAGGACATATAAACTGCTGGCTTTGTACATAAACTTAGCACAGCTTTTAACCCTCAAACATTTATGCACTCCGAAACAAAATTACCTAATGATATGTCTTCAACTGGATCACGGTTGTTTTTCTAGTACTTCTTTGTCCAATATCTCATTCTGTCCCATATAAGCTGCTTGAACACACTGATGCAATGTTTGTCAAGATTATTCACAAGATAAGTAACATGGTCTGAACTCCTGAAGGTGTTTTAGTATGAATATAAAGTCTTTCATTAATGTGTCTGGATTCAGTGCCTTAAAAGTACAACACAAACAAGTCTGTGTTAAGACAGCAAGGAACATTTAGTCTGGTATGCCAGAGTTACTGTTATCTACATTTACACCACAATAATTTAAACTAATACTAAACCTTACAATCTGAAAAAACCTCTAATTTCTATACACATTAGCTCAACAGAATAGTTGAGTGCAGAAAAATATAAAGTAAAAAATTATTTAATGCTGTTCAGTCTGTATAACTTAGTGACCCCATGAAGTAGTATGTGTATATTACATTGCAGTTTAATATTGGTCTTTACACACAAATGTCTTGTTAAATAAGAAGAACGTTGAAAGCAGCTATTTTGTTTAGACATCATTTTACTGAGTGGAGCATTCACCAAGGATTGAACATTTTGGAGCTGTCTTTTGAATGAGGTGGGGAACCAAAACATGTTTTGTTTGCAAGAATTATGGTTTTAAAATCTGGGATGTTTTTATTTTACGCAATCATGGAATGGCACAATTTTTAATTGCGTTTTAAGCCAATGACAGTAAGGCACAAATGTTTGAATGTGTTCTTGTCAAATACAGTTCTGTTTAACTAAAACATACTTAATTGTGCAGCGAAAATGCTCAACACTCTTTTTGCAGGGAAATTCAGAATTTCAGGTATAAAATATACAGTATGAACAACAATACAATATATTAGAGATGCATGATTGGACATTTCTTTTACTGGTATCTTTACTGAGATTCAGCAGTATCTCGGGCACAGACATTTGCAGTTCCATTGGGCATGAGGGAATAACTCATTCAACAATACGACAGACTTTTGGGATCTCGTGCATGTTTGTATGGGTTAATATTGTGTTTTTACTTCATTACGTCACATAACATGCAGATATGTTGCCTTGCTGTCCACTCCAACTACATTTTGAGCTGTACATCTGTAATATCCTGTATCCCTATGTGTTGGGTTCTGTATCACCAATGAACCCTGAGTATTTAAATAGCGGTTGCCATAAATATGAGGCTGACCCATCACCCTCAGCTGTATTAGCTCAGGTGTTTCCCAGGTAACTGTAGCCCTGGGTGTTGCTATGGTCAGGCAGGGAAGTTCCACAGCAATGCCCTTGCGAGTGTAGGTCACAGGGGAGAGGAATGTTGTGATGCGTGGAGGGTAAGCGATGACAATGACTGGAACTGTGATGACTGAGACTGTGGTTGAGTCAAGGCTGGAAGATCTACATGTGTAGCTGCCTCTGTCGAACACAGAGGCCTTTTCGACTATTAGTGTTCCATCTTCATGCACTATATAATGGCCTGAGTCATGGTTCTCTCCTTTGGAGAGCACTTTGCCACTGGGTAGGGTCCATGACAGAGATCCCTGAGTGTGAGAAGCAAGGCAGGGCAAGCGAAAGGTCTCTCCATTAACAGTGCTCAGCAAAGGAGCTGTTATGGTGTTCACTGTGGGCTCAGAGAGTGGGACAGTAGATGGTGGAGAGTTCAGTGGCCGAGGAGAAGCAGGTGAACTCAGGTTCCTCTGCAGA
Source organism: Pseudomugil tenellus (assembly GCA_037177515.1). Taxonomy (NCBI): domain Eukaryota; kingdom Metazoa; phylum Chordata; class Actinopteri; order Atheriniformes; family Pseudomugilidae; genus Pseudomugil; species Pseudomugil tenellus. The sequence goes on along the minus strand of JBAMHX010000014.1, from coordinate 17,009,804 downwards.
TGCAATAAAGGTGACTGTGGTCTTGAAGTTGAGGACTGCACTGGATTCAAAACTTCTGTGTGAAGTTTTTCCTTCGCTGGTTGCCTTTGTAGAGATCTGGACTCTTCAGGTTGTTCTGACACTTCCAACTCCACGCGAATAATCGTCTCCCCTCCTTCATGTTTAACTGCACAAACCAAGGTCCCAGCGTCACTTGCTTGCACACCCGGCAGCTCCAATGATCCGTTTCGGTGCACAGTAAGTCGGTTGCCATAGTAAGGAACTGGCAGCAAGCCATTTCCAGGCACAATCCAGGCCAGTCGAGATGGAGGGGAGTCTTTGGAGGGGCATGGCAAAAGAACAGTCTGGCCTCTAACTGCTTGCTGCTTCACTGTCGTTACCACACCCACAGCTGTGTTGGCATTATCACTTAAAGCACTAGTTTTCTTTCTGGTGTCGCTGGCATTTCCTAAATTACCATTCCTACTGAAACTACTTCCCCTCTGCATCAGCTCTACATCAGCTCTGTTATTTGACCAACTACTGCTTGCACTTCCAAAATTTCTTGCGATATCACTTAATCTGCTGTTGTCTCTGCTGGAATGAGCACTATAACCTGTCCTACTTGCAATAACTTCATTCTTATTAGGTCCTGAATTTCTTTCAACGCTATGGCTTTTATCTGTAAGGTGGTTGTTACTCAAACTATTGCCACTGCTTGTAGCACCAGGTCCATTTTCAGCTTTTCTAACATTATCTGCTTTAATAGCAACATTTTGTGCCCTGTTCATCCCCAAACTAATTCCATTGCTAGCTGGTTGTGTTGTAATTGTATTTACAGGCCTTTTAAAACCATTTTGACTCTCACTTCTCAAGGCAGGTATAAAGCCACCATTAGTGCTTGAATTTGGTACTATATGTCTTGTTCTACCATTGCCATAAATATAACCATCTCTGTTAGTGCTGCCCAGCTTGCTTGTGTATCCATTTCTGAAATCAAACCTGGAAATCCCTGTATTATAACCTCCTGATCTAATTCCATGACTGCTGCCACGATCATTATTATTACTCCAACTTCTACCTCCTCCCACCTGACCATTAAATCCAAGAGTTGAGGCAGCCACTTCCAAACGTACTACTATGAACCTCTCCCCAGCTGTGTTCTTTGCTTGACACATATAGTTTCCTATGTCAATATTTTGGGCTGAACGAACCTCAAGATTTCCACCTGAAACAACTGCTACCCGTTCAGAATAATAGCCATGTCCTAACCTCTGTGGGATGACACGATGTGCTGGAGAGAACCACGTCACTGTTGGAGGAGGGTCTCCAGTGGCATGGCAAGGAATGGTGACAGCTTGTCCCTGATGTACTCTGACAACACTGTGGTTTCTGTTATCAGTGAAGGCTGGTGGAGATGTCATCATAACCGTAACTTTCACCTTTAATAAACAAATAAATGAATTAAATTAATTAGCATTTAATCATTTTAAATGAATATAACACCTCATACAAATCCAGCTGATTTTAGTTGCTAAACTACAAATATTTTTTTAAATATTGAAAAGCATTTTTACAGCTATCTAACTCATCTTTACTCACTTTACTCACCTTCATAGTGTCTTGACCTCCATGATTCTCAGCATAACATGTATACTCTCCTTCTTCTTCAACACCCACAGCTGGAATCAGTAATGTTCCATTGTGAAACACAATATGTCGTTGTGCTCGCAGTGCTGTGTTCTCTCCATGAAACAGACTCATCGCCATGGTTCCATCTGGTAGGCTCCAACGGACAACTGGGATAGGCAATCCAGTTGCCTGACAGTCCACCTGCAGAGGATAGAAGTTTCAATGATGCATGTAAAGTTATTTGGTACAACTTCTCTGTTTAGTCAATGATGAAGTACAGTACTTCATATCAGATTTTTGTGTCTTTTTCAGGCATTTATAAGAGAAGGTGGACCCAGGAAAAATAGAAGCAGCATTTAGTTGCAGCTACTTTGGATCCAAATAATAACTAGAAATAACTACAAAAGAAGTAAAAAATACTCAAAGTAGAAAGCTCATCAATACTTGATGGAAATAGAATGACAGGAAACACTTTCCCACAATAGTACAGGACCATATTTTTACATTTAAGATTCATGACATTGTTTTTTATTACTTGTTTACATAGTGATGTGTGCATTTGCATTCCCTGAAAGTTGATTCATGACAGGCAGATGTAGCATCTACCTGGTTTGATTTCTTCAAAAAATAAAAAACAAGATAAGGAAAAACAAAGTGCAAGTTTTCTTAAACATGTGATTTTCCACTGATCCATTTGTACATTTTTATTTATTCTAATGCAGGGTGGACGAGAGGTTGAAGCCTATCCCAGTATATACTAAGCAAGAAGTGGGTTAAACACTGAACAGGTTACAAGTCCATCACAGGGCCAATGTGATATTATTATTATTATTATTATTATTATTATTATTATTATTATTATTATTATTATTATTATTATTATTATTATTA
>JBAMHX010000014.1:16990023-17006906 GCA_037177515.1 Pseudomugil tenellus | reverse complement strand
ATTATTATTATTATTATTATTATTATTATTATTATTATTATTATTATTATTATTATTATTATTATTATTATTAAAAAACTAATTTAAGTGAAAAAAAAGCTTTGGCATTGGGGCAGCTGGATGTCCAGTCCAGGAGGGGTGGGATGTGTGTGTGAGGGGAGGAACCTTTGTGTAGATGAGGTCACCTGAGCATGTTCTATGTTGTGTATGTTCACTGTTCTATGAGCACTTCACCTCGTACATTCTGCATGTTGATACACCCACTTGTTTTTTTCACTAACAGCCATTTTTGTGTGCAGTAAAAATACACTTTTTACATTTATTTATTTACATATTTTGCTTATTCATCTCTGGTGCTCCTGGCATTTACTGATTTTGTCTTCCTGCCAGGGGCTCCAAAGAAATCTTTTATGTTTATGTACAAGTGTACCGGTGTGCGTGGTTAGTTTGTAGGTTTTTTTTTCTTTGCGGTGTGTTTTTGTCCTTTCTTTGTGTTCTTCTTGTTTTCTGTTCAGTTGTCACACTGTCCTTTTTCAGTCTTCTCCAGTCGGGTCTAGCAATACACGCAAATTCCAATAGATATTTATTTTAAATAAATAAATAATTCAAACTATCAAGAGGATCTTATATACATAAAGTTCCACTTGACAAATTAAATTTGCTCAGGATAACACAACAGCCAGACAACCATTCTACCTGCTTTAATGCTGGACAAGACAAGTAAAAAAAATGTATATTCTGACATCAAATAAGAATTTTAAGAGTAGGTTTTATGCCCATAAAGCTCCACTTGGTAAAGCAAACTTGCCATAGGCACAACACACCAGTCAGATCACCATTATTCTCACTATGATGCTAAACAAAACAAGTAAAAAAAGAGAGTATGCGTTTCTTTTCTAACATTGCTTACCTTTAGTGATTTACCAAATGACACAACGTGATTTGTTAGTTGCTTTGGTTCAATCTTAGCAGGCTTTGTGGCCACCACAGTCACAACCAGACGCCGAAAATCATCTGAGACCTTGTTGCGTGCAATGCATAGGTAGTCTCCACCATCCTTCTCTGTTACTGCTTGGATTGACAGGGTGCCATTAGAATGCACCTTCATGCGTCTGTCAAAACTTTACATGTCAACACAAAATGCATATTAATTATAGGAGGTCAAGTTTGCTAATTAGACATAATACTGACAAAAATAAGGAAATATGTTTTGATAGCAATGGACACATATTTTTTACCTGTAGTGCATGTCCACTAATTTCCTGTTAGGAGTCCTCCAGATAATGATGGGATTGGGATTGCCAGTCACAGAGCAGTCTAGCTGCAAAATCCCCCCATAGGGAACATTAGATGTGATGGGTGATGTGGAGATAATATGTGCATTTTTGAAAGGAGACATAGGTGATACTTTTCTGTCAGGGGGGTGAGCAGAAGCAGCTTTGCTGTTGTTTATACTGTGGGAGGCTTTGGTTTTATTTGTTGACACAGTGGAAGGTAAGGAAGTAGAAGAGGGATTTATTTTCCGGATGTTGGCAAAGAATGTGGCTGAATCAGTGACTGCTTCACTGATTTTAGGAGATGAGTTAGAGAAAGTCTGTGGATGACTTGGGGTGAGCGACAAGTTTCTGGATCCATTAGCGGAATACAGAGGGGATAAATTTATGGCGCTCTGTGTATCTGAAGGGATGCTATGGATGACTGATGTCTGGTCTTTAGTGAGAGATGATGAAGGAGAGGGTTTAACTGAAGTTACTTTTATTGCCATTTTATTTATTTCTTCTTCCTGTTGGCTTTCTATTTCAGCTCCCCCTTCCACTTCCACCCTGACTGTCCTCTTATCCGTCCCCACTGCATTGACTGCTGTGCACTCATAATTCCCTGTATCCTTTGGCCCAACCCTGACAATGTGCAGTGTCCCATTGGGTAAAACAAAGAGTTTCCCATGAAGAAACTGAGATGGGCGAATGAGGGTCCCATCTGGGATTCTCCAACGCAGTGTTGGCGATGGAGCACCTCGTGCAGAGCAGTGAGCATAAACAGGCCTCCCTGGAGACAAGAGCAGGTGTTCCTTTCTGGGTTGCTGCATCACAGGGGGCAATGAGGACACATGAACACGCACGGAGGAACTGGTGGCACCAGCGGAGTTGGAAGCCACACAGCGATACACTCCTCGGTCACCGGGTAAGGTCACTGAGATATGAAGGGTTCCATTTGTGTCCATGCTGATTCGACTGGAGGAGGTCCCAGTAGAGGTTAGGGTAGAACGATCAGGCAAAACCCAAGACAGCAAGGGGCTGGGAACACCATCTGCTTGGCACTCCAGATGAACCTTACCACCTTGATGAATAGTGATTTCCCTGTAACTTGCCAGCTGCATATGAGGGGGGCGGGTCAAGACTTCCAGGGTTGTTAGCAACCTGTGACGAAGAAGCAGAAATACTCTTAATCTGAACTAAATATAGACACATGAAAGTGAACTTCAAGCATTTCAAACATACATTTAAATGGAAAAATAAACTAAATGGTTTGTGATTTTGCTTGCAAGAACACCAAGAACATATCTTAATAAAACAGCATGCAATAATTACATTGTTGATATAGCTTTCAGTAAGCCTGAGTAGCTATATCTAAAATATTCTGTGCTAAAATGTTTCACTGAATAGTTCATTAATATACATATCTGCTTTCAGTATCCTCACCGGTCACGACCCAGGAAGCTGTTTGCACTGCAGATGTAAGTGCCCCTGTCCTGCAGCTGAACATTCTGAATTACAAGGGTGCCATTTGGCAAGACTTCAAAACGCTGAGCCTTGGAAAGGACTGACATCACCGCTCCTGAGAGGAAGGCAAGAAGTCAGGAAGAAGAGCGAACAGACACAGATAAATTTGGAAAGATTAAGTATAAAAACAAAGGGTAAAAGAGCAACAGGGCACACTGAATTGCAAAGCACAAAGTGATGTGGTACATAAAATGTTCCATTACTTGCTTACAAATTCTTTCAATCATAGCCAGCAAGAGAAAAGCCTATTATGAGCATGCCAGTGAGTAATGTTGGGCGTTAATGTGTTTTCCATCACAGTAAAATGTTTTCATATTCATCCAGTCATAGAACTTTTAAATTTGACGACTTGAGGATGTAAATACAAAGCTCTAATTATCATGTTTGTAAGGTACAACATGTTCCTTTTCGGCCATGTAAACAATACACACATACGCATATAGTATGTGATACAATTATGGATAATGAATAGGCAGTTGTACATTTTCAAACAGACCTAACTGTGCATTTATGGTCCATAGGATGAGCCAGGTTATACAATCATTTTTGGATTAGTCTTGTACATGAATTATGACATTAAGTCAAAGCTCCTGTCTAAGCTATTAACTAATGCAGCTAAAGTGCAGATGAGCTACTTGTGTTTAAGAAATGTATCTCCTAAGATTGAATAAATGTCTTCTCTGCAATGCATACCTGTATCAACCTTAGTCCATGTGATGGATGGTTTTGGTTCTCCTTGAGCTTCACAGTCCAGCCTGGCAGTGCTCTCTGCTGGGAATGATACTACCCTTATATGGGGGTCTGCAATCATTGGTCTAGATCTCAAAACTGGCACCTAAAGTTGAAAGAATTAATAATTTAGATTAATAAAACCATTTAGCATTCAATTGATGACTTATTAAACTATAATAAATGTGGACAGCATCTTGTCACAAGGTTGCCTTAGTAATCTTCTCAACCCGAAGAGCTGCAGCTCTGTGCTTGTCTCAAACTGATGTATGTAGCACAGCAATGTGGCATGCTTATATTATTATTATACAACCAACTGATAATATGATTTTTAAAGATCATTGAGGACATAATTTCCTCTTTACTAAAATGTTTCCATTTGAAGTTGTAGACTAAGCCTTAATGTTGAGCAGTATGTGAGCTTCCACTTGTTTGCAGGTATAGAGTAACTGGATTCTTGGATAATGTTGACGGAGGACATTGTGTCTAAACTTGCTTCCTGCAACACTTTTTCCTCAGCCATCATTACTATAAAATACGTAAATACGTGTTTAATCATAAATGTCTTTTCTGTACTTTTTTAATCATTTTGTTTGATTGTAGATTATATTTTAGCTTGCTAGCTTTTCATCTGCATGTGCCTATAAATGATAAATGATCGACTGTGTATTTCAGGTGCCAGGCAGGAAATTTTAAGGTTGAGGACCCCGGGGGCTAAAGTTGCAGACCATTAGAGTCCTGCCTGAGGATATTAGGCTTTGATGTGGTTTATGACAAGTCAGAAAAATAGCTCAGTTGTTGGAACCAGACCATGAAGAGCTTTATCTAAAATCTATTCTTGATATTAGACCTAAATGTGACAGCTGGTAAGTGAAATAAGGTTAATACTTTGATAGTATTTATTTTTTTTAAAATGTTATTTATGTTTTTCTTGTTTTATGTTAAGGTGTGAACAACTGCAAAATATTAAGTGACTCATTTTAGACCCAGACTTGAAAAAATACCTCATTTTGTTGTTGTACATGTTTGTGCGTGTGTGTGTGTTTGTGTGTGTTTGTGTGTGTGTGTGTATGTATGTGTGTGTTTGAGAATTAGGTTCTCAAAAGACATAATATTGCTGGTTATGCAGCATATGCTTTTCATCTCCTCTCAGATCATTGACAAAGCTAGAAAAATCCATGAAATGCAAGGACTGTCATAAACATCCCTCATTTTAATAGCAGGTCATGTGGATACAGATAAGACCATTTTTCAGTTCTGTTATGTGTTTTTAGCTAAGCTTTTACCCGAAGGGCTTTCACATTTGGATATAATGCATTTCTGCATGTGCATACAGTTATTTTCTGGGTCATCCTTCCCTTTAAAATAAATGATAATTGAAATTTCACACATATGCACTGCAGAGTACATTTAAAATTGTACTGACGAAATAAATAACAATTGACTCCATGCAGCAGGGAAAATTAGCAAAACATTGAATGAGCAAATAAACAACAAATGATGGTTGGCTCAGAAATATGTGCTTATGGTTTGTATGCTGGTAGCGAATTCAAACAAATAGAAATGTGATGCCACTTGAACACATTGGACTCACCCTTGGAGCAGCAGGGAGGGAAGAGGAAGAAGGCTGGTTGGGTCTGCCGCCGTGTGAATCTGGAATAGAGTTAGCTCCAGAGATTTTCCAGTCAGTGGGAGGTTGGATCTGGTTTGGAGCTCCAGAAATTAGCTTCACATGCTTGTCAAGCTGGTCAAACACATCTCTAGATGAACCTTTGGCACTTGTTGATACTGTTGTGGCAATGCTAGAAGGAACACTAGGTATAGTAACTAGAGGAATTTTGACTGCAGTAGCTGGAGTAGTTGGAGTCATACTTATAGTGTTTTGTAACTTAGTATAAGAAGTTCTTGGAATATTATTGAGTGAGATTGTGACAGTATTTGTAGTAGTGCTGGAATCAATTGTACTAAGTTTAGTGGTAGACATTGCTGTTATAGAAGTACTTGGGGAAATAGTAGGTGGTGTGGTGGTAATAGTTGAAATCGTAGTAGTAGTAGTAGTAGTTGAAGTGGGAGCAATTGAAGTATGTCTAGTGGTGGATGTTGGATTGAGAGGGATGGTTGAAGAAGACATAGTGGGAGTTATTGTAGTAGCTGTGGGAAACGTGTCCTCACTGGTCATAAAGGTTGATGTACTTTCAGAGCTGCCAGCGTAGCTAACTCTCTTGTGAGTGGCTGAAGGAGGTGTGATTTTTGCCGCAGTGGTGCTGGTAAAAGGTGCACTGGGGACCGAGGAAACAATGAAAGAGTGAGTGGTTGAAAAGAGGAATTCACCAATGACATTCCTCTCTGGCTCTTCCTGATGTTTGCTTGGCAATCTCTCGGGATGTTTGCCTGAGCCTGCTTGTGTCTCTGTGTGCATCTGTGTGCCATGTGTCCTCTCATGTGTGTCTGGCGCACGTGTTTTGAAAATTACAGTATTAGAATGAGAGTTAGCTGGTGTAGTGTTAAAAATTGACTCCTCTGTTTGTGGTATCTTCACTGAGTGAGTCATCATGTCTGTATATGTGTCTGTGTGGACAGGGAAGGGAGGCAGCGAGGGTGAGGCAGAATTTAAAGTGGACATATCAGGAGCATTAGAAAAGGGGGGAGTTAGAGGATTCAGAGCTGCACTATTTGGAGCAGTAATGGTATGAATATTTGTTTTCAATAAACTAGCTGGATGTGTGGATGTTGAAACTGTGGTAAAATCAGGTGGCAAAGTTGTTGAACCTGGATTCACAGGTTTAGGCACAGGCACAGGCTGAGGCAAAGTCGTTGGTCGGACCCTGGGCCTGTTGAGTCGTCTTCGCTGGCCAGTCTTCCTGCGCGAGTTCCAGGGGGTTTTAGGCTGGGAATCTGGGACCAAATTGGGGAAGAATCCCTGTCGAGGGTTTTGAAACCTTATTCTATCAGACTTAGGGTTTGTACCCTGATTATTCTCCTCGCTTGGCTCTTGAACAATTTCATTTGTTCCTGACATTTGATTCGATGACACTGTTTCTTTCTGTGTCACCGGCTTTGCTGTTTGTGGGCCAGCTTTTTCTATTTGTACATCCATCTCTGTCTCAATATCAATTTCTCTGTATTTTGACCTCTCTGTGCCACTTAAGAGCTCCGAGTCTGTTGTTGCTTCTGTTATTCTCTGTGTGTCTGTATAAATGGGCTGAATGGTATGTAGCTGTTCTTCAAGAACAGAATCATCCAGTGATGACCCCTCAGTTTCAACTTCCACTCCTGCTCCCTGAACTCTGTTTGTACCGTAGCTGTCTTCATGTTTGCTTGTGTTTGTGTTCTTAGTTACTTGAAAAGGTTCAGCTGTGGGGTTTCTTGTTGGGGCAAATTGGCCGTTACTGGTGTTAGCAGTCTTTTGGCGAATCTTAGCCAAGAGGTCAGCCCATTTCTTAGGGTCTATCCTCTGCTTAATTGCAGTAACTCTGTGTCTATTCTGAAAGCGATCTCTTCTCTGGTCAGTGAATGAAACTGGCCTTCCAGCCCTACTCAAAGAACCTTCTCTCTGAGGACCATGTTTTTGTATTTTTCCACTTGGGTTCCATCTATTAGGGCGTAGTTGGAGAGGTTTTGGAAATCGTTTCTTGCCTAAAGGAGTTCTCTGTTCTTTTTGATCCTCTTCATCTCCTGACCCCTCATCCACTAGGCTCAATAATGGGGCTCGTATCTTAGTTGATCTACCAGAAGCTGACTGTGGTCCATTGGGAAATGAAGTCTCAAATGGAGAAATATGCTGTGAATTTAGATTTAACAGCATGGACATAGAGTCACTTCCATACTGGTTGACGGCAATGCAACGGTAATGACCCGCGTCCCTCAGAGAAGGGTTAAGTATAGATAGGCTGCCATTTGACTGTATCATAACTCCACCTGATACCGCTAAACCCCGTCTTACTACAGTTCCATCTGGCAAAATCCAACTTAAATAAGGTTCTGGTGAACCAGATACTTTGCAGGACAGATTGACCAGTTCTTGAACTGCTCCAGTTACAGAGGGACCAACCAACTCGCCTGTATGTGGAACAGAGGACTCTTCCACCACTAGTCGCAGAGGTAGAACGTCTATATCCCTGCCAGCTTTAGCAATGCAGTAATAAATTCCAGCATCAGAGAGTTTTACTTTCTGAAGAAGTAATCCCATGGTTGAAGCCCGAAGTCTCCCATCTAAACTACTGGAGGGGGAGGTGAGTTTGGATCCATCTGGCATAATCCAATGTACTTTGGTGTTTCCAGAACTTAGAACAGGGCAAGACAGGTCAACATTACTTCCTGCTACTGCTGCTAGTCCAGTGTAAGTATGATTTGTTGAAATCAACACCCATGGGTGGGGAGCAGGGAAGTTTGCTGAAACATGAGAAGAAGAATCGGGATGAGCAGAAACCCTTGTAGAGTATATAAGTTGAACTTTATGTCTGCTAGACTGCCCTCTGTTTAGCTGAATGCTAATGGCTGGTTGTAGTAACCATTGTGGTCTGGCTTTAACAGATGCTTTGACTCCAGTGTGATAATATCCATCTGTCTCTGCAGACTGCCTGTAGCGGTAGGCCAACTTTGGAGCTTTGCTCAACATAATCTCCCTTTCGAGGCGAGTTGCAGTCTCGCTATAGTAAGCCATAATCCTCCACAGTTTCTCATAGGTCCTTTCTTTTATAGGGCATTCCAAGGAGAGTGACAGAGCAAGAGGAAGAGGAGAAGATGAAGTCTGGGAGAGATCTGGTGGAGGAGCAATATCCTGGGAGTCAGTAGAGTGAGTGATGTTGCAGTTGAGATCAACACTGTTTCCTTGTTGGTCAGACAGACCCAGAGAGATGCTGCCTATAGGCTCTCTGAAGGTCTCACTTGATTGGATTTCACTGAAGTCAGTCTCCAAAGATGTCTCCTTGCCTGAGGTGTGGATGGTGCCTGAAGTGCACAGTAATGCTGTCTGGTCAAGCAAGCCCTGTCCTTGAAGTGAAGTGGGCGATTCACAGACTGGACACTGAGGACCACTGGGACATTTCATTAAGCCTAATTGTAAAAATAGAAAAGAAAAATGGTTTAATGTCATTCAAGATAATTTCTCACCTGACTGTTACAAAAATAGCAGGTACACACATATTTTAGTGCATGTTTAATAGATTTGACCAAATTTGTGAATATCAAAGTAATTTATTAGTCATACTTGCTCGTTTGAACCATTCATCACCCCTCATGTCTCCAACTAATTAGATATGGGCATTTAATCTTCTCATAAATCAGAAATATGCATCACTTCATTATCATGCCACAATCATTAGCGTATCAGCTGCCACACATCAGTGCTGTCATCACAGATTAGTCATGGCAGGTTAAGCCTGGCATATCAATGAGACACATTTCACAGTTTGGCTTTTTCACATCGAAATAAAAGCCACAAGACACATTGGAAGCGATAAGACAAAGGAGGAAAACAAAGAGGAATGTGTAACAAAATGTAGTAGAGTGGTCAAAGTTATCAGTCTGAAAAAACCACATGTATTGAAACGTAGATTTATCTTTTTCTTAACATCTAAATGGATTTGTCAGGCATTTCTGATTCATTTCTAAAATTCCATTTCTTCTTATCTCCTCTCTTTGTCTTCTCAGTCTTAATAACCAGTCAATCAAGCTCAAGGACAAAACAATTGCTGAGACTAGTGCACAGGAAAGAGAAAAGTACAAGTGAGACCAAACTATTTTTCCGACATGACAATCACCTGGGTGAGACAGACTCCAAGAGAGGAGCCAATTCATCCGACAGTCACAACTCCAGGGATTAGCCTGCAGCACAAGACTCTCCAAAAGAGGTGCTGTGGCCACACTCTCTTTAGGGAGAGACGTGAGACTGTTGTTGGAGAGATCCAAGTGTCTGCATGAAGAAATTGTAAAGCAAAATATGGGGAGAGCATGGATAGATGCAACACAAATAAAAAAAAGTGATGAAATCATAACATTTCATGTTGACATTTTCTTGAGTTATCATTGCCAGATCTGTTAAGCTATTAGTGATTCTGATTTTGACTAGGACAGCTACAAATATCAAACTGTTAAGTTTGTTTTTATATTTACGTTTCTTCTTGTAATCAGAAGAGTTTTTTTTTTTTTATTCCTTAGCTGTCGTAGCTCACCTCAGTGTAGAAAAGTAATATGTATTCAGGAGGGACAGAGTGCAAAGGGTGTGAGGGTGCAGCTGATGCAGCCTGTTCCCTTGCAGACGAAGCAGCCTGAGGCTAGGCAGTTGGAGCAGGGCCCGGGGATGAATGTGCTGGAGGAGGTTGTGATCCAAGTACAGGCGAAGCAGTGAAGTCAGACCAGAGAAGGTCAGAGATGACGAGATCTCTTTTAGTTTGTTATAGCTTAACTTTAGTATCTGTGGGAGTGAGAAATAAAGTAAGCAGAAGGAATGAGGGCATTAAATGAAATGCATTAAGTCTGATTAAAAAGACAAATCTATGTTAGAATCATAAGTATAGAATTTGACACCATGTGATTGTAAACTAAGTATTAAATAAATGAGAGTTGGAATGAGAATGAAAAATTTAATATAAACTTCAGATGAGCACAAAGGACATTTTAGGTTTTCTGAAATATGAGGGAATGTTTCTTGCAGCTCAAAATCTCACAAGTATGAATCTGAATAAAAGCCCACAGCGTATGACAAATATTTATATTTATGTTATGAGCTGAGCCAAAGCTGGGGAAACTAAAAGGATATTCCTGCACTGGTGGATACAGCTTTCCAAATATAAAATCTAGCCTTCTATCCCTAACATCAGAAATGAAAGAGTTTATTGGTATTTGAGGCACGCATGAAAATAAACAAACCTTTAGGAATATTTTACAGGATTTTGCTTTGTTTATTGTGAATATTAATCTGTACGGCTTATGATAAACATGACCTCCAGGGATGCTGATAGCTGGAATGCCTGCTGACAGATCTAGCATGTGAAGATGTCAGCACATGGAAATATGGATCCTCTTGTCACAGAGTGGCAAATATATCAGCATCTGCCTGGAGATGAAGGAAACAATTGCTTGTTGAATAATATCACCTCCCCATGGAGTGCTAACTCTGCCCTAAGGCTGCAGCGAAAATGTCCACTGTGCCTTCATCAGCAAACAGCAAGAGGAATAATGACACATAAATTATGCATCAGTTGTGCAGAAATTAAAAAAGTGTGCTGAGAATGAGAACAAAATCATCATGACTGTTATAGGTTTTTGACAAATGCTGTATATGTTGATATTTCCTGCATTACTCATGTTAAAAATTGAAAGCTTTTCTGACAAACAGTCTAAATATGATCATCTGTCATAAACATAAAGTTGTGGAAGCTCCAAACTTTAAGTGTTGCATATGTGTAATATTTGGGAGCAGAGATTTATGCAACAAAAATGCTAAATAGGCCTCTGCATGGTTGTCATGGCCTGAGGCTGGATACTGATTAAAGTCAGTTTTATGAGGAGGTCTCACATCTGTGTCCTAGAAAAGCTTTAATCTTCTAAAAGTCAAGGGGTTAAATATGTGAAAAACACTGAGTTATTTTCCCTCTCAATGTGCACATGATGTATCTTTTAAAATGGTTTATAAAAGCACAATTCAGGACTTTTAGAACTGGCTGCTATAAGCTGCTGAAGAAATTAGTGAAACTACAGAATTACTCCTTGCTAAAAATAGCAGAGAGCAAAACAGCGAACTCAAGACCATTTTGGTCTAATTTCTGAATTAATTTTAATTATTCATTTCCTCATTAATTAAATTAATGACATCATAAACTGTCAAATTTGTTTAACTGTATTTTGTTGTGTGATCTAAATCTTAAAATATCCATTTGGACTTGCAGGATTAAACTTTTTTTTAATTTTTTGCCTGATCTGACAGATGCCATAATGCTAACATAGATGGTCAGAGAGGATAGTACATGTAGTTGTTGCTCTTCTTCTCGGTTACCTGCAGAGATTTCATATCTCTGAACACCTCCTCTGGAAGATGGTAGAGGTCATTGCTGTGAAGCATTAGAAGTTCTACTTTCTTCAGCCCTGCCAGAGACATGTTATGAAGCCTGCTGATGCTGTTGAACCTACAGAGGCGTAAACAAACTAATTAAATAAACAACTCTGTGTAAACTCTTTACTAAACTCAACAGTTTTGTAACAAAGCCTGGCTCTGTAGGTGCTCTGATGGGGTAAAGTAGAACCTTTCATTTCAAAATTTTGCACAATTTTACAGTATTTGTGTATGCACGGATACATAGTAAATTAAATCACATACCCTAAGTTAATGCGCCGCGTGTGTGTGGGCAGACCAGGAGGTATGGTGAGAAGTGACCGGAAGGTACAGTGGACTTCATTGGCCTGATAGCAGTTGCAGCTCCTAGGACAAGACTGGCCTTTGCAAACCTCAAATGTGAGCATCAGGAGTGCCAACAATGTCACTGGCACACACACACTCTGAAACATCTTCACTCAGTGGAGGAAAAGCTAAATGGAGATTTATACTGTCAAAGAGAAAAGAGGAATTCAAGAATTAAAAAGGCATAAATAAAGTGTACCACATGGCTGTATCTCTCTTTCTCTCTCTCACACACACACAGATAAACACACACACAAAAAGTTGAATATGCATATGCCTGTCAATCACACATTTTACTCAGTGAACAATGTCATGCACCTTTTTAACATCAGCATCCATATTTAGACTATATGCCAAAGCAGACTTTTTACAATCTCAAGTGCACTCTCCTTCAGATGTTCAGATGGGTGGCATTTTGTGATAGAAAGGTCTAGTTTTGAAAAATATCCAATTGTAAACAAAAAATAAACGTAGACCTGACAGAAACTCCCACCTTCCCTTCTAGCTGATCACCGCAGGCGCAGAAATGCACCAAACATCACCAAACCAACTGTGGAGTCACAGTTGGAAGGAGCTCCTGCTTGCTCAAGAGAAAGTTATGCTCTGTTAAAATGTGTGACTATAGTTGATAAGATCATACCTTGAAATTTTCTGCTGGCGAAGCATAAATTATTTCACAGGATCAGTCATTTTGTCCATCAATTCATTTTGATCCAGTCGCGCGGTTCGGGAATTTCATGTGCAATTAACCAGCTCATTCATCCATTTGTAAGCACCATACTGAGGACCGCGATGAAAAAACCCTGAAAGTAACACTTTCAGGCTACAAAACAAAACTTAAAAAAATCTCGTAAGTATAATCCAAGTGCTCTTCTTGTGCGTCACTGGAGAAGAAAAGAAGCACTTAACGAGGCTTTGCGAGCGCGCCTGGCGGTGTGTGAAAGTGTGTTCGTGTATGGGTTTGTGTACGGGATAGTATGTGAGGGTTTGAGTTTAGGAAAAGGGACCGGACTGAAGTGACGTTCCTGACGCTCAGGAAGAAAGGTCTCTCCAAGGAGGAGCGGAAAGCCAAAAGTTGCTGCGCATCAGGCTGATGCAGACGCGTGGGTTAGCTGGCAACTAACATGAAGATCTTTCAGAATCTCACTAAGTTTTCTTATAAAACTGCAATGAAGTAATAGAAATTTTGTAAACTACAAATACCAACAGATTTAACTCAATATGTTTATGTCAGTAATTGTTAATGTTCTTTTTATTTGTTTACTTCTATGTCTTAACAACAGCAACTATAATAATAATAATAATAATAATAATAATAATAATAATACAGCCTGTTTAAAATGGTAAGATAAAATATCAGATTCTTCTTCTGCTGCCTCCCTCATCTAATTAAAAACACCACAAAACAAATGACATAATCTATGTTTATTTTTAAAACCTTTGTTCAGAAAACATCTAATGCAGTCATTTGTATGTAATTTTGGCAAATAGCCGAGTGTGAACAGATTTTAGTGCTGTGCCATTTGCTAGTGATGTGACCAGGGCTAAATAAGGGCTCGTCCAGACTTTTGTGTCTCACATTCTCAGACTGATAACATTTCCTTCTGCAAGACTTGAATGAAAGCTAAACAAAAATAGACTGAAGCTCCTCAGCTGTTGTCTCCTCTAAGTACCCCCCAACATTCACACACACCTCCCCCTCTGTGTGGAAACAGCAAAAAGGCAAGACAGTGGCTGCTCTCACACGAAGCTGATATTCTTACTGCGAGAAATCGCCTTGAGTCTTTTCATTCATGCCTTATCTGCTTCAAGTGGTTGCCTTTTCTTTTCTTTTCTTCCCTCGCCACAGGGGGCAGCAGTACCAGAGAGCAGCAGCAGATGTGAGAATAAGGTCACCACTGGAGAGATTTGAATTCCCACATCAGCTGAATGAATAATGGATTGTAACATTCATTTTGAATGACTGTTGATACCCTGCAGCTTGTGAGAGTCGACAAGTGAACATCCGCAGACGTCTTAGCGAATGTGATTGCAAGCTTTACAATCACCAGCAAAATTCTTTCTGATGTTTTTCAGCAGATGATCCAATCTTTGTCACCTTATCACCCCTGTCTCTGCAAGCAGTGTTTGTCTGTAAGTGCGTAGCACTTGTCACGCTGAATTCATCCCCTGTAGCTGTAAGAAAGGCATTGGCTCCATCCCAGCTCTCTTCATTGCAATGCTCAGCACTGTTATTGGAATGTAGTGGACTATAATAAATGAATTACTGCCAGTCTGACTGAAAACAAGTCAGGAATAAAGACATAATTTAATACCAGTAAGTCCTCAGAGGAACTGAATGAATGAAATGAGACAGAAGAAAAGAGAATAGAGTAAGAATGAACACATCATGTTGTTGCTTTTTTAAAAACTCCAGACTTCTATCTACTCAGGTGTAGGAGACCATTTTTCCTGTCAAGGACGAGGACACTGGTTTCTTTATATTAAGAAGAATATAAATTTAATAATGAAGATAAAAGAAGTTCAACATACAGTTAACATTGAAACATGAAGGGACAAAACATTAAGACATACTGACATGGTACGAGAAGAATATTCCCCAAAGATCTGTGGATCCCACAGAAGTCTGGAACTATTCTGCCCCAGTCAGATAGGGGAGCTTTGTTTAAAGACTTTGTTCACATGGTCACAATCTTTTTTCTAAACATTTCCCTGATAGAAAGACACTGGCCATGCTTCGGCTACAACAACCAAGGTCTTAGCAGATGGTTTACTAAAGGTCAGAATGACATCAGTTTAGGAGCCTTAAGGTCAGACCTTTCAGCTAGACATTAATTAAGAGCAAGGTAATTAAGCTAATCATGAAATTCTTCTACACACCTATAAACAAAGCAGCTTATAAATCTACGAATCAATAAATAAACCAGGTAATGTATGTAATGCCTTACATTTGCTTAAAACCTCTGGAGGACAAGCTATTAAAGACTGCATTCAGTCCAGATTACTTGTAAAGACCATTTCGTTATTTCACAGCTTAAAGTAATTAGTCTTTGACATGCTAAAAGCTTCACAGCTGCACTTTTGATAATGATTTAGACTCCAATCGAAGAATGTAAATGTGTTTCAATAACAGTTTTTAGCTTAAGTCTTTCATTTACTGCTCAGGCAAATACGTTTCATTGCTCAAACAAGCATGTTGATTCTTCGCATCAGAAATTGTACGTATTTAAATATTTCAAGCGGAGAATTCACTCTAAAGTTTCTAAAATGTCCAGAAATGGACTTGCTAATGGACAATCTCAACAAGCCATCTTCCATAAATGCTGCTCACAGGTTTATATGCTTTCAGCTAACAGCCTCTCCAAGAATGCCTGGAGACAACACTGATATTAACCACCGACAGCCATAGTGTCTAAGTAATACATCCACAGAGAAACATCTGTGAGCAATCACATTATTATAAATAAATAGTAAATTACTTCCCCACTGTGTGCATGACTTACTGATGTGTCAGGAAAAAACTCCCACCCCTCCTCTGTCTGAAAACTTTGATCCACTTCAAACACAATCCTTATTTAATAAAATTGACTATTTTTTTTCACCTGTCCCAGTCCTGTCTTTTTTTCACCTGTCCTTAAAAGTCTCTAACAGAGCTTCAGAAGTTCTCATCAGCCAAAAGAAACCTATCAAAGAGACAACCATCTTAGTGGCAGGCCATCAAACTTTGACGGAGCAACAGCTAGATGGAAATCAAGCAGTGAAAGACAAATTACAGACCAGTGACATTCACACAAGTGTATTTAAAGGACTCTGGGAGTCTGGAGGAACAGATTCCCTGAGCCGGGGAGTTGAATAGGGGTTTATACGGCATAATTCAGAGTACTGTGTCTAGAAAAATGAGCCAAAAGTTGAAGTTAGGTTTCCGTTTTACCTTCCAGATCAAAATCATAGCAACACTGGAGTTGCCGATACCTGGCCCTTTTTTCTAACAACGGTGGAAAAACTAGAAATCAATAGAGTGCAGAATCGTCCCATTCAATTGTTTAATAAATCCAACTAGAGCAAGAACGACTTCACTAATACAGCTTTGCATGTTCTATACAGGTTTATCCAAGTCCATATAATACTGCAACGTCTTGTACAAAGTATTTAATTAAGATATATTTTTGCAAACAGAATAATGATCTTAAGTGAATTTTAAATTATTTCAAACAACAGACTTTTGCTTTATTATAGTTGATCAAAGTATGTAAAAAATGTGCATGTTCCACATTTAAAGGTGAAGAAACAAACAAGGTCTAAATACTGTCTAAATGAGCTGTACCGGTCTTATGAAGAAGCTGTCTTGCCTGCAAACAAGACTCCCATATTGAGATATTAAAAAGTATGCGGGTCATCAGTACTTTCTACCTTTTTGCCTTTGGGATGTGGTGCTAAGTAGGTCAACAACTGGAATGCTGATCCATGAATTCAAGAAGTAAACATCTTTGTGCCAAGAGGAAACTAGCTTGCTGGCACATCATTTAAATCAGGTATTCTTTTTTTATCTTGCTTTGATCCGTGAAAAAGCATCTTTGAAAAACTGGCCAAGAAAAAAAATCACTGCATTCAATTACCTTGTGTTCGCCTGCTCACAGTATTCTTTACCTTTGTGACAATGTTTTGGTTCTTTAATCAGGCTATAGGTTGTGTCTGGTTTCAATATTTCAGAAAATGACAGTAATAAATGATTTTGCAGGGAAAAAAGGAACAATGCGGAAGTATTTTTATAAAGGTAGTAAATCATGTAACTTCATCTCCTTCACAAAGACATGATAGCTTTTCCTCAAAAACACATTTCTTTTTGCTGTTTATCCTGGAATTAATCTGTTATGATCTAGAAAGCAAAACTAATAGGACTAAAGCTTGTTACATACTCCACGAGAAGCGAGAAATTTGTTCTTGTTCTTGAGGTCGCAAGAACAAAAAAAAAAGTT
>JBAMHX010000014.1:16950751-16970980 GCA_037177515.1 Pseudomugil tenellus | reverse complement strand
AAAAACCAACAATATGGGGGGAGGGGGGAGAAACGAGCAAAGGGAAAAAACCTTTGGCAAAGGGTGAAAAAGGAGTGAAAAAGGGAGTCCCCCCCCCCCCCCCCCCCCCCGCCTTTTTTTGACCACCTAATGAATAAAGACGACTGTCATACGGAAATGCTCTGGGACTTTAAAATCCAAGTGCTACAGTATGTGCATACACATATAGAGATAGAAATGGACACATGCAAGCAATTTTGGATACTCAGGCCCCTCTTCAAACACAGATCGTTCTTCCTTTTGTGCAGTCAACACACACACACAGATCAAGCCAAACTGCGTAATCCCATCTGTTTGCTTTCTCTTTGATGTGGTGCGGCTTGGTTGGGACCCGTTGTATCATTTGTCTTCATACAACAAGTCCAGTTGTCTATAGTTGTCTGATTTGACGCTGACAAATGGTTGTGCTTTTGTTTTCAATTAGGAACTAATGTGTACTTTCGAAAGACATTTCTATCATTTCAATCCACCAAAATGAATACACTGAAAGTACATTTCCTTTTTTGCATCATGCAGTACACTTCATGCCATGTATATGATGTATATTATACAGCTCCTCATCTCAGGCTGTCGTGCAGTTTATGGAAAGAAAGGGAAAGAAATTTTGTAATTCATGAAGAAAAACATCATGACAGAACTCTGTCTGAAGACAAAACCAGATCCATCTTATTTCTCATTCTCACACTAAATTAGGGACAGATCAGACTATCTCATTTATTTTAAATTGTCAGAAAAGTCTATGTAAAATATGGGTGAAATATGGTCCCATCCAGTTAGTGGAGAACTGCAATACCGGCAGACATCAACTAACATGACCAAAGGTGGATGTGAAGGTAAACACCCATAAATAAACACATGCAAAGGAGACAAGCAGGTGCACAATAGTCAGATTGATAGACAAAAGGTTAGAGAGTGACAGACCGGACATGTTTACTTGTAGAGACAGTCTTTCTTTTTGTATCACCTTTCACTCCAAACAATTGACCTTAGACCTGGAGCAATCATTTACTGAGATGTTGGAGGTCTATCGTACATTGGTAAGAGTTTAGTTCTCAGTTTGCGTTTCAACAATAAAATTAGTTGACAACAGCAACTAAATAAGACTATTTGAAGAATGCAAGATTATTACAGAATAATCCGATTTCAATAATCTTTGTATTAATATACTAAAATTATCCTAAAGGAAGTGACAGTAAAAGCAAACTGTCAGAGACACTAAAGTTACAGTAAAGACTGATGTCGTTCTCTTTGTGCCTCAAAAACTCAAAAGTTGTCTAGCTTTGTAATTAATCTGGATGGCAATATTTGGCTTCCAGTACTACAGTGAGGAACCTTGGAGTTATTCTTGACCAGGATTTGTCTTTTAGCTGCATTTAAAACAAGTTTCTAGAACCGCTTTCTTCCATCTACAGAATATAGCAAAGATTAGGGACATCCTGTCTCAGAGTGATGCAAAAAGATTAGTTCATGCTTTTGTTACTTCTAGACTGGAGTTTTGCAATTTCTTACTCATTGTCTGTCCCAAATATGCCCTGAAAAGTCTCCACTGGATCCAAAATGTTGCAGCGAGGCTTCTGACGAGAACTAGAAGAGATCATAGTTCTCCAGTTTTAGCATCCCTTTGCAATGGCCGTTTTTCCTGTCAAGGAAGAGGAGACTGGTTTCTTGATTGAGAAGAATATAAATTTATTAAATGAAGAATAAAAGAAAGTTGAATATAGTTAAACATTAAAACATGGAGATCATGAGACAATACACAAAAGACAGACAGACAAGATACAAGGTTATAACCTGGGGAGAATCATTTCAGAGATTTGTTGTAACACAGAAGTCTGAAGTAACTCTGAACAGTCACTTGGACACGCCTTCATCTGAAGACTTTAGTTGTGTGCGTCAGATTGTCTGGAGTCACTATTCTGTTACAAACAGAGGCCTATGTCGTATCTAAACATTCTCCCTGCCGGGAAAGACACAAATTCAGACAGATGGCTTACTAAAGTCAGAATGACATTAGCATAGGAACATGATGATCAGACCTTTCAGTCAGATATTAATTAAAAGTACTGTAATTTAGCTAAGATATGAAGATTTACATAACACCTTCATTGGCTACCTGTTAAATTTAGGATAGAGTTTAAAATCCTTCTCCTGATATATAAAGCTCTCCATGACCACGCTCCATTGTATATTAGAGATATACAGAGCACTTCGCTCTCAGACTGCAGGTCTACTTGGGGTTCCCAGAGTCTCTAATAGGAAGAAGAGTCTTTGGCTATCAGGCCCTCTCTTATGGAACCAGCTTCCAGTCTGGGTACGGGAGGCAGACACCCTCT
The DNA here is from genome assembly GCA_037177515.1 of Pseudomugil tenellus. Lineage (NCBI taxonomy): Eukaryota > Metazoa > Chordata > Actinopteri > Atheriniformes > Pseudomugilidae > Pseudomugil > Pseudomugil tenellus. Next base: position 16,968,608 of record JBAMHX010000014.1, on the reverse strand, counting down.
ATCTTAAAATTAAACTTAAAAACCTTCCTTTTTAACAAATCTTACAGTTAGGGATAGTCTAGCCGTCCATTAGTTATTCCGCCATGGGGTCATCACATCATACACTCACAAAAATACTATTTTCATGGCACTTTGAAGTCCCAGTACAACGAGTGAGTGTATTGTCAACATTGACTGGACAGCGCATCCCATCACGTGACCCATAGGTTTCTGAAGAGCAAATTTGAAGCTAATAGGCGGATCCTACCGTCGCCATCTTGGTTTTTCATCATTATCGCAAAATCCCAAAATGGATGAAAAAGTAGAGCTGAGAGGGCTCCATCACGGTGGCGCGAGCAGGAAGTACGCAGCTGTAACCAGTGATAACGCTCTAACAAACGTCAATCAAAAGGACACGCCTCTGAATTTAAGATTAAAATAACATAGAAACCAAAGTGTTAGAAAAACATTTTCGTTATTCGCCCAGCTGACCAGATCCAACATGATTTTATCAGGAAGAAGTGCAGAAAGACGATTTTACAAGAGAAATACTCAGACAGACAGTACAAAGGATCACAGGGACGGGAGGGAAGAAAAAAGCATCTGCCTCGCTAAGAAGCCTGAAGAAAAGAATTTTCTTTATCTAATGATCGCACAAATCTATTATCTATGTCAAAATTATTTTTCTCCTGGATGTAATAATTGTCTCTTGATTCTTTATTGGTTTATTTGTTTAGTTTTGGAGTGGCAGAGTGGCGGTGACTTGTAATGGATGGTTAATAAGAGGTTTTATTGAGTCCTAACAAAATGTAACAAATGAACGTGAACTAGTTCTTTTTAGACATATGAACTTAGCTCATTTTTTAAAAAAAGAACAATGAAAGTGAACTAGTTCATTTTTATCTGTGTGAACTGAACTTTGAGCAAGTTGTGTTTAAGTATGAACTGGCAAAACACTGGGGGTCACCATCAGCAGCCAGAGATTATCAGGTGTGTTGACAACACACCAGATAAACGTAGATGCATTTAGTACATTTGGATAATTATCTAATTAACTATTTTAATACTTAAAACTTTAATATTTTCCTAAACCAAACCAAGTATTTTGTCTTTTAAACTAAGGAAACAGTCAATGAAAATAACTTTTCAATAAGGGCTTTGCATTGTTCCTGGGGAACTGGATTTCACAGGACACTCAACACTTCTGCAAGAAAACTAAATCTTGGAGATCCATCCCCACCAGAAGACACTTTACCATTAACAAGAGAGAGCATCACTTCTGGAACCGATTAGATCAGAGAAGGCAGTGGGTCCGGGGCTGCAGTGCAGAACCCCACCAACCACCCCAACCAGAGCAACAATCACATGCACCTTGTAAGGAGAAGTTCAGTAAACAATGCAAACTATTTCTATTAATTATAATATGTTCCCATAATACATAGAAAACAGAAAAAACAGCTCTGCAGAAAAATATAAAATTGTGAGCTTTCATGATTTTTACAATTCGTAATGCTTTTTAGACTTCCTGCTGTGAGCCTTCCTTTGAAATGTGCAGTTTCTGCATTTTTTCATTCATAAAGTAGCTTCAGCAAGGGCAGAAATAATACTGCTCACATGTGACCCCTCAGCTCCTCCTGGGTGTTCTGCTGTCTTCCAGTTTGAACATGTCATTGTTGTTCACTGTTGCCTGTTTCTGGTTTTAAATTTCTGCTGAAGAGCCATCTGTTCACCTTGGCCTTTTGTACAAAATGCTAAGTTGCAATTTTGATCTGATTTTAGCCTGTTTGATTATAGTTGATTTTTTTTTTATTTTAACTATTTTTAATGTTTCTTATTTATTTAATTTTTGCTCTACACATTGTTGCACTTTGGTCAACTTTGTTGTTTTTAAAATGTTGTTTAATGAAAAAGCTCGCATTTCTCTATGAAACTGCTATTACTTTAAATGAATTGTCTCTGATGTTTCCAAGAACAAGTTGGGAGCGTTTGATTCTCAGTATTACTGTACATTTTTATCCTTTGTAGAATTTATGTCTGTGGTGATGTGAGCTGTTTATGGAGGACAAGATGTCTGCCTGCGGAGATGTCTGACAATGATAAAATGTTGATCTATGGCAGTGTGTGTTTCTGTGTGCATGTATACGTGTGTGTCCAAAAGTAATTTTTGTCTCTGAGCTAAAATATTACACTTTTCCTGACAGAGCATATTGCAAACGATGCTTAAATTCTGCAACGCTAAAGATGAAATTCATATGAATAATGATTATTCTAAGCCTGCCATTGAGACAAGTCTTCCATGCAAAGAAAGTTGTTTAAGTGTTCCTGCAGCCACAGGATATCAAACCACCCATGAGCCTGAATGTAGAAGTAAATCCAAAAGGATACAACTGTTTCTGCCTCAAAAGTAAAATACCAGAGTAACATGCTGCTCTTTGGCCAGAGAAAGAGCCACATTCCCAGACATGAGGCTAGTTGATTGCTTAAATGATTTCACACACAAGCATTCACATACACTGGTGTAAAGAATCGTACAAGGGTTCACAAGTTGCACACACAGAAATGTACTTAAGGATTTATTAGGGACTGAGGTAGTTGTTTGTACTTTTAGGTGCACTTTGAGAGTCACTAATGTCAGCACTAAAAATGAAGCACACCCTCTGGTCAAACACGCCCTACATAGTGGCATAAGCACACAGAGCTGCATAAACACATCAATGAACACATTCTGACACACACTCATTCACACCTGTTTGTCGACCATGCCCTTGTCTCTGCTGGCCTTTACACACCTGCACACATATCTGCCTGTTCAGACACAAATTTAGGTAAGAATCCATCAAACCTGGCAGCAACAGCCGGTGTGTGTGTGTGTGTGTGTGTGTGTGTGTAAGGGGATGAGAGGAAGAATCACTGATGGAGCAACAAGACTGATAAAACAGATAACAAAACAGGGGAATTGTGTGAAGTGAATTTGTGAATGTTTAAGAGAATTGACCGAGGGGATTTGACCTCTGCTGTGCTGTGGTGAGATGCAGAGCTCCAGCAGCGCATAGCAAGCCTCTGTTTTATCTTCAGGTTCTCCATCGGGAGATACAAGGTCAACTCAGCACCAAGAGATGGTGAGAATAGCGGCTCGAAACAAAGAAACTTTTCTACTGAGCAGAGCCAGACCGTGACAGATGTAGATCCAGGAGGGAAGATATTGGATTTTGTGAAAACTCTTGTTTCTGTAAAAGAGAGGCGAGGGGTGAAGTAAACAGAGATGATGAACTGGCAAGCAAACAGAGCAGAGAAGGTGAAAAAGAAAGTTTCCAGAGTTTAAAAGGGTCAGAAAGGTGTGAGATGAAATATTGTCATTCACCTCGTATGCTGTGGCAGAGGGAGGAAGAGGAAGGGAAGCAGGGGGAGGAGCAGGGCGAGAGCAGGAGACCCAACATCAAAGAGCATGAAAAGAATATGAGTTTGACCCCTACAGAAGAGGCCAAAACAGTCTGACCTCTGACATCTGTAAAGATGCAGTTACTTGGAAACATCTTTCATAAACAGAAAGTGGAACAAGTACTGAGAAAGTTGTTATTTGCCTTTTTACAGTGTTCATGCTCCTTTTTGCAGTACATGTCATTAGCAGTTTGTTCCACGAACATCCACACAACCTGGACATAAAAGTTCAACACAGACTGGTTTCCTTCACATTGGTTTGCTTGGCAAACACTGATACTTCAGTTTGAAAATAAGGAGCAGTGATGTTAAACTTTCTATGTTGGCCTAGTTTTACTTGCTCTAGTCTGCATTCCTAGAAAAGAAATGCTTTCTGAAGCCATGTGACTTTTTACTGTAACTGTCAGATGTCGCTTTCATGAGGTTTTTCCATCAGTGAGCTGAGATGAGGGGAATGCTTGCATAAAATTTTAATATTTTAATGAATAGTTTAATTTGATAGTATTATTTTCACCACTTAAAGCCTGTTATTTATTTTTTTAGGTGAAAGCTAAGAGCTCTGAAACTTCAGATAGTGGCTGTGCAATAGTGAAAGATGTTTTTTGGTTGCTGTCATTTATACCCAAATCAACACCATTTTAATTTACATTATTTATATTTTTTTTAAATAAATATCTACTCTCTAATAAGTTATATAACGTTATACCAGCAATATTGGCTGTTAAGCAGCCTTGGCAGAAAATCCCTACATTTTGCATCACAAGCAAAACCAGATGAACATACAGATTCAGGTAACAAGCTGCCACTTTTAGTTTGCTTCATTAACGGCACAGTTGTATTTAGTTGCTTTCGCGTAACTTCAGATTCTAATAGGCCTGCTGTGTATCTGTATTTTTAATTAAAGAAACTGAAACTCTGATCACGATAACCTCTAGATTGGATGAGGTATTAATTTATGTTTAATTTGAATGATTAAGATTTTATCTAGACAGGTCTGCAATGAACTTTTGTGGAGCTTTATTATATTTGTTTATAATTTCTAAGGCCTGCAGTCAAGAAGCGGACTTTAGTTACCTCCATAATTTGGTCAGACATGGAAAGAACCCTTTTCCTGATACTGGAAACTTTGTATTCCTCATGAACCCATCCGTCTTGCTTTTTAGTATACACAGTCTTCTTCACCCTGAAATACACAGATAAGCTGGCGTTGTTGTGTTATGAATCAGCTAAATCCTGTAAAGACACAGTAATTCATTTGGAGCTATGCTGGAAAGTCGTTCTCTCTCTTACTGAGTAACCAGTTTCAGCTTATTAGTTTAAAGTATTGGTATTCTGCATCTGAATTTATTCACTGGAAGAAAATCGTATCAGTCTAACCATCAAAAGTGAGGAGTAGAGTGCAAAATTGCTTGTAACAGTGTCAACACAGCTACAGTCACCAACTACAGCTGAACCTGATAAAGAAAATCTAATTTCTTCCAGACACCAAGAAGAAGATATTGAAGTCTAAGAAGTAAACATCTTACTGATGTGGCCACCTTTTTTTTAACATTGTTTTAGCTTTTTAGTGCTGCCAAATGTGCATAATTCCCCTCATTCAAAGAGAATATGTCATTTGTTTGGTTGACTTGTTTATCTGTTTGTTTATATGAGTACTCAAAACATTTAAAACATATTTACATGTTTTTCTTTTTATTTTACATGCAAAATGAAACAACTTTGAAGTGTTAAACGTTTAATGTGTGTTCTGGTTTAAGATTTTAAGCATGTAAAACATATTTTGATTGGATTGCAAAGGGCTGTAGCATGGAATGGGTTAGCGATAAAAGCATCCAGGCAACATGAACCAGAGTTTATGGGCAAAACAGTTTTACTCATCTATCATGCATGAACAATATTCACCAAATTGGTGTAAAAGTAGTTCTTCAACAGGGAAAATGTGTACTTTGTAACCTGACTGTTTCCCTGACAAATAAACTGCCATCAGCTCAGTCAGTTGTTTTTCAAATTTGGTCTTCTTCATAGTCTATGGATAGCCCACCCATCACCCACCCGCATTAAAAGAAATTGTTACGATTGCACTGCTGGCTAATTAATCCAAATGCACTCTGACATAATTAGGTCAAAGAAACATATGCAGGTGGTTTGTAGGAAGCTTGGATCATACTTTGTCTGATAAATATAAAAAGAATAGACTAAGAAATTTTATTTTCAAAAATATACATAAATTGTATCCAACTCTGATATTGTATAACTTTCCACTGTTCTTTTAAATCCATGCAAAATAATAATAACAAAAAAAACAGCTTAGGGCTATTTGGTCACTTTCAAGGAGAAAAATTTACACCCTCACAAGGTCACAAGGTATGAATCCTCCTTAGTTATAATCAGCTTACCACTTCTGAGTACATCCAGAGTGAACAGAGTATTGAAATAATTTGCTCATACCCACACAGTCATTTAATGTTTAAACAGTTATCTCTGTCTCCCAGCTGTGAGTTTACTAACCTGAGTTGCATCACAGCTCAGAGAGACACCTGGGAATATTTTGCATAATACAAACACACATGCACCGACACATATGCACCAAAAGGAGAATCCTGTGCATACTCAATGAGTATGCTATGTAACGTGCTGCAGGTTTAAAGGAGGTGTGGTAAAATTAGTAATACATAAGTCTCAGCAGACTCTGGCTATGCATCTGTCAATTGAATCAGCACAGAAACAGTACAGTGTCAGGCAAGCTGGCCAATGGATTCTGTTTGTCTCATCTGTCTCTACATAGCTGTATTAAATAAGCAGAACCGTTAGTCTCACCGGTTCCTGTGTCTTCAACCATAGAAACCCGAGCTGCTCCATACCCTGGGTGCATATTGAATGAAGGCTGAGGGTGATGAGAGGTGAAGGGTAAAGAAAAATTTTGTGTGAGAAAAAAAACTATTGTTTAGATTTTTAACTTATTTATTTATTTATTTTAAATTTGCACTTATCTAAATCACTTCTTACATGAAAGTGAAAATCTTGATAAATTTCAGCCTGACTTCTCACCTCATCACAGCGCTGAAACAACTCTGGTCAAAGTCCTAAATGACATCAGGCTTAATACAGATCAGTCCTGGTTTTGCTGGATCTCAGTGCTGCGTTTGACACTATATCACAGAATCCTGTTGCACAGGCTGGAAATTTGTGCTGGACTTTAGGGAGTGGTCCTTAACTGGTTCAGGTCCTATTTAGTAGGCCGGAGTTATTTTGTTACAATCAGCAGCAATAAATCTAAATGAGTGGCCATGACTTGTGAAGTACCTCAGGGGTCAGTCCTTGGACCTCTTCTATTTATCTTGTATATGCTCCCTTTGGGTCAACTATTACAGAACTTAAACATCAATTATCAAAGTTATGCATGATACACAACGTTATGTGTCTTTGTCATCAGACGACTGCATTCCAATAGACCGGTGCTGTGTCACTGTTTAGAGCAAATAAACACCTGGATGAGAGAAAATTTTCTTCAATTAAATGAAGATAAAAGTGAAATAATTCTGTTTGGTAGCAAAGAGAAGAGGGTCAGACTCAGTAAACACCTGGAGACTCGGGGTCTTAAAAATAACAATTAAGTCTGTAACCTTGGTGTGTTTATTGACTCAGATCTGACTTTCAGATGTGATGATGAAAGTTTTTTACAGACTCAGAAATATCAACAGAATTAAAAATTTAGTCTCTCAGAAAGACCAGGAAAAACTCATCCATCATTCATCTCCCTTAGACTGGTTTATTTTAATTGTCTTTTAATTTGGCTTAAAAGAGCATAAAACATCTGCAGCTCATCCAGATATTGCTGTTAAAGCTTTAACTAAAACTAAGAGTCTGTGATATGTTCAGAGAAAATAAACCAAGCAGAGCTTTAAGAGCTAAAGACTCAACTAGTCCAGACCAAATTTCCAGACTAAACATAGAGAAGCACCATTAAGCCGTTATGCCGCAAAGTGGAATACAATGCCAGTAGAGACTAAACTTTTACCGTCACTTTTTCAAAAGAAAATTTTTGTCCCCTTCAGTTTTTACTGTCCACCAAACAATATTTCGCTACAGAAAACTGAGACAGTTCAGCCACTAGGACCAAGCGGTAAGCTGTCGCACAAGCTGAAGCCTGTTTCACTGAGTTTAGCCTGATTACAAGCTCCTTCACTGCTTCTGCTACTTCTTGCATAATTAGCTGTCCTCGTTGTCACTCCATTCCTGCTCTAGTTTGTGTGTACATGCAGGCCTCGCAGTGGTTATCACTGGACACTTGCCATCCAACATGGTGATGTAAACAGTGTGGATCACGTAACTGCACATCCTTTATACAGTCTATGATGCTTACCAGTAAGCTAGGCTGCGGCCACGTAATGACATATCTCAGTGCTCAGTGTAAGATGGAAGATGTTAAAACTTTGATGGACACTGAGATGTTTTCGGTACTAACATGTCTCAAAAGAAATGCTGCTTCAGCTGTGAGGGGCAGCTACATTTCAGATTCCTGAAGGAAACAACAGCTAGACAGCAATTGTTAGATGCTTTTGGGAGCTAGCCTAAGCTTTGGGACAACTTTAGACTAAAAACATTATCAACATAAAACAATAGATGTAGCTACATGTACGAATTCTCTAATCCAAACAACCAGGCTAAAAACACCATTTGATTTGCCACCATATGAAACAATAGATGTGAATATGGGCTTTATGGGATTAGACTAAAAACACTCAAGTAGCTACATGAAATTGTGAATTTTGATGTTGCTAAAAACAAACCTTTAACTGTAAAGCTATAATACAAAACACATACATCCTGCTGCATCTATGAGCTGTTCACATTCATTTTATTGTTTACTAGTCCTGCTACTGTTTCTGTGATAGGAAGCTAGAATAACTTAGAAAACACAGTAAGGTGAAACATTACTTTTATGAAAATTATTTCTGTCCCCCCACTTTTAAATTAAAAATACACCCTTGCCACATGTCGACACTTTTTAATCGAGGCTAAAAACATTTCTTTTCTCATGCAGTTATGCATGAAATCTGCATAATAACTTTCAAGTAACCTTTAATTAATCTTGCTATAGAAATAAACTTGCTTTCCTAAGGAAAACAAGTTTAAACAAAGAGTGTGTTGGCTCTCATAAAAGTACTGCTAATTCATACAATATGAGACTAATTAAAAACCACAGAATGTGAGATATTAGATTTTGTTCACATGCAGAGCATGTGACTAATTCATACAGACGACATTGTGCTGAACAGCAGAACTTGAATAAAAGACAAAAACACCCTTTTGAAGAAACCTCCAAAAGAATGTGTTGAATTATCATTGTTTTGCATCAACTAACTCTTCTGAGGCAGGGCGGACCAGCATCACAAACATTTGCAGAATTAGGATTTGATTCAAGTTTATGCATGTTTCCATTTATGATTCAGCTGTGCTTCAAAGTTGTGCTTTAAATATTAATGCATAAATATTTTATAAAATAATAGTTGTTATAGCCATAACAAATGAGCCATAAATGTTCTTGTCAATGATTTATTAAAGGAAATAATCTAATTTGACATATTAGTGACTGATAAAAGATTCTGAAACTCCAGAAGCTTGTACAACAAAGATATATTTTCTCTTATGGAGATAGCTTTGGGATCAAGCCGGGGTTTTCCATTTTTCCATGCTATGAAGCTGGTTAATTTCTTACAGGGGCAAATCACTGTGGTAACAGTCGCTGAATGACTAACAATCATGGGAACAGGTTATGTTCTGGATCGGTTGTCCTGGAAAATGGCCTCCCCCTTTCTGTTTTATTATGAGAAGACTGGGTTCTTGTTCTTGACTTGCTCCCAAGTCTGTTTGGCTTCACTAAGGCTACATTGGAAATAATGAGCTTATGTTAAGAATTATGGCATAACTGCAAAAACCACAAAAAAACTACTTGTGTCTTCACTCCCTCATACTGGGGTGTGTGCCAAAATAAAAAGAAATTGAGTCATCAAAGCACTGTTTGTTGATATTGTGTCATGAATTAATATTGTATAATCTCACAAATTTTGCATATTCACAAAGTCAAATGTTTCTGCCTGTATTCATGCCTGGCTTTCGCTTTGCAAACAAGGGTGTTTTTGAAGTTTTCATATTTTTTGAGGAACGATTTGCTGCTTATTCATGGTAAAGTTGGCTGTTCTGGAGGCTGCCTCCATGTCTGTGGTTAGTCACACTGTAAACTTCAGCCCCCTTATATGAGCTCATATAGATGCCACTGATCAAAATGGGAAAATACTGGGTTGAATTATTCAATTGATAACCTGTTCTGTAAAACCATTTATCGGGACAGTTAGGTTAATCATGTTTCATACAACAGGTCTAAGAACTGGCATTTAATTTGAAGGTAAATTAGAATTTGGTGTTTTGAATGACAAAACAATTAAATGTGTGTAAAAATAACCACAATCTACCAATTCTAAGGATTTTTTTTCTTTTATCAGTTGTCAATCTTAAACATAATTTTTAACTCTCATTTGTTTGGCTGCATTCTCACTTTACCAATGTCAAGAGTGGTCAAGACCTGTCATCAACTAGACAGACGAGGACAAACGGGGCAAACTGGGCCTTTTTCTCCATATGTGTTGGACACAAGGTTGGGTATTTTCTCCTCGTGACTACCGGATGTCACCAGATGTCATTCTAAATCCAAACTCATGTGAAACCTTTTATATCTTCATATTGCATTTTTATTTGATTCTTTCTTTGCTGCATATCTATTCAATAATAAAAGGGAAAAAACATTATTTTTATTTTCACTGTGTTGGATGCAACTTGTGCCGCTTTCTTTCCAAGACAATCAGCTCCAGAGGCTCCAGAGTTATTCCCAACTCAGAATCAACCTTCTTGATCTGTTTATTCTGTTTCTTGCAGTCTCTGATGCTGATCCTGCTGCCTCAACAGATGGCTGCAAAGCTGATTGCACTTTCCACAAAAGATTTATAGAACATATGCAGTATTTTTTCTGCAGATTATTAATGATCTCTGCTTCTTTGAGAAGTTGTCTGCTCTGTCCCTTTTGGTAGATGAAAGGTGTTCACCCGCTTATTTAGGTGAGTTAAAAATAGTACCTTAACCACTTCCATGATGTGAGAGGTTGGAGCGACTGGTCTGCAGTCATTTGCTTCAGATGGTTGAGATTTTTTAGTTACTGGAACAAGACAGGATGTTTTCCACAAGGAAAAACTCTTGTCTGACTCAGGTTGACTGAGCTGCATAGTGACACAGCAGAGGTGTGACAAGAAAGCTGTGGGCTTGTGGTATTCTGGTATTTAGTCAAACAGCCATGTCTCAATGACACATAAAGGCACATTCCCAGTATTGTTTTTGGGACTTTGTTAGCATTTTCAGCTCATCCATTTTTATTAGCTCAAGATCTTGTTACCCATCCAAATCTCTGTCTCTCTGCCTCGTTCCTGTCCTGCATCCACTTAGTTTGCTTTTCAACTCTTTTGGGATCTGAAGAGTTATTTCACTGATTATCCACATTTCGGAGAGCTTAATCAGTTGATTTCACTGGTAAATAACTTTTCCGTTGCCATGGAAACTCATCATAACAAGTCTTAAAGAATCCAAAGTACTCAGAGAAATCCCTTAAACCAAACAGCCTCCAAACCAATGTGAAAAATCGTTTATGATAAAATAACTTGATGATGACTTTCATGAAAAAAAGTAGATTTTATCTTCAAAAATAAAAAACAATGAGGTCAGACTGACTACGATTTGCTGCCACCATACAGTGCATGCTAGAGAAGAAAGTGGTGGGAAAATGATACTTTGTTAGTTTATATGTTGTTTGTTTGTTTGTTTTTTATTGATTTACTAAGCAATTGGAATTTATGTAATGTGGTATAGTGTTTGTTGGGTTTTTGTTTTTTTTTTTTTGTTTTTTTTATTTGTTTTGTGCAGCATTAAAGCAAGCAGAATGATGGTCCGGTATGATACAGAAAGATCCCCTTGATGATGTGTTTTGTTTGTTTTTTAAAAAAAAAAAAAGAGTTACACAGATTGCATAGTATTGCTGGATCTGACCAGATGATAGAAAAGAAGATAGAAAAATAGAAAAAGAACACAAAACAAAAGTAAACAGAGAAGAAAGGGGAAGACATACACCAGATAGGAAACAATACAACCCAACCACACATTCTGGATCATCTACACTTGCACTAAAACCCAGCAACCCCTACAGGAACACAAAGTCAACAACTGTCAGAACGACCAGAGATGAACAAGCTAAGAAAAGAAGATGTCTATAACCACAAACACACACAAAGGAAATTAAGTGAAGATGGTTATTAATAAGTTAACCTAAAACATGCAGAAAATAGAGTAAAAAGTGTTCACAGATGAGTGTTTATGCCAATGAGGCCCACCTTCACAAAGATCAGAGACCGGCCAGGGGATCCCTTAGACCAGGGCAATCGGTCGGCCCTGAGCATCGACCCCACCCATCCTGCCCCAGAGCCAACTCGGCATCCGTCCAGGAGGTGGCAGAGGGAGGCCCCACCCAGAGCCGAGGACCAGTCACCCAGGGCGGACATATGTAATGAACTTTGACTCAAATATTAGTGGTTGAGATGTGCAATAACATGGGAAATAATGAAATGTGTCCTGCATCCATTTGCTACAGCTGATTACTGGGTTCATCATAATGTCATTACAGCATTAAAACGTTAATTAATAAGGTAAAGTGGAGCTGCAGAAAGGCCCTGCTTGTGTTTATTAAAAAACACAAGCAGCTAGATAAACCTACTCTAGAGCACAGAGGGCTTCAGTGTGACACAGAAGGTCACGCTGCAATACCAATTAGGCTGGCTTCCAGGCTATTTGAAGGGACACTGTGGCACAAAGCATGAGAACCAGTAAGGAATTTGAAAGTAAATAAAAAAGACTTTACTTTTTTGCCCACAGCCATGGAGATCGCAGGGTGTGAGATGGTCAGATTTTATCCTCACAGAATCACAGAGTTCACACCCTCTACTGTGAACTTTGGTGTGTTTGTGTATGTATATGTGTGTTATCATGTTGTCTAATGTGGTGGGGATCTAAATCTGTTACACCTACTTTTGGTAACTAAACACAAATGTGCATGATGGTAATAACTAGAAATTAGAGAAACTTGGTTCTACGAAATATGCAATAAGTTGTGTGCCCCTCCACTATAGGGGGGCAAGTCGCTATAACATTCTGGGAAACTGTAGAAATGTGGTATTTAGAGTGTGTATTTTGTAAAGGAGTTTTTGCAGTAAGGACAGTCAAGACTGAAAAGCCAAACTTCCTTCCTGTCTGGGACATCACATGCCAACAACAACACACAAATCCTCTTTCAATCCTTCTTTCTTCCTCTTTTCACAAGGATGATTCTCACAAATCAGACAAGGAAGATTCAAATGGATAGTACACATCTATTTACAAATACACACATGTACACAACCCCTGATTAGTAATAGCTCAACATGGTGTTTGCATATAATCCAAAAAAACAGATAATGTAGCAGTTTCACTGAGCACACATCCTTTACAGAATGTATTTTCATTTTTTCAACATGACTGGAGGCGGGTGACACAAACACAGAGGATGCCATGGCTCACTATTATGCAAACAGGCCTGGCATCTGTAGCATATTTCTGTAGTCAAGGGTGGACAAGCAGCTTTCAGTATAAACAGCTCACATTCACAAATTATTTCCCCTGCCCTTTCTGCTCCAGTGCACACTTGATCTCATAATTATTATGCTTTGAAGTAAACAAAAACATCCCATAAGGGCTTTTATAATGGAAACTTTGCTTTGCTGGAGTCCTATCCTCACTTAATAATCAGGAACAATGCTGACCTCAGCTGGCCCAAGAAAGTTACTGCTGTTGTTTACATTCCATTATGAAAAGCAGCAGGCATCAGAAGACCAAATAATGTGGCAATTATCCCACATACAGAAGTCTAGCAGAACATACAATCAGTAGAAAGAGACAAACAGAAAGACACCATGAGACAGGCCACATGAGAAACAAAGAGACAGATGGAGAATATGTCTTAACAGGTAGGTGGGTTTTATGGTATGGTCAAAGCAAAAACAAACAAGACAGATGAGCAATAGATGGACAGAAACATCTCACGCTTAATTAATTAGAGTGAGAGCGCTGCAGGGCTGCTTGAGAGACGGTTAGGCGTCTGGCATCCCTGCAACATCACACCCACACTCAAAGACCCAGACTCGTGCAAATGCAAGCATGTAAGCACACACAACAGAGGAACGAAACTAGGGATGAAAAACAAGATGAGGGAAGCAAATGAGTAAGGCAAAGAGAGGACGGAGAGACAGTGGAGGGAGCGTTAAAACAGAGAAGAGATGTAAAAAGCAGAGAAGAGATGAGAGTTGATTAGATCAGATGAGGTGGAGATAGGTTGTAAAAGAGGAGGAGAGAAATGGAGTGTGAGATGAAGGAAAAGAGAATGATCCATAAGTGAGAGGAGTGGATTAAATGAAGGAAAGAGAGGCAAAAAAATAATAAGTGTAGTGAAGTGCAGTGGAGAGGAGAATGGAGTGGAAGGAGCGAGGTACAGGTAGATGAGGATCAGGAGAAGAAAAGACGCTGTGACCTCGCGTGCACAGCAATGACGTTTTGAAGATCATCTCAAGGTTGTTAGATAAGAGGGAACTCATTCAGCGGAGAGAGGTGGGGAGGAGGGAAAGGACGCAAAGGTGGTGGAGTGTGATAGTGAGAGGACCAACAGGAGGCAGCAGTGAAGAGGGGAGTAGGAGACGTGACATATGAAGCAGGAAAAAAAGAGAGATGATAACAGGGAGTTGAGAGGGATGGCATTAGAGAGAAACAGAGTGATGAAGACCATAAAAAAAATGATTCAGTGACTCAAGTTGCCATGAGGCATGCATTAGCATGAGTGTGTTTGCTTGTCTGTGTGCATGTGTGCTGATATATGCATTAAGAGAAGATTCAGGCATGCGTGAACTTGTGCAAAGCATCTACTCATCAGTGTTTTGAGATTTGTTTTCATGCAGGAGTATGTGTGTGTGTGTTTTTTTTACACTTTTATGTAAATGTGCATTTTGACAGGGATGATTAAGTGCTGCAAACTTGCCAAACAATAAACAACACGGCTGGCTGTGTTCCATTTCTTAATGAGTTACCCTTATCAGTTACTCTCCTCTCCTCCTTCCATGCATCCTTTATTTACTCTCCATTACACTATCTCCTTCACCGTCCCTCCTGCATATGTCCCATTATCATTCATCTTGCATCGTCTACTCCTCTTATATTCCTTGCTCAGCTGCTTTTCCTCCTTCTGCTTGTATCTTGCTGCTCCACCCTTTTATGCTCGTTTCCTTTCAATGAAAATATCAGGAGGGATTGACATTGTCACAGTATTCGAGACACAAGCTGGAATTATTTGATTATTTGTTGGGATCAAAGCTTGATACACAAGTGTCTCGCACATTTAACCAGAATCCAAATACATTTCATCATATTGCCTCTGTACTGATGGATGTTTGAGAGCTGTTACAACACTAACCAGTTCAGCTCTATTGGGTTGATATTGCCAATCTGTCAGTATGCTGCTTTGGTGGAGACTGAAATTACTTTTGGATGGATAGCCGTGATATTTTGAACAGGCAATTTTACCCAGGGAAGGTTAATGAGTTTACTCTTATGACCAAATTGTTGCAAAAGTTGTACCGTTTGCTTACGCTGTACTTTGCCAGGATAATATTTAACCTTCTGAAAACAGCCTCTACTTCTTGGACTTTATTTTTTTGTATGTGAGGTCATATAAGAAGACAGACATTTGTAACCTGAGTACTATGCAGAAACACTACAAGATACTGCACATCTATTAAACAGCTCAAAATTAATTACAATATATTAAACAAAACAAGTCATAGACTGGCAGGTTCAGGTTGTTTATTAAAGTGACAAGGTTCTGTCACAAGGATAAATAATAGAGTCCCTGTGAGGATAAGTCTTGAGTTGTTGAATGAATATAACAGTCTGCAGTCCATTGTTGGACCACACCTGGGAGCTACTAAACAAACATTGCTCAGATCAAAACTGCTCATGGACAAGCTTGTCCAACATACTGGACTACCTTTGTAGGATCAGTACAGGCTGAAGTTGTGGCTAGCCACACTGCAAAATGCAAACTATCATGTTCACAACGAATATTTTTACAGATATTATCACATTTAAACAAGAACGTGCATTTTCCTGTTGCTACAAAAGTAAAGTCTTGCTGAAGGCTGAGCAAAGTTGACTTTTTCATGGTTATTTACATAACTTTCTTCAACAGCTAGTTTCCATGATCTCATGTGCATTTTAAATAAATGGCTGTCAAATAAAGCAGTTAAAAATCTGCCAAGTATTTAGCATGTGGAAATAAAGCTGCCCTTTTTGTATTTGACTCAATCCACAACGTGAATTGTTAGTTTTGACTCCAGCTTCAGATAGCGCAGCTTATCTTTTCGGCTTATTTTCTATAAACCTGTCACTGACTAATGACACACTTTGAGCCTATCAGCAGCTAACTAAACTTGCAAAGCCTGAATATTTACTAAATATGATCATATAGATTTGTCTATCATTAATTTTCACCTCAATAAAAATTAAAAGACGCATTTTCCTCTCCAATATGTTTCTTCTGCATTCATAGGCATAATGTTATGATAATCTTTATTTCAAAGAGTCACAAAGTGAAAAAATATGAATGTATCTCAATTGCCAAGATAAATTGTTTTTGCTTTATATTTCTAGAAACCATGGATGCTCATTATTTAACCATATTCATGCAAACACCCCAGCTACATATAAAACTGCATGATTTATGAACCATCTACTGAGTTAACATGCATCATGTGTCCCAGAAATAGGACATAAAAAATAGATAAAATAGCACATTTTATTGCTTGATTCTGGGCTCATTCTTCTGAATCCATTGACTCTTAATTCAAGACAAAAATGGAAAAAAAAATATGTTTTGGTGTTTCTGGTTTATACATTATATTACTAGTCTATATTACTAGTCAATTCTTCATTTTCTTCTCCTTACACTCTCCTCTCTTTTACACACATTTCCATTTAGCTTATTCTCCCTTTGTCAGGTCCAGCATTGAAATGTCATGAATTCAAAACAGCATTCTGGAAAAATCTACAATCTGGTGATGGGTGAAGGTGTCAGAATGGGATATAAAAGGAGAATCTACTAAGGCCTTAGATTTTTAAAACAAGGATGGTTTGTTAATGCAATATATTTATTTTGTTCCAAATTAACAAGAATTTAGTTATTTTAGCACTGTAAAAAAAACAACACATTCACAGAGTAAGTAGAAATGTCTGTGTGTAAAGACTAAGGCTGAGCACCACTTTGCTTGTATGTGACCTTTATACCCTCAGTGGGCGCATCTTTGAGAAATCATGCAAACATAATAATACTGCCACTGGAACAATGGGTACAACTTGTAAAACTAATTTCACTGAATATGGTTTAACTACTGCAAAAAAATGAAGTTGCTTCAATCTTTTGAATCTTTCCAAATGCTATCCAAGTTTGTAACCTGCAAAAGTGCAGAATCCAGCATTTGTGATGGTGAGAGGGTAAATCAGTACCTCTCGCATCAATAACTTGAATATGTTTAAGAATACCATTGACAGAAGCATTTATTGGAATTTTGAAGAAACATTTGCTGCTGTCAAGGTGACATCTTTCCCAGAAGGTCCAAGATTTTTTTTTCAGCAGAGTAATGCCAGACCTCATTCTGCACCATTTGCTACAGTTGTGCTTTGTGGACCTTGGGTCCTTTTCTGTGTGTACGTGTGTAGACGCGTGTGTGTACGTGTGTAGACGCGTGTGTGTGCGTGTGTTTGTGTGTGTGTATGTGTGCATGTGTGCTTGAGTGACCTCCTTGCAGTCCACAGCTGTCTCATATTGGAAAAAAATAAACTGATTCTGTTTAAAGGTTGCAATTATAAATCTATTAATATTAGACACATATTCCTCTTCTCTAACATTTTTATTTTTTATTTCCAAATTATTTAAATCTAATTAAAAGAAAAGGTCATTTAAGACAAAGTAGTGTTTTGGTCTCAACTTATGATTTAGCAGTAGTGAAATGCTAAATCGGGGCTGCACGGTGGCGAGGTGGTTAGCGCTGTAGCCTCAGCAAGCAGGTTGCCGGTTTAATCCCCGGCTTGTTCGTCTATGTGTGTCCCCTATGATAGACTGGCGACCTGTCCAGGGTGTACCCCCCGCCTCTTGCCCATTGGCTGCTGGGATTGGCTTCAGCCGCCCCGCAACCCCATTAGGGAATAAGCGGTAGAAAATGGATGGATGGATGAAATGCTAAATCACCCTTCTTTCTGTACAAAAGAA
>JBAMHX010000014.1:16875702-16896334 GCA_037177515.1 Pseudomugil tenellus | reverse complement strand
TATACACATCATGACATCCTAGGTCAAAAGATCTGAAGTCCATCACAAACTCGCGAAGGGAGCTTCTCAGTACTGTAACTCCTGAACAGCTTGTGCAAATGAAAAGATTTCAGAACGTAAAGAATCAGAGCTTTCCAACAGTGTATAGTATGACATAATATTACGGTAAATATATCCTAAGCGACAGAAATTGATTCAGTGTGTCCTCTACAAGAGGAGCACCCATGTCAGTGTGAGGTGTGTAATGTAGGACTTTGCAGTAGGAGGCCATAGTGATTCAGATCTTACCACACTAAATGAAAACCACCTGGCTTTTATCGGTAAAATGTGAAAGAAAAGCTAAGAACTAAAAGTCCAGGAGTGCCATTTTTTTGTATATATGTAACATAATTCAAAGTTCAAATTGTTCATAAAATATTTCTTATTCATGTCTTTTTAGAGTTCCATTGTTGACACAAACCTGAAAAAAAAATGAAAATCAGTTTTTTGTCTTTTTTCTCTTTAGAACAAAAATGCAGAATATTGTTGAGCAGCTCCCAGATACGGAAAGTTGGGGATATCTTGGAAATAGGGCAAGAAGCACACACTCGTAGCACATTTTCTGACAATTCTATAGCCATGAAATCAAAATATACCCAGGTGGCCTAAATATAATTATGGTAATAAAAGGGTTAACTTACTACAGTTACACCATCTTTACACTAGAGGGTTTTTGTGGGTTACAAGTCTAAAACAATAAATTTTACTCCACATTTCTTCATGGAGATTTCTGCCAACAGTAGAAACAGAGAAAGTGCACCACTTGTAGGACACTCTCATAACTGCAGCTTTTTCCATCCCAAACATTTTCTGGATATTAGAAGTACTGGGATATCAGGCATTTCAAGCAGTCCCAATTCTTTTTGTATCTGCTGAAAACAGAAAAACTAATGCAAAGCCTGACAACCTCTAAATGTCTTCTAAATCTGAAACTAGTCATTTACTGCCCTGCAAACTAAAAAAAAAAAAAAAAAAAAAAAACATCTCATAACACAGATTTAATGTTTGTTTTGGGAAACACTTAAAAAAAGTTGTCCTATTTTCTCCACAGAATTGACCAGATTTCTGAGTATGTCATCTTTTATTAGTCATTATATGGAAAATAAAATTGCTTATTTTAAAAGACCACCAGTACCTGTAACATTACACTTTGTAGGTGTATAATGAAAAACGAAATACCATTAAGTTTGAAGTGCATGTCTATTTGTACTCAGATTTCCTTTTTACATCTGACTTCATTCTAATCAATGAAATTAACCCTTTCATACAAATCTTTCACTCAGCTTGGCGTAATTACACAAATTAACCATGCTGTTTATATACTGCTACTTTATGAATTGTCAACTAAAATAATAAACGTGAGCAATCTTAACCTCAAAGTCTCTTAAAAAGGCTCTACTATACCAAGACTGACTACAGTCAACACAGAAAGACAACAGCTTACAGATGGTTGAGGTTTTTAATAATCACCAACACATTTATGTACAAAGCAAGCAACAATGTCATGTTCAAATGACTGAAAAGATAAGGAAATGGGGGGGTGGGGGGTTCTAAAATGCATTTTCTATTCTTTCTGTCAATAAAAGAGCTAAAGCTTACCCCGGTGAAGCAGCTCAACAGTTGTACAGAGCAAGTCTAAATACAGTTTGACGAAGCTTTCGAAGATCTTCTGCAGTTTAACAACCCTGGGCATGGAAGAATGGGATGGATTCACTTTTATCCATTCTTTGATGAAAATAATTGTAGATCATGGTATGATCTTTAAAAAAACCAAAAGAATTTGTCCCTTACAGTTTCCACATAAAGCACCAAGGTTGTTTGTTCTCAACCTGTCCAATGGGACAAATGCTTTTTCCACAGTACATATGAAATGCCGGTTAGGCACCAGCATTCCCAGGAAGAGCAGATATTTGTTGGTAGATTAAATGAAACAGGCTTGTTGTAGGTTTCATCTTTACGCATTCTCTTCTTTATACTGCTAAATCTTTCCAGTTCATGTGTTTTTACTGTTCCATCTTTTTTTTTAAAAAAAAAAAGCATCTTCAGATCAATACCCTGATTGTCGAATACACACAGAAATGTTTCGATGACTTGCTTCAAGATATCTTAAACAGTACAGAATATCTGTCTCCGCGTATGGTGTCCAAAGTAAAAGAAAAAAAATGGATTAAAAAAAATGTGAATAACACAAAAGCTAGATTCTGTATTCCAAACTATATTTATCTCACATTGTGAAAGAAATGTTTAACTAAATATGTAATTATTACCCAATTCACAATATTTTTAAGGAATTTTTATGTGCATTTACTTTTTATTATCTCCAAAAAAAAACTAAAGACTTATAATAAACTTGAGCTTAGTGGTACATGAATCTTGGATGGATCTGTGCAGTTGCAGGATCCAACATCAGCACATCATTTCAGGATTACTCAGAAATGTCTTCTTTTTAAAATATAATCTTTGCTTTTCCCTGAAAACATTAAAATGACTCTTCCTGTGTATCTTAAATGAAAATTACACATGACTTGCTTTCATTCTCCTTCTGTTAAAACTTTATCCTCGATTCAAATTTAAAGAAAAAAATGCTCAGAAAATAGATAAATTCCAACAGAGCTCAAACAGACGACCAGATCAGCCTGCTGTTGTAACAGCAAAGGCAATCAACTCACACCCAGGGTAGTGTGTACTGAATCACTTTATTCTTTCTTGAAGTATCTAGCCTGTTCCTTCAGAATATTCAGATCATGCATCCTGCTTTTCTTCATCTGCTTCTATCCTGCAGTCAACCCTAAGTTGTGTAATTATCTCACACCTGAGGATTGACCATTTTTAACTTCATCTGCATTGTCTGTTCATGCCACCAGGGACTACAAGTAACCGAGGGGAGTACAGAAGAACAAGGAAGTAGTCTTTACCTAACACAATCCTTATGAATGAATAAAGATAAAATAAAATTAGAGAAACTTAGAACTTATGCAAAAACACTTGTGTCACTAGTTAGTAAGTTTGGTTTGTTTCCTCTTCTGTCTTTACGGTACCTGCTGATGCAAACAGCAGCACTCGGGATGGTGGTAAAAGTCATTATATACACACACACACACGCACACAGATTATACTCACTGTACAGTCAACACCTGAGCACACTTCAGTGTGTCCAGTTTTCTCAGTGGTATCATAGGTCAAAGTCTGCAAGTCTCTCGTTCTCACAAAGAAATGGAAACAAACTGGGGAGCAGACTGGGGCAGTGGCTGCTGCCGGTGCTCCTATGATGCAACTGCGACAACAAGGGTCCACCTCCACTCTGTGAAGTCATCTAACAGAGAGAACTGGGGAAAGTAAGTCCTTCTGATAAGAGTCCTACATTTTCCTTTGAGGGATGTGGCTGTGTGTAGAAAAGATGGATGTCAAAGTCTGCATCAATAATTATTAATTAACAATTACAGACAATTTCTAAACAACATTACACTGTAACTTAATTTATTAGGATACTTAGTCATTTATGGTCATAAAAACGGTGGTCTGCTTAAATTTTAATATTAAAATATTTCATTAATAAGATTGAGAGCAAATAAAGTTAATTCATTAATCAATTACACAAGCTTAAAAATTGTACCCTTGTGTAAAACTTGGCTGCTAAAACAGAAGAACTAATATCTTATTTTAAAAGGCCAAAACAGATTAATAGAAAATAATAAAGAGCAGATTTTACCTGAAAGACTTGGAGGTTTTAGCTTTCGTCATCCGAGACATGTGGCTTAGCAATCGCCATCTCCTCCTTGCTATTTGCAATCATCTTACATTTCTAGACAAAAAAAAACAACCTGTTACTTTATAAAAAGATACCACAACATTCAGATGATAAGACAAATAGATTCTCTCATTTTTAGGAAGCACTTTCTAGCAAGAAACAATAAAATACAAGCTAAAACACATCAATTGTAATCAAAAAGTTTTTTTTACAGCACTATGCAACACAGTGAAACAACAACAACAAAAAAAGAAAAACACGCATATTTACCTCAGTAAGCTCCTTGATGGTATATATATTAGCCTGGTGAGTGACCTTCCTCTTTGCTTCCTCGATGTGGTCCAAGTTAAGAGAAGGTGTTGGAGGGGCAAGGCACGGGGGAGGCTTGTTAGTAATTGTAGGAAGAGGGGCAAGGGGAGGCATGGCCGCCAGAGCACCCATGTTGGTCAAGGCAGCAGTCATAGTGGCTGCAGTCATACTTGCCACAGCTGCACTCATGGTCATATTTGACATATTAGCCATTCCTGGAATACTGGGTAATCCCATTGGACCCATGTTGGACATATTTGGCATCCCCATGCCCATTGGAAGAGGTAATGGTAAAGGTAAGGAGAGTGGCGCAGGAGATGGCGTTGGCAGAGGAAGCTGAAGGATGGCTTTTGGCCGAAGGTTCTCGGGAATGGGAACCCCCGCCTTAGCGCACATGGCGGCAGCATTAGCTTTTGCTATCTCAAGTAACTGGTCTTTATCTGTGGAAAAGAACAGTGAGAGGGAAACAGAGGGAAGGGTAACAAAGTTTGGGTTAGATTGAGGAATAAGTAAGGGAAAAAATTAAGCAAATGCGTCATTTAGAATTGTTGGATACAAATGAAAGTTAAATCATAATAAGAGTCCAAATCCATTGCAAAGACATTTTACCCAGGTCAGTAAGCCGTGGTGGAGTCTTGCTGGTGCTGCGTCGTGTTCGGGACCCTGAGCGTCGTTGTTTACGTAGAATAAGAACTGGAGAGTGACTCGGTTCCCTCTTCCATCTGTCCCGCCTGTCGAACGAACGACTGCGAAATACCGGCCGCCTCCCCCGACCTCTTGACCTAGACCTGCGCCTACGATCTGAGGAACGAGATCGAGACCGCCTGCTTCTGTCTCCTGACCTGGACCTTTTTCTCCGGCCCGTGGAGCGGCTCTTGGAACGCTTACTCCTGTCGGTGGACTTAGACCTCCTCCTTCCTCGAGCATTTGGTGAGCGGGAACGAGATCTTCTCTTGCGGGTTGGGGAGCGGGATTTTGATCGGCGGTTTCTGGTTCGTGACTTGGATCTTGAACGCTTACGGCGTGTGGCAGAGCGGGAGTGTGACCTGCGCCGTCGGGCAGGAGATTTGGACCGGCGCTTCTTTCTTTCTGGTGGAGAAACAGATTCTCTTTTCCTCACTGGAGACTTGGATCTAACAAAAGGCAAATAATAGGACTGATTAATGGTTTATTAGTTTATTTATTTAATACAAGGATATTCAAAGTGTTCAAGTAGTTTAATGGACTAAAATACAAGTATTTGGCATTTGTTTCATAATTAGATGCCTCTTTAGTACCTCAATTTATGAGGTATTTCTCACCCAATGCCTCTCAAGTTTCCACGTACTGATACTTTTTAAAGACACACTACAGATCTTTGGTCATTTTTTTTTTTACTGCTGCACTCTCTCTTTTATTTTTCCTTTTCCTCAAATACTTCTGGTGTTTGTTGGCTCAGTTAGCCAGTGTGTTTAAAGTCATCTGGTGCATTCATTTCCATTTTCTAGAGTGATACAGTGTGTAAAGCTGTGCTGCAATGACACGAGGTTCCTTTCTGAAAAAGTTATATAGTGTGGTTTTTCAGCCTCAGGATGCTGCCGAGCAGAAATCCTCCCAACAGACATCACTGTGCCATTTAACAAGTGCAGAATGCCGGGCATTATGGTCAGAAAGTTTTGCGTCTTTAAGAACAAACAGAAAAAGATTGACCCACAGAATCATAATGACACCGACACCACCACATACCTGGACACCTTTCTTCTGGATTTAGACTTGGATGTTGAACGAGAGTGTTTCCGGCAATCTATAGGTGAGCGCGACTTAGACAGTTGCTTCTTCGGTAGTTCCGGAGATGCAGAACCTGAAGAGCTTCTCTGGCTTTCAGAAGCTGTTTTGACTGGAGATGGCTCATCTTCATCTGACCCTTCTGATGAACCGGCTTGGCCAGTAACTTGCTCTGGGGAAGCAGATCTTGACTTTGGAGCATTCACGTCCGAATGAATGGGCTGATCCTGCAACTTTTCAGGTGAACTTTCACCTTGGGAGCTGGGATCAGGAACAGGGATGACTGGCTTCAAATCATCTGCAAGGTGTAAATATATTGGAGGGAGATAGGGTGTGCGAGAGAATATATCAAAACTGGTATTTTGGGAGAAGAAAATATTCAAATTTACAAAAATGAGTGCTATGCAAGAACAATAAAGAAGTTTTCTTTAAGAAAGTTTTACCTGGAGCAACTGAGAGTCCTCCATTTTCTTCAGCTGCTTTTACACAACTCGTCTTCTCTGCTGTAGGTGGGGGAGACTTCTTAACTGGTACGGAAGACACTGACCTGGCTGAGGATGAGCTTTCAGACCTTCCATTACTTGATTCGGACCGGGACCTGGACTTGGATCTGTTCAACTCTGCAGAGGCAGATTTAGACTTAGACCTTCTACTTCTCCTGGGAGATTTGGATTTTCTCTTGCCTGCCTGTGGCGACCGGTGTCTTCGTGACAATGAGCGGGACTTGGATCTTTTTAAAGATCTTGGTGGAGAACGTTTTCTTCGTACTGGGGAATGAGAACGCTTTCTCGCTGGTGACCGGGATTTGGAGCGCCTTCGGGATGGTGGGGTTTTTGATTTTGTACGTTTGCGGGGACTTCTGGATCTGGAGCGGCGGTTGCGCTTCAGTACAACAATAGAGCGTGACCGTGTACGCCTGCTCCTCCGGATTGACCGAGATCGCGAGCGTCGGGATCTCGATGTCCTCCGGCGCCTAGACAACGATCGACTTCTGGAACGCCGACCTCCAGCACGCCTTCCTGGTGACCGTGACCTGGAGCGGCCAATAAGACGTTTAGATCTAGAGTGAGATCGTCGGGGTCTGGTCACAGAACGGGAAAGCGATCGTCTACCACCTCCACCGCCTCGTCTGGGTGAACGGGTCCTAGATCGCCTTGCGCCTCCACGGGAACGTGACTCTGACTTTCGTCGTCTCCTTGGAGACCGAGACAGAGAGGGAGATCTGCGCCCACCACGCTTAGGTGATCGTGACACTCTTCTTTTGGGAGAGGGAGTTCTGCGTCGCTTTGGAGACCTGGACTTCCTAGGAGACTTTGAAACCTTTTTCATGGGGGTGACAGAGAGCGAGGTAGATCTGGACCGACGGCCAGCTCTCTTAGGAGACTTTCGTGATGGAGAAGGCGATTTTCTTTTAGATTTAGGCGACGGGGAGCGAGATTTGGAACGGGACATCTGACGACTTTTCACAGGAGTCGAAGATAATCTTTCCTTTGTGGGTGACCTGGAACGGGATCTAGACCGCTCTTTCACCACTTCTGTTGACTGACCACCGGACTGCTGCTTGCTGGCGCTTGGAGATCGAGATAGACTTGAGCCTGATTCTGATCTCTTTATCTTTAAGCCCTTAGAAGGGGATGGAGACCTGGATGAGTCATGCTCCTTTACCTTTATCTCTGGAACTGAAATGGTCTGATCTTTATGGTCCAGATCATCTCGTGGGGTAGGACCTTCCTGTTTTGGGATGATGTCGGGCAATTCCTGGGCATGGCTGATCATCCCATTTCCATGAGTGCCTTCTGTCTTAACCTTAACCATATCTGCTTGCATCATCTCATCCTGACCAGCAGAGGGTGATTTCAGAAGCTGTTCTGACTCATTTGGGCAACTATCTATCCCTCCTGTTGAAGTGACATCCATGTCAGTTTTCTCCTCTTTCTTTACTTCAGGTAATTCAGGTGTCTGCATGATGACAGCTTCTTTGTCATCTCCTCGTTTGCCTTTAGAAACTAGTCTGGAGAGCGGTTCCTGGAGATCAGATGCAGCAGCTGGAGAAAATTTACTATCACCGGGTATTTTACCTCCTTCCCCTTCTGACTCAGAACCAGAAGATAAGCTGCTTTCAGACGATGGGGACTTTTTCCCCTGTTTTTCATCTTTCTTTTTCTTCTTTTTCTTCTTTTTACCAGCTTGTTTTTTATGCTTTTTGGATTTTGTTTCTCCTTCCATATCTGCACAATATTAAAGTAGTAGTCATAGTTATAAAACAAATAAAGGACTTCCCATTTGTCATAAAATGTTAAAAGAAAATGATGGTTGTGTGTGACCTATACCTGTAACTGAATCTTTTTTGCCTTCCTCTTTCCCTCCAGCATGTTCTGCAGCTGCAGCCAGTCTGGCACTGAAAAGAAGAGAAAGTAAATCAGAAATGTGCTTTTTTTAAAGAAAAAAAAAGAAGTTAAATTATAATAATCATTTAAGGGAACAAAAAACTGTGATCTTTGTTTTCCCAGGTAATCTTTCAATATAGTTTGGATTTTGCCATCATAATTAATAACCTCAATTTTAAATGGAACCATGAAAATAAGATAAAAATCACAGAACCGTTATGATCAATTTTAAGGGTGTTCAAAATAGTTATTTAGGGAAGATCAGTGTTAGATTAACATAGTATGGCCCAATACCAATCACACACATTCATATATACAAACATACATATGCATATAAACACACACGGCCAGAAGAATGGATAATTTTCAGAATTTTATTTAAATTTATGCGATAGACTGAATATATGTTTAATTCTCCTGACCTGGCTCTGGTGGTCCTGACAGGTCTCGGTGGAGGTTGGGGCTCCGCATCTGAATCAGCACCAGTTTCTGAGCTGCTCTCCTTGTCGCCTTTCCTCCTCCTCTTCTTCTTCTTGCTCTTGTGTTTTCTGTGCTTTTTGTTTTTCTTATGGGGGGGCTCTATCAATTCCTTGGAATTCATGTCATCTTTCTCTGGTGCTTCATCCTCACCTGCAGAAGTAAAACAGCATTTATAGATAATTTAAGACTTTTTTTAAGTACACACCATAATAAAGAGCAATTTCTTCGTGTTTAGCACTTAAAATGTATAATCTAGTAATTCAGGGTGGTTCAGTCATTTAGATTGCAACATAGAGAATAACATCAGAGCCCCACTTTGTTTGCATCAGGGGTGCTCAAGTTCAGTTGCATCTAAAAGTTGCAGGATGGTAGATCTTGAGGACCGAATATAGGGCACCCCTGGTCTATAGTCATTGCTGAAAGAGACCATTTGTGAACTGTTCCAATTCAATTTAATTCAGCTTATTTTCAAAGTTTCAGTTTACGACAGTCATTTCAAGGTACTTTCCTCAATTACAAAAGTTCATTACATCCAATAACAAACAAACTGACATCTGTGCATCTTAAAAGCTTGAAAGAAATCTGAGATTAAATTGTTTAAAAAAAGAGGAAAGATCTGTTCATATCACCCAAAAAGAATTTGTGCTAACATGAATGTGTTTCAAATGTTGTGTCTTTGAACAACAGATCTGCATGATACAAACATTAATAACAGGAGTAGGCTTGGAACTTTGTAGAAAGCAGCAGTAAAATATGAACGCATTGAAAATGTACAGATTATATCTTATTCATTACATACCAGAAGGAATGCCCACTGCACTTTCCATTATGATGATGCCAAAATTTTGCAAAAGGTCCTCTTGAAGTCACTGATGTGCTCCTCCGGAAATTAGCGCTGCAGAGTAAAATAGACAAAATTTTATTTTAAGATGTGATATGGTTATCAAAAGCACATCAAAACACATCTCTCACTCAGCCGCTCGGACTGTAACTCACACAACAATAATGCAAGATTACTATCTATCAATGAAAGTCATTTGAACATGACCAGTATCTGCACACAAAGGGACTTGGGATTAACCACTTTATTACCTAAACTACAATCATTATATAACCTCAACAATGATGGATCTCACACTAACAGAATTTCAATATCAAAAACATAAATGTTTCAAAAAGAAAGATAACCTCAAACCAATTAAACCAATTTGTAATCTTCATTTAGGAAGATTCGTGCAAATAATTTCTGTAATTCTGTTATTACACTTGCCTGATCTGATATATACTAAACATTTAGACAAAAATTCATCTCAAGACCAAATGCTCCACTCTCTTCTTGTCACGTTCTTGTCTTTTCATAAACCTGACAAACCAAAAAAAAGGTGACTGGCTGAGAATAGTGATACTTTTTTATGATCTAGGCTGAGTTACAAGAAACAATTGTAGTGAATAGTGCTGAGTCTGAAATAAATCACATATCTTGGAAGGTTCAGTGGGCAGCAATCATCTTTTTAGTTGTGCGGAGTCATAAATAACTTGGCATTCATTTTTCTAACAGAATTATATACAAGCCAGTTGGATAATGATCAGGGGCAGGATAGAAAAAAGGGGGAACGTTATAAACCAAAAGACAAAATCGGCAATATCTACAGGACAGAAAAAATGTATTGAGAAACATTTGATGCATTAGTTAACAATTTGGTGCTTAAGAAAAATGTCCGCTGAAGCTTTAGACACAGAAACACTGATAATAAAAGCATGATTATTATAATAAAATCGGAAACTGTGTTAATAAAATAAATAAAATATTTCTAGAGTTTCATATGTTAAAACAAAATGTAATTTTCCACACTCCTGCACCCATAGCAGTAACACCAAACATGAGAAAAGCTCTAACACAACCCAAGTGAATACAGAAAATGCGAGAAACCTTCATATTCAAACACACTTTAAACGAAACAATGCGCGTATCTACAATGAGGGTATCTTCCTTATCACACCTTGTGCAGTGTACGGAAACAATCTACATTCAACATGGTTATCAATCTTCTTAAACTATCCAAAATTCGCACAACAGTGAAATAGCCAACCTTTTTTCAACAGGCATTTCTTCGTGCATGAATGCTAAAGCTAATACCATCGAGGTACGACTCCCAACATATTTAACTTCAAATGCTAGAAGCTGGCTAAATTAACCCTGCACAATATAATATAGTGTTGCAAGCTTGTACTAAATTGTACACGTTACCAAATACAGGGTTAATAAAAGCAAATGAGAAGTTATACACAGTCACATCGTAAACACGTTAGATAACGCTGATCACTGTAAGGCCTGCACTATCGTGGCTAACATTCACTCACAGGGGGCAGTAGGTGCGCTTAGTCACATAAGGTCAGCTAAGGTTTTGATGTAAGAAGCACTGATTTAAACTTTTCCATGTATAGATGACCACTATCGCAACATTAAGCCGTAAAAACCGATTGTATTGCCTGCATGATGCGGCCTTGCATCCGCATTGCGAGCTTCTGCATTGCCGCTAGTCAAGCTCTTAGCTACACATTTACTTTGCTAAATCATGTAGCTGCTAGCTGTCAACAAATCAAACTTGCTGACTAATGACACTTGTCGAGGGTGTAGCATATACTTACCCAGTTTTTGTAAGGTGAAAGCAGATCTCGTATAGAAAACGCCAGGTGGCTGCAGCGCCAAATTACGCTAAATCAAGCAGTTGTTCAATATGCTAACCGTTGTCGTTAGCCTACTCTCTGCACCGCCATGATGGAGAAAGATATCCCAGCATGCCATGCTGCGCGGTTTGAATGGCGGCGTCACAGTTTCCTTGACAACATTCGGTCGTTTGTGAGAAAATATGCTCAAATAATAAACCAAAGTAAATTCCCCTCATGAAAACATAAACCAGTATGCATTTATTATTCTTATTTAGTCATCGTGACATATGGCCAATGCAAATAAGATAAACTAACAATCATACCCTCTCATCCCACAACACTAACCACAAAAAAAAAAAAAAAAAAAACCATTTGAATGCTTTTGCAAGCTTATTGCTTTTGTACTGATATTTATCCTGTATGATCTGGAAAACAAACTGAAACCTGTTTGGATCAATTATCACTTTATTTATATTTATCAATTATTTTTGTTCGACTATATTTACATGATCCGATCTTGAAATATAAACTTTGTTCTTCCTTTTCTATTTTCTTTTGTTATTTGTCAATTCCTATAGTATGTTATATTATGAATATGCGCATAAATATTTACATCTTAAAATGAATAATATTTATTTATTTATTTATTTTTTAAAAAATACCTTATTATAAATAGAGGGACACTTTAAGGAATTCAACTCAGTTCATGACCTGTTGGTAGTAGAACAATTGTTTACACCACTGTTGAAAGTTTGGGTGTTGGTTTTCCTTCCAGTTATCCCACATCAATGGAAAGGTAGGAAACTAACGTCGTGGAGTTCTGACATACATCCATTTCTTCAATTCTGCATGTTGACCCATCAATCTGAAGGGTCAACATGTCATTGAAAACCAGCTTTGGACACCCTGGTATGTATTCATTAAAACACACCCTCATTCCCACGTTTGGCATATCATCATTCAGCTCCATAACAGAGTACTTTATAAAAGCAAAGAAAAAAATGAAAAAATACAGTGTTAAATTTCTATAGCAGACCTAGTTACAATTTTTCAAAGAAAGATTATTTCTGATATGTGGAACTGAATTTTTGTTTTTTTTTACTGATTGACAAAACTTACAACAAAAAGACTGAATTTAGAAAAAGGAAGTAACTTAACCACAGAAAAAATGTCAGACCATAGACCATATTGAGGGGCAAGGATTGAAGGCATAGTTATCAGTAGTACTAATGTTTCCCTATAATCTGGCAGAGGATTAATTAAAGGCAGATTAATTATAAAGTCTACCAAGATCCGCCACGCAGGAAAGGATGGTAGCTCGTTTTGAAGGACTGTAACTTACATGCAGAAGAACCTTCAAAATAAAAGCATTAAGAAACAGTTAACAGTGGCCTATGGCAAGAAAGTGCCTAAATAAATATGATTATCTTTAGCAGTTACTAACAAGAAGTCCAGTATCTGACTTGTTGCGGCAGTCACCTGCCTGATGAAATGTCAGTTCACCGATTCAACCAAAATAGAAACAGTATTTGAAAAAAGCAAAGGGATATATTAGAGAAAAACAAAAAAATGTTTAAAAAAAGACGAGGAAGAAACATACATAACTAATTATAAAATCTCCATCCAAAAGTTAGATCTTTACAATGGATACCCAATTGATTTGTGATGTTTAGCCTACTCAAAGAAAATAAACATTTTATTTATTATTAGGTACATTTAAATAAAATGATATAAGTAAAATGAGCTTATATTGATTAATGCGTTTCATTTTAATAACTATATTTCCAGTATTGGGGGCTGCTAAAGGTAAAATTTTGGGAATGTGCCTGTCTGTGTGTTGGCGAGGGGTGGCTTAAAGTTAAAAACAAGGATATAAACTTTAAAAAGAAAGAGAAAAAGGTTTAAAATGTGTTTTTTTTAAAATAGCCCCTTTGTTATATTTGCACTTCACGTCAATGGAGTGCTTCCATTTTGTAGTTATTCCGGAAGTGCCCTAGGTAGTTATTCCTGCCTCTACAGTAACCAACGTTTGTACAAGTTTAGTTTAGTCAATCGGAGATATGTAATTAGGTTAAAGGGTATTTATCAATATAACGACATGAAGAAGAGGTTTCACATAAATTTGGATGATTCTGTTTTCACCAAAGAAAGAACACCGGTGTGTATTTGTTTTAATTAAGCTAGTGGCTAACTAGCTATGTGGCTAACTGAGTCGATTCTCATCTAAATAAATAAGTTTGAAGCTTATTCTTTAAAAGTTGCGTTCCAAGTTTGAAAACATTGTTTAGATCTTGTTAGTTTGTTTGTGAAATATGGTTGAACGTGAATCCACCTGTGATAAGACTCCATTTTACTATATTCCAGCCAAAGCCACAGTTTCAGCCTGCATCCAAAGGACAGCAAACCACTTTAACCTCAGCTGCATCCTCCGCAAATTCTGCGCTCAAATCAGCGGACCAACCCTTGTCTTACGCAGAATACATTGTCCAGAGTAAAAAGAATGTGGCGGCGTCTCCACAGAAGGATGTTCCCTCCAAAATGGTCAGGACTGAAGATGCTGGAGTTACCAGTCTGATGCAAAAAGCGCAGGACGGAGTGTCCTCTACTACAGGAAGCTGTGAAATAGCTCAGGCCGGTGTTCAGGCTGGAGCAGAAGATGCTGAAAGCAGTGAAAAGAAACAGGTGGATGAGAGGAGTTGTCAAAAGTCAGATTCAAGCCTCAGTCTGTGTCCTAAGGCAGTTGGGTCTGGGAGCAGCATTATTGTCAGCCCTCGACAGGTACACAAAAACTTTAATGATTGTTTAACTCTTGATAGAACATAGCATGAATGTATTTTCTATGCAGTCATCCTTGTTTATTACAGTTAATTCACAATGTCTGACATAACAGTTTCATTTATTCTTATTTAGAGGGGAAATCCTATTCTGAAGTTTGTGAGGAGCGTACCATGGGAATTTGGAGATGTTGTTCCCGACTATGTCTTGGGACAGATGACTTGTGCACTCTTCCTCAGGTGGGTTTTTTTCTGTTCCAAGAACTATGGCTCCCAATACATAATAGAAATGCTTGGATGAGCAAATTTAACAACCTAACCATTAATATTGTATGTGTCATGTTCTCTTATGATGTTGATTTGGGGTCTGGTTTGAAGTTTGAGGTATCACAACCTTAATCCAAACTATATCCACGACCGTTTGAAGCTGCTTGGAAACACGTTTACCTTGCGAGTGCTGCTAGTCCAAGTAGATGTGGTAAGTGTATCTATGCCAACAAGGCACAGTTTAATTTGTGTTGGTATGTCTAATCTGTTCTGCCATCCTTGAAAATGCTGTGATGCAGCTCATCCAACAATAACAACTCTTATTCCAGTTCATTCCTTTTTTTCTATATTTAAACATGCTTTAAAAAGTCTTTTTAAAAAAGACTTTTGTGTAAATTGATCACATTTTAACCATATTTCTACCATTTTGGTGTACTTCTACAAAAGTTTAATTTAAGGTAAAAGAAATTCAGATGTACAGCTGCCTTATGTTGAAGAAAGTCAACCATTACAAGACGCCATGATGTGACCTGTTCATGTGTGAAGTAAAGCTTTGCGAACATTGGCGTAACTGAGGTGTGCAGCCTTTGACTATTTTCTGCACTATATAGACCAAAAACATAACTGTAGGATTGAACTATTATTTAAAGATTCTCTTTAAACGAAAAATCATTAAAAACTCGTTTTTGCAGAAGGATCAAAACAGCATTAAATAATATTGATAAAGCTGCCAGGGCGAATGTAGCTTTTGTATTTTTTACTGTTTTTATTTGCAGAAAGATCCACATCATGCATTGAAGGAGCTGGCTCGCATCTGCATCATGGCTGACTGCACCCTTATTTTAGCTTGGAGGTAAGACCAGCACCATGAACAAGTGGTAAAAAAAAATATATCTTTAAATTTTGACCTCTCAATTAGGAGACTTCTGCTGACTTAGAAAGTAGGGCTCGGCAATTATTGGATTTCAATCTTTTATTACAATCTGGGTTTTCAACAATCATAAAAATAAAATAGTTCAATTATTTATGTCCTTCGCTATTCATGTTTTTAGTAGCAATTTCAGCGAGTTGCTTGTTTGCAACTGAAAGTAGCTCGACAAACTCAGATCCCAGAACTCAGCCACAAGCAGGACCAGGATCACATCAACTATCTGGAAGGTACCTGTTAACCTTTAGAAGTTAAAATGTTACACAGTGGCACATCAGTGATTCCTGGACTCAACAGGAAGACGAAACCTTATATCTATTTAATGGTTAAATAAAAGTTACATAAAGAAATAAACTTCTCTTTGAAGCTGTAACCATATAAACATATCAGTTCTATGATGTTTAATTAATCTTTTCTCTAACTAGTATAACTTTGAGTCTAACTCGACTTGTTTTCTTCTTTTTTTTTTCATATCTTTATTTTAACTAAAAGTCCAGAAGAAGCAGGACGATACCTGGAAACATACAAGTCATATGAAAAGAAACCAGCTGATCTTCTGAGGGAGCAAGTTGAAAGAAACTACCTGTCAAAGGTGTGTTACGTTTCACCCTTCTGCTAGTTCAATGTTCATCTCATTTTTGATTTTGGCTAAAATTACATAGACAGTAATATGTCTGACTGAACAGGATGCAGGTAAAATAAATGTTAATGAAAATGCACCAGGCAAAGTCAGTGTGGATGCTGAAGTGCTTCTCCATCCTGATTGTATTTCTTTTGGGTTATTAAAAGGTTACAGATTGCCTGACAACTGTGAAATCTATAAACAAAACTGATGCCATTACCTTGCTATCCACTTTTTCGGTGAGTACCACAGAAAAAATAACCACGTAAAGTTTTTTTTTACCTGAGCAAAGTTACATTTTCAAAGAGACCGACATGTTGCATAGCTATTATTTATCATTACTCCATCCATCTGCTTTGTCTCATAATTGAATAAAACTCAATCTCTAACTCTGAAATAAAGATCTAGTTAAACTGCAAATAAGATTACACTTGTTTTCTCAACAGTCTGTAGAGGGAATCATCAATGCTTCTAAGGAGGACTTAATACTCTGCCCAGGCCTTGGACCACAAAAGGTGAGGAAGGAAGTTGGCATGCTGTGCATATGTGGAATATTTCCCAAGTCACCGTGCTGATATTTTGTGTGCACAGGCGAGACGACTTCATGACGTGCTTCACAAGCCGTTTCTCAAATCAAAGACAAAAGACAGCTGAGACACTTAAAGAGATGTGTGGCATCCCCACGGAGAGTGTGTACATCTGATCAAACGTGTTGATTTATGAAAGCAGTGTGTGGAATGTGGTTTCTCCCTAAATGAAGTGCTTGGAGACTCTTTATCTGGACACTGATCTGGTGTTTTTATTTCTCTAATTGTGTGACATCCTTTGTTTGAGTTTGTTTTTTTAATAAAAAGATGTTCTTTTCTTAACTCATAGTGCATCATTATTTATGTTATTTGTGCTGTTCACTGCTAAATCTCCCAGAGTGCATAAAAGGATACCTTAGAAACCATAGAAATAAGATATATGAATACAAATCCTCAGCAATGAGACACTTAACTGGTTGATAAACCAGTTGTTCTGAGTTCCCAGTTATTAACTGGATTTGCTGTAGAACAGATGATGTGGTTCTAACATACAGAAATCAGAGACTAAAAATGTCCATCCGACTGCAAACATCTTCAATTTAAATATCACGAACAGCTATCAGTGCCTGTGATTTTGTTTTATCAAGTACACTTTCTAATTGCCTGTGCTGCTGTTACAAATCACAAAAATCAAGTAATTCAGCCCGCTAGTTTTTAAATTCCTGTTTTGAAATTTCCGACAACCGTGAAGGCGCGTCATCTGACGTCATACCAGGAAGTATTTTGTCGTACGCTCAGCAGCAGATGTGTGTTGAACTTTAACGTTTGTGTCGCTTTAATCACATGTTTTCATACCTGCATATGTTTCTTAAGGCATGTATTAACATTTAAAAGGTAAAACAAATAATTAATCTGACGAAGCAAACTTTTAAGCATGCTAACAGAGAAAGAGGACGAGGATGATGCGCCTGCTGAAGAGTATGTCGCTTTGTCTGACTTCACTGGAAGTGGCTCGGAGCAGGTTAGAGAGCCACTCAGACTTCTTTCGGATTTCCAGCTGCAAACGTAGGCGCAGAAATCACATTATCAACGCTAACTTTACCTCTGTTGTCCCACAGCTTAGTTTCAGCACCGGGGACAGATTGTTAGTTCACTCCAAGCCTTCCACTGAGTGGTGGTGGGCAGAGCTGGAGGGGGTCATAGGTTATGCTCCTGCCAGCTACCTGTCCCAAGACGCTGCTGAGGAAGAGGACACTTCCTTAGAGGATCCATGGCAGGATGATGAATACTTCGGCAGTTATGGCACACTGGTTAGAAATGAAACCATTTTACATGTAAATTATTTTCACAAGCTGCCACTTAAGACCTCTGGAAGTACCTTCATACAGTATCTTCATGTAGTTTATTGTTAATTTACAGGGCTATTATTTTATGGTGAGTTACTCAGACAGCAGAAGGACAAACTTGGAATCATTTATTTATTTATTTGACATTTTAGAATTGACAAATGAATGAGGAGTGAAGCTGCTGACTTTAAACATTTGCTTTTTGATGTATTTGCTTCTTAACAAGAAAATGGAAAACGAGGTGTTACATTTACAATAACTACTAGAGCCTCAGAGAGTTTACTAAGAAGAGACAAAGTCACAAGATAGCTTATTAGTCTACATATAACTTGCAACATATTGATAGTGTGCGCTTTTATAAAAACATAAAATCCCCAAGAGAGGCATAAAAAGAAAGGAAGAAACAACTCTGTTATTAAGAAATGCTAAGTTATGTGTACTTGGAACAAAAAATGTCACAGGAACAAATTACCTGGGAGATATCTGACCTTCACCTTTCAGATTCCTTAGATTTTATGGGTGACAAGATATCTTAGATTTTATGTCACAGATGTATTACTGGTAGTAATGCAAAATGTTAGGTCTCACACGGGGTATGTGGTTGTGAAAAAACCTAAACCTGCACCCTTGAATCCTTTAGTATGAGAGTATGGTGCCAAGCAACAGAGACACATGTACAGTATATAATTAAGTATTTATAGTTACAAAATAAAGTGTGAAGGTCAGTAAAACGACAGAGGACATTACTAGTCATCTGCATTCCCAGAACCAGAGACAGTGTCATAGATTTATCAATACGCAGCACAGTTAGGCTCTGGGTCATGGATCCAAGTTCCACAAATGAAACTGAGATAAAGAATCGATGAACCCAGCAGACTACTTTAGCATAGTCAACTGAACAACCCCACTTCCCCATTACTCTCGATCTGTTAATTACTAATGGCAGGTTCACAGGCCGAAAACATCCATACAAAATCACTGCAAATCATTTTCTGCCAAATGTTTTACTTAAGCAGAAGAAAAGCACTTTAATTTTATGACTTATTTCATTTCACATTATTATTTGTCTGTTGAAAGACATCCTGCCTTTATAACTTTCACACATAAAGAGGAGGAAAAAGGTGTTTATGTCTGATAAAAACTTGATTATGAAACCTCATATAAAACAGGCATCTGGGTTGTGACTTTTTATTCTCATTAATTCATTCTGCTGAGTTAGTTTTTGTGTAATAATTGATTCTGTTTCATGATACAGAGGCTCCACCTGGAGATGCTGTCAGACAGGAGCCGCACAGAGACGTACCGGCAGGTTGTTCTCAGCAACAGTTCTTCTCTGAGTAACAAGGTGGTAATGGATCTCGGCTGTGGCACCGGCATCATCAGCTTATTCTGCGCTCAGCTGGCGAAACCATCAAAGGTTATGCTGATGTGATTTTTGAACAAGGGGGGGGTGCTAGTAATAAATGACTCACATTGTTAAAGATGTTTGTGATCATTTGAGTCAAGAAAACAAATGATCAAATAAATGTATGTTTAATCTGGAGAGTTTAATTCAGAGAAACTAAAATACTGTGTAGTTTATGTTGATCATAATACTTGTACTGCCATCTGCTGGACAATGGTTGTTACTACAGCGTGCATGCAGTTTGGAGTCATGTTGTAACTTAGTGTGATGCTGTAGGTGTATGCTGTGGAGGCGAGCTCTATGGCGGAGTACACCAGGCAGCTGGTGAAGCAGAACGGTTGCGAGGAGGTGGTCACAGTGCTCCAGGGACGAGCTGAGGAGCTTGAACTGCCAGATCAGGTGGACATCCTTGTGTCTGAGTGGATGGGAAACTGCTTACTGGTAATAATGTTGACACTTCTATAGCTATCATTTAAAATTTTGATTATTGAAGCTGTTTTTCTGTTTTTGAATATTTTTTTGTTTAATATTGCTGTCATATTCTTTTATTAAAACTCTTAATTATTTCAAAACATGTATGTTTATCTTTTCCTTTTTGTTTGTCTAGTTTGAGTTCATGGTGGAGTCGGTTCTGGTGGCAAGGGACCGCTGGCTAAGGGATGGGGGGGTGATGTGGCCTTCCTCTGCAGCCTTCACACTGGTTCCGTGTCAGGCCGACAGCTACTACGCAGAGAAAATGACTTTCTGGGAGAGGCCCTACGGCCTGGACTTCACCCCACTTCAGTAAGAACTAGCTGTTTTTACAGCATAGTAGTTACGTAGATGCTTCATATCAATGATTCGTTCCAATTCTGCCATCGTCACAGAATAGGGCTACTGGATGGCGCCGAGCTGAAAAATAAAAAAGTATTTTTGGGTTTAATTACAAAAAGCAACAAAAAGAGAACATGTTTCCATGTTAAAAAAGTTTAGGCCCATAAAAGCCTCAACATAAGTACTAACTTAGAAAACAGAAGCACCAAGTGATGTAACAAACTGATACACAAAGGGCTCACATATATATACCAGCAGATCAGGCCATTTTGACACAAAGAGGGTGCCTTACAATATCAACCTTAACTAAATACATCAGAAACTTAACTAATCAGTACTGGGTTAAACAATAGCATGTTTGAGAAAAGAGTGCAAACAATCTGAACATCTGCAAAAAAAAGCTAAACCCATCCTACACTTCTGTGAGGGACCGAGCCAAAAAAAGCAGAGATGCGCATGGAGTTTCTTTTAGAAAAATAATTGATTTAGATTTATTTTTAACAAAGTAACAAACCAAAGGAAAATAACATAACTTTGGGGCCCATAAAAGAGG
>JBAMHX010000014.1:16863015-16875602 GCA_037177515.1 Pseudomugil tenellus | reverse complement strand
CCCTGCATTTCACACTCCTGCACCTCCAGCCTGAGGGGAGGACAGTAAACAGTCCATGCTGGGGGGGAGTGGGGTCTTTGATGATGGAGGCAGCTGTCCTGTGGACTTTGTGCAGATAGATGCTCTTCAGAGAGGGAAGGGGAGTCCTGGTGATCTTCATCACAGGCGTTAGTGGAGCTGCTGTACCACACGGTGCCGAACCTCCTCAGGAAGTACAGCCGCTGCTGAGCCGTCTTCACCAGCTGTGTGGTGTTAGGTGTCTGGGTGAGGTCCTCGCTGATGTGGACCCCCAGGTATTTAAAGCTGCTCATCTTCTTCACTTCCAGTGGATGATGACTGTTCCTCTCCTTCCTCATATCCACTTTCATCTCCTTGGTCTTGTCTGTGTTGAGGGTGAGATTGTTGTCCTCACACCGCATCACCAGAGCGGCCACCTCACTCCTGTAGGCTGCTTAATATGATAGATCAGATGTTTAAAGATCATATAAAATTGCAGACTTAATAGGCAAAAAAAACTGTTATTACTTATTCCAAACAAACAAAAAAGAAAAAAAAACACTGGAGCAATTTACAGGAAATAGTTGTGACTGCAGAAGCTTTTTGAAGCTACTGTTGTTGCTCTGATACTCAGTCAGGTAGCTGATGTCTCATTTCTGCAGGACTTTGGCACGGCAAGAGTTTTTCACAAAGCCCAAGTTCAGTCATGACATCAAGCCCAACGACTGCCTCTCCGCCCCCTGTGACATCATCTGCTTGGACATGTACACTCTGCAAGTTGGAGACCT
The DNA here is from genome assembly GCA_037177515.1 of Pseudomugil tenellus. Lineage (NCBI taxonomy): Eukaryota > Metazoa > Chordata > Actinopteri > Atheriniformes > Pseudomugilidae > Pseudomugil > Pseudomugil tenellus. The sequence continues at coordinate 16,874,817 of JBAMHX010000014.1, read as the reverse complement.
TGAGGTGATAAGCGTGTATGCACTGCATTCTGCCACCGAGTTGCAGTTTTATATTAGCAGAACTGTTTCATTTCTCAGGAAATGAAGAGTGATTTTCAGTTTTGTGTGGAAAAGTCTGGAGTTTTCCATGGATTCACTGCCTGGTTCACTGTTCGTTTCGAGAGCCTGGAGGCAGGAGGTGCAACGGTGGAGCTGAGCACTGGACCAAACTCTGAGTAAATCAATTTAAACAAGTCATAAAAATCTATCTTCAAAACTTTAAATGAACGTGTTCATATTAACCTTTTATTCTCAGGTCAACACACTGGAAGCAGACACTGTTCATGTTGGACACACCAGTCAGTGTATGTACTGGAGACTTTATCAGTGGAACCATTATCCTGTGCCGAAACCCCATCTGGAGGCGACACATGACTGTTACTCTGCACTGGAACATCAGCAGCTGCTCAGAGGATACAGATAACCACCAGGCAAACACACCACTGTTTACCCTCAATAAAGCTGCAATAGTATTGTTTTTTCTTTATTAAGAATTCTCACCCGCTCTTTGTCGTTCTTTAGGTTGGGAGAAAGAGTTTTCCCATGTGGAGGTGACAGACTCGTACCCATCAGTATGTATGATCGACGGGGAACCAGTCTAATGCATCTACTCTTAACCTGTAGCAATGAATGTGGTGCTGTAGAAGTCATCGAGCAGGACATTTAGCTTTCAAGGGGTAAACCGAACAACTACAAGTCAGAGTAACACAAGCTCATAGCAAACCGTTTAGGCTGCCTGGGACCAGCAGGAAAACAGGGTTTGTATGAGAACACTCTGTTGTGTTAGAAATTGTTAAACATTTCAAGTTTTGAGTGAAAAAGGATATGACACCATGTTTTTGTATTTAACTTGCAAATCTTTATTTCACTACTGTCTAACAATAAGCATTTAACGGTCATTTTTGTTTGTGTGTGGATTTAAGGAGTTTTTACCATATTTTCCAAATATTTAATACATTTTTAGACAAAGATTAAACAACATTTTCAAATGAAAATGTAAACTTAAATAAATGAGCTAAGTATCATATAGCTGTAGTGAGATGCTGATCAGTGAAAAGAAAAGGCTTCCATACTTATTTTACTTTAACTCACGGTTTCACCCTCTCAAGTTAGAAAAAAAAGATTTATATATCTTAAAAATATGCCTTACAACTAAATCACTTGTGCCTACAATGATCATTTTTGATGACATTAAAAAACATAACTATATTTAGTAAAGTCATGCTGAATAAAGTAAAAAATAAATTAGGAGTTGTTCAGCTATTCGCCTTTTGTCCTGTTTTTCTGAATTTCTCTCAGTTGTAAACATTTATTTTCCTACATTAAATGTTAAATAAGACCACAGCTACATCACACTTTGCCATCTAACCCTTTTGGTTATGGCTCAGTCTTAATCTTTGCTTTTGTTCTGGAGCGTGTGTTGACCTCTGGGGATGGAGGCTGAGTGGACTCAGGAGAGGGGGACTTGGAAAGTGGAACAAACAAAGGAGGTTTAACAACTTTGGCTCTGGTCTCCTTATTTTTGTCTTTTTTCTGCCTCAAATGTTTGTCACAGTGGTTCACAAACGTGTCCAGCTTGACAAAGGTCTTGTTGCATACTTTGCAGTGATAAGGACGCTGTCCTTTCTTCAGGCGTATATGCAGCCTGATGTATGATGAGCGCACAAAAGTGCGGCAGCAGACACCACACTTCAGTTCCTGCATGCTGTGTTGTGTCTCCTGCGGTGTGGCATCCGTTGCAGGTGCATGTGCTGGTGCTGATCTGACCTGTCGGGAGGCCTCCTGAGCTTTATGAGAGAGCAGGAGAGACAAAGAGCGAAACCCAGCACCACAGTTCTCACATTTATATGGCCTCTCTTCGGTGTGCAGGCGGAAATGTGCCAGCAGCCCAGCCTTCTGGGTGAAAGATTTGTCACAATAGGTGCACTTGAACGGCTTTTCGCCTGTGTGGAGCCGATGGTGGGTCTTTAAATGTGAGGCACGGCCAAAAGTCTTCCCGCACACAGGGCACTTAAAGGGCCTGTCTCCACTGTGGATCGCCCTGTGAGCCATCAGGTGGGAAGACTGATGGAAGTACTTGCCACAGATGCTGCATCTAAACTTCCTCTCCTTGTTGTGGGAGGCAAGGTGAAGGGTCAAGTGGGCAGAGGTGATGAAGGTTTTGGAGCACAGGGTGCAGGTATGGGGGTCCATGCGCATGCGGCGGTGGGGACGTCGACCATTAGAGACACTGCTGCCACTTGCAAGACAAGATGGACATTTGGAGGGATTGTCTGTCTTGCTTGTTTGCTGTTTAGGAGCAGATGAGGCGCTGCTCGGGTCAGGGTTTGAGTCAGGCTGTGGTGGGTCCAAGCGGCAGCCACAGTGCGAACACAGGCCAGACTGATGTTCTTTGTCACTGATTTTATCCAACATGCTGCCATCTACTAGCACAGCAGTAGATTTCCATTTATTTAAACATGATCTGAAAGAGAATGTAAGCACATAATATATAGGTTTTAATGTAGCGCGATGGAGCGTGCAACACAGCGCGTAAAAAGCACACCAGCTTCTACACAGCTGGCTTTACTCCGCGTTAATAATCATTTCTGCACCATATACTTCCATCTTTATTGTACTGTAGCTGCTCGATGTATGAGCCAAAAAAGAAAAGAACATGAAAACAATTAAACACGGTATTTAGCAGTACTGTGTAGGCCCGACTCTGCCGTAAACAATGCGGATGTACGAGGATGCTACGAAGGCATTTCACATACCGTGTACATGTTTCCTAAAGATGATATCTGTGTGTGAGAGTATTTATCTTGTAAGTCTTCTAATAACACTATAAAAAGCAGATTAAATAACTAAAAGACTGCGGGTTCGAGAATCGTGGCTTGTGTTTTCTGGAAGAAACAGCCCAGTTTCTCTGACCAAACTAGGCTGCAGCATCATCTAGCGAGCGGCGGAACAACTCTCCTCCAAAGAGGAAATAAAGGAAAAATTCAGACTTTATATGAAACAGAGACAATAAATAAACACTATTTCTCACGGCCACTCCCAGAGAAGATGTTAATAATGGCTGAATAGGTTTCGTTTCATGGTGAAAGAAACCTAAATTCCGTTTTTCTTTTTAGTTTCGTTTTTGAAGAGATGAGAGTTATAAGAGATGTGACGTAATCAGCGGCCGGTATAAATAGCAGATTGTTTCTTCAATACAGAAGTTGGAGCCGATGCGACCGACATGCCAGAGGTACCGTTATTTTATTGTTATATTTATATATTTGCAGTTGTGATTAAGAGTAGACTAGTATACTTCATTTGCTTATAAAAGATTACATGTCACAAAGTACAAAGATGCAGAGTAAGAAAATAAACGGAAAATATTTTTCTGTAGTCATTGCTTTATTTTAGTTATGTTTGTGGTTTGATTTGTAAATTACTGTACAGTGAATGCTTAATTTAAATGTAGTTTATTAAAATCTTAAGTAATGGGTGTGACATGTCTCTTTTTTTCCACTGGAGTGGATTTGTACAAACATGTCTTCATGCTCTTAATCTATGTTTCTCAATCAAACTGCCCTGAGTTTATTAGACGTGTTCTTACTCCTCCACACCTGATTCTGATACATTATCTTCTTCATCAAGTTCTGTGCAGCTTCTTAAGGGAACATTGATTTATGTTGCTAAGTGAATAACTTCTAACCCTAGTCCTCAAGCATCCCTGCTTAGAGGCAACACTGCTTTAACACACCTGACTGAAATAAATGGTCATTAAGAGGCTGCAAAGAACTTGATGAGAAAGTTCACTGATTTGAATCAGGCGTGTTAACGCAGGGTTGCTTCTTTATGCTGCCTTCATGTGTTGTGGGAAAGATTATATTTTCCCCTTGAAAATTGGAAATTACGAGTTGTTTTGTTCAATTTCTATTGTGGTCGTAGTATAAAAAAATTGACGTACAGAAACTTTAAGATAAGTTGCAGCATGGGTATAAGGCCTTTTCCGAAACAAATCCTCCTCCCTAATCCTTCGCACTTCCCTTACAACCTCCGTGAAGGCGCCCTCGCAGCTGAACGAGGTTCCCTAATTACGGAATAGAGTATAAATCCAGACCCTTCGCATTCAGACATCCTCCCCTTGCCCCACCGGAAACGGAAATCACTGTTACCATGGTTCCAAACCTGGCGTCATTTAAAGTAGCGGCATCACCGTTTTACACAGGGTGCTGCAAGATGAGAGAACGGTCTGCCAAAAGGCACAAACGTCTACGGACATTATTAATAGTGTTCCTCCACCTTAATGCCTTTCTCCATAACATCTGCTTCCTCAGCCATGAGGCCATGAGGTGCCACAACAGTTACAAGATCACGATTACATTTAGGATTTTGTACTTGTTTAATTTGCTTTTGATTTGAGAAAATATCATTTATACAACGCAACTTGTCTTGTGTATTTCTTGCAATAAATATAGTACCATAATATTCACTGCACAAACATAATTTATTTTACTGACACCAAGCCTTCGATGTCCAACTCCTTATTTTACATTTATACAAACAGATTACCTTTTCCAATGTTGTAGGGCAGTAGCTTATTAAGGTAGATGAGATACTGTGGTGCATGCACTAAGAACTTACTCCCAGCCTTCTTTGTAAAAACATATTTTACTGTTAAATACAGCATCCTTTTCAGAAGCAGTGTGATTGGCTGTTTAGCTTTTCAGAAAACCCTTGCAAATTCAAATATTTATATATTAATCAAATAATTAATTGTTAAAATAGTTGATTGTTGCCGTAAGCCATGTGTTTCACAATGTACATCAGGGCTATCTTTGGAGACCTCTGATTTATATTTATTCATTTGGTACAAAAAAATAAATAGTGGCATTCCAACTTGTAGCTACGATACTTTCTCCATGGCGGTGTCGGAGTGCTGTTTGTGTTGCTACATGCGTTTAAGTCAGCATGGTATGCACACTTGCTTTTGAGGACTTAATGGGCCACTTTCCCTCACCAGTAATTGGTTTTGGATGGCACTTAATATGGCGACCACGCCGCGTGAGTGTAAAAACATTTATCCCCGACTCAAGTGGTAGCCTATCTGTGTGGAGTTTGCATGTTCTCCCCGTGTTAGCGTGGGTTCTCTATGGGTTCTCCGGCTTCCTCCCACAGTCCAAAGACATGCAGCTGGAGACTCTAAATTGCCCTTAGGAGTGAGTGTGTGTGTGAGCATGGTTGTTCGTCTATGTGTGTTGGCACTGTGATAGACTGGGGACCTGTCCAGGATGTACCCCGCCTCTCGCCCGTTGTCAGCTGTGATTGTCGGACTTATTCCCCCCGCAACCCTGTTCGGGAATAAGTGGTAGAAAATGGATGGATGAATTCATGTGCAAATTTTACCTAGGCCAGTGGTATTTTCCATAATTCTCATAGCACATGGAGGCAGGGGTAGTGTCTTGGCCAACAAACAAAGAGCAATGGCCACAGAAATACATATGGAAAAGATTGTTAAATTTATCTCTATTTCTTTTATTGTGTCTTGCTTGGATGATGATGAATAAGGCACACCTCTACTGGATTACTACAGATATTTCAGATAAATACATTCAAATAACTAAACGTTACTTAACTAAATCTTGTGTTCGACGTGACTCGGTTATGATTAAAAAAGTACTGTGATTTAAGTTTGATGTCAACATAAAATCTTATGTTACAAAATGTTTTCTTACAGCAATCAAGACTGCAATTATGAGTCAGAAAACAAGGAAGAAAACTGGGTGAGTTGCCCTTCAGCATGCATTCCTGTCATTTAGAGTAGAGAGAAGGATTTACAGAAGGATGCGGCAAGAACCATGTAGATACTTTTTTTATACATTGTTCAAGATGTGTATTTGCTTTTTACCATCTCATCCATTATCAGTAAATATATATGTGGAATATGTGTGTTGGGACTGTACTATACTTCATATGTCAGATTCTTGTAGTTGTGTGTTTACACGCTTATCATCAAATTCTAAAAGTCCACATGAAAGTTTAAAGAAACCAACCATCACTGGTCACAGTTTCTTCTGCCTGTATGTTTTAACTGTACAATATTTGATTAATTTTAATTTGTGTTAAATGAGTGATAATTAGTAGTTAGTTTTGCTTCTTTTGTTTGCAGTTAAATCTAACAAACCCACCAAGAAGCAGTTAGTTTAGTTACCAGTTAGTTGGTTTGAATATTAAATACTTCATATTGATGTTCAGAGGAACAAATAAGTAACAATGGAATGTTTTGCACAAGAAAAACAGAAACTTTGCTCAACTTCCTGTTTTGAATATTTTTTGTAAACTGTTGACAACATCCTGCTTTATTGTTTAAGGAAATGCCAACTTTGTTCTTCAGCTATATCATAATTTTTAAAAAAAATATATTTTCTTTCAGCTGGAACTATATTTTAATTTTGTATGTTTTCGTGCACACCCACCCAATGAGAATTTAGTAAGCAGGTGGTCTATCATGTTTTTTGTAATAAAGCAAGTCCAGAATTGTTGTCCTTTAGTGAACAATGTAAGCGTATTGACTGATTGAAAGGTAGGCCTACATGATGTTGTAAATGCGTGATAATATGTCCTTGGTTATGTCATTAATGCAGTAGCTCAAAAAAGGAAGATGGAGTAAAAACAATAGTTGGTTATTTATTCATTCAAACACAATCCTTGTTTGAAAGAATTTCATAGATCTAAAGCTTATATAATAATATTCAGTCAAAATAAAAGCGTTTTGTTTGTCTCTCCCGCTTCTTTAAATTCAGTAGATAATCCCATTTGAGCTAGAACATTAAATAATGCAGAATATCTCATGTTGCATTTATGTTTTTGTTGAGTGTATTTTTGGCAAGCCTGCATTAATAAGAGTGACTTCCATTTGTGTCACATTTTCTGGCATTTTCCTATAATACAACGCCTTCAGTGTATATACTGATTGGTGATACAAATAATTTATTTGGGTTTTATTGTTGTGGAGACTTTATATGACCAATACACTAAAGTATTGTACTTGGGGGGGGGGAAACAACTTTTAAAGATTTCAGAAAAATTGAGAGACAAAGATGCGTGCATACATGTGTACTCACCCCCCTATGTTAGTATTTTGTACATCTATCTTTTGATGGCAGCTGCGAGTGTCTCTCAGTATGTCTGAACTCAGATTATCAAGCACCAAGAAATTTGGAAAGGTAGTTAGTTTATTGGTTAATGCACAACATAATAATCTCCAGTGATGGTGAAAAAGTTCCACTTTAGTCTCAATAACTAGAGGATCTTCTTTCATATACTTGAAAGGTTTGTTTGTGTTTTTTGTATGTGTGTGTCACCCTTGCAAAGCCCAGCTGTCCAGAGTGAATTACTGGCATACACTTAAATACTACTTAAAAATAAAAATACATCAATAGTTTATTCACTTGCTATTTAGGCTGCTGCTTCTGTCACTAGTGTGACCAATGAGAATGTAGCAGATTATCCAAGTTTATCAAAACATTGGACTTTTACAATACGTGCAAATAATTCAGTGTGCAACACTCCTACATCACACTGATATTGGATTTCATATCCCTGCAAGGTCAAAAGACTATAACCAAAGTTACACTGGAAGGATGTAAGGCAACTACAAATATTTGGGTGTATTACATACTTTGTGTGTGTGAAATTATCAAGAGCAATCTAAATTTAAGCACTGGTGGTGCTAAGGGGGGGAATGGTGGCAGAGGGGCCCTGCAATCAAATCAAAATCTGCTTCAAGCCCTAGGAAGTTTTGGGCCGGCCCTGGTACTGTGATATCAGTTGTTGATGGTGCCTCTTTAATAGTGACTTTGCAGGTTGCTTTCCCTTTCAGACGGGTATAAATAAACTGAGAACAATACTGAGACTGAGATCATTATAAAATCATTCACCCTAGGAAGATTAGCAATGTTAACAGAAGCCAATGAGGATCCAAATAAACAAACAAACCTTTGCACTGCATTTAATTATTTGCACCACCGATCTTAATAAAAGCCTCTACAGCAACGGAGTAAATGCAGACATTATTTATTCATTTTGTTTTTAATATATATAACTTCTTTCCATCTTACTGTAGAAATTCTGTTTATCACAACTTATTTTACATTCTCATTCAATGAAAATGTTGTTACAGCTGTATACTTGCATCCAGGACAACATAATTGTCATTTTCTTGTTGTGTCTGTTCTATAGTAAGCTACTCCTTGTATTACATTTATTATATAAATCAGCTAATTTTTTTTATCATAACTTAGGCCAGCATACCAACTAAAGCCTTCTAAATAAACATTGAAGTTAAAACCTGTAAAACATGTCACTGCTGACATGACAATTTTATTACATTATGTCCCATTAGTGATATTATGAATCTTTAAATTGATTTTATATTTTCTCAGAGAAATTGATTGTAAATGTGAAGGAACACTAAAGATCACAGGTTGTATTATGTAGCTACTATATACTAAACTCAGCCTGAGTATTTCTTGTTAAGGATAAAAGGGAAATCTAACTTTATTCAAATCATCATCTTGTCATTCATTGCTATAGCAGGGCTTATCTTGTTCTGATTTGAACTGAAGCTCATATTTCTTTCTATTTTAATGCTGTTTATTTGATTAGGACTACCTTTGGAGCCACAGCACCACCATTCCTTGACTACTTGAAAGATATTCTGCGTCGGTATCCAGATGGTGGACAGATTTTGAAGGTTGGTATAGCCAAATTCTGATGACAATTACTATGATGCTTGACTTCCCTGCCGCAAACATGTTTTAGAGGAACATAGCATGTCATGGTGTCATTGTTAAAGAAGTTTGGCCATTTTTGTTTTTTATGTTTATAGATTAAAAACATTTCCAAAAATGTAACTTAATACATTAATAAATTAATTAGTAGGTTCTTTAACACATTAGAAAAACATGAAAGTGGAACACAAAATAAGCTAAAATGTACAAATGGCATGCTGGTGTTCATTCTGTATTGTCTAAAAAAAATAGTCCACAGAGATGTGTAGTGCATTGATATGTTTACTTATAACCCGGAGGTGAGTTCTGTTACAGCTTATGAAGTGGATGTGGGATGTTCTTGGATAGCTTACCATGATCTTTTTCATGTGTTTAGCACCAGATTAATGTCAGCTCCACAAATGGACAGAATGCATTATATTGAATTATTCTGTTTTGAAAAAAAGCCCCAAAAAACAGTAGTATAGATTCTGTGGTAGACATATAGAATATGTCAGTGATACAGAACAATAGTTTGAAAACATAAGTTGGACAGAGGGTCCGAAGGCTACTAACTCACTGAACTGTAGGTTATAGGCTGTGGCGTTGTGGTCTTTTAAGAAGTGTGTATACTGTCAAATTTGTGCCCTTTTTAAAGTTAACAGAGCTGCGGGGTAACTGCACCAGTGTATCATTGGTATCTTTAACTGAGATACTATATTCAGTACTGAGATGTACATTTATGTGGATGTTTTGTAAAAACTTTGTATTTGAATTTCTTTCATCTTTTCATTGTGCATTTTAAAAGTTGGACATTTTTAAATAAATATGTAAATGTATATGTGTTAGGTAGCAGTGTTTTGCCAAGTATGTTTTAATTACTCATCAACCTCTTACCAGCTAGTTAACTAATTTAATCAGGAAAGGAAGTGTATACTGTCCATGTTGCTGGAATACAGCTGAGCGTGTTCCTGGCAGTTCTTTTTCAGGGGTGTAACAAATGCTAACTGAAAAATAAGTGAGTATACCTATGTGTACCCTGGACTACACCACTGGTTGTAGCTCCAACATTTGAAAAACATTTTGTGTTACATGCAGGCCCCACTGTGGAGGTGGTGTGTTATCAGATTTACTGTGACATTGTTGTAAATTGTTCGATGAAAATTAATGTTTAAGACGTGTAGTTTGGAGATTATCAATTTACCTGTATTGCATTAGTCACAGTTATAATTCTGGCATACCTATAAATATGGTAGTTTAGTTCAATGAGCAAAGACAGTGCTCTTATTCTGCAGTGTTTCATTTTTAAGGAACAGGAAGTGAATAGGTTTTTGGGGGAAGATGGAAAAAAATGTTAATATTTTTACAATATATGTTTAAGAAAGGCTATGTGTTCCTAACACTTTTCAGTCAATACACATCCATTTTTATGCCTTATTTATGAAGCTCCAGTTGACATTGAAGACATAGTTGTTCTAAATGTGCTGGTTCCATTAATGCCCAATGTTTCATTGTACACTGAATCTAAGTGTTCTTGTAACCCATAATGGAAGAAAACAATTACTTGAGATTCTATCTATATTTTTTTGTTCGTGTCCTTAAAACTTTGTAAATATTTCTTTTGTCCCATTAGGCTCTGGTAATAATTACAGCTTTTATTTGGTGACAGGAACTTATCCAAAATGCAGATGATGCTCAAGCCACAGAGGTGGTTTTCATTCACGATGAGAGAACCTATCAGACCAAGAGTCTATGGACTGATCAACTGGGAAAATATCAAGGTACCAATACAAAAATAATGAAATTTGATTTAAGTGTCTCTACTGGCAGTTTGTTCCACTTGTTTGCAGCATAACGGCTAAATGGTGCTTCTCCATGTTTAGTCTGGACTCTGGTCTGGACCAGGCGGCAATCTCTGGCTGTCGATGTTATTTTAATCTTAAATTTAGAGGCGTGTCCTTTTGATTGATGTGTGTTAGATTGCTATCACTGGTTCCAGCTGCGTACTTCCTGCTGGCTTAAGAGCTCTCTCAGCTCTACCTCTCCATCCATTTTTGGATTTTCCGCCAATGACGAAACACCAAGATGGCGACGGTAGGACCCACCTATTGGCTTCAAATCCGCTCTTCAGAAACCTTTGGGTCACGTGATGGTATGCGCAGTCCAGTATTTATACCGTCATTGGTCTGGACTAGTTGATCTGAGTCTTTGGATCTAAGAGCTCTGATTGGTTTATATCCTCTGAACATATCACAGATTTATTCTGGTCCTAAACCGTTCTGGGACTTATAAACAATCAGGAGGGATTTAAAATCTTTTATTTAACTGACTTGAAGCCAGTGTAAAGATTTTCAAATTGGTGTTAGGAGTTTAGATTGCTTAGTTTTAGTTAAAGCTTTAGCAGTAGCATCTGGATGAGCTGCAGATGTGTTATGCTTTTTTACGGAAGTCCTGTTAAAAGACCATTACAGTAATTCAGTCTATTGGAGAAGAATGAATGGATGAGTTTCAACTGGTCTTTCTGGGAGGCTAAACCTTTTTTAAAGCTTCTTAATCACAGCTTTGATGTGGCTGCTGAAAGTCAGATCTGAGTCCATCAGCACTCCAAGGTTATAGATTTGGTTGGTGGTTTTAAGAGCCCAAGTCTCCAGGGGCCTGATTTATAAAGCTTGCTTATGCAAAAAAAAAAAAAAACAGGTTTGAAATTTTACCACACAAACTTTGTCCAGCAATCCAAGTAATTACTGAGTAGACAGACAAATATCGCAGGGACACACAAACATAATGTCTCACAACGGATGTGCTTGTACTTCTTAAAGACTATGCCAATGGTAGAATGAGGATGGGGAGTGTTCAGGGATAATGAGGATTTCCTGGCAACCGATAACTGGCTGATAAGCCGATTGATACATACTGTTATGTATGGAAGTGAGTCAAGTTTTAGGCAAGGCAAGTTTATTTATATAGCGCTTTTCAGGTCCAAGACAATTCAAAGCGCTTTACATACAACATAAGAATT
>JBAMHX010000014.1:16836871-16849693 GCA_037177515.1 Pseudomugil tenellus | reverse complement strand
CCCCCCCCCCCCCCCCCCCCCCCCCCCCCCCCCCCCCCCCCCCCCCCCCCCCCCCCCCCCCCCCCCCCACAACCAACAATTACAAATATACACTAATACTGTATGCCTGTACTTCAAAGGAACACACACACACATACAATACCAACACCAGCTCTACCAAAAAGATAGCGTCATGCAAACACATCCACAACACAAAGCTATAAAGTTAAATAGTCACCCGGATGCGTGTGTCTCCAAGTTTACCAGTATATTGCAGGGACTGGATGGGATTGTGTATCGGCATGTGACAAATATATATTCATCCCATTCATTCATCTCAACTGAGTCATGTGCTGTTATTCTGGCTCTCAGCCAGACTTTTATAATGTGTGAACATGTGTATCTCCTACATGAACAGCAGCAGGGATTGTGGTATCCAACAGAAACAGTACAAAAAGGAGCTTTTAGAGCCCACATTAATAAGACAAAGTATAATTAGTGTGTCATTGTTGAAATCATGATAAACATATATTAATAAATAAATTACATAGGAATATAAGAACATAATATCTACTAAATATTAAACATTTTCCCTTGTAACAGATACAGCCTTTGGTATCATCAGCACAATAGGTATAAACATAATCTAATGAATTAATGCCAGTTTCTGAAGAATTTAACATTTTTCTCTCAGCAATGTTACCAACATGCAAACATTTTATCAGTTCTCCACCAGCAAACATAAGATGTTTTATTTCATGCAAATGTAAGAAATGCTTACAGTTCAAGAAACTGAACAAACTGATCAAGAGGACTGGGTCTGTGCTGAAGATATTCGGAGCGCTGGAGCTGATGTCCAACATAACTAACAATTCCTCACATCTTCTAGACAACACAGTGAAGAAAGAACATGTTTATAGGGTTATTTAATTCTTCAGCAAACTAGTCATTTCAATAAATTTGATTCAATTTCAATGATATTTTATAGCACCGTTACACAGCCAAGTTATTATGATAAAATCCCCTCAAAATGAAAAAAAGATGCAGAGACATTATCTCTACACAGACTGCTTCATTGTCAGAAAGCATCTATGCTACGCATGTGTTGGTGTGAGAGTGTCTTAATGATTTTTGCAGCGAGACATCAGTGTGACAAGCGTGACCAGTCTGGGAGCCTCAGCGTAAACACTTTGCTCTGAAACCCAACATGTCCAACGAGAACCTCACTGACCTCAGCTACACATGCTTAAAAGTTGCTGGATTTCCCCGAGGCACTTCTACAGCATCATGCTTATAAATCAGTTCTCCAAGTGATGACGACCAACCAGATCAGCGTTGAGTAAAACCACATGTACCATCACATCAGTGCTGCTGGTGCAACAAAGAGAGCAGAGAAACAGCAACCAGTACAACAAATAGCTTTAGTCTTCACTTAAGTCTTTCCACACAATTACTGAAAAATGACTGAAATATCCAGCAGATAATATTTGTGCTGGGAGGAGCATCACTTACTGGAACCACGCTCTTCTTTTATTAGGAGGACTGGATGCTGAAACTACAACATGTACTAAATGATCTGTAAGATAACATATTATTTACTATCCTAAGACTGAGATATTCACATCGACTCCAACCTACTTTGCAGAGGTAGCTTGCAGCCGTTCCAGCATCCATCTTGATGGACAGAAAGCCTGCATCCCTGGTGTTGGAGATACAAGTCCAGTTGAAGCTTCCAGCTCTGTGGTCTGCTTATTTCTCTGTATGGTCTCAGAGGACGTGAAGAGATTTATTGTCGTCTTCTTTGCCTTTATTACCATATGAATGGCCATGTTTCACCAGCTTGACACAAGCTTAGCCATTAAGCTCCTTGCACATACATAAACACACACGCAAACACTTTTGCTTTAGAAGGGATAGCGGGAATGGGAGAGTGCGGAGTGAAATTGTATTAACATAGAAAGTTCTAGAAATCTACTCATGGGTACTGTGGCACTTTGATAAAAGTCTGCACACAGATACACACACATTATAGTAATGTTAGAGAGGTAGTTCCAAGCATGTGTGTGTGAATTGTGGTGTACTCTTGCCTATATATCAGGGGCCAGAACTAACGAGCCCTAGTTCAAATATAACAAACCGTACTGCAAAGTCTTTTGTTCTTTGCCTGCAATTCGTCACGACTAGGTCTCGTTGCGAAGCCTTCATCAGTGTGAGATTAAAAGGCGAGTGTGTATGTGGCTGTGTTGACTGTTTTCAACAAAGAGACATACCACAGGCCCATTATTTCTTATCACTACTGCAGATGTGGCATGGTATGTTTGCAGATAAACATAGTTTGTAACACAGAGTAATTTGGGGCTAACTAAGTGAGAGAGGACGAACAGCACAAACAAGGAGAGTGAGCAGAAATATGATGTAGATGAAAAATGCTCAAACAAACCCGAACCTGTATGATAAAACACATTGAATAACTGCATTATTAAACCCAATCAGGTCTATAAGTTAGGAATAATGGTCAACCAGAGGATATTAAATAATCTGTGTTTAGCTGCAGGTCAAACAGTAAGCAGTATTAACAGGACAAGGCTGGTATAGTTTGGGTTAATAAATTACAGAAATCATTTAACTCAAGGTATTTCAGCAATGCCACGAAGTGAAACTAAAATGATGACAGAGGTTAGAGTTAGTGTTGCGTGCTTTTTCCTAAACATACCAAAATAACGAGTGGATCTCAGCAGGCACTGGGTGCGATGACCACAAGCTGGACCTCATCTCACACACCATCTGTTCCTCACTTTACATCTCCTTCCCTCTCTGTATCACAACGCCATCATTCCAACACCTAAAAATATCCAGTCTGAGGTGTGACGAAGACTCCTCCCTCTTGCTCTGCAAACAGGATCCCAACAGTCACACTTTTCTTCTGTTTGAGTCAATATTTCCATCAAAATCATCTCAAGTTTTACAAGTTTTTCCACAATGAAAGAGATTAAAGCTTATCAAAGCTTATTCCATCTCTTCCGTCCTCCAGTTTCCATTGCTTCACCTCCCTTAACACTCCCTGGTTTCCTCATCTAAACCCACATAATCTCTTATGTCAGTATCTGTCAGTGTACTTGTGATCCACACAATCCTTCAACTTTTTTTTTTGCCACTACACGTTCTACTGGAAGGCATTAGACAATTACACACTTTATGTACAGTATTCCTTTGATTCACACATGTAGCACTGTGTGTACACTTAACATTATCTCTGTAACACAACCAACTTTGTGTACTCCTCTGGTTGCACTCAATCAAGTGATGCTAAGATCAGGACTTAAGCCTTTTAAAAATTAACATTGGCTCATTTCTGTCAAAGCAACACTCACACCCAGATCAGCTGAATGTAGCATCAACATTTGGATGACCACATTTTTGCAGGCATGACTTACTGATTCTTTAACTCCCCACTATGAATATGTGAAACCATGCACTCACAGCTCATATTCCTCACAAATGCTACTCCAGTGCTACACAAACCTATGAACTTAACTTCATAATAGACACAAGTCTTCTCACCAGCAGAGAAGAGAACAGAGCATTAATGAGAGCAGGGGGGTATGAGGAGACAGCTCAGCTGGAGCACATGTGCAGAGCTCCTGTTATAATGAGTCCATTAGTCAGTGGCAAAGCAACCACAACTGCTACCACACACACACAGCCAGACAGACATGTTTAATTATGTCCATGTATATGAAGTGCGTTTATAAAACACATTTTTAAAAGATATTCACGTCCTCTACACCGAGACACTAACACCATCTTAGCAGATGGGTTGAACTGATTTATAATGATACTGCACACAACGGGATAATAATCTAAACAGCTTTCCTGTCAAACAAGCTGATCGTGTAACATGATAGCATCTTGCTCATCCCCACCAGAGTGTACGATGACAGTTTAATAAGGGTGGGCATTAGTCGAATCTGTCCAACAGAGGGAGCTACAGGCTCCAAGACCTCACATTCTCCTACTGCTCCTCATTTTAACTCATGGTATGTCTTCATTAATCTTTTCTTTTTCTAGTTGTCATCCTTGTCATGGCTCTTTATTTTTCCATCTAAATACGGATTCTTCATGTGTTTCTGTTTGTCCTCCTCGCTGCTGCTATTCTGTCACAATTTTAAGTTGTTCTTCTTGTGAAAAATAATTTCTCTTCTACTAGGGTGTAACTGTAAAAACTCTCACACATAAAGCCCCCTTGTATCATTTCTCTGGCTATTAACAGGATATTTGCACTATGGCCAGAGGCGGTTTCTGCTCTTTAATGAGGTCGAGAGATGCATTGTAACCAAAGTCTTGCAGACACAATCTGATCCTTTTATATAGAATGAAAAGCTGAGCTTTATAACGCTGTGTGAGTAAACCTGGCTTTGGAATTTGTGAGTGAATGCATGCAAAGTGTCAGCTCTCAGCCTGTTCACATCGATCATTGCAGTTATGTGTGTGTATGTGTGTGTGCGTCCTAATGAGTGTGCTCTTAATGAAGCTGAGTTCTGTGTAACCAGCTCTCTCAACACAGGCCAGGCTATTAAAAAAACAATCACTTTAACTTAGCAGCAAAAGCAAAGTGCCACTCTTATGAAACAACACACTGTCGACCTAGAAAGCAGTAAGCATGACCAGTGTGTTTACAGCCGGGCTGCACTTAAACGATAAGCTAATGTTTTGGGAGATATAAATAACTAATAAAGTCCAACTCTTTTTGGATATATGCCAGTATTTGCTTATAGTGGATTTAGATTGCTATATAGAAATATGCGCCAGTAACCAAAAGTAAAGCAGCTCCTTCTGAACACAGTAGCTGCTGCTCATAACAGAGCCAGTTCAACATCTCTCTAGAAATGAGCCGTGTCTCTATGTGCAGTTAGATTGCTGAGAATGCAGATATGGCCGGTGAAAACATAAGGGGTATGTGAGAAGAAAAGGAGGGCGGTGGGAGCGTGGGAGGGCATGTCTGAGGAAAGGAGGGAAAAAGAAGTACACTGATAGATTTTTTTACTCTGCTGTACCTATGTCAGAGCTGACCCATACGCAAAGACAACTGTTGTAAAAGAGCTGCATGCTGAATAATCTGTTTAGCATGTCGGGCGTATTTGGTCACTATTTAATGGGCATGAATAAGACTGCATGTTTCACACAGGGGTATCAATGCTGGCGGGTCATCAGCAAACCAACAAACAAGAGAGACTTGGACAAAAAGGTGTGTACAGAAATGTAAAGTGTTACTACTGTACAGGATTAAATTCTGCTTTCTTTTTTAACTTTGCCTAAAAGGAGTAAAAGCAGGTAAATTTGGCTTCAGAAGCATCTCATGGTGCGGCTTGGGAAGGCAGACAAGCAGGAAATGTGCTACTAGTGGTGTGTCACTGTAAACGCCGGTGGTTTAGTCTGCTTTAAAATTACAAGTAAGGGATTAAAATAGATGTAATATAGTGCCTTTCAGAGCTTTTGTATGTTTTGAGGTTTGACAACTGCCTTTATGGTATTTCCTGAAAAAAAATCTCTTTTAAAATAGCTGAGAAGGTGGAAACTAAGAAAAAAAAGTAATTCAGCATTTTAGGCTTCTTGTTAGCACTTCAGTGGAGCTTCTCCTCCCTTTACGCTCATGTTTCTCTCAGACAGTAAGCGAACAATACCTCCTATATGTTTTACCACCATTTGTCCGTGCATTCCTCCTGGTATGACATAATTCCCAACATAAGCATTCCATTTTTCCACACTCTCTTCATCAGATATGGTGGACAGTGTTTCCACACTGTTCTGAGCCCTCCCTGGAGGTCACCTGGCCTTGGCGTGAGGCCTGCCAGCCCGCCTGGGTAAATGACTACCACAAGAGAGGGAGTTGGCCTTTGATGTCTGTGGACATATGGGGTTCACTCAAACAGAGAGAAGAGGGAGAAGAGAGGAAGAAAGGAGCATGAAAAAGAGAAAATGATTAGTGATAGAGGAGGAGAGAGAGGAAAAAGGACTAGAGAGGGGATATTGATTGAAAAACAGACAGGAGAGAAAATACAAATAAAGGAAGCGAGGGATTTAGTAGGTAGAGAGGAAAAGGGGGGAGGGCCATGTACTTTGAAGCTATGAACTGAGCAAAGATCCATCTCCCTGGAGTAACAGCAGGGGAGGGTTAGAGTCTGCAGTCATAAGGAGTGGATAGTTAAAGGCAAAAGAAAGATGGTGAATCAAAGTTGGACATTTCATCTCCTTTATTTGTTCGTCTCTATGCAAAATAACAGAAAAAGAAAAGGCTCAGAGAAAATGTAAGGCTAATTCTTATTTATTTTGTATTTCTGCAGACTGGTCATCCGCTTTAACGTCGCTTCCCTTTGTTCTTTTTTTCTTATTTTGTTAGAGACTGACTGAAAAAAGCCTCTCAGTCTGATTCGGCCATGCCAGGAGTGATTTAAAGGCTCGCGGCATCTGCAGTGCTACTTCAACGTGCCATGCTGTCCAACATTGTCCTTCCCGAGCAAAGGTCACCATGTGGACGGCAGTGCTTTTAGAATCTGAAATTAAAAGACTCGTCGCTCTAGAATAGAGCAAAAAAACAGCATCAACAAATATGGCAGAAAACTGATTGTGCTTTATCATGCTACAGAATGACACGAGGAGCAAATAAACTATTTTGGGTCAAGCCCTGGCTGATTGGGTGATGGAAAATGACATAAGAGAAGAGAGGAAAGAAACATGTTAATAGGATGAAGGGACCACTTTATCTTCCCTTCACACTCCATGGCCTCCTTACAGCTGCCAGGCGCTTCCTGCTCCATTGTGCAGAATGCTGGCTGTACAGGAAGTGGGCTCTTTGTTTCCTTTTGCCTTCCTGTTGGGTGTTCAGAAATGAAGAAAGAGGAAAGTGTGGCAATCTGGGAGGAAAAGACAACACACACCGTGTTTGCGAGTAACCAGGAAGGAGCTCCTGATGAAAACGTTTGGACTTAAATACTCAGTAGTGTGAGAGGCCATACTTCAATTCAAAGAGGATTGTGATGCCAACAAAAGAGGGAGGGGAGTTGGATGGAGATGATTTATAAGATGCACAGATGGGTGAATATGTCATTCAGCGCAGGCACACATACAGCTAGTCACATGGCAAACATTAAATGTCCTCCGACTAAACACCTGATCCTTGCTGATCAGTTTATTGACTCATTAGGGACTGGGATAAATCACTAACGGCAGCTCTCAGCACCAACATATATCATGTCAGGCAACTCTACTTAATGCTACTTATTGATTCACTCCAACACAATAGCCTCTGGATATGTGGAAGTCTTTCATCTTCAAATGTAACATCAATCCACAACTTAATCCAATCTCTATGAAGTCTACTCAGAAAAGAGGAAATTTATCATGTTTTCATGCTCAGGGTTAGAAACAATGAAGCTGTGGGGCCAAAGTAACAAAACAAGCGCAAATAAAAAAAACAAACATGTTTCTTTACTGAAATAAATATCAGCTGAATGGATGCCACAAAGTACAAAAAATGTCTGCCTGTCATATGTATGGACTTTCTGAAACAACCTACAACTATCCCCATTTGAAATATAACAACAGAGAACGATATGTCCCCATGGTGCTACCAACATCAGGAAAAACTAGTTCCACTGGTCAGACAGGTCAGAAAAGGACGCAGGAGGAGGACAGTATGGGAGAGAGGCAGGGAAGCAACATGAGAGCTGCTGTTGGAGAGATTGATTTAAGGAGAGCAGAGTAACGACAGCTCTGCATCATCCAATCAGACCCTTGTTTCACATGGCTACCAGAGCAGGGCGAGATGTGTGTCTGGCTGCATAGCAAGTTCTCTAAGGACAGGAAGAAAAAGAAATGGAGGAGGTAGGAGGCAGTGAGAGGAAACCTGCAGTGTTAAGCTGGCCTGTCTTCCATTTGTGTGAGTTTGAGGATTTGTCACATCTCAGAACAGAAATAAGTCTAAAAAGAAAAAGACAAGAGGAATCTATCACTTCCATAAGTTTCATTAGCAACAAAATCTTACAACAGAAGATGCAAAGACCAAGAAGTCAGTCTAAAAATGAGACATTTTAAAGTTTAGGGTTAATTTTACACAAAATAAATAAATGAAAAATAAAGTATTACAATACAGTACAAGATGATGTCAGAGAGAGTGATAAAAATAGCTTTTTTCCATCATTGTTGTTCCAGATCTGTGTAGAGTTGGATGTCAAGCCCTGCAAAAGTCTGCTAATCAAGTCTGATGTGTTTCAGGTGTGTTGCAGTAGAGAACCTCCAGACACTCGCAGGATTGCAGCCCACAAGAACCGGAGTTGGCCACCCCTGTTTTAAGATGTAATTGTTTAGGTTTTCATAGTAAGAGATCTGTCAGGAGATCCTGTGATAATATGATAAATATACAGCAAATACTGTGTACTTACATTATTCGTGACATTTTCTAAATGAACTTTACAATAAACTAAATTACATGTATGGACTTTGTGACGTCTAGGGTTGTGAACATGTCCAGTGTATCACAAAAAACAACCAGGAAGAAGGATGACCTTGCAAGCTGCCCCTGTTTGCATATGTGTGTTCACATCAACACATGTGGTTGTGCATTGCTAGCTCAGACAGAAGAGTACGATGATGGGAATCTGTAGTTTAAACCTCAGAGGGACAGCTGGGCCCTTGACTTATTGGCTATGTCAGCCTTTTGTGATAGTTTAATGGTGTGTGATAATAAAAGCAGATAATCTGAGGAGCTGAAGGAAGGTCAAATGACCCAGATTGGCTTTTAGTCAGCATGACAAGAGAAGAGAAGGTGTACGTATTATGCTTGGACATGTATGATCTTGAAAACATAAAGGAGAAATGAGCAGTTGTTTTCTGTAAACAATATCCCACCAGGACATAACATTTATCTGTAACTGCACAAGGCCAGCTTTAGGCAGGGGAAAGAGGGGGCAACGCCAACTCAAACAAGCAGCTCCCCCCTCAAATCAAATCTCAAAAAAAAGCACAAGCTTCCTAAACATGGAAAGTTTAACAGCTGTTTCTGTTTGAGTTTTCAGATGAGGGAGAAAACAGACCAGACCAGCACGGTTACTAAACTGAGAAAGAAATGTTGCACTTCAGGAAAAAAAATACCAGACGGGAAGTCGAGGAAAATAACTGGTTCAATCTGAATGCTCATGTAGGCGTGGTGTTTAGTTAACCTGGTAAAGCAGCTGCTCCTGACAAGCAGCCAGGTGTAAAGTTCGATTCCAGCTTCTCTCTGACCCCCTTTCTCATGCTGAACAATAAAGGATTCACATTATATACACTGAACCAGCTAAGCATTGGCACCAGCACCAAACTAGCACCAGCACTTTTTGGAAAGGCTCTAAGCGAAATTTACCGAGCCTGCCCGGGCGGCTCTCTGTGTGTTCAGTACCCTTAAACCTCTCCGAGAATCACCTCTGAATAACAACCCAGTCCCATTAAGAAAACCATCTAAAAAATGACATGAAGAATGGTGTGCATGCATGATGCCCCCTTTACATTTCTCCCTGCCCCCTCATGTATGCATTCCTAGAGTCCTAACTAATTACTGTGATAGCAAAGAATGCAGTACGACAGATATTAGTTCTTAGTAAAGAGGTGAAAACACAACAGAGAGACAGACAGCTGTGCAGTATCTGTTTCTTCCTCAGTTATATAGAAGTCTTTCCCTTAAGGCGTTATCCTTTCTGACAGGACTGATAGAAACTTTTCCTCCTTCTCCCTGTGTGTTTTTATACCACAGTTTGCTTTTATACTACTTTTTACATTCCTTTGCTTTTACAACTTGCAAAATAACCTATGTGACTGTATTCTGAATAATATTAAGTTGCAATCTGATTTGTTTTGGTTTTTGTTTGTTTGGTTTTTGTTGTTTGTTTTTTTCCCATTATGTTTGTGCTTAGTTCATATCATGTCCAGTCCGTGTGTCTATTAAACTTTATAGTAAAAAATGTGTATATTCTGTCTTGAGCTGTTTTTTTTTTTACCATTTCTTGCCACCAAGTCAATTTTTTAGCAAATTTTAAAGGATAAAAATAACACAAACATCTGATCATCTGGAAATGATCTGCATTATAATCCTCTCGCAGAAACTCTTCCATGAGCTAATACAAGGTTATTTCCCAGAGTTTTCCATATTCTTGACTTCTTTTTCTTGTCTTTACAATTTCTATTGTAACAACACTTATCCTCAACACCTTCAACCACATACATACATATTAAAAATAGTGCTTGAAAATGTGCCCAAAAGCCAGCTCATGACTGCAGAATAAACTGCACATTTCTGCTTTGAAGTCTTTAGTCTGTGTGAGCTGATGGCGCAGGGTGTGGGAGTTAATGATCCGTAGCTAAAAAGAGGAAATCTTTTGATTTCCCAGCTGCCACCTGTCAGTCCACCTGACACCTGCCCCACTGGCTATGTCTCTCTCCTTTTCTCTTTCTCTCTTTCACACATACAAACACAAACATATACCTTCACAAATGTCTTTCTCTATGACAACAGTGAGAAAGGTAAACAATAGCAGTTAATACACATGTACATGTGGATTAACCAGCATGTCTGTTTATACAAGCTGTTTACCAGATAAAACTTTACATCTATACCCTTGTTTTATTAAAGGCATGAAATGAACTCAAGAATGTATCAGCATCAATGGCATATAAAACATCAGGACCACACATGTGGTGCACTGACAAAAAAAACAACAGTAATTATTTAGAGCCATGCACTGATCCCGAACCTGTACGCTTAAATTATTACTTTGAGACAACTCCTGCGTGAACATGAGTGTTTGCAAAAGAGAAAATGAGGGAGATTGTTGGAAAACGAGTGCATCCTTTTTCGACCTTAGAGAGCTTTAACAGAAAGATACACAGATTTATATCAATGCAATTATATGCTGCACATGCCAGTTCTTTAAACTAAAATGACTATCTACTTTCATCATCTGGTTACATCTGCACAAACCTCCACTTTAATAACAGACTGCATTGCATCATGCATGTCCATTCTTTTGCCTTCTCTAAACACACACATAAGAAGCCTTCATCCTTTGTTTTAGGTTTCCACACACCGTGCACTGATCCTTATGTAGAACAATAAATCAGGAGCTATTTCCCTGTTTTATACAGTATACGTAAGTTCTGAATATGATCTGGACTCAACAGTTGTCCACTGACTCAGGATGTCAGAATGAATCTGTGTGTTATTGTAAACCAGCAAATTCCCCACATCTGACCTGGGAGTCGTTTCATTTTCATTTCATTACGAAAGTTAAACCACTCAAATAATTATAATTATATGTTTGTTCCTTTAAACATTCTTGGTTTGTATGTTAAGAGAGGAAAAATGACAAATGACAAAGAAGACATAAACATACTTTGGGAAGTGACGTGTCTATTCTTTACAATTCATGTAGATAAACGTGTGCATTAGTGTGTGCATGAGCACCCATCATGTATGAAGCATTTTCCTAACAACACATTAATCCAGATGCAGTGCATATCACAGATAATCCTAATTCTTTAACCCCCTTTAGATTTTCATGATATCCAGACATAATCTAAATAATGTGCAGCTCACAGAGCACAGATCCTTCTCACAAACCTGAGATGTTGGCAGTAAGCTGGTATTATCTCTTCTCCAGCACAATGACCAACTCTAATGAGTGACATAGATCGCATAAATCTATCGTGATGGAGGGATTAGTAATGTAAACACGCACTGTCAGGTCAGGGTCTGGTGATCTTGATTCTTTCATCTGTCCTAAACAGCAGTGTCCTGATTTTATTTGCAAACATGTTATCTAAACTAACCCATCATTTAGCCAAGAGATTGACCGTACAATGCTACACGCTCACAAATACAAAAGCTGCATTAGGTCTCTAAGGTGTGAAATGTGTTTTCCAAATGAGTTAATAAAGATAAAGATCATCTAAAAGACATGATAAATCTGAAAATACACTTATCTGAAGCAGTCGATGCATGATGCATCACTTTCTGTTAAACGTTTTTTGTTTAAATGCTAGGATGTGCAAGGAAGTCAGTCCGCTGTTGATTGAAACGTGGCTGTTGCACTAAAAAAGCAGATGTATCAGCGTTCAAAAAGACGTTTTGAATGAGGAGAGTAAAATGAAAAGCAAAAGATGAAAGATGGGCAGTGGAATAAGTAACAACAGGACACAAAGCAAAGGAAACTCGATAAATGTGTGAAGGAGAAAAGAAAACAATCATGGTCAATCTACTACTACCAGTTCAGATAACACTCAGACACACCGACTGTGTGTGAAAAACACAATATTAAATTAAATTAAAGTAAGCTTTTGTGACAGAGCACTAAGAATGCTTGTGTTTGTATTTTTACACTACAGAGATGCTGCTGCTCTGTGTTCACTAACAGACAGCAGACTCTGGAGCATAAAAACCCACAAACCAGAAACCTGATCTCTCAGCATGAAGCATATTCCTGACCTTGGGGACAGTCTTAACAAAATGTACATTTTATTGCTGCTCTGGAGCCTTTAAACATTTGCATTATTGTTATCTTCAGGAGATAACAATAGAAAAAGTTGCTGTTGATTGTAATGTTATAACTTCATCTACATGCTCTTCTGTTTAAACATGCTTTATAAATTAGATTTCCTTCAAGATAAAAAAAAAAAAAGGTTTATGTTCCGGTCTTTGTTATGTGGAAGCAACATATCATTCAGTGTGACCATCTATGGAAAGAAAGGTTCCACTCATTTAAAAATATACTTCATTGGATAGTTTTGTAAGTCAGTCATCTGGTTGCCACGTTGTTT
>JBAMHX010000014.1:16809397-16826057 GCA_037177515.1 Pseudomugil tenellus | reverse complement strand
AGATGATCTGTGGAACAGATTTAAATGTCGACAAAAAGGTCCTGGCAGATTTAAATTAAAGGTTAAAATGTTTCAAGATGCTGTACGCACAACCATATCCAGTTATTAAACAGGAAATTAGGTTATAGAAACAAAACCAAATTCCCAGTCTGACTTATATAAATGAGGTGTCAGCTCACCTGTTGCTGTGGCAACCAGACAAAATATATTTTAATGCGGTGGAAGACAAGGTCAGTGTGCAACTACAAGAAAAAAATAAGAACATACATAGTTGCATTTGAATATGTTCTTTTAAAAACGAAAATCCCAGTATTCATGTTTGTGTTATGGCTTGCTCTGCCTCCTTACAGATACATTTCTGGCTTAAAACTCAGATGCATTTTTAAGGAGTTTCTTTGCATGTTCTCCCTGCACATCTGTATGTTCTCTCAGAGCTCACTAGCTTCCTCCTCAGATCTAAAACATGCATGTTGGGTTAACTTATGATTCTTATTTTCCCCTTGGGGCTTCTTTGTCTCTGTGTTGGTCCTGTTGACTGGTGACCCTTTCAAAGCGTACCCCACCGCTAGCCTTATAACATCTGACATGGGCTCGAGTCCCCTCTTGACCCTGAAGTGGATTCTGCAAGATGATGGAAATGATGAAAAGCGGGTGGATGAATGCAGCATAGCACATCTGTCTCAAACAAGATAAAAAAAATAGATATGACATATTTGGAAATAAAGATTTTCACGAGTCTGACACTGTCCAGCTGTTTCTGTGTAAGGGAACATTCATGTCCAAGGCTCAGTATTCCTCCCATTCCTCTTTTCTTACTCCCATTTCTCCTATCCGCCAGCTGACCCTTTGGGCACAGACATGTAAATATAGCTCTGTTTATAGCTTTGACTTGGAAGGACTGCATTTAAACTCAGTAAACCAGACCAAACTGCAAATCTAGAGCAAAAATGCTTCTTTAAAAGGAAACTTTTCCCCTCATGGACTATCTAATGTTTCACTTCATTCTGCAAAATATGTTTTTTATGGTCACACACATAGCATTATGCTAATTATTCACGCTACAACTGAGAAATTTGCTACCATCTAAACTTTCCAATAAGAGCAGGACTGCAAAATAAACGTGTTCACACACATTGCTCACAACTGTAAACCTCAAGAGAATGCTTGCACAAGAGTGTGTCATTAGGGGTGTGATACAATTAATGTGCATGGAGCTCACCAACACTTGGTAGCATTTCAGACACGAGTGTTTTGCTTTTCTGATATCATCAGGGTGGAGTCAACATGTGCGGCATAGTTTGGATCACTGCAGTTGTTATCGGGCACTTTTGACAGCATTCAAGCATGAAACAGCAGATCCCACAATTGCTTTACTTATGGTGGCTGAAAGAAACAGCTGATTACAACCTCTAAGCAACTCGACAACAAACACTTAAGAAAAGAATAGGAATGCTAATTTAGGGAAGCACCATTCGCATTGTTGAAAGAATGTGAACTTCCATTATTAGATGGTAATTATATAATAATGTGGAAATTATAAGCTGCTTTTAAGACAGAATATGTGTGAAACAGTTAAAGAACAACATGAA
Organism: Pseudomugil tenellus; assembly: GCA_037177515.1. Lineage (NCBI taxonomy): Eukaryota > Metazoa > Chordata > Actinopteri > Atheriniformes > Pseudomugilidae > Pseudomugil > Pseudomugil tenellus. Next base: position 16,824,468 of record JBAMHX010000014.1, on the reverse strand, counting down.
CAAGATCAAATTTAAAAGAAATAAGGTTTGGGTTAGAAAGCTCTCTCTGGAAGTAAGCTAACAGCCTTGTGTGGTGGGTTCTGATAATCTGCTATGTGATGATTTTTAAGAAGTGGTTCAGAAGGACAGTAGAGGATATGCACTAAACAAAGAGGAAAGCATGGCCACAAACATCACCTACAGGTTGCTGAGGTCTGTCGTCTCTATGAGAAGAATGTTGTGAGTAAGAGCAGAGTCGTGACGTGAGTGCAAATGTGTGTTTTATTAGATTACTGGTCAGCTTAAAGTTGTATCCATGTCATTGTTCACCCTGGAGTTCCTGAGATTCCTGATAAACAGACTGAAAACTTATTGAAGATATCTTGGAAAGGTTGACTAGCAGTTTTTTTTTTCAGCTGTGAAAAAGATGCACTTAACAGACATAGTCTCACTTATGTTTGGCAGCTGGGAGTACTGGAATGACTTCAAACAATGAGAAAGGAGCAGGTAAAGAACTTTGTGCTGCCAACTCTGGCAAAGTCAAGTAAAATCAAATGTTTCTACTCTCAACTGCAGTCAGAGTAAAAGACGTTAACACCACCCTCTGCTCAGAGCTCTTTATCAGTAAAAAATCTCCAGTAGTGCCAGAGAAAACATCACAGTGATAACTTTAGACTTTGAACTAACATGGAATGAGAGACCACATTCATACATCATTAGTCTGGAATGGACCTCCTTACATACTAAGCCCCAGCAGACTATTAAATAAAACATTCAAAGTAGCAAATTTACACTTAAAAGAATTGCTATTAGTTATCTGTAATTACAGAGCAGAGTAGTAATTCAGTAAGAACCTGCACCGTCAAGAAATGGCATCTTATCAAGAGTTAAAAAAGCGCTGCTGATTCACTTTTAATTTAAATGCTCAAGAAAGGTGAAAGTATATCCACCAAAACATTTTAAAATTTTGTCATTTTCAGATTTTGAAAGCTCTTTAAAAGTTAATTTGTGAAGGTGCACCACAGTTAATCACAATCAAATATGGAGTAAAACTAGCTGCTACTGACTCTCTTTTACGTGTTGACTCAGAAGCAGATGATTGTGTTTGTTATTTATGTAGCAGGGAATCTCCATGGTTGGGAGAATGAGAATCTTCATAATTATTTACTTCCCACATTATTACTTTTTCAGCAGGAGAGGGAGCTGTCAGGCAGGCCGTAACGTTTTTGAAAGATTATAATCCGAATATTTGGAGGTATAACTTTAAGGGAGAAACTGTTAGTATGAGATCCTTATTCCACAGGAGAAATGGCCTTCAATGCAGACACTTTGGAAGATGCATGATAGTTTTACTTTGTTTTGGGTTTCTCGCACATTTGGTCAAACAGAAAGGACTCCAATTTCTAATTGTTTGATGGTATTTACTTCTCCTTGTCACTTCAAATACTCCTTGGACTTGACTAATATGCTCTCTTCATGCTAGGAAGAAGACATTTCTTTAAATATAAAAAAAATAAAAAAATTTAACTCTTAGGTGTCCTATGTATACTTAGAATAAATTCTAATTCTATTCTACAGTCATTTAGCAAATTGAATCTGGAATTAAAGCCCCAACTTGGTTGGCAGTCAACTGTTCTTATCTCCTGGGATACAGCCTCAGGAGAATGATGATGCTGCCATATTCAGAGAAAAACCATCCTTTAAAAACACCTTGGCATTTAGGTCGACAGCCTGCAGACATTTTATTAATTGTTTAATGCAAGAGGAGTCTCAGCAGTTTGTCAGTTTTGCCTTGAGAGATTTAAATGCAGTCGTGACTTGTCCTGGCTTTGCTTCCATCCCGTCTAACTGGCTGCACGTTGGCTGCAACACACAGAAAAGTCTCTTGGGGAAAAAAACACACAGGGTATGGACACATTTTCTGTTTTGTGAGCTGAATCTCCCAGGTTAAGTTTTATATCTAGGAATTATTCACTTAAAAGAACAAACTAAAAAAAAAAAAGAAAAAAGTAAATTCTGATTCTTCCTTCTCATTTCTCTATGGGAATGAAGCAAAGAAGGAGAAGCAGATTTTGGCTTTGTTCTTTAAAAAAGCCATGTGTCTTTGTGTTTCATGCATTTATGCCCTCCGGCATAAGGAGGGATTTGGAGAGCGCTTCCTCACGTTTAAGTTCATAGGTCACATCACATTCCAGACATTTTCTGTGTTTTTTTTCCAGCAGGAAGGCTCACAATACAGTGTGCTGCTGCAACAAAGGCCTCTGTTTGTCTTTGATCTGCACATCTTGCCTGTGTTGGCACTGACAGTCAGTCCAGTTGTATGTACTGTTCAGCAGAGCTACAGTTAGGAGTTTGATATGGCCAGATGTTTTATTTTAGGCTACAAACGGTGATTTTTTTTAACTAGATTATCCTGCACTAATAAAACCCTCAAATGGCTGTAATGTGGCCTATCTGATTGTATTCAAAACTTTTACAGCAACAGTGATGTAACCATCAGCTGTTAGATCTGGGTGTGTTAGTCTGACTTGGAGAGTCAGATCATTTCCACCAGACTTAAACACATTAATGGCATTTTAAAGCTCCAGTTTTAACTGCACTAACATGAAAATTTATCTTTAATTGTGTGTGTTTACATAAGTAAACATGTTCATCGATTCCACAACAAAAAGTTTCTTTTCAACTTTAATGTTAGAAAGTAAATTCTTTTAGCATAACATGTTACAGTACATTCAGCCACATGAAGGTGCAGATTTCTCAGCAACAGAGACCGAATAATGACAGTTGGCATTTATGGAAACTACTGTCAGAAACGCACCATTTCTCCCCCCCAACCTGGCCTTTAAAGGGAACTCTTCCCCTTCCACTGCTTTTAGTTGGAATGAGTTCTGTGGGTATGACTCATTGGTCTCACACTCCATAGGCCAGTCCTACACCAGAAAAGGTCTAAAGAAATCAGTAAGTATTGATGCCAGTGACCGGGACATAAACATACCGTTTTTCTGATGCTCATTCATTATATTAATGAACACGGCATTTCATTTCTGAGGTCAACACACTCACAAGATGCAACATGTGATCCGATGCACATTAAATTTATGCAACGCCTGTGGAAGCGTTTCAACATCTGCAGTTTTCCAGGGGTTTTATGGGCAGTTAATGATGCACCATTAGAGATGATCCGTCAGTAATATAGAGCAAACCTCTCAACACTGTGTATTAAATGGCAAGTTGATACAATATGTCCATATATGACAGGTAATATGCACCAGCAATACATTTATCTGTTAACACAGGCGTGAGAAATGAGAGAAAGAAAAACAGTTCAAGTACAAAAGCCTAAGGAAAAAAATGTCAAGACAGATATGGAGGGATGAGTCAATGATTTCACCTTGGGCTCTAAAGAAAAATCCTGAACAGTGTGAAGGCTCTCTGCACACCTCAGTCAACTAAGCCTTGTGCTTTTCCTGCTATTTGCTTTGCAGCTTGAAAGCACTGCAGCACAGTAGTGTTGCAAATATCCTGTGCTCATTCAGGAACATTCTTCATCTTTTAAAAGGAATGTGTTTCAGCACTTTGACTGGAAAAAGAAAATGCTACTTGATGAGGGGACTGCTTTTCACTCTCTGCTACTGGCTTAAGGTGGTCAGTGACTGCAATGATCTCTTCGTGGAAAACTTCTTGTCACCATGTGATGCATCAAAACAAACACACATAGATAAAGTTTAATCGGCAACAAATAATTCACAACATAAAGCTGACTGAGTCAGAACCAAAGCCTTGCTTGTAAGAAAACGCAGATGGGATAGAGCATGAAAACTGAAAAGTCTCCTTGAAGTGGGTCATGTAGCTTGTTTGGTCAGCAAAACTCTCTGGCACCACTGCAGGGTGAACTCCACTGCACATGGCATCTTTTCTTTCCAACATGGACACAGACTGAGTCCTAACAGCACCACAGCAGAAAGATCTGACACCCTGTAAAGGATTGAAAATGCTCTAGACCTCAGGCACATCCTTCAGAGTAAGCGGTTAGCACAACTTTACATAATATTTTATAAAAATACTCCAAATTGAAGTACTTCTGGGCAAACCATTAAGCTCGGTGGTATTACTGAGGGAGGATGGCCAGGATGGTTGCCTGGTTTGAAGCTAGCAGACATCATTTTACTGTTTTCTACATAAAGAACAGAATACCTTGTGGACTTTAAAAAGAACTTTTTTTACACAAAAAACTGATGACTACAAGACTAAGACTACGCAACACTAAAGAGATTGATTTAAATTGCCTATATTTGTTGATTTAAGGATACCCAATTTGCAAATTTATATTTAGAGCAGATTCCAGTTTAGTTAAAGCTAAATCATTCATAAGAACATAATTAACAAGCAAAACTACAAAACTCAAGTTAGAAAGGCTTAAATATAATGTAATACAATAAACACTGGTTTTACAAATGAAGGTCTATCCTGCATTTCTCTTAATGCTCAAAACAGTGAAAGTGATTTTGCCTTGTTAAACATAGCTCATAAGTCAAAGTGGGTATGCACACTGTCACTTTCCGGCTCAATCCAATGAAAGAGAGACATTTAATACATATTTGTGGCATGCATGCCAAGAGCTGAAATACTGCTGTGTATATCAAGTATGGGAGTTAACTTAAAATACCTGGTATGTTAATTACATCTGTTACACAAACATTTGGGCTTGTTGACCCAGTTGTGTTCTCTTTAAGATGGCTGTTTTTAGCTTTTATATAAAATATAAACAAACTAAATTGTGTTTATATAGTTAAGCTAATAATACACAAAGCTGAAAATAGTGAGCGATCCTAAATAAGACAAATAGGCAATTAAATAGCAAAGTTACTGTGCTGCTGAAACTAAAATAAACACAAATAAAAAGAGAACAGAACTATTTTTCAATCAATTTCAAAGACGTCAGTCCTTTAAATATTCATGGCTCCTACTGTATAAAGACAGACAGGATGTTGAAAAGTACTGCAAAAAAAAAAAAACTGCACACAGAACTTGAAGTAGAGAGCACAGTAAGCCAGCAAGACAATAGCTGCTACTGTAGACCATTGTTGGGTTAAATGAAACACAGCTATGTGGTTTGCAACCAATAAATGGGAAAAACCGCCTCGACAAAACACTCAGACACACAAACAAAAGAAAATGAACTGACGAAACATGCATAACAATTGCATGTGCATAGACTTGCATATACAGGCGAGTCTTTATAAGATCTGCAAAAGAATCTGAAGCGCTACATTGCTCTGAGGCACACCCTTGAAATATTTATTATCTTCCACGTTCTAACACCTCCTCTAAGGGGCAAAGCATAGCTGCTCTGCTATCTCCTAACTGGACTTCATAGAAACTAGCTCACTCGCTCCGAGGTTCAACATTCTTCTCTTTTGGATCCGATTAAAGAAAAAAACGGCAGCCATGTGTAAAGCCTTCTGTGTAATCACCCAAAATCCTACATGTGTTCAAAGATCTTAATGAGTCTAATAGTATTTTCATAAAATGTTTGGTTTTATACAACAATAGGCTGAGCTCACGGATCAGGCCCTGTGGTGTGTTGTTTTGCAAGGTGGACTGGGACCACAAAAGTGACCAGTAAACAACTTGGGACCACAAAAAAGCCTCACATGGCTCTGTGTTGCCCCAAAAGACTAACTCACTATGGTTTCCTGTACAGTCATACTTTCCAAAAAGAAGGTTTACAAAGAGCTGCCCAACAAAGCTTTCCTCAAACCCCACCCAGCATTCAGGACTATGGCCACTTCTCAGGCATATGATAGAGCTGATGAAGAAAATCACACTTTCCAACAGATATAAGGGCTGTTAGTTTTATAATGATATCAATTGTGGTCATTTTTACATTAAATATAAATGACTAGAATAGATATAATTAGCTGGTGGTACTAATACAGTTTGTTCTGGAAACCCCCATCTACCAAAGAGATGGAGGTTATCATTTATTAGGGAACATGCAGTTTAAAATGCACGTGATGAAAACCACAAGTGTAGTTTCTGTGCGTCTGTATGTGGGTTTACATTGTGGATTGGGCTGGGGGACGATTATGGGCAATGTCTAAATACACATGGTTTTCCATATGTGCAAATATGAGAGGCTGTCATTTTCATTGGTCAGATGTTGTTGTCGTCTTTACATGAACTATTATAATAGTTATTTAATACTGTAGAGCATTGTTCCATTACTAATTATGACATTTTTATTGTAACTATCGCAATTATTATTGATGCATAATATTAATTTATTACAACATACATATACTTAAGGTACTTCCTTTGGACAAATACTTTTTGTTAATCTTATGTATTCCTTTGGTTTTGTTTTACCTTTTTTATTCATTTAGATTAGTTTCAGTCCTTTCTATATAATGTGTCAAATGGCATAACTGCAGTTTTCTGGCTATTAATACAAAAAGATAATTTACTAATGTTCATCTTGATGCATCTCCAAGATAAATTGTCAGGTAAAACATTACCACACAGAGCTCAACGAAAAATGATTACCAGTGCAGCTGGAGCCACGTGAACTTTTGATCTCTGTGAAAAAAACATTGAACGTTGAGTGGGATTTGATCCATTAGCAGCCTCATCAAGCCCCCTGGAAAGCAAGTGTCTCATTATTAGCATTACCTTTTGGCAGCACTTGGCTTTGTCACTTCTGCATCTCCTGGAATACAGTGAATTAAGTTTTCCTTATCTGAATGATTAGATATACAGTGAAACTTTAATGATCTCCATGGAAAAAACGGGTCAGTTCAGCAGTGGATTCTAGGACACAGATAATAACAATAACTTGTGCTTCTGAGAGAGTTAGTTGAATTATAACAAAATAACATTTATCCATTTGCAGGAGATTTTGAAAACATAGTAGCTACAATAGTGCTTCTTCCTAACACCTCCAACTTGCTACAACTGTGATCTCCTCGCATCTGTAAACAAACCAGGCAACACTGGAAGTAGAAAAAAACCAATCTTCCCTGTAATTGTTTGCTAAATGGGAGCAGGAAAACACACGTGCAATGACCAACCAGTTTTGTGAGTTTCCTCGCAAACACCAGCAGAACTGGACTAAAAATGACTTTGTAATCAGAGGGTTTAGCGAGGAAGCAGAGGAGGAGAGCAGAAAACCAGGGAATGATAGAGGGAACCTATGAATTACTCAGCAGACACGTCTTGCTCCCTCCTTCCTCCCTGCCTGCAGGAGATAATGGGGATCATCCGTCTTCTTGCCCTGCTTTACGCCCATCTTTTGGTCACTCATCTGCATCTAGGTCAGCTGGCAAATAACACAGGTTCCTTATAGCACCTAAAATGCTGAGAGTTTTGTCAGAGAGGAATTCAGTGTATTAATACTGTTCGTAGAAGGAAGCAACGTTCGCAATTGCTAAGTTAACTGGATAACAACTATGCGCTATATAACCCTTAAAAACACATTCATTCAATCAGCTCCGAGCAGTAGCAGCTGGGGTTTTGTACCCTCAAGGGGCCATTTAGGACAAATTGGGAAATTTGTATGGTTGAAGATTGATGAATTGTCTTGTATGTATGGTATGTAGATAGTACCAGCAGGTTATCAGCTTAAATCACCACAAAAATGGAGGCAAGTCTGGCTTTGGAAAAGCATAAAGAAGAGATTAATGTTCCCAACAGCACCATAAACACAAACATGAGATTATACTCATGTTATAAAACTATTCATGTTATAAAACTATTCCTCTAAAAATGTTTGTCAGTTCTTACCTTTGCTATTCTAACCATTATATATCCTACATTTCGCAATCAACCACATTTTCAAAACACTTTTAAGTAATACTTAAACTTTAAACTACACTTAACCTCTTATTTACCACCAAATAGTGATAAGGTGTACTACTGGATTGCTGGTGACCCTGTGGTAATGAAGAGGTCAAACTTTGCATAACAAGGTTTCGGGAGGTATTTGGATAATCTTGTGATCCTTATTTAGAAAGACCACATGTCTGAGTTGTATTTTTAACTGGATTATTAAACTGTAAAATACTGTTAAACCACTATTTTAATAACATCGAAAGAGACATGTCAAATGTTGAAGTGAGACATTTGATTGATTCATTAAAAAACAAGACCTATGCTGTTAGAAACGATGGCTAGGGGCTTATCCCCGAATGCCCCCAATCCTGCAATTCCACAATCCTCGAATAGACACAATACAATAATATAAAGATGCACATGTTCAGTCACAAAACTCCACCTGGCGTGGAAACTTTGAACCAGCCTGGTATGGCATCAGAACAGGATGCATCCTGAGGTCATGACCTTTTATTTGAGGTCAATTAGAGAAATGGTTCCAAAGATATAGCCAAAAATCTGATTTCTCCTGAATAAAAGCGCCACCTGGTGAGAAAACTATAAATCCCAAAATGCTGAAATTCGATGCAGGTCGTCCTGAGGACCTAAACAGGTACACCAAGTATCAAATTCCAATAATCTCATGTTTGTGTTCCAATTGTGAAAACTGTTTGAGTTTTCATGCTCACACAAAGGATATCCAGCGATGGACATGGCGGTGCCAAACATGATGAAACCATTACATCCCCGACACTCTGCATCCGGGGACATAATATTAGCTCAAGGTGGGCTAATTAGAAAAAATTGGTTTAAGATAAATTATTTGGCAGCAAAAAACACTGGGATGATACATGAAAGCTGAAAAAGTACAGCTTGCTGATTTAATTAATGGTCAACAGGCCAGTAAAATAATCAGGCACAAAAAGAGCATCTTAGACAGTAGAGTCTCCACAGATGCTGGACTGGTCTGCCTGAGTTTCCTTCAACTGAAAACAATGTCGCATGATAAGAGACAAATATGACCAAGTAGACTGGATTGTTAAGCAGCTGCACTACTACTATAGAAAAGAATGGGAGGACATTCCTCTCCCACCAGCAACTGGTCCCCTCAGTTCCCAGAAATGTAGAGACTCTAAGAAGGGATGGGACGCAACAGGAGTGTCAAGCTCTGGTCCTCGCAGGCCACAATCCTACAGGTTTTCCATGTATCCCTGCTCCAACATACCTTCCTCAAATTAAATCAGTCACTGCAAAAAGTTTTTGTTGATAAAACTTAATCTTGATTTAAACGTAATCAAGGCAGGTGTGTCAGAACAGGGACAAATCAACTCAAGATGACCGAATATTCTTCATCATAGAGAAAAAGTTTCAACATTTGATAGGTTTCTGTGGCAGATCCCTGCAATCTGTTTTTTTCTACATATTACACACAAACCAACTACTTTGGATATTTAGCAGAAGATTCACAACTGAAAGAGAACAAGTTAATATTAAAACTGATTTGTGTTGGTGATTAAATCTATTGATGAGAGTAGCAACATGTGCAGGTCTCAAAACCATTTGAGACACATGTGCACCATAACAAAGCATAAATAAAGCCTGAGAAATGGAAAATGGCCATATCTTTGGTGGACATGTGACTTATTATTTCACCAATCTGCACTGTTTCACAGATCAGCCGAATTGAACTGCTGATAACTGAAGTATTATCTGTCTGAGCTGCTGGTATTCTTAAACCAGTGGTGCATAGGAACTTTCCTCTGGATCCACTGTCCTGCAACTTTTATCCAACACACCTTAATCAAATGGCTACATTTCCCTCATCTACGTGTCATCCAGCTCTGCAGAGGCCTGGTAACGAGCTGTTTATGTGATCCAGACGAGCTGGTGAACAGTTGCATCTAAAAGTTGCAGGATAGCAGATCTCCAGGACTAAACTTAAACTATTGGTATTCCAGTGAAACATGCATGACAATATTCACTTTCATGAATAAAACAATGTCCCTCCACACTCTGGCAGACACATCCATACCAAAAACCCAAACAAGCCTATCTGAAGATTTTTAATCCCTGAAAGACGATCTCATTGAGAAAGACATTAAATCTGCAGCGTCCTCAGGTTCTCATCTACTTCTAATAAAATGAGTCACCTATTCGATCCTGAGACAGGATGCAGGGGGGTGGGGAGGTGGGGGGTAAGAGCATCGTCATGAGGTGAAAAGTTCACAGCAGCATACAGGAATGAGCAGAAAAAAGGGTCTATTTCATTTTAGCCTAAAGAACATGACATTCCTGTCTTTGATCAGAGAGAAAATAGAGGAAATGTGAAGGTAGGGATGTCTGGAGAAAAGAAAGAAAGACAGACGAGAGAGACTGAGTATGTCAGTGCACGCGAAGCTAAAAGAGATAGGGCTATCAGAGCTTCAATATGGCAGGATGTGACATGTGGAGAGCAGGAAGAGGAAACTGGACCGATATAGATTAGTTTGGTAGCTGCTCCCGAAAACATGTCTATCCCATTAGAGACCTTGGTGGCAGCTAATGTGCTTATCAAAGCGTGCACCTTAGGTCTGTTCCTAACCCTGGTGGTGCCATGCTAACACGTGGATCTCAGCGTTCAGAAAAAAAAGTGACTCAGTGCAGAATTTGATTTTTTGGATCAGTCGGGGATTTGTTTTTCTTTTTAACTTTCTAAAGGAAACCATGTTGGCTTTTTGGGTTAGCATAATTTATTCAGCTCAAAAAGACAGACTAAAATAAAAAAGAAAGGTTTCTCACTTGGGCCAAATAACAGATCTAATCAGAATTTATGTAGGTCATTAATTAGTAGGACTTTACAGCAGCTTAGCTAAATATTGGGTCAGAGTTTAACACAGAATCTCACTGAATTAACAGAAAACAATAGAAACCTTTTGTGGGAAAACAAGCATTTCTTTCATAAGCAGCAAAGCATCAGATTTCTGGATTTGAGGACTTATGAACAAGAGGATGAGCCCTTTAAATTACTGCAAGCTTTAGTTGGATCTCTCAGGGAGCAAATATAAATATGAGCAGCAAAGGTTACCTGACAACGGGGACAATAAAATGATTTTTTTGAATGGGATGAATGATAAGCAAAACTACGCTGTGATAACTTGCACAAGTTTGTTCATCTTATTGTCTGATTATAAAAATCATACATGCAAATATGGAGATTTATTTTACAACAAAATCGTTTCTGGAAAACTGTAATAACAATGCTAAAAAACAGGTATCGCCTTCTTTGAGGAATTAGTACAATTTTACACTACAATGCTGTGGGGCATCCGTTAATAATAAAAGTGGTACCCAAGAGAGTTACATTGTGCTGCAAAGGTCTTTTCTTTCATAGGTGTGTTCAGATCAGCAATACATGCATTAAAATCTGAAGGTTCTCAAAATAAAGACAAAACATTCACACTTTAAGGAATAGCTTGTTTGATTATTGGATTTTTATAGTTATGAAAGAATCAGATCTTTTCCCCCACTTCTTCTTCATTATGTTCTTTTAATTATTTTAATTTTATTTATGATTTAATGATTCTTGCTCTGTTTATTCTCTTTTATGTCAACATTTGTAATGCTTTTGATGTTTTTTATTTATTTAAAGCACTATGAATTGTTGTGTACATGAAAGGTGCTGTACAAATAAAGTTGCCTTTTTACAATTGTGATAACAAACAAACAAACAAACACCAGTTTATCCATGTACAAAAGATAAACAATTATCTCAATTCTTAGCAAAACTCACATTTAAAACCTTGTACATGAGTAAAAACTATTTGTAATGAATGGAAACGGTGCATCAGAATCACTCTAAGTTGATCAGAGTTTGTGTAATTGTTTACAAACGTGCATAAAGTTTAAGTAAAAATGTTGCAGATATGTATTTGTTCTCAACTTTACCTCTTGCTTAACATTAAAAGAGATATTAAAAAACAGTCAGTATTATGGGTGTGTCAGTGCAGCTGTTTGGATTAATCCATCTGATCAAATTTATTTTATTTTTTTTTTTGCTGTGTAAAACTTTAGAACAAGAGCAGATGCATTCCTTCAACCCTGAATCAAAGTCTAATGACTAGTCTAGTGTAATTTAATAAGCCCCTTAAATAAGTCATGAGGAGAAAACTACAGCAGAAGTTAAGTTTGGGAATGATCTGAAAAGCTGCAGAGGAGCTCTGGTGATGCTGGTGTGTTCCCAAATATTAAACACAAAGTGAAGATAAAGGGCGGTGGTCCTGATAACCATCACACACCATGTTTACAGCGACCCCAGGACATGCAGCAGTGCGACAGTCTGTGCTCGTATAATGCTGACAACTTACCTTCAGAGAGCTCCAGCTCCAACTCCGCCAGCTTCTCCCGGACCTCCGCCGGCAGGGTCATAGCGACAGCCGGCGTGGGATCCAACATCATCGTTAGCAACCCGGTTGAGGTTCTCTCAGCCATAGTGGTCCAGCAATAAGAACGAATGGGTCCACTGAGTGAGGAGGACAAGGCGAGCAGACCCGGGAAATGATCTTAAAAGCGACGACAACCCCTCCTCCTCCTCACTTGGTTTCGGCTCAGAGCAAACAGGGTGTTGGTGCTTCTCCTGGCTCGCAGCAACGTCGCACAGATGTGTGAGAAATCTCTCCAAACGTCATGACACAGCTAGCTGTGAGGATAGCAGACACACCTGGTCGCGTGATGCCATGGAGAGTGTTAGGACAGGGTCCTGTCAGCGCCTGACGTCTGTCCGTCGGTACGGACGGTGTCCTGTCTGGTCGCGGCTGCTTCACTTCAACTGTGCAGGGAACTCATTCAACTCCTCGCTCGCTTCCCACGGCGCAGTCGCCATTGCATCATAGCAACAGCAGCCCAACCGTGCGTGTTCACGTGGGTGGCTCATGTGTTTGGAGCTGCCTGCTGCTCTACGTACAACTTGCCTGCCTCCTACTGTCACAATTTTGTGGCACCAGACAGTCACTAACACATGATATATTTATGTAGGCTACTGTATAACTTACCTCAGAAACTTACCACATAGGGAAGCAAGAGTTACTACAAAAAACGTAAGAGCATAATTGTAGCCAAATGATCTAACTTAATGAACAGAATGAAATGGACATATATTTGAATATGTAGTATCGTAGCCTTTTTTTCAATTTACCAAAAACAAAAAGCCTGACTGTATGTGGTAGCCTACTGAAGACAATGTGGTGAAATAGGGTAGCTATTTAGATTTTCGTTTTTCTGCTGATACTTTTTTTTGTTATTATTATCCTAACACGTCATGTCTTGTTCAAGAAATATTTCCCCAGAGTTTTTATATCTTGATATTTTTTATGTGTTATCAGTAACTGAGAGTTGGGGGAAATTCGGGGGTTTCCGTTTCAGAAAGCGAAAGTCGAGTCTGTTACCATGGTAACTGACTGAAGTAAACCTTGCTGGCAGGTTCACCATAAATGTGGAATGGCAGAAATACTGTCGCTAAATCATTCTGCCTCAGAAGGCAATATTTTAAACAACCAAAATCGAACCAAGATTTGAGTATTGACTACTTACAACAGCAGGTTTTCAGATACATAATATTGTCTTATAAAGGTCCATGTGCAGTCACAGTTTATTAAGTGAGAGAAAACACACTGAAAAGGTTAAAACAATATTTTAGGTGTTGAAAGTACCAGACATAACAGATTTTTTAAATTTATTAACCTATGTGAAATAAAAGTAGATGTCAATCATGATGCATGACCTTACTAAAGATTTAAACTTAATTTTCTCTTTTCTGCATGTATGTTTTTTTCCCAGTGAAACTGAATGATCTTATTCAATGGATAAAGTTAAATATTTAATAATGGACAAGTGGATTTAAACTCCCACATTGATACAGTCTTCTTCCATGATGTTATTAGCCGCAGCAGCAACATTATTCTTCCCTGTAATACCTTTTGTACTGTATCATGCTTAAATAAAAACTTCTTGCCAGGTGAATCCAGGTATGGGGGTTTCTATTGATGATGGCTTTTTGTTGTGGTTCTTACTGAGTTGACTGAACCAATTCAAAGCAACTGATCTGGAACCCATAACCTGTGAGTAGCCCAGCACATAGGAAGTTAGCACAGTTTTGTTTTAGACTAAGAGTTTGCTAAACATTTTTTCTGAAACAGACCCCAGGTCTTAAAGGACCTTGAAAACACATCACCAACATAAAAAGACCCAAGATAATCTAAAATAGTGTGCAAATCAAACAGATTTAGCCTTTTAGAAGAATTATTGTTACTGTTATTCTATCAGATGATACAGCCTGTTTTGAGTTATCTGTCCTGGTTTTGTTTATAATAATAATCATAATAAAAAAGAAATATCAGGCAAATATATTTGGTAAGATTCTTTCACCACAAAGCCAGCATCAGATTTGAATGAAATTTTACTTTGACTTCCTTCTTTCTGAAGCCATCTGTCCCTAATCTGGCTGCTTTTGTGATAATAGTAAAATCAATATGAATCAATGCTAAAGGGAAATTGCATATGTGGTCATTCTCTACGTCTAAAGAAACAATTATTTTGTTGTTGTTTTTTGTTTGCTTTCAGATATCTGTCTTTGTAATAAAAAAAAGACAACAATTTTCAGAATTTTACCAAGTGCATCATGGAGTCCAGTGTTTCCATGGCTCACACACATACATGAGGAGAGTGATGATGAGGAGCATTTTGCATTACAAAGAATAAGCTTGAGAGCTTTGCTTTTGCACACAGACGCAGTTCATCCTCAAAGCAGCTTGGCTTAAAATTCAGCATTGCACAATGTTATCAAAAGGTTTCATTTTAAACTTTTCTTTCTCTTTCTTTCTTTACAATGAGGGGAAATTTTGACCAAGAAACCATTGACTTCCATTGCTTTTCTAAAAATTTCTTTTCAAGACTTTTAAAAAGTTGTAGTGAATGACTCAAAACATGAGATAGGAGTTAATTTATTTAATAAGAAATCTGCAGTGTTTAAAAATTAATAGATAGAATAAATACAATAAACATATGTATGACAAAGTTGTAAAATTATTGAAAAAGACAATAATTTATTATACAAATAACATACAAAAAATAGATATAATAGTAAATAATATTAAGACACTTATTTTTCTATTCTAACTCAATAACTGTTACAATCTAATTATCTAGTGCTACATGTATGTATGTATGTATGTATGTATGTATGTATGTAT
>JBAMHX010000014.1:16786458-16800595 GCA_037177515.1 Pseudomugil tenellus | reverse complement strand
ATATATATAATATGTGTGTGTAAGAGGAATGTATTTGTTGTCTTTGTTGAAGAAGAAGAACTGAGTAAATTTCTTACCTAATATTAATTCCTCAATCTGCCAGGGTAATCAAAAGTGAGCATGGAAAAGGTTATGGCCTGTTTATGAGCATCAGTTGAGCAGTTTGCAGTTGATCTAGATTTGGGCTGTATCATCTTGGCAGCTGTTTACATGCACAATGCCTGCAGTTGCTGGAATCAGGAATCTCACTTATTTCCAGTGCTGCTTAATAACGAAACGCAGAGAAGCATCTTTTTGTTTTCTGTTAGCTCTGTCAGGACAGTTTGCTTTTAAGTGCTTTTTCTTGCTTTTAACTATGAATAAGTAAATAAATTGCTTGGAGTAACAGCAGTCTGTATAAATAAGCCACCATTATAATAATGATGTAATAGACAAAAGATGTAGAGCTGAAGATCCAGATAATTCCATGCCATCTGCTGCTCATCCTCAGCCATCCTCCTCCTCCTCCTCCCTTGCTGACTCGCTGACTGGCACCGTGTGTTATGGGACCAAGCTATCATCAGAGCTGCGGCCTATTTTACACAGAAACTCCATTTACCCACTTAATCTGTGTCTGTCTTCAGGATTGGGGGTCATGCGCTGCTCAGTGTGGTGAACTATCCAGTTCAACAATGCCCTTAAAATGTACAATTTAACATTGTTTAGTTGGTGAGTATGGCAAAGATGATGCAGTTTGTAAACAACTCTTCTCAGCTTTGTGCCTACTACACTTTGAGAGCTTGACTTTACAAAACACATCATTGCTTGTTGGCTGCACATCTGCTCCAGTTGTGACCTCTAAACCAAAACGAATCTGTAACTGTATTGTGTCCGACAGTTTGTTGTTTCCCTTCCAACAGTGGTGATGCACACACACATAGGGGATCAAAGCTGTAATTAGCCTGGCATGGATTAGCAATAGGGACTATTTTCCACTGTGTGGTACTCCCTCCTACAGAGCCAGGATCACACACAGCCAGCCGGCCCCCTGCGTTTTCTCTACTTCCAACTGAGAAAACCTGAATACGCATGTTTGTTGTTGTCCCCACAAGGCCGAGCCTCTAAGAATCTTTGCAATTATCCCCCTAGACTTTGGTGATACAGTAATTCCCCCCATTTTTCCTTCATATTTATGTATTTGAGTCTCTAAATTGGTTTCCAGCTTTCCTGAGAAGTCAGTAAATTCGGCCTTGTCATGTTGAGTGCAGCCAGCTGGATATGTGGTTGGCATGCAGAGAGCTGTGGTGCTGCTGACTCATTGCATTGCCAGGTATGAGGTCTGTGTGTGTGTGTGTGTGTGTGTGTGTGTGTGTGTGTTGGCTGTCTCCGTGATGTACAGTGTGTTTCTCTTCTTGTCTCAGCCAAACAAAGGTTCACAGGAGGCAGAGCAGCATGGTGTATGCATGCAGTTTCCTGCATCAGGAGGCTTCTATGAACACAATTGTACTGATGTAACCTGCAGATTATTCTCATTTTTGTCGTGTCTGTACATATCCACATTCAAAAGTCGTACATTTACATGGATTGGATTGTATCAACAAATAAATGGAGGCAAAAGATATTTAGTTTACATCATAACAAACAAAATCTCAAAGGCTTCATATTTGAGAATCTGAAACACGGGGTTTAATGGATTAACATTTTAGCCAGATTCATTTATTGATGATTTGGCTTTATTCTGGATTTGGATTGGTTGTCATAGCAACATATCCTTAAGGTGAGACCTGTTTGGGTGGATTAGTTTGGCTTTGGCACTGATTACATTTTTGCTTTGACAAAAACAAGGATGTTTAAGCAAATGACTTGGGAAGCAGTCGTCCCTTCTGAAGTGTACTGGTGGATGGCCAGCTCCACATGTCCAACCCAGTTGGTGCCACACCTCTACTTTTTTGTTTAAATGTGTATTTATTTTCTTTATGTTGGCTTTAAAAAGACCAACAACATTTAAGGCCCGAAAGGCTGTAAAATGCAGGGTTAGTGGAAATCTTCACTGGTTGTTGTGAACCACATTTGTCTCTTTTTTTGTGGCTTTTTGCTTTAGGACTTAGCTGTCTGACCTTTTTTTCTATTTGCACCAACTGTACTTGCATTTCCTTTATCATTTTTTTCTTTTATATTCATTGTTTGACTTTGTTTTGTGATTTTTCTTTAATTTCTTTTCTACATGTTGCAATGTGTGTGTGTTTTTCATTTAATTTTTTTACCATGCATGTTACACTGTTGGCAAATGTATACAAAATTACATGTTAGTAGGATTATTATTACTTAATTTTTGCCTTCTTTTTGTAATTTCTCCTTTCTCGTCAGTTTTGCTACAGCAAAAAGGTCCGAATCGAATCATTAAACTGATCATAGCCCTCTCCTCTAACACATGCTTTGTCTCTTCTACCTTCTGTTTCGTCGTTCTTCAGTCATACACTTGTTGGTCATGGTTTCCCACAGAGAACATGGAAGCACGTCAACATCTCCACTTTGCTATGGTTGAGTTGAATGTTTTTGAATAACCAGAAGTAGCTTGTTGAGGTTTTGTGTTTTAATCATGTCACAGAGGACAAATGTTAGAAGTGATTGCATCTTCTTTGCCAGATGCTGTTTGGTATTCCTGGCTTTTCACCTGCTTTACTGTATTTCAGTGAGTGCTGTGTTTGCATCCCTTCATTATTCATACAGTTCTGTGTAGGCAGGTCAAGTGGTTAAACTTTAATCCACCACTTAGTTATCTATTGACTGCATAAAGCCTAACAGGCTCTTCGGGTATTTGTAAAGTTGCCTGTTATTGATGGCTAAGGAGCATTTTTTTCAGTTCAATTAGGTAGGACTTATAAATAAAAGCATTGACGTCATATAGCAAAAATCAACACCTGAACAATATGTCTGTCAATTCAGCTTTCTTTTTTCTCTTGTTCTCTTCTCATTAAACATTATCCTGCTATCTGCAGCTATACCACTGTAACACACTTGGACAAGTAGATGTTAGAAAAGGTAATCTGTCCTCTTTTGAGTTGACTCAAATGAGTACTCCTCATAATCAGAACAGTTAGTGTTGAGAGAAGTTAGTGAATGTTTGACATTAACGCATGACAACACCACTGTTTTTTAGTAGTGGTCAAAATATCCTGAACTTGAACGCCACATAAGTTTTAACACTGTGAAATCAAAGTTACTTAATGGATTGTGTGAAAGATGGATTTAGGTTTTCTGTGGGATCTTTTTTCCTGTGGTAAGATAATGAGATCTGCTAAACAGGTGTTTTATATTTGAATTTACTGTTTCCGTCACATGGCATGTACTGCTGAAGTGTTGCACCGTTTAAAGTAGTCATTTCATTCTGCATTGTGGGAGAAACATTTGGAGGCACAACCATAAATGCAGTAAATAAAACCAAAACACTTTGTGCCATTCAGAAAAGGTTGATATTTGATTAGACAATCTATCTTTAACAGTCTGGAACATCCTCAGCCAGCTTTCCTGTAATTTCCTTAAGTAGTTTTCTGGAATAGTTTTCCAGACATCTTGAAGGGCATCCCAAATTTGTTTTTTGGATATTGGCAGGCATTTGCTGTGGTCTCTGTCACTGCCTCAGAAGGTCTGAAGGGAAGATGTATCACCCCCCAGGCTTGTCACCACAGATCTTACTTCCATTCTTTGTGTAATTTACCATACCAATACTTTTTTCACATTATTTTGTCATTGAAGACTAATCCACTCAAAAGGAAGCATTCGGATGTGTGAACAAATCTCCATATTTGATTTTGTGGCTGTAACTCATGCAGAGAGGGAAACAACACATCCTGCTGTTTACCTTAACACAACTTTCATAATACTTTCCCCCTGAATTTACCTCTGCAACAGGGTATCAAAATGCATGTGTGTGTGAGTGAAGGCGAAGCAGAAACTCAGTGCGTTTAGTATGTTAGTATATTCAGAATATTGAAGTTGTCATTTTCTCTGTTTCTATGCTCCATGCAGGGCTTTACCTTCCTGTTCTCCTGCTCAGCTTGCTGCTCACGACTTGGCGCCCGTCCGACGCTGAGCAGATGCCAAAGCGTGGTTAATTCCAAGAGGCCTTGAGTTATTGCCAGTTATTTGTTTTTGTGATAAAATGGTAAAGAATATGAAAACACTCATGACCTTTGCTAGAGATTTTAAACTACCCAGTATAAGGTGTGTTGTGTTAGTGAAATATGTTTCAACTCAATCATTTTTACATGTGCGCTAGTTAACCTATTGAGTGTTTCATTAGCAAAAAAGTTTGGCTGGAACTCTGTAGCTAATGCTTATTAACTTGGCAATAGATGATTGCAAAACTGTCATTGCCCTGCTAATGTAATTTCTCCGCATCCTTTCTGTGCAGTGAATGAAGCCAAATTGTTACCTTCGCTAAGGAGGTTTATGTTTTTGCCCGCATTTATTTGTCCCTGTGTTTGTTAGCAATTTTGCAACTAAAGGGTAAGTTTTTTTTTTTCTTTTTTGGGGGGCGCTGGGTCTAACATACAATTTTGGGAGTGATCTGAAAGAAATTAGAGGCAGGTGAGTTTTTTTTTTTTAAAGGATTCTTTTAAAATATGGGTGAAAATGAGCTGCTTGGCAGAGGTCTGCATTCTCCAAGTGCTTTTCTAGTTTTTCATGAATCTGTTTGCTTGATATATAACCATGCATGTATAAAGTGGAAGGATGTATTAAGGTGTGATTATCTCCTAATATTTATATTTTTGCTAACTTGGGTGAGATTTAAATGCAGCTTTCTTCTCCTCTCTGTCCTGCTTTGATCGTTTGGCAATAATAGGCGGCGTTCTCAGCCCCTTTTCAGTCCTGTCGTCTTGGCTTGTCACAAAAACCCAAGGTGGTCCATTGTTGTAAGAATGTTGAGCAGCTTACAGAATAGTGCAGCGCTTTCATCTGTTTTTTCTTTCTTCCGTTTTAGATAAGTCAGCAGCAGAGCTGAATCTGTAGAAGTAGAGGCTGCGTTTGTTTTACTTGAACGTCTGATTGTAGCCTTTAAAATATAAAAGAAGAAATAGTAGGAGGCCATTTTATTATTATGTTAGCTAATATATTGAAGTGAGGTCACTACAGAGAACTCCAACAGGCTTTGTTATAGTCAGCATAAGTTTATATGACCTGTTCGTCGGCTCATATGCACATTATTTGCATTGAAGGCATTTGTATGTCCCGGTTTGGGAAAGATGGGAGGGAGGGGAGCAGGATGTTGTTGGCAGTCACCTGTGCTGTTGTGTGCTGTGGCTCACACTCTCTAATTGGTGGAACCCTGTGTGTGTTTGTGTGTATGTTGTTGCAACCCAGCCCATCCCAACACGTCTGGCCCTGCAGCTGCAGCAGAGCTAATTTTAGCCCTGGATGTGCGTACGCCTCAGTTCCCATGCCCTGGCCTATGAGAGATGAGGAGAGGATGAGGGAGGCCACTGTGCCTTCCTCATCTTTTTTTTTAAATTTTATATATATACATGTGTGTCCTTTTACTGTGCTTTTTCTTATGTATTTTATACAAAATCACGCAGAAAAGTCATTTTTGGTGTGCGTGTCCTATGAGCAACACGGTTAAGTCACTCTGAGGTGTATTGCTTTGGTGGCTTTTGCCTGCGTGTTTGTGACCTTTACTCTCAAAGCCTTTAAACTCACTAATTATCTCACAGAAGTGTCTGCACGAGTCTCTGTCTCCATAACTGTCTCAGGTCATCGGTCTCTGTCAAATAATAGCCTATTGGATGATTCTCAGTGCAGTTTTTGCTATAAATAAACCTCCCCATTCTATTCCTGTGCAGAAAGCCCACGCTGCAGGTGAGTGGCTGGTTCCTGTTACGATTGAGAGAAGCATGGGGAGATTACACTAGACTGAGTCACTGTAGTCAGGTATTAAAGTTAATCCCTCTACCCAGGGAAAGTGTCGGCATAAAGCGTGTGTCTGTTTCATGAAGAGCACATGCACCAATGAGGTTAAGAAAAACTCCCCTGTGTCGTAGTCAGATGGCTTACAGGGAGACGGCACGCAAACAGAACCCGTGTAAGATTGGGTTTTTGACTTACTCGTGCAGTTGAGCTTTGCTATGTATTTACGTTCAAATCAGCAGAGTGGTCATTGATTTCCGTAGAATATCAGCACAGAAATAGCCCGACCTGAAAGACACAGCGTGCTGGGACTGAAAATAAGATGCAGGCATGACAGATGATCATTGTACGCTGTCTAGTGTGTCGTTATACTTTTCCAAAGACTTTCAGAGTGAGGAAAAAAATCCGCCACAGTGACACATGGACAACATGTGTCACTGTTATTGTTTACTTCAACAATGAAATAGAGATGTACTACATTCCCAACATTCATACTTGATGTAAGATTTTAGTTCAAATCTACCAGTGGTTTCTTTTTTTCTTTTGTTTTGGCCACAAAAAAGAAGTATAAGTTAAAGGAAGTAGTGCAGTATGAGGTGGCTTAAACAGTTCAGGCACAGAGCTTGCTCAAGTTTAATAATTCATGGCTGACTGAGCTAAGCTGACCTTGGAAAATCCTTGGCTCTGTTTGAAACCCTGCTCTGCTCATTTAGGACGGAGAGAAGTTGTCAAACGGACAAACGTAAACAGTCATGTTCAGTACGTGCACAGCTTCATTTATTAGCTTTTTTTCTGCACTTTTGTTGGGGTAGTCATCACCCAACCATGACATTTCTCACATTTACCAACGTCCCTAAAAAAGCATAATAATCTATAGCATCAGTATGTTTGAATCGACGTGACAGTGAGTCATGCTCCTCTGCTGCCTAGAAAAGCAAGCAACATGCTTTTCAAAAATAACCTCTTCCTGCAGTCACTCCACCCTGATTGATCTGATGTGATCTTCCAGTACAAGTAGGCTGAAACCCAGTTTAGACTGGTGTTTGTGTTGAATTTACATTAGTTTTTTTCTGATTCTCTACAGTTAAGGTAAGGAAACGGGCTCGTGATCCCTATACTGATAAATTTACCAGTCAAATGTGCCTTTCATGCCCATCACTAACATTTAATTTGAGTTTTTAATTCATCAACACGTGTGTGATTGTGTGAGTATCCGGCCTGATTGCTGCTGTTTCTAAAGAAGTTATAAATATAAGTGAAACAAGCATTTTTAGCTGTAGTGCAGATGAGGGTGACTAGAGGTGTGACCACAACACGTATTTGGAGGTCTGTGGTATCGAGCAGGCCTTTAGTTAGAACAATAACTCATATTTTTATTTTCATTTTCTTGTTTGAAAAGCTTTATATACTAAAAGTATTGTCACTTGCATCTGTCAAAATGCAAGTAATTGGTTTCGCTTACGGTACCTTTTCGTGCAGGTGTTTCTATAAATATTGTGTGTTGTAATGAAAATGCTGGCTATTAGAAATGGTTAATTCCCCAGTATATTTCTGTGTTCAGGGCTGTTCTTTGACATTGATTAATGTAGCAGTAGCAAACAAATCTGCTAGCACTTGCAGGGAAAACTTAAAGCTGTACTCTGCTATAAAGGTTAGAACTAGTACAATCTGAGTGTCGAGTGGTGTATCTTTAACACAGTCTGTTTCTACTCATCTCCCCCACACAGGGTAGAGTAGAGGTAAAGAGTGGCTCTCTCAAACCTTGTGTTTATACTGGCTCAATGGTACTTTTAGTCACAGGTATGATTCATCTGCTTGTAGTGAATGATGAGTATTGTGAAGTGAGTGAGTGAGCCCTCTGTTTAACACTTGCATAAGCACACAGCTGCTCTGGAAATGGACCTACAGCCAAACTTGAATGCTATAAATCCATGGATTGTCACTTATGTATCATCTGCTGGAATTACTTTATTATAATTTTTTCTGTTTAATATCTATTTTATATTCATTTTGCTTCCAATGGCTATTAAGTAAACCTGCAGGTATAGCTTAATGTCTACTGTAGAAATGTCAATGGATTTGTTTAGACATTGTGTAAAATGTTTCTGTATTTTTGTCAACATTTTGCGATTGTCATTGCTTTTGTGTGTACAGGTGGTCGGCAGAAAAGAGGAGACTGTGTCTGGGTGAGCATTAAAACACAGCACGCCCACACACAGCAGCCTGGGTACTGCATTCAGGATGATAATCTTATACTGATTTGAATTTCAGCTTGATTTGATTGTATGGAGGGATTTTAATTCCCCAGCTTCACAGTCATATCCAGTCCTTATTGAGTCATGAAGACTCGGAGGTTCCAGGCAGCTATATTAAAAAAAATATTGTCAGGAGGAGTTTGGTTTATGAGCAGTTACTTCCCCTTTGTTAGTGCAGTTTCACCAGCTTCCCACGTAGCCTGCAGTAACTGCATGGCTGCATCGCATCAGTATGAGTATGACTGTATATTATTATATGGTTTAGGCTTTGATAGCAATAAAGAGAAGTGATTTTTTTTTTCTTGGCATTTGAGAACAGGTCTGACTTTGGTTTTGCTTCACTGAATCACAATGTTTCTTAACTGCTATGTTTGAGTACACAACTTGCACTTACTGGCTTTATTCTAACCTTGTTCATTGTCAGCGGTGTGTTAGGCAGTGTAATTGTGATACAGGGTTTGAAGTGCCGTAAACAGGAAGGGCTGGCACTCTCCTATTCCCTCGCCACAGGACAATAAGCCAGACCTGAACAGAGGCAGAACAGCCCATAAAGGGAAGTTTGCTTGTTGTCACTCTTCAGGCTTCATTAGCTGTATGACACATATAGCATCAGTGACAGCTTGCTGACTGGCAAGCGCTGTTGTTATCCAGATGCAGGGATCAGATGGTTCAGAGTAAGGCAGAAGTATACCTGTGATCGTAAGTAGTAACTTTATATTGTTTTCTATCCAGATGAAGGATCAGACATGTTACATTTTTCCAGCACCATTCTTTTTTATGGGTTAAGCATGCCTTGTTTCTCACTGCTTTACTTGTTTTGTAGCTGTGTAATAAAGAACTTTTACTCTTATAGAAAGCTTCAATCTAATGAAAAAGCAGTCAGGTTATGTCTTAGTGATTTTTAGCATACAGAGAATTTTCCTTGACTTGTGCAAAACAATTCAAATGCAACTTTTGCCTGCAGTTCTCTGAAAGGTTGACATATTAGTAATTTATTGTAATATACTATTTGACATTGGATTTTATAGAAATCTCATAATCCTCCTTTTAAAGAACCTATCTTTAATTTAGACAACACTATTATCTAACCCATAGACTATTTATTATTAGTATCCCAGTGGTATCAGTAAAGTATATTTCCATTTCATTTTCTCATGTAATGTAGTGTATGCTTTTTTTGTTTTATATGTGTAAATTGTCACTCTTTGCTATGCTTTAATCACACTACTGTGAATCTCATCTTTGTCATAATTATCTGGCATCTTAAAATAACTCCTTTTTTCATTTTTCCTAAAGTAAACATGATATACGTGTTTCAAGATCAAACATATACATTTGCACTCGAAATAAGATGTATTCAGAATACCTTGTTTAGTATGAGTACTTGGCGAACAATGCAGCCTGTTCATGTATTTTGTGCAGCAATGCAAAAGTGAACCCTCCACATCGTCTTCCAGCATGTTTGGAGTTTGTCAAATACAGTATATGTTTAGGGTGGGGATTGTAAATATGCACTTTTAGCAAGCAAAGATGCAAGTTTGTCTTCTGAGGGTTGCTATGCAACAATAGGGATCTTGGAAGTGAGCTTCAATACATGACTCAAAATAACCACCATATCAGTCTTTCTTTTAGGCAAAATTTGTCTTATTGTCTGGAAAGAAAGAAAATGAATATCTTTTTTTTAACATCTTGTGTTCTAGTGTGACATTGGATCATTTTGCTGTTGTAGCAACTGTCTACTGTTGGCTTTTTTATTGCCTTGACTGATCTTCTGTTATGCATGTAGTGTTTTTTGCTTGCTGAAGTTTCCTTCATCTACAAAACAATTCTGTGAAATCAGATTAGGATTAATTTAAAAGCTGCTAGAATTAAATTGCCTTGCAAAAGTGTTTTAAACTGTCTAGTTGTTGATATATATTTAAAAGTATTCACTTTTCGTAAATTTATATTAAAAAAAGTTAGAAAAGTTATGGATAGTGTGATGTCTTGTTGGTACATAACTATAACTATTATATTATTAATATAATTATAATTGTGTTCTTGCTATAATAGTTGTTATAATATCTCACAAAGTATAATCTGCAAGCCTGCCAAGTGTCTGCTGAGTAAAAGTACATTTCTCCTCCTGATACATTAACTGATTTTGCTGAGTTATCATTTATAAAAATGACTTTAAGTGAGACATCAGCCCTCCGTGCTGGCAAGTGGCAAGTTTAAAGAACGACAGGCCCTATTAAGTTGTTGAAAAGGTCTAAAGCGAACAAGTTTATAAAACTATAAAATGAAATGTATAAATTTGATGTTGTACATATTTGCTCGCTCATCTTCCCTAGTTCTCAAAAACGTATTTTTTTCCCCATCGTATTGTTTATATGTCCGACTTTTAATAATGAAAACAAGGACTTTACATATGTAGGTTTTGCAACCTTATTTTAGGTTCAATAATTTGTTTTTGCTTTGTTTTCTTTTTATTTCTATCAATTTATGTGATCTTAAAAACGTTTCTTGTGGTTGAGTTGCTGGTGTATCACTTTTAATTTTTTAATGGTTCAGGTACACTGAAAGACATAGTAAGACAAGTTTTCAGAGTTTTCTTTTAAAAACTACTCAACACAAAACTGAAACTTGTTTTGTCCCTTGACGTGTGTGATTGTGTGGTTGTACCATGTGCTGTCCTGATGCTCTAAAAAGTCCTAAATCACAAGACCTGTTAGAATAAAACAATAGGAATTATGGAGTTTTGTTTATCCCAGACGATCATGTGAAAATGTGATTAATGACTCTACTTTTCCCCCGTGTTGTTGCAGGTGACCCTCATAGAGTGACAGATGTGTGCCACTGTGGAAAATCATTTGCATCTCCCTGTGGAGGTTTGAGTTCTGGGTCGCTGAGGTAAGTTCATGGGAGTTCAAGTCTCCCTTCAGCTGTTTTATATTTCATTCTTTATTGACACAGTAGCACAAACTAATACTTTATTGAATGCATTGTCAACATTATGGCTGTTTAAATTAATTTCTCTCTCACGTTTGTGCTTTCCACTAAAATATGTGGAGAACAAGGTCAACACAGATAGTAACTTTAATTTACATACCACCAAGAGTTGGAGAAATGTTTGAAGCACATTTTTAACCATTTTTAATGGTCAGCTTTTGAACAACTGGACAGAGAAGTCCAATTTTTTATCACCTGAAGTCTTTTTTTTGACCTTTTAACAAATTCTGAAAAAAATAATGTCCTTTTTTTTCATCACGATTTATTACCATATAATAGGTCAAAATTATTGTATTGTAATCTTCCACTTTCTGGTTTTCACCAAGGGGCAGGTATTATATGGTGTACAACAGGGTTTTGATTAAAGTTTCTACCATAAAGTGATAGAAAAGGTCTCATACCTTTATGTTTGGCTCCAGAGGTTTAAATTAATTTTAGTAAAGTAAACTCATACCTCTGTGTGTACTCATGTCCTTGGAACACATTAGTCAGATTTTTTATTAAGTTGTGCTTAATGTAGTATGTAGTATTTTGATAGATTATTTTGTCCCATGCTGTTGCAGTTCATGGTGATTTTTATTGTTGGCAATATAATTTCCAATCTGCACTCCACCTTCTAAATTCGGATGCAGCCATTTATCTCAATTGTTCTTATTCACAAAATGAACATTTATTGTTGCTGAAAATTTGTCACTGCCTGTAAGTCACTTGACTGCTTGTTCCCATGGTAACTGATAAGCCACCCCTGCTGATGGAGAATTTCCCCTCTGTAAGCCTTGGACAGCTTGACAAGCCAGAGAAAATGAATGAGTCAGCCTTTCATAAAGAGCTGAACAAGCCGAGTAAATGGCAGCCTTTCAATTCACAGACTCAAGATTTAAGTAGCATACTCGCACAAAAAGATTCTTGTAGATCGTATCATCATGTGCTCTGCTTCTCAAAACTATCAGCAAATTGCATATTTTGCTCTGCTAAGCCTCCTTGTAATGTTTTCATCTTTATCTGTACCAAACTGAGTGTTTTGCATAATTTATGATTGATTTGGTTCAGTCTCTAAATACTAAAATGAAATATCTGAGTGCATCTAAACCAGGGGTACTCAATTCAGTCCTACACGGGTACAGTAAATTTGACATGTATTCCTGCTTTAGCACACCTGAATTAAATTAAATTAATCTAACAGCCTATCAAGTTCTGGACAATAACTCAAAAATTAGTCAGTTGTGTTGGAGCAGGGATACTGGGAAAACCTGCTGGATTGCAGTCCTCATAGGACCGAATTGAGTAACCATGATCTAAACTGTTGCAGAGCATGTAGCATGTAAGGAAGGAGGTCCGTGTTAAATATTTGCCTGTAGGCATCAGTCCAGAGTACATTTAACTCACTCGGATTTCTGTTTAATTAAGAAAAGTCTTTTCTGACTTCTGCTAATAATTGACAAGTGAAATAAGAGTACAACCCTGAAAGAGGACATTTACTCAAGTTCCATCACTAGATTTACCCTCAAAGATCAGGCTTGTAGGATAAGATATGATCAGAGTAAGGGAACTCCATCAAATCTGATAAGTTAGATTTCTTTTAACAAGCAGCTCTTATACATTTTGTTTTCACCTCTTCTTACATGAATGAAAGCACGGACAGCATTTTAATTGTGTCCTTTTCTGTGGTTTACTGTAATTCTCAGAGTGAAAAGTCAGACTGTTTAATGAATGATTTACTTTTATTTCACATAACTGATGAAAGGCTTTCCAAACTTTTAGGTGGGAATTTATAAGGTTTTATTTATATCTATACAATTAGAAATTTTGGTTTTCAATCTGTTTTTATCTTGATTCTCATCAATTCCTGACATAAATTTTCTTAGAAAAAACATGTATAGCTACAACACAGACCTTTGTGTAAAAAAAAACAAAAAAACAACAAAATAACCAAACTTTTTAATATCCCAATTAAATGGAGCTGCATCAGATCCTAGTGATCTGGGTTGATCAGATTTCTATCCGAACTTTTACTGAATTTATCCACGTCTGACTGTGAGCTACTTGTCCCAGAAATCGCCCCACACACGTTTATTTTCTCTACGTTTACCTGTAAAATGGTGCGCTGAACCCACAATTCACAGTTTTTTCTTTCTCTTTTTTTGTTTGGTCGCTTCCTGTATTGGGTCCACTTGAAACGGAGCAAGTTCTGTGTTTGTAGACAACAAGTCCACTTTTTTTATTTTTTTTTATCCAAATCAGAATTTGTTTGCACATTCATAAAATCTCCTAAATGAAGTGGACTTTCTTAGAATATGAATAAAGACTGATGCAAATGTTCCCTAAATTACCTTTTTGTTTTCTAATCCAATATTTCACAAACTTTTGACTGGATCTCACAGAAACTGGTCATGTTTGACTTTTCCTCCATTTCAAATATCATTGTTCTAAATCCTTTTTTTCTTGTTTATTATGAGAAGGACAGAGGAAATATGATCATGTCTACCTATTTCAGCCACAAATTGTCATTTTAACCTCACACTATATTCTGCTTTTAGCTTTCCAACTTTTCGGATCAGACAATGTGGAACGATTTTGTATTTTGCAGAGAAGATTTAAAGCTGTATTTTACAACATAGTGGACTTTCTATTTTAGGGATTAAGCCAGGGGTTGCTAGACGTAGAGCTCTACTGGGGCACAGGTCCCATATTATTCAGATCACTTTTTAAAAAATCATATAGTCCTTCTATTTTTATTAAATGAACAAGGTTATGTTCTATCTACTTAAGATACTTCTACTAAGATAACTGCCTTATGTCCTTGCTGCTGTTTTATCATCATATCCCTCACTACTGGCTGGTTTACATGTGTTAACTTGAAATATATCAGAGCGCAGACCTTTTTCCCGGCCTTGGCCTGATAAGAGTTGGGCTTATTTCAAGGTTTTGGGTGATTTTGGGGGAAATCACGCTTTAAAAGAGAGAATTTGCCTAACTTCAGTAGAACAAGCACTTGTGTCTTTGGT
>JBAMHX010000014.1:16755197-16768123 GCA_037177515.1 Pseudomugil tenellus | reverse complement strand
TATATATGTTGTGGGGGAGGATAAAAGCACTATTAGGGAATAGCCCTCCGTGCAGTTTCAGACATAGCATCCTATATGATAATTAGTCTGTTTTGACTCTTCAGTGTTGGTGTCATATGTGCAACTTACATTCATGGTTAATAAAGGTGATGTAAACACCAGCGACCATTGAATCCATTAACTCTGTATCTGTTATCCTACCGATTACAGCATTATAGTGGGAGTATGACACCTGATGAGTTACACTGAAATGTGAATTCATGCTGCATTTTCAAATCTCATCACAGATTAATTTTCCACTGAAATGCTGTTACACAAAATATAAAGGACAGCAAAAAAATAAAAAATAAATACTCCCATGAAAAGCATGCCATTCAGTGGAATGGCTCTAAATTTTCTGATGTTAATAAAACCATTAAAGAATGGGAGAAAACTATATATACCCAGTTCTAGCTGCTATTATCTCTAAATAACCTAGATAACTAACCATAGTTCATGTTATTTTACTCAGACATAAAGGGAAGTTGTTGGAGGCTTATGTTTTACTCTAATAAGTTTGCAGTACTCTAATAAGTTGCAATTATATTTTTACATGCTTGTGTTTTTGTTTTGTGTAGATACAATGGAGAGTGGGAAATGGGTCGAGAAGCACTGGAGGACATTGTGTATCGGGCCCAGCTTGAGCTCTACTCCCAG
The DNA here is from genome assembly GCA_037177515.1 of Pseudomugil tenellus. Lineage (NCBI taxonomy): Eukaryota > Metazoa > Chordata > Actinopteri > Atheriniformes > Pseudomugilidae > Pseudomugil > Pseudomugil tenellus. The sequence continues at coordinate 16,767,427 of JBAMHX010000014.1, read as the reverse complement.
CCTCTCCTGGTAAGACCAACAGCATAGTGTGTATTAAGTTGGGGAAAAAATGCAATCTGATTATTTACAGTTGTGAATTTTCATAGCTAAAATTTTGCTTAGCTGTTTTAAGCTTTTTGGCTTTAGTTGAATACTAGTTTATTATTTTTGGCTTTAGTTGAATACTAGTTTATTATTTTTAGCTTTAGTTGAATACTAGTTTATTATTTTTTGCATCTGTGTTTTATGCCTTCTTCAGCTAGGGAACGCCATGAAGAACTCTCTGCCAGAAAGTGCTCCTGATGAGGCACGGGGGCGCAAGGTGCTCCAGGTGGAGGTGACTCCCACCATCAGCCGTATATCCATCTCAGCAATCACCACTGCGTCTATACGGCGTCACCGCTGGAAGCGAGAGGGTAAGGCTAAAGACTGGAAACAGCAGGACAATGGGCCATCTTGGCCGTAGCATACTGTGAAGTGGGCCGGTCTTCAGTGCAGGAAAGAGAGATCACAGTATGGTTTCTTGTTTATTGTATAACCGAGAGTATGTTGGGCAAGTAATGGGTTAATTTCAGTCATGGTTAAGCTGTAACCTTACATTTTTACATAAAGGGTGCAAGAGGGAACTTTTTGGTCAAAAGTCAAGTCAAAGAGACTTTTCTGAAGTTCGTCCCAACAGGGAAGAGGAAGCATGTTTTTTTTTTCTCAACTGTTTGCACCATTAGTGTCATTGAAATGATGTTTTCATGTCGGTTATTTCTGTAGTCGTGATCGTGTCGCTCACTGCTCCCTATTTCCCTTTTTCTCATTACTTGTGCTTCATAAATACAATAAAGTTTAAGGTTTGTGGTTCAAGAAGATCTTAGCAAAATGGCACCTGTAGATAACCAGTAGACGGACAAACTGATGGGTAGCTCATTTCTTAGATTTCTTTTTTTTTCCTGAATTTTGTACGATACATAAAATGTTTGGCCCGCTGTGCCCAAGATTTGTCCCGCATTGATTGAAGCTTGCTTCTACTAAAGAACCGCCTTTCCTCGTCTGTGTTGTTGACTCCCAGATTGTTTTGACTACTCAACCGCGGCAGAGTTGAGCCTCACCTTCAGTCCTCCTAGCATCGCCCAGCACCATCCTCTCTGGGACCCGGGAGCTAAAGAGGAAAGAGGAGGGCGGCATCACAGCCACCACAGCAGCAGCAGCAGCATCATTCCCCCCATCACACTTGAGGGTAGGGGACAGGGGCGGAGACACAGAGCAGAGAGGGTCTCTGGAGGAGGTGCCCCATCGATCTTCATCTTCCCGACCCTCCTCCTTTTATCCCTCCTCGGCTTGAGGCAGTTAACTCTGCCGCTCCCATTGTTGCTGCCTCTTCACTTCCCCAGAGTATACTAACTCATCCAGTCTATAAGACCCTCAGCCAACAACCCCTCTACTACCAGATCATTGCTTCCGATTGCTGCATTTAAAAGTGGAAGAGTCGCCTATTCTGGGGTTGAAGGAAGTGCGGCTAGCGGCCAGTTTGCATGGGCCTGTTATATCATATTCTCTCTTTTCCTCATCATTCCTTCAACTTCAGACTGCTCCTATTGTCACTCACTGAGCATGTTGACCACCTAGCCTGCAGCTTGACCCTCAATTCTGAGCTTTCTCAACACATCTGATAATTTATTTCATTGGCCTATTTTTTATTATTTATTCTGACAAGGGCTGTAAATAAGTTTTAAAAAGCTGGCATGTATGTCACAGCACCAAATGTTTGGTCTCTCAGGCCAACAGTATCCATCTGCTGCAGCCAGATAGTCCATTTTGTCATTTTGTTGTCCAGGAGCTTCACTCAATGCCAGTCCTGCATCGTTACAATCTTTTGCCACAGCTCAGTGAGTGGGAACGAGCTCTGCATGCACATACCTCTGTAAGCTTCAGCAATTTCTGCAAAAAATTCAACTCTGGGATCTTTAGCATCTCCAATGACAAGGTCAAATGAGCACACCAATAACGCCTGATATTTTCAGAGACAAGCTATTGCATTGCCATGGATGGATGGCTCATCTTGTCTCATTTAAATTCGTCCATTTTCATTCATGACTGATTTGAAATCTTCAGACATCATTCAAAATGAAGATCAGCTGGCATATTTTCGGTGTTTTATTCCCATTCCCATTTATTCCCTTCTTCAAGTGATCTTTCACTTTATTCAGTGCAGCCACGGATGAAATATCCTTTAGTTTTTTTTTTATAATGATTGAACGTATTCAACCAATAAGGAGAAGCCTGTAATTATTTTAATAGAGAATTGATCAGCTGCTGTGAATATGTTTGTGCTATCACTAGATGTTCTCCTGCAGAAACGTATAATATGTTTACACATCCTTTGGTTTGGAGCTGCTTTGCTTTCATATTAGAAATGACTTATGGTTTTGCATGTTTAGACATATTGATTGCATTTGCTTTTGCTACACAATGATTTTCCAACCATACTTTTTTCTGATTATTTATCTTCCCTCTAAACAAAATATAATTTCCCATATTGTTCTCAGTGAAAAATTACATGTGAATGAACTTAACTCGGTAAAGGTTCTCAAGGAGTCCGTTTTACTCTGAACTCTTATTTGTTGGTAAAGTTGCTTGGGTGTTTCTTTGCTTTAAGTTGAGGACTTTTATTTTTTAGGAGTAAAATATGTAAAAATGACATCTCAGTAAAATATTTAAGATGTACCAAAACTACAACAGCCAAAAGAATGATTTATTTTGTTTACTAAAAAACCCAAGAGTAGATTTTGTACTGCAAAAATGCTCGGATTAGCAAATTGCAAAGTAGAAGCTCTAATCTCTGTGTACAAGGAATGAAAAGGAAGTTTATTCTCTTTCTGTTTTAAAGTATCAGGACATAGAAAATTATCTGGTCTCTATCAGGTGTGAAGTTAGGACAAATCTAATTTACTCACTGAGCAAATGAAGAAAAAAAGTGTATGAAACATTAAGCGATCTGTGGCTTGTAGAATATTTTTGTAGAAATAAGTTGAGGAAAATGTTTCCTGTATGATCCAAGACGTTTTCTGCTTTGTTCCGAATCATAGTGTGATCTGGTCATATTAGTACCCTATAAACACCAGGTAATGTTTTTTTTTATTTTTTTTATTATAATTTCTGCTTAAAAGCAAAAATTAAATCTCCATATAGGGCAGGCTTACTCTTCCTAGTCCTACGAGAGCTGTGGGGCCTTGTAGGACCAGAATCTGCAGCAGTTTTTCAGTATATTCCTGCTTCAACAGACCTGAATCAAATTAAATGGATCTAACCGCGTATCAAGTTTTGCACAATGACTTATTAGTATTTGTCAGGTGCGTTGGAGCAGGAAAAATGAAAAACCTGCTGGATTGCGGCTCTCGTAGCACTGAAATGACAAACCCGTCAAACACTGGTTGCATCTGTGTTGGTAGAGCTCATAGTCCAGAGCTATTTATTTGGGGTTTTGGTCTATGATGGCTTGCAGACTGGATCCTTTAGCCTTGTGTTCTGACTGGAGAGCTATCGGTCTGATGAGGTGAAGCGACTCGCCTCAGCACTCTCCACAGATTGGGAGGGCTCATCTCGACTGGCCAACTGTGTGGCCGCTGCGCTGGTGAAGAAGTGAGAGATGGGGCAGGAGAGCATGCTTCTTCTCCTCGTGTTATGTGCATGTCAATCCAGACCTTTTTCTTCTCCGTTTCTTGTTTTGTTTTCCGGTACCTTTTGTGGTTCCCTGGTGTCGAATTCTGCTTGTCCCAACAATGCATGATGGAGAGAGACAGCTGAGCATCTCTTTTTTTCTGTTGACAGGCTTTTACCCTGCTGTCAGTAACACGCTTTTTTTCTTTTGTCTAACAGTTTGTCTTTTTCCCTTCCAGCTTTCGAAGCGAGACTGCAAATGAATTTAACATGTTGTATGATTAATGCCCTCATGCAGATGCTTATTTTAATTCTACATATAAGCTAAACGCTTTAGTGGAAAAGAGAAAAAAGTGATAATAGTCGAATGATGATGTGATGTTTGTTATACTGACAGATATTTCAGCATAATGCAAAGGGTTAAACATATCAGTTTTCTCCATTATTGGACTAAAAATGGAAATAGTTGCCTCTCCACATCTGATACATTTATTACAATATGGATTAATATGTACATGGATTTATATGCATGGTCCCATTCAAATAATTAAATTAAATTAATCAAGTTCAAGTTTCAGTCATGAACAAAGCAATTATCAGCTCGGCCTTTCTTTGGCTTTGCTCACATTTCTTCCTCTACATCATGCTTTGTTTTGTTTATGTGTGTTCACACATGTCCAGATGCTGATGGCATGAGTGGTGGTGAGGATTCCTTCAACGTCAACGACCCAGATGAGGGTTTCTCTTCAGGGGCTTCCAACAGCAGTCAGCCCAGCGGCACCAAGGCTGGCGGCGTTGGGCCGAGGGGCGGCAGCCTGAGCTCGAGCAGTAGCAGCATCAAGAAAGCCATCGCGGCCCGCCTGTCTCGAGACAAGGAGAAAGAGAAGGAAAAGGAGCGCGAAAAGGAAAGAGAGGCAGAGAAACAGGTCGAACTGTCTGCAGATCACCAGACTGCTGAGAGGAAGCGTCATCAGAGGCAGCACTCGCCCCCAGCCAGCATCACATTAGAAGCCATCCACTTAAGTCCCATAAAGAAGCACCTGAGCTTCCCTGCAGGTTCCACACTGGTGCGGACTGGCAGCACGTCCTCCAGCAAGTCCTTTGACTGCATGAGTTTCAACCTGAACGGAGGTGAGGAGGAACGAGGGGAAGCGGCAGGAGGCTCTGACAAGGAAGGAGGGCTTGTAGCGGAAGGCTCCCACCGTCACTCCACCATTAGCCTGAAGGAGGAGCACCTGATTAGGCCAGAGGAGGCCCAGGACCTTCTGTCCCCAGGAGCTCCTCTTACTAAGCAGTCACGCTCCCCTAGCTTCAACATGCAGATCATATCACAGGTTTAATGTGCAGGGAATGGGAGACACACACACACACACACACTTGCATAAAGTTACTTGTAAGAACCTAATGCAGTGTTTCTCTGCAGCAGCTCGACTGACAATGTCTGTGTGTGTCTGTGTGTGTTTATGAGGTAACACAACATTTCAGAAGAGGTTAAAACTTCCCACTGCTCTGACTACAATGGAGCGCGTAAGAGTCCAGCATGTCACTGCGTCCTCTCATCTGACCAAGCTGAGCATTCCACACAAACTCTCCTCAAGAGGAGGAAACATTTCTAAATAATCCCATATTAGCTGTAGGTCACATGTGACATTTGTGATCTTTTGAGTTTAAGACTGAATCAGTCAGTATGAATCAGCAATAACATATAATGTTGCCCATCGTGGAGAGACGTGTGTGTGTATGTGTGTTGGGGGGGGGGGGGGGGATTATTGCTCCTTATCCTTCTTTTCTTCTCTTTCATTCCTGGGCTCAAGTGCAATCATTCTTGCAGATTTTCTTCCTCGTTAAATGCTGTTTTCAATCAGTGATAAATTATTTTTATTAGTTTTTTTAAGTAATTTAAATCCAAAGAAGCTTTTAGTTGTTTTTTTTGTTTGTTTGTTTTTCTTTAGTTGTTTGACAGTTTTTTTAAGGAAATCAGTCAGACCCAAGAGTCAGCCCGCTACCTTTCATTCTGCAGTTCTAACCATTTGTCATGTCATATGTCAAATCAAACCTTTATTTATGATTTAACCAAACTGGAATGTGGTAGAAGTTTGTCTTGCCTCAACTGGGACGAATGTAAAGAAATCCCGACTGTGCAGCTACACGAGAAAAGACTTGTGTGTGATGATGATCTCCGAGCTGAAGCTGGATAGTGTTTAGGAGCTGCAAAGTGCAGCTGTGTGAGACGCTAAAGGCAGTGATTGTATCTTCAGTTGGATTTCAATCCATTTCTTGGATCCTTCCATCTAAAAGCAATGCTGGTGTGTTTCTTGTTCTTGTTGGGCTGTGGTCTTTATCAGTTTGTATGTGTCAGGTCAAAACTGGTTATTTGGGGCCCTCTGGAGGCTTGGGATAGCCCTTGCACATCATTAGTCTCCATGGCGATGAGTTTTCATTCTGACTGGATGTTCATAAAAGGCTTTGTTCTACCTCAGTATGTGTTCACCTGCCTCTCAGATACTGGTCTCCCATTCAGAAGCAGAAAGCTCTCTTTGGTTTGAAACTGGATAATTATTTTCCCACAGAAACTGCAACAACACTAAAATCTGAGGATATGTGGAAGAATTTCAGGTTAGTTACTGTAGTCCAGCTGCAATACAGGTCACAAACTCATTTCAGGTTTGGCTTTTTTCTTCCTTTTTTTTAATTTCCTTTCTTAATTCAAGCAACCACACGTTAGTTTTAACACCCCAGAATGGCCTAGTCAACTTTTTTTTCTTTAATGTTATGATTTTTAAGTGCATTTTTTTATCCTCATGTGCATGGAGTTCTTCTCTGCTGTGAAATGCCTGCATTTGCGCACAGTGCTGTCTAGCCTTGTGTAGCGCTCCCGACCCAGGCTGAATGATCGACGTGCTTGTCTGCATGTTTAGTGCCCTGCGAAGCACCGCTGTTTCAAATGTACAAGCCAAACCCGAGTCTTGCCCCCAACTTAGCCAGATGTGCCATTACACATCCTCTCCTTAAGGATCTTTACTATTTTATTTTCTTATTCTTTTGCCCGGATGTCTTATTTAAAATGCCTATTTTTTCAGTTTACAGATCTTATTTCAAAGCTAGGAGACAGAATAAGAGGATGTCAAGACAACTGGCTCAATGTGCCCTTAGATGCCCCTTTTTTTTTTCTTAGTTTGTTTTGGGCGCCTAAAATTTCTTTCAGTTGTGTACGTCACTATGTGCTTTTTACAATTGTAACTTTAGCTTTGCTGGTCTCCTGTAAAAGCAGTATATTATGCATCTGGTTACTATAGTTGTCAGCTTTTCTATTGCTCACGTGGATTAGGATGAATGATTGTGTTTAAAGAAAAAGTCAGTTCAGCGTGCAGTGAAATCCCACACACTCATGCTCCTGCTGTGCTTGAAGCCCTCGCAGCTGCTGGTCCTTGTCCTGAGCGATCCCGTGTGTGTTTTGGCCTTAAACATTTCAGGACTAAAAGCCTCGTTTGCTGGCTCTTTGGCCTCTTCATCCTCCTGCTGGACTGAACTATGGATAAAGAAGAGGAGCACAACTAGTTCATGCTCTCACCTGCTCCAGTCTGCTGTCGTCCCTGTGATGTGTGGCTCCCAGTGAGCCGTGTTCCATTTGCTGTATTTTGCTGTCAGTCGAGTAGCATCTCTTTGCTGTTTTTAAACATGGTGACGTGTTAATGTCATTAACGAGTATCCGAACCGAGGTTACCAGCAGCTAAGTTGGTACTGTATGTTGACTTAGAGTTAAAAAAAAATCCTCCATTGTGTGGTGTTATTTGCATGTTATCAGGGCGGGAAAGGAACAACAGCCTGTGATTGTCTGAGCTCGTCCATGCTGGCAGAATTATAAGCTTAATAGTCACTGATAAATCCTCTTTCATCTCAAATAAAACCTCATTTTAGTGAAAACGTTTTACAGGGTTTGTGCATGGTCAATCAGCGTGGCTGGTGAAAGTTCATTTCCCGTCCTGCATGTGATAACTGTGGGCTTTGTTTTCATACAGTATGATGCACTTTAATCCATCCACCACTCTAAAGCTAGTTATCGAAATGACATATATAGATGTGCAAATGTGTATACACTCAGTGCAGGGTTTTAGTCTATTTAAAGTAGTACTTCTATGGGATGTCACATCCAACACAAGGCTATTTTTGTTAACATTCTAAGGGTACAGCTTTTTTTTTTTTTTCAAAACCAAAAAAAAAAAAAATACATACAAATATACAAAGTAGGTTTGGAAGGCCTCAGGAGTTTCTTGAAAAGCCACATTTTTAAGATGGCAGCACCAAAATGATTTCTGTTATACACCAGAATTGATTCTATGCAACATTTCCCCCCATTTTCACATATTTTTTTCAATTAATTTTGTGTCGATGGGAGGGGGACACAAGCATTTCAGCTGATTTTAAAAAGGTGCCGTGCCTCAGCAGCGTCCCCTGTTGAGTGATTCTGCTTGTACACTCTGCTGTGGCGCTGCAGAGCAAAGGACTTCTCTTGTGTGGGTGAAAGGAGGACCATTCATTTGTCTTGTGACCCCCCTCCCCCCATCAGAGAGAAAGCCACACCTTGACTTTTGGTGCATGTGGAGCCCTCCTGTCAGGTTGCTGCTCTGTGGCTCGTTGGTGTATGAGATATAAACAGATTAGCAATGATGAATCTAATCTTATGCCTCAAGGGAAGCTGCTGGATGAGAACACTGTACTAATGATGTGTAAATGGAGAGAGAGACTTATTTTAAATCTTGTAAATAAAAAATGTACAAAGCAAGATAATTATAAAAACTGAAGATAAGTCTGAGATGTAGAGAAATTAATCTGTATATTGTTGAATAAATATCGTGCCGTAAAGGACCAGTTTGTGTCTGCTTTGTGGGTGAGTGCTTAAGCATGATTGTCAGTCGCTTTACATTTTCCACTTTTTTTTACCTGAACATAAATAAGTGGAAGACTTAAAGTGAAAAAAAAAAAATAGCTGTTTATTTTTGGTCATTTTGGTCAAGATTGTTGCTTTTAAAGCTGTTTAGTTATTTAATCAACAAGAAATGTATAAATGTGTAATGCCACATTTCCTGTCAAGGACGAGGAGGTTGTGTTCTTGATTTAAGAAGAGTATGAATGTATTAAATAAAGAATAACAGGACTGAACAAAGTTAAACATTAAAACATGGAGTGAGACAATACATGAAAGACAGGACAGACAAAGATACAAGGTTCTCACCCAGGGAGAATCTTTCCAGAGATCTGTTGTCGGATAGAAGTCCAAACCAATTCTGATCAGTCACTTGGAGACACCTTCGTTTAAAGACTTTGATTGTGTGCGTCACAAAAGAGTCACAGAGACACTGTTCTGTTACAAAATTTAAATTTCTGCCATGATGGGAAGGACACAACTCAGACAGATGGTTCTCTTTCAACATTCGTTTTGTATCTCACTATGGGACAAGCCCCCAGACGCCATATTGCATTATGCCAGTCTTGGCTGGCAGACAGCAGTCACGTCTGCTCCCAGGGGAGGAGCTTTCTCCGACTATAAGAGCCTGATGTGGCCATCTTACTTTAGTCTAACATTTCTTCTCGCTCCCAGAAACAACTTCTCAGAAGGCAAGTGTAGCTAGCAGGATAGCATTACTGTTCCCACAGCGAGCTAACCACTCGGTCGATGAACGCTACCTGTAGTTGCACAGCTATCTGAGAACCCAGCTAGGCTGTCACCAAACAGTAGCTGCTGTAGCTAGTCACCATACTAGCTGCAAACCGCTACATCCTTTACTGGAGCAAACTGAAACAGAGCTCGGATTTTTTTCCTCACCATGGAAAAAGAAAAGCTACCGACAAAGTTGTGCACATGTGGTAACAAAAACATGGGGGCAGACACCCACGCTGTTTGTACTTTGTGTTTGGGGCTGCAACATGCCCAGGACGCAGTAGCATCCCCGGCTAATTGCGAGCGCTGTGCATGTCTCTCTCTCTCAAAACCCGGAGACGCAGACTAGCACGCCAAACTAGCCTGACTTCGATGGACCAGGTGATGGGGGCAACCATCCCCCCACCACGGGAACTAACTAAGAGCACCCAGGGAGACACCATTCCTGCAGGTGTAAGCTGGGGCGACCAGCTAGATGCTGTCACTCCACTAACCAACGTTGACGAGAAGAGCTCTGCTCACTGGAGCTTGGTGGCTTTGCGAAGTCTGACTCTGGGGACAAGCTCTGGGGACCTCAAACCCTTTTCTGTACCCGGCGGCCACGGGTGGCAACAGCAGCGGCTCTCCAAACCCAACTGTGACGGTGGACCTGCAGGATATCTGCAGAAGAGCAGCTGCAAAGCTGGGCATCGAGTGGCCGGAAACCCGCACGGAGAACCCCACATTCCGTTACGAGGGAAAAAGGCTCCCGCAAGCAAAATCTTCAACAAGACAGTTGCTGCCGGGTTTTCCAGAATGCCTGGAGGAAGCAACCCGGTCCCGGAGTAATCCTCTGTCCGCCAAAAACCCCGTACAGGGTGGATCGGCGCTCCACTGAGCCAACGTGGAGGAAAAAGGTTTTTTCCCACCTGCGTCCTGTCGAAGTCCACCATGACACTGCAGGCCGCACCCTGCCGTCTAAAGCAGATTTTTTTCAGGTCGTTCATAATGGAGAAAGGTTACAAATTGGTGGCAATGTCGGTGAAAGCATTAAATGCGTCATCACTGCTCCCTGCCTACCAGGCTGAAATACAGGAAGAGATTTCGACCACACCGACCCCAGACCTGTGGGAAGAGAAGTGGATGGTCATGGACATCTGTATGTGTCTCCACAGGTGCGCTGTCCATGCCTCTGGAAGAGCCATGGCCCTGATGGTCGCTCAAGAGAGAGCCAGATGGCTGAATCTGTCTAGTCTGTCTCAAAAGGAGAAGATGCAGCTCCTCGTGGCCACAATGCTGAAACGCTGCGAGGAGAAGGAGCAAGAGGGTGAAGCACTACAGCTCTGCCTGCCCAGGAAAGTGCCACCCCCTTCTTTCACTGCACCCCGGCAGACTTTCAAGCTACTGCTCGGCCAGCTTATCACATAGGCAAACGTCAGCCTCATCCACAGCAAAGCGACTGCAGCCACGAAAAGCCATCTGAGCTGAAGGGTGTGTGGGCCAAAAAGCCTTTTGCCCCCAGCGCGACATCGGGGAACAATCCGCTGCTCAAGTCACTCTGGGTGTCAAGAAAAAGAGACGCGCAACCTAGAGCGCAGCCTCTGGGGAGGGAAAACGGGCTCAGCCAGACACCTACCGTCCAAGAAACGTTCTGTTCATGTCGGAAGTTCTGAGGGTATGTTCCAAGCTATGCAAAAGATGTTCAGAGACTGTGCCGGTGCAAACCGTTCACAGCCGCGCAAAGAGGATGAAGATCGGACCTGCAAAGAGCCAGGAGAGCCAGAGCTGAATCAGACAGACAAACGTAAGTGCTTGAGCTCACACCAGTGCCCAAACACAAACATTCCCTCCCTCCTTTCCAATGTGTTTATTAAAACTTTGTCCCGGTGCGCAGCCAGTAAAAGAGCAAAGGGCTGTGCGGCTTCACATGACCCCGCAAGAGGGTCCCCTTGCTCCAGTAAGGAACCTGCAGGCCAGCTCTCACTCCAACAAGAGCGAAGTGAGTGGGGCTGGAGATCAGCTGGGGTTAAAAGGTGTGTAAATCAAACGCTCCTCTTTCTGCTGTCGGAAAAAGCTCTGCATTGGCAGGAGTGTGGGGGATGATAAAGACTGTACCCAGAGGTTACAGGCTCTAGTTTGCCTCCATCCCACCCCGTTTCAAGGGGTCCTGCTCTTGCAGGCCCGGCGAGGAAAGGTTCATATTTTGCAGGAGGGAATTGTCACTTTGCAGAAGAAAAGAGCCATTCAGCTTGTGCCACCAGAGCAGTTTTCATTCCAGATATTTTCTTGTCCCAAGGAAGGATGGGGGTCTGAGACCAATACTAGATTTGTGTGCTCTGAACAGGTGCTTGAGACAGTACACGCCCAGAATGTTGACACATGCAGCTCTACTTCGGTTTGCACGTCCAGGATTCTGGCTAGTCTCCATAGACTTGAAGGACGCTTATTTTCACATCCCTATTTACCCCCAGAAAGTATCGTAGTATTTGCCTTCCAGGGGAAGTACTACGACTATCTGGTGCTGTCGTTCGGCCTTTCTCTAAGTCCGCAGGTGTTTGAAAAATCCACCGAGGCCGCTAGTTGCTATTCCACTAGGCCGCCTGCACATGTGTCTTTTCCAGCAGTGGGTTGCGTCACTCAAACTGAGCCCAACGCGGCACGGTTACCGTCGAGTGCTGATCTCTCTGTCATGTATACTGACTTTACACAGGAACCGTGCTGACAAGGAAGGTTGTAACCAAAGATGCTTCCATGTCCGGCTGGGGTGCCACACATTAAGGCAGAACAGTGAACGGAACATGGAGCCCACAGATGCAGTCAGTTCACATAAAATGTCTGGAGCTCCTGGCAGTCTCTTAGGCACTGAGCTTTTCTGAGCATAAAGTCCATGATATCCGCTAGTGTAGGTGTTGCTTTACTTACTGTCTGAAGTTGTTCATAGTTGTTTGTCCACAAAGTTCTGATT
>JBAMHX010000014.1:16700200-16714206 GCA_037177515.1 Pseudomugil tenellus | reverse complement strand
TCTTTCTGTCTGTGTTTCTTTCTCTGCATTTTACAGTCTCTTTTTCGAACCTCAGAGGAACAGCCAGGATGTCCTTGATCATCGCCGCAATCCCTTTCGGAAAGTCCTGTAAATAAATGACTATGTAAATAAACCTGGAGCCCCTCTTGTTCACGCACAGACATTATTAATGGGATTCTGTTCACCTTGGCGATTGATGGAAGCAAGCAAGAAGTTTCTCTCAGTGTCAGGAAACGGACTAAGAAGCCAAAAGGCATCAGATTTTCTGTCAGGTTGTGCTGAGATGATTGTAGAGTTTCAGTTTTGTATGGTTGTGTGTTAGTGTGCGTGCTCCCGCCCTGCTGACCGCATCCACCCCACTGTGGCACATGTCAGAAACCTAGTTCTGAGAATTGTCTGCGAGGTGGAATTACAGCGTCGGCCTGTGCTCGCACAGCTCGTTTGTCTGCTTTGGAAGAGATGGATTTATTGGATACCTGAGAGAGCATTCTCTCCTTCCCTGCACTCTCAGCAGCCTGCTTAGACACAGATCTGCATTATAGATGAAGTCTGGCAGCCGCCACACTCTCACAGCGGTCAGGTTACCCCCAGTGGATCATACACATGCAGTACATGCATCTGCACAAACATGCAGAGGGCGTTTGTGTGGACCAGAGGCTTTTAGATGCTTTGTACTGTAGCTATGAGTCTTTCCAGTTTGAGTCCTGGCTATTACTTCTTTCACTCTCTTACACCACTTTCATGTATCTAAAAAGTAGAATGCACCACATGTGATGAAAGCATCTTCTTGGGTGTGGTATCCAGTCAGGATGTTGTAGTATTTAAAACAAACCTATCTGCAATAGAGTCAGGTGTAAAGACTATTTTCACACAAGCCAAGAAGAATCATGTCATCGCTTTCTTAAAAAGAAAGCCGATAACAGGTGTTTTGTTTTTTAATTCATCTACTTGAGTCCTCTTTTTGTAAAACCTCAATAACACAGAGCCAACTTGCATTTCTCCCTCAGACTCGTCCCTCATTGACTTTGATTTTCAGTTTCTAATTGCACCCTTTGTCTCTGTGTCCCGTACTGTTTTCTTCTACCTTATCAAACTTGATTGGAAAGCTGAGGTCAAGTTCTCATGGGTTCACAGGGAGACCGCTTTTATTTAATACAGTCATTGATTAACTGCTTGCTGCTTTTTGTCTTTGGCTGAAATGTGAGAAGTGTATATATTACCTTCTGTTTCTATGAAAAGTCAGCATGTGCCACACTGGCTGAACAGTTATGCTGCAGTGAAAGTCAATTTGAGTATTTTGGATTTTGGCAACTTTTAGTCATTGCTGGAAAAAGACATCTTGCCACATCACATTAGCTACTCATCAATATACCTCACACACATGCATTATGTAACTAAAGTTAAGTCAAAGTGTCTGTAAAAGACTATTGATAGTAGATGGTTCACAGTTTCATAGTAAAGCTCTGTGATGTGCATTTTATTCTAAACTTGTATGTTTTCTAGATAATGAGTTGTTACATCTGTTTTTGTTCGTATAAAAGTCTGTCATCATCTTATATCTCTGCTGCTCATTCTCTCCACTAAAAATGTCCTGATAGTAAATCCTGAAGTAACTGTTAAGAGTTAAAGGTCAAGTAGGTAGACAAAATGAGATCTACTCGAGGTGTACCTATGATCTTTTTATGAGCATTCAGCTTGGTATCATGGTTGTTCTGTTATCACATAATCACGCTTCTTTACCTGGGTTAGCAGATAATACCTGAGTCAGTGTCCCGTGACAGAGTGGTAGGTGGAGCTTCAGTTGTTTATTATCACTTAAAGTCCATTCATGTGCACCCTTTTGTTATAGATGAACAGGTTTAGTTGGACTGATCTGTGTTTGAAAGCTTTTTATTTAAACTTTACACTTAAAATGTTATTAGGTGAGATTAAGTGACCTGGTTTTAGCTTCTCTGACATCCTTACAGATGTATCGGTAATCAATACAAAACACAAATGAGCAGTTACACAATTTACCAGTGTTTTCATGACTCAGAGGTGTTTTGTGTAACTTTGATGGGAAGATTTTTTATATTGATTCTGGAAGTTGAAAAAACAAAAGAACTGCTGCAGATGTGTGTTTGCCATCACCGAGGCGGTGTCTATGGCTGGCACTGCTGTTTAAGCAGGGTGAACGAACTGTGTGTGCCAGATGTCTTGCTCTCAGCAGTCCTAATTCACAGTGCAACCTTAATCCTTTCTATACTGTTACTGCTTGTCAGAGATGATAGAAAAAGCCTCAGTTCTAGGTGTGTGTGTGTGAGTGTGTGAGTGAGTGAGTGAGTGAGTGAGTGAGTGTGAGAGAGAGAGAGAGAGAATGGTTTAGTCCAACTGTTTGCCATAAGTTTCCCAGAATAGTTTCTATTTACTCTCTAATGTCATTTTGTTTCTCATGCACTGACTACAATCTCTCTGACATCCTCCTCTCGGCAGTGTTTGCACTCCATATCTAAAAATAATAATAGTTAATGTAATCCCTCTCAATCCCTGATCTATGAGAGGAAATGAGAGGATTGTGTTTCACTTTGTGGAGCTAATAGGGTCCTATAATGACTATAGTTGTAATCATGCACATGTTTTATTAGAGATGACTACAGTGGATCTTCCAAATAGATTAACTGTTAATTATTAACTATTTATTTTATCATTTCCTTTAACAGATCAATTTCTTTTTTATGTCCCTCTTCTTGATCTGCAGGTGATTTTCAGCATTCAGAAAAACCGGTACGTTAGGACCTGTACCCCTCCTCATCACTGGGCAGCCTGTGCACATGCATGACACCATGGGTAGCTCCCCAGAGGTGCTGTCATGGACTTCCTGCCCCAGTCTGTTGGTGGGGAAGCTGAAAGAGGAGCTCAAGCTCACGGTGGTCGGGGACGCCATGAAGAAATCCAGCTCACCTAATTCCCAACCCCAACCTCCTCAGGCCCCTCTCTCTAATTTACCTCCTCAGATTATCACAGACCTAGCTCCCCCGTCACACCTGCCTGTTCCCCTGCAGACACCTGGCCAGGATGAAGACTCTGTTTTGGGGGGTATCAGCCCAGCAAACGCAGCTTTGAGCGTGGACTCGACGCGAAGTGAAGGCGGACACTTTGACAACAGCGTGCTGCAGCTGCAGGAGCAGGATCAGGAGGAAGCGGGGTCACCAGCATCCTGTGAGCACGGCGGGTGCGGCAGTGGCATGGATGAGCAGATGGGAGAGGGGGACTGTCCTGTGGACCACAGTGGAGAGGGGAGGCCAACCCACCCACACCCTGATGACATCAAGCTCCACTTCCAAAGAGCAGGTCCCGGTTCAGGAGGCTTCTTGGAGGGCTTATTTGGCTGTCTTCGACCTGTCTGGAACATTATAGGGAAGACATACTCGACAGAGTACAAGCTACAACAGCAAGGTTAGTTCTGGCTTTCCGCGTGCTATCAGTGCAACACACTGCAATCTGTGTTCCAGTTGAAATGCACTTGTTTGTTTTAAGCCTCCCGAGAAATAAACATTTCCCCAACGTTCCCAGGAACTGTCGTTAGGATATTTTCAAGCTTCGGTGTATTGCTGTTGTGAGTGTACACAGCTGTCAGCTCGTTTTGAGGTCATGGTAAAGGTAGACTCACCTTGCTGCTGGGTTGCACATTCAGACTGGACATGCAGGCAGCAGATGATGCAAGTTGAGGTCAGACAGAACTAGGTCGAGACGCTCTGCACTGGCTGCAAAGCAGCATAGCTTTTTCTCTAATGTTTCCAAAAGCAATTAAGAGACCAGCATGTGACTCACTAAATACAGATTAATACACAAGTTAAGGTTTGATTTTATTTTTCATAGCAGAGTAATTTGATTATTTGTGCTCACTGTGTTTTTTTCACTTTTGAAATATTAAGTGTTTTGTATGTAGTTTATTTTCCCCTTAAGGACATAATTTCTGTTTGTAAGGAAACTGTACGAAGTTTTCATTTGGGGGTTACTTTTCTCCCTGCCCAGACAAACAGGATTTGACATGTAAATTACCGAGCTGTACAGATGCTTTTAGGCAGATTTTGTTACCTTAATGGAGCGGCAGGCTTGTAGTCGTGTCCTCTTGTTTCCAGCCTCGTGCCAAGCTTATTTATCAGAGTGCTGTGCTTGTATTTTTCTGGCGGAGACTTAAGAATATACTGAACATGTTCTAACTGCAAAGAAAATGTCATAGCACAAACAATAAGACTCCAACTAAGCAAATTCAGACAATTGATTAGGTTTTTTTGTGGAGTTGTTGCAGTGTCTGTGTATGATGTGTCTCATTGCAGATATGTGGGAGGTTCCGTTTGAGGAGATTTCAGAGCTGCAGTGGCTTGGTAGCGGTGCACAAGGAGCTGTCTTCTTGGGCAAGTTTCGCTCTGAGGAGGTTGCCATCAAGAAGGTGCGAGAACAGAAAGAGACTGACATCAAACACCTGCGAAAACTCAAGCATCCCAACATAATCAGCTTCAAGTAAGAATGCAAGCACATCCTCTGAGTGCTGCCTTATTCTAGTGGTCCTTTAAGTGCGCCTGCATGAACACATTTCCCATCTTTTTATTTTTTATCTATCTCAGAGGTGTGTGCACCCAGGCACCTTGTTACTGCATCATTATGGAGTATTGTGCCCAGGGTCAGCTCTATGAAGTTCTAAGGGCAGGGAGGAAAGTAACCCCCAGGCTGCTGGTAGACTGGGCTACGGGCATCGCCAGCGGCATGAACTATCTACACCTGCACAAGATTATCCACAGAGATCTTAAGTCTCCCAAGTGAGTCACCTTTTTGTCACATAATACTTCATTGATTTTCTTCACTTCATTAAAGTTGTTACTCCTCTGTTTGCAAGCTTTTTTTTACCCTGATGGATCAGTAAAGTCAGTCCGCCACTTACAAATGCGCGCAGAAAAATGCAGAAATAGAACTGAATAATATTGAAAGTGCTGCATTGTGTAAAGCAAACTCATTTCCTCATGACTTATGGGAAAATATTGTATACTTTCCTGTTGTTTGATTGTTATTTATCAGCATATGGAAGCCATGGTCACGCTCATAAAGCTGATCTGTAAAGCTCGATGGACCAGCTCAGCGACTTTATTTAAAATGCCTAGGTCACAGCAGCAGCCACAATTCAGCCTTTCAGCTTTAGATGGTGGAACATTAAGTCAAATGCCATCCATAAAGTTAATAAAAGCAGTTTGTCTCAGAGTTGGAGTAAGACAAAGTATTCGGTCTCATCCTGATTTTCCTGTCTCTGCAGTTCTGTTTCTGTTTCACTGTTTCTCTAATCAATATCATCATGCTGCAGCAGCACTGCCAAACACTGTATTAGTCAGCAAAATGATAGCAGGCTGAATGTGCTGGAAAGGTCAGACTCATTTTTCTAATGTGATTAATCAGAGATGCACTTTTGTTTTAAAAAAATGGCAGAGTATGTCACAAAAAAGAGAAACTCCTGTTTAAAACCAGTAGAATGCCAATACAGAAGATTAATAATAATTCATCCCGGATCCTCGTTAACTTTCCCTGATTTTTGCTTGATCAAATAAATCCACATGATACTAAGAAGTTACAATGTTTCCTTGTGTGTTTTTAGTGTTTTGGTCACCCACAACGACACTGTGAAAATTTCTGACTTTGGAACATCCAAAGAGCTCAGTGACAAAAGTACAAAGATGTCTTTTGCGGGAACGGTGGCGTGGATGGCCCCGGAGGTTATAAGAAATGAACCTGTGTCTGAAAAAGTAGACATTTGGTGAGTACTAACTTAGCACATATGTAATTTACAGTTATTAAACATTTAAGCATTATGCTGAACATTGTTATACATCTCATCTATGTGGTTTAAATGTAATTCTTATGGTGGTTCTTATGGTTGTGATGGGACCTGTCCGTCTTGTCTGTCGCAGGTCGTTTGGAGTTGTGTTGTGGGAACTGCTCACAGGAGAAATTCCCTACAAAGACGTGGACTCCTCTGCCATCATTTGGGGTGTTGGCAGCAACAGTCTTCATCTTCCTGTTCCCTCCACCTGCCCAGATGGGTTTAAAATCCTCATGAAGCAAACATGGTGAGTATGGACCAAAGTTTACAAACAACTACATCAATTTAAAAATCTTTAATTGAGTTCAGTATTAGTTATACATTCCTAATTATTCTCTTTAATACCAGGCAAGGCAAACCCAGGAATAGGCCTTCGTTTCGACAGATTCTCCTACATCTCGACATTGCCTCTGCTGATGTTCTAGGAACTCCACAAGAGACCTACTTTAAGTCTCAGGTTGGGAAAGTTACAGAAAAATATAAACCTGTTGACATACACATCACTTCTCAAGTCATTTGTTATTTCCATCTATTCACATAAAGTTAAGATTACTTTCTTTGCCATAAGATTGACTGTTAAAAAGATAAAAAAAAAATTTACAGGCGGAGTGGAGGGAGGAGGTGAAGAAGCATTTTGAGAAGATCAAAAGTGAAGGCACTTGCATCCACAGGCTGGATGAGGAGCTGATCCGACGCAGGAGGGATGAACTCAGGTATATTGGCAAGATAGAGATGAAAATAACTCTCCCGCAGTTAAAAAGCAATGAGTTTTTATTTCATTTGGCTTTTCTGGACCCCTTCAGGCATGCACTGGACATCCGGGAGCACTATGAGAGGAAACTGGAAAGAGCCAACAACCTCTATATGGAGCTTAGTGCCATCATGCTGCAGCTGGAGGTCCGAGAGAAGGAATTAATGAAGTATGTATATATGTCACACATTATCGCTTTGCTTCACTGTTATCATGTAACAAATATTTTAGATGGTTACTGGATGCTGATTGGCTTCAGCTTTACCAGGAAATATTGATTAATATTTTAGTCAAATCTTAATTTTTGTCTTCAACATTTGTTTTTGCATTTTAGATCATACTTCAAAAGCTCATTTTAGCTCCACTACATCTGATTTAACTTGTCATAATGTCCTTCTCCTTCTAAATTCTCTGTTTTCTTTTCTGTATTTTATTCCACGAGGTCACATCATTAATATCCTATGTACTGATAAACATGTATACATGTGGCTTTTCATAACAGACTTGTTTTTTCTCCCAGCATTTTGAGAAACTTCTTTCAATGTCTGAGGAAGTGGAGAAAAAAATCTATTTTAATTTCTGAAGGAAAATTATAAATAATCTGTGTGTGAGTGGAACTGATGTTTCCTCAGTCATACAAAACCAAAATAATTCTGCTGTTGATGTAGGAGAGAACAAGCCGTGGAGAAGAAATACCCTGGAACATACAAACGTCACCTGGTCCGACCCATCGTCCGGTCCAATGCTGTTGAGAAGCTCATCAAGAAGAAAGGAAGCATTTCCCACAAACCTGGGATGCCATCAGCTAAAAGGTCTGCACATTAGCCAACCAGTCGGTTCTTCCTGTAGCAGCACTTCATATAGATTAAATTAAAAGTTTTAAGAAACAAACATTGTTTCTTTGCTCATTACACAGAAAAATGGTAGAAAGAGGTTGATGTTCAGTCTGAGTGTAGGCTAACACTACTCTGTTTTAAACAAAACTGAAGGTGGAAACCTTTTGCATTTCTATGCGCCCATAAAGACAGGACATATACTGTATATTGTGTGTCCAGTGTTAAGCTATGCAGCATTTACTGGTTAGAAATGCAGCATGGCTGGGATAGTGGTTTCATACTGCCAGACTCATGGCACTGTCATTTTTTAAAATGTGTGATTTCACATTTAGAAGGAAGTGCAGTTCCCATGTATCCATCACTTTCTTGGAGGATAATCGTTCCCATGATTCAGTGCGTACATTAAGCGGAAGTCAGTTTCCCCTTCCATCTATGTTAGCAATAATGGTTTAAAACATAATATAACTTCAGAAAAATCTTTAAAATATCATGTCCATTACTCAAACAACGGCCAAATCTCAAAGATGGATACATGAGTCGCATTATTTCTCAAAAGAAGACCGAACAGAGAGTGTGCCCCATCCGTCTACTCTAACTGAATGGGTAGATGACATGAAGCAGTAACCCGACGTTAGCTACGTTGTCATAAATTACTTTGTTTTTAGTAAAGGTGTCGAGAGAGATGAACTCTGTAAATGTAAAGGCGATGCGAGGCATTGTTGTGAAATCACCTCATCCCCCTGCATCATCTTGAGTGACTTTATGGTCTTAACATGCTCCATTCATAAAATCTGAGTTTACCTGAGCTGTGTAAGTATCCAACAACAGCACATGTCGCCCCCAAAGACAGTTGTTTGAATATATGAAATCAAATCGCACTTCTAAAATAGACCTTTATGCATGGTTGTTAGCGAAGACCGGAAGTGAACAACTGAGCTTCCTGGGGGAGCAGGTGTCATGGCGACACCTGGTGTCATAATAGAAAAGTGGTGGATAAAGGGTACTTTTGGTCTTACCAGGTTATATCAGGAGTGTTGTAATCATTTTTTTAATTTTAGTTTATTTAAAGTAATATTTCATTGATCATGAAGTAACATGTCTTCATGATTAATCCAAAGTGTTTAAATGAAATTAAACTTAAAAGAAGTTAGCTGGCTTTCTGTTTTGTAGACACAAACATGAGGGATGTCTAGTTAGTGTGTAGAACTTTGTCATATGCCTGTATGTGATGTATAAAGCAATGTTATTACAAAATGATAATATTTACAAAAAAGAACAATATATAGAACATAATGGGAAGGAATAAATTTTATTTATACTGCTGAATGCATTTCTTTCAGGCCAGACTTGCTCCGCTCTGAAGGAATCCCCAGCATTGATCCTCTCCCCACTCCCTCACCACTGTCAGCCAGCCCGAAGGTCTCCACACCCCCTGGCAAAACCCGCTACAGAAGCAAGCCTCGCCACCGGCGCGCCAACAGCAAAGGCAGCCACAGCGAGTTCCCTGCGGTGCTGAAAGCTGTTGCTGGGGCTCCAGAAGACACCCAGTCTTTGCAGGAGCAAACCTTTCACCACCACCACCACCATCATCACCACACACCAGCTGAGGGACAGTTCCTCCCCTTGAAGGGTCGCGAAGAGGCTGTTGTGAATTGTGCCAACAACTTGCGGTACTTTGGCCCGGCTGCTGCCCTCCGCAGCCCTCAGACTGACCACATGCAGCGCCGCGTCTCTGGCTCCAGCCCTGATCTCATTTCCACTGCTATGGATGCAGACACACGGCAGCGGACTTCATCCATCAGCTCCAATCCCGCATCAGGCGCTGGTGCTGGTTCTTTATGCCCTTGCTGCCAGGCTCACCCTTTTCCCGGCTGCTTGCACTGTCAGGAGACCCCTCCCATACTAAACCACCCTGAGTTACCACACTACTCCCTGCTCAACACCCAAGAAAGCACCCAATCTTCTTTGGGGGCACCCAACCAACATACAACCACAGATAGAGAAGATGCAAAGAAGACGGAGATACAGCAACAAGATCCCGCTCAGCACACCCTGCCCTCTGCTCTTCCACGCACCCTCAGGCCACTCAGAAAGGTGTGTGTGCGATTTGCGTATGTGTTAAGTAAACTTTCTTCTAGATTTACAGTTCGTTCTGCTGCTCTTTCAGGGTGGCGATGAGTCATCTGAAGAGGAAGAGGGAGAGGTGGATAGTGAAGTGGAGTTTCCACGGAGACAGAGGTAAAATTAAGTGGCTCATTTAATTTGCAAACCTGACCTTTAATGTGTTGTAACACTTGTAACTCGCGCGGTCTTACAAAAGCAAACTAGACTTTCCGGGCAAGTTCTAAACACAACAAACCAAGTATGACTCACTTTCAGGGCTCTTCCTCTGCCTCCTCACAGACCTCATCGCTGTATGAGCAGTTTCCAGTCCTACTCCACCTTCAGCTCAGAGAACCTGTCAGTGTCTGACGGCGAGGAGGGAAACACCAGCGATCACTCGCACAGCGGTCCCCTGGAGAGGCTGAGTGCCAGTCAGGAGGAGCACCTGGACGAGCTGCTGTCACACACACCAGACATCCCCATTGACATCTCCACCCAGTCCGACGGCCTCTCTGACAAGGAGTGTGCTGTCCGCAGGGTGAAGACACAGATCTCGCTGGGAAAACTGTGCTCCGATGAACACAGCTATGAGGTCAGTAAATATGGAAAATATTACGAGCACCTTACGACTCGCCATATGTAAACAAAACAGAATCCACCAGCAAAGCAACTGTATAAAACGTACAAATGTGTTCTGACTTTTTCCCTGTTTTTCATACATTTTAAAGCCAAATTAGATCTAATGCTTGTACGTATGTTTTGTTTGCCCTCAGAACCCGCTGCAGTTCGGTGACTCCGACTGTGATTCATCCGAAGCGGAATGCTCCGATGCCACCATTAGAAACAACAAAGTGGGGGCTCCCTCCTCTTGGTGAATCTTACTGTAGGGTGCAGCTCTGCTTTTGCCTGAAGGCCGTCATGTCCCACATCCCAGTTTGGGCTTCACAAAAAATGTAGCAATAAGAGGACGACATTTTAAAGAAAGTCCTTCCTATAGCAAAACCCATTTAGCCCCCTCATTCGTATTCTTCCCCTCGTAAAACCCCACCCTTTCCATATAGCACTTCATTCAGGCAACCCATGGCAGGGATTCCCTTTTGAATGATAATGTACAGTAGATAGATTAACATTCATAATTTATTTTTCTCTGGGTTTTGAAGGGAAATTCAGGACCTCTCTAAGTTCTCATAGGGGGGGGGACTTTGAGACGCATCATGGTGTAACTGTGTTAGGAAGACATGACAACTGGTTGAAAGTGCAGATGCTGATGAGAATATGTTGAAGCACTAGTGTGTCACTGCGAGCAGTGGGTGTTACATAACTGTTATAGTTTATGTTGGAAGTGGAGCATCACTACAAGCCTTCATTTGGCTGCAGTTGTCTCTGAGAAGAACCCCCAAACAAGCAATCTCTCTTATTGCACTTTGACCACACGGCTTCGTTATAAGTTTACAGCGCATAGACCTGGTGTCCCAATCCATCTACCTTCATTCTGCCCCCACTGTGACTGATAAAGGGGAATAAAGTGCTCATGGAAACAAGTGTGAACACCAGCATGAACAACCTGCCTCGCAACAGGACTCCTTCCACCCACACACACATGAAAACAAAGAACCGTGTCGTCATCAGGATCCCCACCTAGCTGTCAAAGCATGCCTGCGCAGCTTGCGAGATGCAAAAAGCTGCCTGACTGCATGAAATGGACAAGCTAGCAGAGCAACGGAGATGAAGATTCAGCCGACAGCTACAAGCTAAAATAAAAGATATCCTTTTCTCTGCCGCTGCTCATCCCTTTCTGTGTGACACGTTATCGGCAATCAGATGTCACAACCAGAGTTGTTCAGTGAGCTAGAGGTATGTGCGTGTGTGTCTGTGTGTGTGTAGGTGAACACTAAGCCCTTTCCACACCATTAGACATTACAGTTTCAAGTCTCATCTCAGGATTGTTCGAAGACTGTGAAACTGGACCAATTGTATGAAGGAATGTTCTTCAAGCAGCACGTTATGGACCATGCAGGATTTTTTTTTTTTTTTTAAAAAAAAAAAAAGGTCTTATACATAGCCTTGATGTTCAACCCTTTATCGCTGTAACCGACATTGTAGATGATTTTAGTTTCACTCCAGGTGCAGTATCCCTTTTCCTGAATTCACTCGGTGCAGCATGTCCCATGTACCATTTTTCTAGCAGGGTAATTTATACCAGCTGGTATGTAGTGTCCTATTATTGCCTGGGCTGTAGTAAATACAACAGCAATAATATACTGTAGTTTGGCACTCAGGGGAGAAGTAGGGGGATTGCTCGGGATGGGGGGTGTCTAGCTGGCTAGACGCAGCCATGGTGACTAGTGGCTCGAGAAAAGCATTTAAATTGCTTTAATTTTCAGTTGTCCATTTTTTGT
The DNA here is from genome assembly GCA_037177515.1 of Pseudomugil tenellus. Classification (NCBI taxonomy): domain Eukaryota; kingdom Metazoa; phylum Chordata; class Actinopteri; order Atheriniformes; family Pseudomugilidae; genus Pseudomugil; species Pseudomugil tenellus. The sequence continues at coordinate 16,702,269 of JBAMHX010000014.1, read as the reverse complement.
GAACTTGCCTTTGTGGGATTTGATGCTCAGGTTTTGTGTTGCCAAGTGAGAGCAATATATCAACAGCCACTAGATGGTGACAGTTACATACACTTATTTTGCCTAGTATTATGTAAACACCTTTCCTCAATCCCCCCACCTCATTTTTTTTTATCCAGGGTAATTTCACTGACGTTTCCCATGACCAAGCAAATCTTAGAATCCCAGCAATATAACTTTTTTCAACTGTATTTGAAGAGGGGTACTGCAACTGCAAGAGCTTTATAATTTTGTTTTTAATTATTATTTGTTATTCATTATACTGATTTTTGTCAGCCAGCGTTGAATTTAATGAAAACGATGTCATGATGTCAGCTCAAGTATGTGCAGACTGCTGAGATTCAGCGTGAGGAACATAAGCCAGACACAAGGCCAAGGAGCATTAAGCTGCTCTTGGTTTTCAACAACCTCATCTCAGTGTTAATCCTGTATATAAACATCTGTAAATGTAATGTGACGCGTTTTTGTCCTCTCTTGTCAATGTATCGCACAGCTCTGATGACCAGCCCACTGGTTAGGAATGAGAAGGAAATGCTTACATCAGTATTGGACACTACAGGGGTTGTGAGTCATAAAAACAAGCAACACCAGTTGGATTTAAAGCGGGACTGATGGACAAATTACATTTTACTCAAGCGCTTTGGGAAAAACAACTACTGGAAAAAGCAGCAACCTTTCCTCAAGCGTCCCTCTACGTTCTTCACTCTTGTTTACGTACATGTGAAATGAAATAACCTTATGTAATGTAGTTAACGGATGATCTGATCAAGCTGTTAATAACACTGTCTTTCTGGTGTACATCCTGTGAAGTATGATTGTTGTGAGATTTTAATTTTATTTAATTTTTTTTTTTTTTGTAGCTGGCCTACATAATTATTGAATTAATTTATTTGGAATGACTGTAATAGTGCTCTTTATAATTTCAGGCAGCTTCAGAAATGTCATGACCAACTCTTTCTCCTGGGAAGTGTTATTTGAAGGAAGCACAATGATTTAGTACGTGAAGAGGACAGTATTTGTGTGGTAGAACAAAAGCATTGTCGTATCATTTGACCGGCAGGGGACCATAAATCATAAAGATTACCTTTGCATTTAAAGTATTAAATAAGTGGACCCGAGTTGTTAGCAACATCAAGTGTTCATGAAGATTTCTCATCTCACTAAAGTCCGTTAGGAATTACTACAGGGTGAATGAGATAAGCCTGGGGCACATGTGAAGTTGATTATACTTCTGCAGGGCTCCCGTCCTTCCATTTTTAATGAAAAACAGAAAAAAAACAATGACTTACATCAGAATTTCTGTGAAATAGTTTCTTTTAACTGTGGACATCATGTTGCCTCATCCTGTGTATCAAACAACTGTTTCTTTGTTACTCTCATTTACATCTCCTTTTCCTGTTGAATGGCATTATGATCAACCAATCCTGTCAGTTTCCTGTATTATCCAGTGTACAGTGCAATGGGAGAATAAAATCAGAGCAAACAACTGCATGGAATAAATGCCGATGTACTGTACCTAAAACAGTCTTTTGGGTCTTTTGTAGTGATGCACAATATGACAATTTTCAATCGATTCCAATAACAAATATTTTTCTGCTTGCCGTGGCCGATAACCGATAAGTTACCAATATTTTTATGTTTACTATAATCTGCAGTTTGTGCTGGATGCAGTGATCAAAAACTGATATTTAAGTAGCTCTGGCATATCTGTAACACAAAACAAAGAGTTTTGGTTCTTCAAATGTTTATTTCTTTCATGTCGTAGCACAAAAACTTGGTCATTTAATTAAAGTGCATCTCTTGAAATTTTATTAACAGTAAGGTATCTGTGTTTAAATATGAAGTTACGTACCGAAAGACCTCGCAATGCTGCGCTGCATCACTATCATTGTCACATGCCCAAACAAATACCGCACCCCCACTCCATCTCCCGACACACATACAAAATTAGCCCTAAATAAATATCTGTTGATAATATCGGCCCAGTTTACCAATACCGATATTTGAAAAATAGACAAATATCTGCCGAT
>JBAMHX010000014.1:16677709-16700100 GCA_037177515.1 Pseudomugil tenellus | reverse complement strand
GAAAAGGAAAGAAAACACAAACAGAACATAAAGAAGAGACAAATCACACAAGGAAAAATCTATCCGTCACACCTGTAAAGAAATGGAAGAGAGAAAAAAAAAAAAAATCTTGTGATTTCTTTTGATGTGTGGATTATTCGAGTTGATTTCCCCCATTGTATATATGTATATATTTGTGTGCGTGTGTATGTATATATATATACGCAATATCAATCAGAAGCCTGAATATACCCATGTTGTCCAGATTTGATGGCTTTATTCTGCACATTTTTGCCCATTTGACAAACTTGTTCTTGACAAAAGAACAAGTAAAAATACAAACAAAGGACTCATTTAACATGCTTTCCATCTTGCAGCAGTTGACACTGGGTTAGTTGGATGAACCACATGGTCAAGATGTTTAATGTGAGGCTGTAATTGTAAGAATTAAAAGTGACACCGAGATCACATCCAATCTTTTGGTGATGGTTTTCTGGCCTAATATCTTTAATTTCTATCTTTAACTATCAATGTCCCTCAGAAGAATGCCCCTTATTATTGAGATCAGCTGGACAGTCATGTTTTCTTACAAAACAACGCAAAGCCAATTAGACTTCGAATCTATGTTGTTCTTTGGTAGGTAGGTATGGTGCTTTGACTACCTATGTTTAAACTTAAAACTAACAATCTTTTTGTTTAGGTGCGCGCGCGCATGAACCTGAACGTAATGTGCTACTCAACAACAAATAAGCAAAAAAAAAAAAAGTTGCGCAAAGTTCTCATTCACAAACTCCGAACACCTAAATGAGTTGAATTTGGACGTGGAGGACGTGCTAGCGGATACTTTGTATCATCTTCGTTATTTGCGGGATACTTTCCATTATTGTTTCTTTTTTATTTTTAATTACCTTTCCCTACATTTAAATGTGTCAATTTTGTTATTATAAACATGTATGAACTTGGAAATATTTGAACTACTCTGCATATTACTCTTCTGAATGTATTTTATAGGTAATAGCCTATCCACTTGGCAGCGGATTTCTTTTAATATTTCTGGTCGTTACTCCTACCTGTATTGCAATTTTGGGTCTCTTTTCGACCATATTAGCAAATTGAGAAAGTATACAAAATGTACGTCTCCTGTAAAGCATTTGGGTGATTTTTGTACTTTTTCTGAGGTGCATTCATACATTTCTAGCATAAAACCAGTTTTGGTCACCCTGGTTCATTTAGGATGTTGATTGCGTCCATTGTGGCCGTTAAAGCAGCGCGAGCCAGCGCTCGCTTCATTTTACTTATTCCGTTGTCAACGTTTAAAACTGTTGAATTTGACCCAAATGTTACAAAGACACATCAACCCGAGTTCTACAGCTTGTCTATTTAACAGCTCAAATTGTTAGAAAATACTGTTGTTTCTCTCTATTACGACTGCCAACGTAATCAAACCTGTCTAGATTAATCCGTGTAGTACGTGCACATTGACCCTTCCTTCGGTTGCAAACCGCAGGGCTCGACGAGTAGGCGGAGACTCACTGAAAAGGCCAACAAACATATGAAATCCGCATGTCCGGGCAATACAAGGACATAAAGTAAACGCTCCTTACACACTCTTTTGTTGAGCAGGGCGGAGTCAGTCTGAATAGAGGTGTTTCTGTTGGGGTTTCACGGCTACAAGGGTTGGAACCATTGGAACCTACTGCCAACGAGGAAGGGCCAGCTGAACCAACACGGATAACAAACAGGAATTGCTTTCTTCCGCCGTTTCACGGACCTCTCTTGTTTTTAACCCAGTTTTAGTGTTAGACTCTAAGGTGAACAGGTTAAGATGACTTCGATGGACTTGGAGAAGCTGAAGATGTCGGGGGCTGGTCGGGCCATGGCAGTGCTGACCAGCGGTGGAGATGCACAAGGTGATCTCAGAAATGTGCAAAAATTCCGTTATAATCCCATTTATAGCCTGTTGATCCATGCATAGATGGCAAACTATGTTTTTTATTTATATACAAACATATTAAAATGCAACATAGAAGGGTCTTGACATGAGTGGGTGCTGGTTTGCTGTGCATGCAGTGAAAAAAATAATGTGGTTTATTTAGTCTCCAGTTTATGGACCCGCAGATCTAACATTACTTTAATTCTATGCGGCATCCCATAGCGAAACATACTTACACATAAGGAATGTGATTCCTATTTTGCGTGAAATTCCTACTACAAGAACCGTCAGGCCCGTCGCAGGAGGGGCTCCGAGGCCCTGCGCAAGCATGTGGTGGAAGACCAATGCGCACTCTTATTGACCTCATAAGCATTATAGAATAACAGCAAGGAGGCTCCAACAGCATCTAAACTCAGCAGGATCCAGAGATGCAGCAGCAACATTTTATCCAACACATTTGATCTGAGCTGGAAGCCAAATTCATGGAAAATCCAGCTCAACTCAAGCCAAAGTGGTCGTTTGCTTGCTTGGAGGTGAAACTGCTGTAACCCGACGTGGATGCAACGCCCATTGTAACTGATAGAGGGGCAAGATGGCTTGTGAAATGGAGGTGTGTCCATTATTGAATGAGTTTCAGCTCGATGCTTCACTCTATGAGCCACGGATCAAAAGCACAATCCCTGCTGAAAAGATGCCTTAGTATATAAATTTTTTGTCTCAACCTGTTGTTGGTCCTTGTGGAATGTCTGGGGGCTTCATAAATATACAGACATCTTGAAGAATCTGGTAATAATGGAAAATGTAATAAAATTATAAAATTGGATATTAATTGATATGAATTCCCAGAGAGAAAATCAAGTTATGCAATAATATATCAAATTATTTAAAGAGCCCGTCTTTAATAAGCATTAATAAGGTTTCTACATTAATGCAACAGCAATTACAATGTAAAAACAATATTGAATGCGTTTTACTTTCAGCTTTATTTGCTGATTCTATAACCCTTAAATAACAGATATAATTCACGTTGTCACCGTGATGTTATTGTGACTGTTGATTAACCGTCACATTAATATATCGTGATCAAACAAACATATCTTTTTGTCCTTGGTTATTTTATGGTGCTGTTTTTTTTTAATTAGGCGACTAATTTTAATAAGATCCCTTGAACAAAATAAAATATGACTATTGTAAGTTGGTTATTAAAATGAAGTCCACAGATTACAATTTAAACAGAAAGGTGTTTGCAATTCATGCAGTGTAGTTACATGTCGAGCAAACTATCAGGGAGCATTGTTAAAGTCTTCACCGCGCGCTTTGCACCATTAACCACTAACTGATAATAATGTCTTATCCAGCAAACTGCCTGATTTCCTCACACACAGCCATGATGTAACAACTATGTGCAAATCAGGAGGCAGGGCTGAGTGTAAAACATGTGTTTCTTACCTTTACCCAGGGATGAACGCTGCTGTCCGAGCTGTGGCCCGTATGGGCATTTATGTGGGAGCAAAGGTCTTTCTTATTCATGAGGTAAACAAACATGCACACTGAACTGGTTCCTATCTTTGTTCTTGTTTGACTGGAAAACATTAACAGCATTATTGTGACTTCCAGGGATACCAGGGCTTGGTTGACGGTGGAGACAACATCAAACTAGCACACTGGCACAGCGTGACCAACATTATTCAACTGGTAGGTTAAAATATGAACACTGGGATCGACCTTTTTCACAGGAGACACGTTTGCAACATTTAATCAGGCCTTCGATAAACTTATTAGTCACACGTATGTTAATGTTTAATTTGGTTAATAATAATACTAATTATTAGGTATTATTAATAATAGATCAATAATACCTTTTCATTCTTACATATATCTTCATTTTATTCCCGTCTGAAATTAAAATACAATTGAGTAATCTGTCTATTTGTTGTTTTATCTGTGCAGTTAAAGATACTGCAAGCTGCACAAATCAGGGTAGAACAACCAGCAGAACAGCTGTTTTTATATCTGTAGTTGTCCTGAATTTAATGGAGAGGTGCCCAGCTCCTCTATGCTGCAGCTTTTCAATGCAACTCCTCACCAACACACCTAAATCTGGACTTGAGCACCTTGGCATAAATGTGTATATAAAGCTTTTTGAAAAGCAAATATGTTTTGTGTTTAATCTACTGCATCTTCTCTGGTAAGTCTAGCTTTCTAGTCTTTTTGTTTTATAATACATTATAGTGTCTAGTCATGACCTCCAAATCGATACTTACAGTAATACAAATGTAATAAAATGTGTAATTTAACAGACTTTTCAGTAAAACATCAAACTGTCCTTGTCTTTGTTTCTGACTTGTTCATTGGTGTCATGCTGCAGGGGGGGACTGTGATCGGTAGTGCCCGCTGCAAGGCCTTCACGACTCGGGAGGGCAGAATTGCTGCTGCCTTTAACCTTGTGAAGAAAGGCATCACCAACCTGTGTGTGTGCGGTGGAGACGGCAGCCTCACTGGAGCCAACATCTTCCGTACTGAGTGGAGCAGCCTACTGGAAGAGCTCGTGCAGAAAGGTGCTGTTCTGAAACCTTTTACTGAATCTTTGCACTTTTTTCCAAGTAAATTCAAACAAATGAATTGGAAAAATAATCAGACATCACTGTACGTGTACATCTTCAGGACGGATCACAGCCGAGGTGGCGAAGAAAAACAGTTACCTGAACATCGTCGGGCTTGTGGGCTCCATAGACAACGATTTCTGCGGCACGGACATGACTATTGGAGCCGACTCTGCCCTGCACCGCATCATGGAGATAGTTGATGCTATCATGACCACAGCACAGAGGTCAGACAGTGATACACAACTGTGGCAGCACTGACAGCAACACTGTCACAGTGTGAGATTATAGCAGCTTTAAATGTTTCTATATAATTTGAATCAGCCGCTGTTATGTGAACCACTCTGTTTCTATCTTTTAGACTTTACTAGAAAAACCATCACATGCAGCTATTTCAGTAACTTCAAATCATCCTCACACACTAGAACACACACAATGAAAATACGACTAAATCGCTCTTATTTTTCTAATATAATCATACCTGTAAATGACGCTTAATGGAATGCAGAGTTTACTGTTTTAACCTCCTCTTAGCATATTTGTCTCATCTTGCCCAGGCGTGCTCTCTTGCATATCACGTGTTGAGTGTTCAAGTTCAAGTTCAAGTGTTTAGAGAATGTAATGGGCTCTTTCAAGGTAACTGTTTTACATCTCCTACAGTCACCAACGCACTTTTGTCCTTGAAGTCATGGGACGGCACTGTGGGTAAGAAACTGACTTCTTTTGTTTTCCCTCTCATGCTGGTGCAAAATATAACAAGGTATTGTCATCACTTTTTGTGTTACTACTCAAGGTATTTGGCCTTGGTGACAGCGCTGGCATCTGGAGCAGACTGGCTCTTTATCCCTGAATCTCCTCCACTGGAGGGTTGGGAGGACCGGATGTGTGCTCGTTTGGAGAGGGTAGGCCGCAAAAAATGTCCAGGTTGCAGTTTAGCTGCACGCAGAGAAGCATTTTTATCAGCTGTAGAGGTTCAAGATGTTTAGTATGAAAAATGTAGACAGGCTCTTCGCTGCTGACACGCTTACTGGCTAATTTGTATTTATTTAACTTCCAGAGCCGCACAAAGGGATCAAGACTCAACATTATTATTGTTGCAGAGGGAGCGATTGATTCAAATGGAAAACCCATCTCCTCATCTTACATAAAAGATGTGAGTTATAAGATCTAAGAACTTAACTCACCCCATAGTGACAGCCTGCATTGTGTTTAACAGCTTCTCACCAACCACAAGTCATTTGATTTGGTGTTCAGCTAAATATCTACCCTGAAAGTGTAAAAGTTATATATGTTTCTTGGTTTTTACTGGAATTTGAGACTTGACTGAAATCCATAATTTACTTTTTTGCATCTGTTTGAAGCTGGTGATAAAGAGGATGGGCTATGACACCAGAGTGACCGTGCTCGGCCATGTTCAGCGAGGAGGGACCCCCTCAGCGTTTGACAGAATACTGGTATGATGGTTTTATTATGCTGATGCCAATATAATCTGTTGCTATTTATTAAATATATATTTCAGGAGTCTTTTGAACATTTATTCAGTTAAATTGTTTGTCTTAACTGTGAAATGTACAAATTTTCATCTAAATGCTTTTTGTAGAAGTTTTACTATTAACCATAAAAACCTTCAAATATGAGAATGCAAAGATTAGCTTGTTTTCAAAATCAGTTTTCAAGGTCAGGAAATGCCAAACTTTGAAACAACATACCACAAAAATGCCCAAAAGCTCAATTTCTGCTTGTAGTTTTGATTACAAACTAATTAACAGCTACTAGATTCACAGAAAGAGCTCTTGGTAGTGAGTGAAGCATGTTCATGTCTTAAGCATTATTTAGCTTATTTCACAGATAATTTGAGGAGAAAAATCAGGGTTAATTTTCAGCTGTCTCCATATATATATATATATATATATATATATATATATATATGTATAAGTTGTGACCTAAACAACTGTCAGCTTGTAAATGTTAGCTGTTTACTTGTCGTGGAAACATGATCTTAAGAGTCCAGACAGTTTTCATACTATTCATAAAATCGTGGGAATGCAGTAGGAAGTGAAATCGTCCTTTTGTTGTCAATATTTTGTACATTTTTTTATTTTCAGAGCAGTAAGTTGGGTGTGGAGGCAGTGGTTGCCCTGATGGAGGCTACCCCAGACACCCCAGCCTGTGTCATCGGCCTGTCAGGCAACCATGCAGTCCGTCTGCCTCTAATGGAGTGTGTGGATATGGTGAGTTTCTCTCCATCTTCTGGTATTTCTGTTATTGAACAATGGACAGAGTACATACGCTGTAAAGTGTTGGGGGGTTGGTCATTGATTTTTCTGAACCGTGCTTTGCAGACTAAGCTGGTGCAAAAGGCCATGAATGAAAAGAGGTTTGACGAGGCGATTTCTTTGCGTGGAGGGTGAGAGTAAAGACAGTTTAGATCTTAAGTTTAAAATAATATAAAATGGCAATGATTCTGCAATGACTTTATTTAGCAGTTAAGTGAAAAACATATCTAACTGGCTAAAACATCTCATATTACTGCAGGAGTTTTGAGAACAACTGGAACATCTACAAGCTTCTTGCCTTCCAAAAGCCTGCTCAGGCTCCAGTAAGTCTGTCGCACATTTTTACAGTTCACCTCTAAAATATGTCTGATTTGCTCTGAAATGTGTGTGACTTTTGCTCCTTGCTCTCCCTCAGAGTAATTTCTCATTGGCTATCCTGAACGTGGGGGCTCCAGCTGCAGGGATGAATGCAGCGGTGAGGTCAGCTGTAAGGGTGGCGATCGCTCATGGACATAAGGTCTATGCTGTCCACGATGGGTTTCAAGGGCTCGCTAATGGAGCGGTGAGAATGCCTTTTTATTGCACTTGCAAAATTTAGCAATCTCACTGCCTCCTGTCCAAAACTTAGAAGAAACTTTACCACTGTGTCTGCAGGTGTTTGAGATGAAATGGCACAATGTGGCGGGTTGGACAGGGCAAGGTGGTTCTCTGCTGGGGACCAAACGGTAAACGAAAACCTTTTTTTCTGTTATTATTATTTAATCTGTTAGTCTTAGAGGTACATAAGTGGTTGTAAGACATAGACAAATTGGGAAAAATTAAGTATTCTGTACAGTCTGTTCCTCATATCATCGTGTGAAACTCCTGAAGTACCTTTATAGTAATTTAAATTATTCATGTCCTTTTCAGAACCTTACCCAACAACGACATGGCTAAGATTGTAGAGAATATAATCCAGTTCAACATCTCAGCTTTGCTTGTGATTGGAGGGTTTGAGGTATATTAAGACCCAACTCATAAAACTCACATTTTGCTGTAGCATGTTTGAATCTATCTCTGGTATTTGTTAAAGGCGTATGAAGGTGTGCTGCAGCTGTATGAAGCGCGGACTCACTTCGATGAGCTCTGCATTCCCATGTGTGTTGTCCCAGCTACCATCAGCAACAACGTCCCTGGAACGGACTTCAGCCTGGGAGCAGACACTGCTGTCAACGCTGCTATGGCGGTAAATCTGAGCAGGTCGCATGTTTTAACCTCACACAATGTGGCATTTCAGAGTCGAGTTGAATGAACACTGAACCAGAAACATCTCTTGTAACATGAGCTATAGTACTGAGAAACTTTGAACTCTGACTTGTAAAACACAGAGACGAGTTTTATTGTTTTAGTTTTGATCTTCACACTTTGAAGGCAAATAAATAGGTTTATTCCTTTGATTGTATTTCAGGAGCATCCATACTTACTTTCCACTTATCTGTCATAAGTAGAATCTGACTTCTTTATTTTGATGTCTTTCTTAGGGCTGTGATAAAATCAAGCAGTCTGCTTCTGGCACCAAGAGACGAGTGTTTGTGGTGGAGACTATGGGTGGTTATTGTGGCTATCTGGCTACCTCCACTGGTATCGCTGTAGGTGCTGATGCTGCCTACATATATGAAGAGCCATTTAACATCCATGACCTCAAGGTAAAAGAATAAATAAATAAATAATAGAGAATTTTCTTTGGTGTTATGAAAATGTTTCATTATATTTCATTATATGTGTGTTAATCCTGTGTACAGATGAATGTGGATCATTTAAGTGAAAAGATGAAGAAGGACATCCAGCGAGGTCTTGTGCTGAGGTATGTAACACAGATGTGTCTCTTTACGTCTGCTGTCTCCGTTTCTTTGTTGCTTTCGCAGCAATTTTGTCTTTTTTCATTAAATTGCACTCACAAATGCAACGCATTTCACATAGTAGGTCGACTGTACTGTTTCCGTTTGCTTTTTATGTAAAATAAACGTATTTTTTAAAGACAAGTTAGTTCTCCAGGAGAATCTCTTTCCTGCTGGTTCATTAGCTGTGCTGTTTAAGGGTAGGAACAAGGCAAAGAGAAAAATGGTAGATAGTCAAACCTAGCTAACAAAATGGATGTGCTAGCAAGGTCTTAAAACAATACCGGGATTCCAGTATTATGTGCTTCACTGACACACTTTAATGTGTCTACACACTGCTGTAAGACTACTTTCAAACTGTGTTTTTTAACCAGCGTTAGTGCCGTCCTGGACATTTTACAATTAAGGAAAATATCTCCACAAAGGACATCAAAATGTTAGCTGAAAGTTTTTGACTATAATATTTACCCAGAGAGTTTATCTCTGTTACTCTGATTTATACCTGGTTAGTACAAACACAGCCTGTGACATCATCAGCGCTGTCGTTGCTAGGCTACAAACACAGCATCCTAATGTGTTGCGTTCTTTGAAGTCTTCAGCAACGTTTCCTTTCAACAACTTCACCAACGTGCAGCTAATTTGTCAGCTGCTCCACCAGAGAAATTTGGATTTATTTTATGCAAATGGATACAGTTCATTTGCTGTTACTTCATTAGGAAGATCAGACCCCAAATCTGGTTCTTCTTAACTTCACCTACAAAGCTAAAGATGCTCTGAGGTGGTGCTTTAAGGCCAGAATGTCCACATGGAGACAACATCATTGCCATGGCTGAGTGTGTGTGACAAATTAAATCAACTTTTATATGAACAGCATCAACCTACAAGAACAGTTAGATGCTTCCTCAGTAAAATGCCCTGAATAACTAGTGAGTAGAAAGAACAGCCTTTGTAAGAGTGTCAATCCCACGTGAGGAATTAGTACAACGTGAGGAATTTCAGGTCAGGAATTAAAACTAACACAGGCTTCAAGTTAAAGGTGGATCAGACAAAAGGAAGTGTGCACAAAGCTAATGAGCTGGCTGACCATGTTCTTCCATAGTTTCAGTTCACACATTGCCTCCAGGCCAGCAGAGCACACAGCTTTCATGAATTTACACTTTCCTATTGGACCTCCAGTCTGTCCTGCAGCTCTGTCATTGACCTAAACACATCAGAACACACGGATACCTCCTCTGTTTCCACCTCTAGCCTGTTTGTCTCCTGCAGTCATGTGAGCGGAACGACTGGAGAGTTCAGGTGGTCCTGAAAACCTGCAAATAACAAGTGTGTTGGATTCTTCAGCACTTTTTCCAACACCAGCCAGAAAAGAGTTCACGTGCTGTGGAAAACATCCTGCCTTGTTCCAGTACTTACAAGTCCTTCTAAACCACGACTACTAAGCAGTTGGCTCAACATCTCGCATTGTGAAAGTCCTTGGGGGTCCGTTAGTGACTGACATAAATAAGCACCATTCAGGACCCATTAGTTTGCTTATTGTAATGGACTTGCCTCAGAGCCCACTCTCATCTGAAAAATGCAACAATTTCAGGATCACATTCTTTGATTTTGCAAATGATTTTAATAAAATTTAGATTGACCTCTTATGTGAGAAGCTTCATAAATTCCAGATGATAACTATCTGGATTTATGACAACCTATGAAACAGAGAGCAGTTTAACAAGAAAGAAAGTTATTTCTTAAGGATGCTGAGATCATTCAATGTTTTTTCCAAGTTTGCTGCATGAAAACGCCAATATTACAATCCCTGCATGTATGGAACACTTTTTATTCTGCCTTACTTTCATCACTACAGTCCACATCAAAGAACTAATATTATTGTGACTTCGGCAGATCACACATTTTAGATGAACTTATAAATCGATTCAAATTTTGTACAAGTTAATGAATATATTTTGAAGCTGAAAAAAAACATTAGAAAACCTGCTGAGTAATTGCTTCTTACCAATTTCAGCCTGTGACCCAGATTCTTGTGTGATCCCAGTGTTTGGACAAGAGAACTCAGTCAGCACACAAATGGAGACAGATTCTTTTCAGATCCTTCAGGTTTTCACTGTCAGAGTCGTGTCTCATCACCCAAAATGAAAACTAATATCCAGCGTGAAAAGGCCTCTGAAGATGGCGAGTGGCTGTGTGCGCAGTGATAACCGTAACATGCTGATACTAAACAGGCACATAAATCTCATAAATGTCTCATAAAAACATTCTTAGTTTGCAGACATTTGGTCATATAACACGGGATGAAGATACATATTGGACTTCTTCATTATATGACATCGTGACACTGAGTATCACTGAAGTGAGGATTTGTCACACATGAATAGTCCTGTGCAGAATTTCATACAATAATCATACATAATTTTTGATACAGAAGTTGTTATAGTTACTGAATATATGTAGGTTTATTTTGGCTTCTCGGCAGAAGGACAATGTTGCATGCAATTAGGGCTGCACAATTCTGGGTAGAATGAGAAACACAATTTTCTTTTGCCAAGAATTGAGATCACAAATTTTTCCCAATATACGCATTTATTGCAGAAATCACCGGCATATCAACTCTGCAACAGCTGACACTAAATATAAAAACAGTAAATGTCACTTTTGTCTTCTTTTACCTAAACAACCTTTCAATAATTTTCTGCTGTTCATTTGTTGAGAGAAAAAGGCAGCGCTTGTTTTATGCAGATGATGTTCCTGATCAAAATGTGGTACAATCATGGTCTTTTTTTCTTTTTTAAAAAAAAATCGTTTAAAAAAATCATTCGGAAATGAGATTGCATAAAAGTGTAAATTGAGATCACGATTTTTTAACAATTAATTGTGCAGCCCTGCATGCAATAACTGGATTTTATCTTCTCTGCTTTGACAGGAATGAAAAATGTCATGAAAACTACACCACAGACTTCATCCATAAGCTGTATTCAGCAGAGGGGAAGGACGTCTTTGACTGCAGAGTCAATGTGCTGGGGCATCTCCAGCAGGTATTGAGCTACCCTAAACAGCAGCTTAATAATGTCAGCTATTTCTCCAGAATCACTGTTTTTGTGTTTATGCTGCAGGGAGGGACACCTTCTCCCTTTGATAGGAATTTTGGCACTAAGCTGGGTGTCAAGGCTACCCAGTGGCTTTCAGAGAAATTGAAGGAAAACTACCGGCAAGGTAGGGTTGCTGTAAATGGATGAACTGCATAAAAATTGGGTTTAAATAGCTCTAAATCAAACATCAGCTTTGTGTGTCAACATCATTTGCTTTCCCCCCCACCAGGCCGTGTTTTCGCCAATGCACCGAACACAGCATGCGTGCTTGGTCTCAACAGAAAGATTGCTTCATTCATTCCTGTCACTGATCTGAAGGACATCACTGACTTTGAGTAAGCACTGCAGACATGCCGCATTTATTATTTTGTTAAATTCCAAGCTGATCACTAATCAATATCCTCTCACTTTCAGGCACAGGATGCCCAAAGTGCAGTGGTGGTTTAATCTGCGACCAATGCTGAAAATGTTGGCTAAGTACCAGACTAGCTTCTGTGAATATGTCCCTGGAGAGATCACACATGTGACTCGACGCTCCATCAGCATCGACGCTGGATACTAAACTCTCTCAGGCAACGGTGCTAAATGCACTTTTTAACCCTTATTGCTCCATCCTTTGCTGCTGTAATTGTGTAGAGGGGATACTTTCTTATCATAATTCCAGAGTATTATCTTTCAGAGTTCTACCTCAAAACGTTGCACTGAGATTGTACTTTGCTCTGCTCAAAACGGCACCTCCGCTGCCAGATGCATCTCTGGCTGTACAGATATCTTGTGCTCAAGGTTAACCCCTCCTCCACTTTACTTGCTTTGGTTTGCACGGCAAACTTGTGCTTTCGAACTTTTGTCATATTCTCAGGTTCAAGCTTAAGTGCTTTTTAATAAGCACGCACAAACCTATTACTGCAAATGCCCAGAGGGGGGGTTCCAGTTTTGATTCTGAGCCTTTTGCTGCACGTTGTTCCCAACCAAATGGAAAGATTGTGCTCTCATGTAAAGATAGGAATATACCTCCATGCTAAGATACTTTATGAACTCTGTCTTTAGTCGCTATAGTAGATCAATAATGAAAAAGAGCTATTCATTTATTCATTTATTCTTGAAACTTTCAACTCATGACATGACAATACATGTGTATGACTTGTGCCAGGTGCCCTTGATGCTGCTTTAAACAAACGGGCAGGTGTGCATATGAAACTACACGTTTAGAGATCAATTACACAATATACTACACAACATATGAATGTAGGTCGTGTCATATGGTTTGCTTTTAAAGTTATACAAACATAATAAGTCTGAAATGAGCCATAAATGAGGAGCTGTCATTAAAAGAACATTCCTGGTCATATATGAGCATGTTTTATTAACTAAGAAATCCACTAATGTTGTGAGTATTACTTGAGTATTATGTGTGTGCTAATGTGACTGCGTGACTAAAGGGACCAGTATATTGCCCCCCACATTTTTTTTTAGGTCTATGTACACTGTAACAATGCTTGTATCATCACCTGAATATTATATTACAAACAATCAACAGAGTTTTTAACACTGTAAAGATTTAAATTCAAAGGTTACTGTACTAAAAGAGCTAAATTATGAATATTAAAAGATCAATTCATCTATCTTGTGTATAACATTTATATAAATCCTTTATGTCTTCAATAAATGTTATTCAGCTATGACCCTACTAACAAAGTTTTTTATTTAAATAAACCTTTCTGGTAAATATCCAAATTAATAGCAACAATTTGACTGAACAAACAGCATGTAGTCAGTAAGTTGTATAGTTTTATCATTAACTTTTGTCATTCAAAGAAAAAAATAAGAGGAATTGATGCATACTAAATTGAGTATTTCCCTTTTTGTGGGGCTCTTAGAAGTTGAAGGAAAATGGAAACTCGTCTTTGTTGTTTTCTTTTTTGGCTGATTGAGGGCTCTTTGCAGTGAAAGCAAACTGGAAGTCTTCACTTTGCTCTGGCTGGTCAAACAGGAACGCAGAAGCTGCAAAATCATTAACATACCCACAGTTAAATACTGATAACATGTCTGTTAAACACACTCAGGTTAGATACTTACTTGAAGGCTGTTTCCCATTGGCTTTCTGTAAAGACATGAATATAATATAATAGTTTTTATATATTGACTGGGGCACATGGAGTAAAGCGAAGAGGTGAAACTGCATTACCTTGTCGCTAAAAAAAGAGCCAGTGAAAGTAAAAGATGAGTCCTGAAAAGAGACTTGGATGTAATTCTGACAACCGAATGTTCGCAGATCATTTATTAAATTTAGTCGACTCCTTACCTCATCCTGAGAAGAGCCCACATCAAACCCGAACCCAGAGAAGCCTGGTGTGCTAGGATCCGAGTTCAGAGAAAACAGAAAGGCTGGAGATTTAGCATCAGAGGCCCCTCGACGTGGGGAGCTGCCAGGGCTAAAGCTATAGGGAAATCATGAAAACAGCTCTTCTCATCTTCGTCTGAATCAGTAATTCAAAGTGTTTAAAAACTCCTTCAACCTTACTTAAATGCAAATGAATGGGTTGAGGACACGGTGGTAGTTCTTTCTGGGAGAGACTGAAGATTAGCCTGTTGAGATGACGTCTGAGAAGGAACTCGGACTCTGTGAGTATCATCATCTTCACTTGTCTGCTCTTCATCTAAGGTTTCTTTGTCCTGAACATCCTCAACACCTGATGCAATAAGTGGCTGCTCCTATGCAAAATTTTAAAAACGACTGTAAAAGCACCTCAGACATGGAGAAAGTAAGAATGTTCAAACGAGCGTGCTTGAATCTCACAAATAAAGAAGATAAAATCACTATTACATTTCTACTACAGCATAAAAAAGCAATTGACATGATGTAACCAAATCAAACTAAGGTTGATTCTGGAGACGTGCTGCTACTGAGCTCTGCAGAAACGATACATTAATGATGTATAAAATGGGGTTCATGTGACATTGATTTCACTTTCATACAAGTTGTAATTGAGAAAGTATGTTAGTAAAAAAATGTCCAAGTTTGCACATCTGATACTAGCGTTTACTGAATTTTAGCCCCATTTACATGTAAACGGACATAAAGATCAGGTCTAACAGTAATAAAACATTATATTTCAAATCTTTTGCACACCAAAGACAGTTTTTATGTAAATTTTCATCAAATAGTGTTAGTTAAAATACTTCCCATCCTTCTGACTTCTGAACATAAGTAAAAGTCCAGAAATGTTCTTGTTAATCGAAAACATACTATAAGCTAAAAAGTAGCTTTGCAAGATGTTCTAAAGCAAATGAAGAAGAAAGAAATGTCTGTGGAAGACCTGATGCCTCAGAGGCTGTTTGCCCCAGCGAGGCCTGTCTAAGTACAGTAAATCTAAAAGCACACAACCTGGTCCTCGTGTAAAGCTTCCTGCTCCTGCGCTTCAGAGGCCATTTCACCTGGTTGACTTTGGCCTGCAGGAATAAATATTCTTCTGATAACAGTTGATGTGATAAAAACGACCCGAAAAAGTACATGTACAAAGGCCAAACCTGGTCCACGTCAGGAAGAGGGTTTGCATGTACTTACCATCACATTGCTGAAAAGACCACAGCTCTTCACATGGTTTCTGTGGAGAACAGCTGGCTGGAGCCTGGATCATGTTTTCCTCACAAATCTCTTCAGCATTTGCTTCTGTAGTTGTTTCATATTCATCCTGTAAGATCATTATAAGGAATAATGAAAACACCTTTTTAAAGGACAAGCATCATCATATATATGAAAACTTGAATTGTATGCTAAAACTAATTTATCAAACTACAGCTGTCTTGCTGAGATGGAGAGCTGCCATATCAATATAAGAGCCACTGTCCTCCTCTGTCTGACACTCGGCTGAAGTCCCTTCTTCTATTATGGTCTGCTGGCCAAAGACACTAGTGAAAAATGCTCCCAGTCAGTGATAAAAAATACCAACAAATCTCTGTGGTAGTCGTTGTGAGTCGTTTTTCTTGGTTATGTATAAGATTTACCTGTCTGGTAGCTGCTCAGTAGAAAAAGAGTTTGTTGCAGGACCTGGACACAAATCAAATTAAGTATATAAAGATCTATAAATATGTCTGCTCTACTAGAGCATACAGCAGTGAAATAAAGAGTTTATTACCAGGGAGAGAGTCCAGCTCCTTCTGTTTCATTACAATGTGTTCATCACAGGCCTTGATTCTACACTCAATCTCCTCTTTTTCAGCCTGCAGCAAGAGAAGCTTCTGAGCAAGAGGGTTTTGGTAATAGTACTCTCTGTGCGACTCGATGGTCTTTCTGCAACTGGAAATCCTTTCTTCATAGAGTTCCCTTGTTGGTTAATAAACAAAGAACAAATCAGCATTGTTCATTCAACACATATTTGTTTTCTAACCATAAACACAAGTGCTCGAGGAACCCACATATCCTGGTTGTAGCTGTTTTTTCTACCGTCCAGTTCTGCTTTTAGTGTCTGCTCATACTGAAGAAGCAAGCTGGTGGTCGCTTTCATGCTGGGGTCACATGGATGACAATAAATCAGTCAATAAATAAATGAACTGGACAACACACCAGCCCCCTGTTCATCCTACCTTTTTGCATTGGCTTTATTCTGCATTATGATGCTTTCCTTGACACTTGTCTCTTCTTCAAGTTTCTTGATATTCATGTTCAAAGCTTCAATGACAGATTTCTTCTCAGCAATGTAGGATCTGTAAACTGTTCGCAAGAAAGATAAGCACCTCGAATGCACCACATTACACACACACACACACACACACAATATTGTCGTAAACATTACGCTATTCTATTATTAAGGTGCCTAAACAAGTTTAACAGATGTCGACATCAATTGAATTCCTAGAAGTTGAATGTATTGAGACCATAACAAAGAACGGCTTAACATCTGACCAGTTCAAGCCAAAAAAATGTCCAAGCACAGAAAATCTTCACTGAAGCCCAGGAAGTCAAATAGCCATGTTTTATCCGAAATATAAGGGGTGGATATCTCAGAAACGTGACAGACTAAATACTTAAGATTACAATATCTCTTCTGTAACATAAAGAGATGCAAAATAACTTAAAAGTGAAACAGTCAATGTGTGAAACAAATTTATTAGATGTGTTGAATGAATAAATACAATTCTAAAAAAAACTATATGATATGAATATGAAACTTTAAAACCTTGGAATAAGTTCCCAGCAACACAGCTATTATAAAAAAAATGGTTTCTCTTTCTGTCTGTTATCTTTGGACATTTAATTGTGAGATAAATTATCTGCTTGCTGGCGGATGAAAGCTTAACTTACCTGGGGAAAGGAGATTTAATTACTTTATATATATATATATGAATGTATGAATGAATGAATGAAGTCTGTAAAATCCTGGGAGCATTGTTTAAGATTTGTCCTATTGCTCAGTTATATCATGGCTAAACATACCTTTAATTTGCTGGTTAATTTCATTCTTCTTTTGAGAGAGCTCCCGGGTTTGAAGAGCTACAACACACACCATAAAAATGATTTATTTAAAAATATTGTGAAGGGGTTCACATTATAGTCTAGCAGTTTGTTAGTAGCTAATGAGTTAACAAAGTATTCACGTTTATTTAAACTGCCTACTAGCGCCAAACCAATATATAACAAGCTATAAAAATATTGTTGTTTGAGAACAAAATGACTTTAAATACTCATTAAACTTACCCAGCTGAAAGAGGAAGCTATCAATATTATTAAGTGAAAACTCGTCACTCATTTTTAGACTGTCTAATGGACGTTAGCAGACCACTGTAGCAGTTAACGGTTAAGATATTAACTTTCTTCAACAAGGTCTTTCGTGTGCAAAAGTATCTTATTTATTCTGTTGTCCTAAGCCTCGAAAATATTATACCAGATGTGCTTTTTTAATAGGGACTGCATAAATATACTTTATTCATTAATTTTATGTATATTATAAATCAAAAGTGGAACTCCAAATTTGGTAACCATCAGATTCCTGTACCCACCGGAAGTATCATTAAGTTACTTTCTTCTTCTCTCCTTTTTAAAAAGTATTTGTAATATGCGTGTAGTCAAACACATGGACATATGAAGCTCTGAATTAAACATTAATAAATCCAGCGAGTTAAGACTTCATTTAAAAAATAATAATAATCATCATGATAAACAATTAAACAAATTTTAAACAATATAACTGAAAATCCATCAGCATTAGCGCCATGCACTTTTGGTCACGCTTATTAATTTATTCTTTTGACGGAAACGGGCTTTGCTCATGACTGTGCATAGATTTTGCCATCTCTTTTAGCAGTAAAGGCAGAATGAGTCATGGATGGTGGGATTGTTGTGACAGAGGAGAGGTTAGCGGAGGGGCGGGATTAGTGCTATTCTAGAAATGACTTTGCGTTGCGCATCTGTATCGTAAAAAAACACAAGCTGAGATGTGAGTGAGTCTGTGTGTGTGTGTGTGTGTGTGTGTGTATGTGTGCCTGAAATATGTCGGACAGATCCGCTGAATTATTTTCACACGAATCTGTATTTTCCACACTGATCGCCCAGTTTAGAAAAAGGTAAGATTGCATTTCATTTGACATGTTTAAATGACCGACACATATTTGCCGGTTTATGCATGCAGACAAAAGAGCGGACATGGGTGGGATTTAAATGGGAGGAGATCAGCTGTATGAAGGGTCGCATTGTCGATTTAATCCCCTCTTTTAACAAGAATAACGCATGCATTTTAAACAACTGTACACCCCCCATACGAATGCATTATCTTCATATGAATTAGCTGGTGAATATGATATAAATGATTTTATTATCATAACCTCAGAGTAACGAAAAGCCGCGCTGTCATTCAAACAGAGATCCCCTTCATCCCGAACAAATTTGGGCTATCATGCTTTGTTTGTGTTACATCCGGTGTTTTTTTTTTCATGATCACACAGATGTGGATGGATAAACTCCAAACATTTGATGTTTTGTTGGGTGTTATCAGTCATTCCCCACACATAACGACCAAGCTACTGTGCAGAATATGGACCAAAATGAGTACACAATAAGGATTAGATGCTGACATTTTAAATCCTTTTCTAATGTTGTTTACTCTCTTCTTCTCTCTCTGTAGTTTACTTCTCTTTCTTATTACTATCCATAGTTTATGCTACTTAGGAGTTTCCTTTTAAACTCCATACAAAACACATCATAGAAGTCTCCTGAGAGTTTGAAAGAGAGGATGGCACAGGCTGAGGGGCCACAGGGGGAAGATGAAGGTAGCCCCCAGATGGTCTCCTTAAGATCAGATGTATCTGGGACCCATACTGACGATGGAGAAGTTGGGCCCGCTATGAGGAGGAAGCGAAGGAAGAAGAAAGAGCCACGTCCAGAGTCCATTATTGTGTACCGCTCTGAAATGGACAGGGCACCTGGAGAGGAAAATGGCTGTGAAGAGGCAGTGGAGAGGAACAATGAGGAGGGCGCAAAGTTTCTCAGCACACCAACAGGGGAAGGTGAGTGTGTTAAAATCATAAATATGTATGCATTAAAGAGATTTTTAACCATAAGTAATGTAGATGCAGATATATTTGGTCTGATCTGATTCTAAATGAACAGGAGGAAGCTGGAACATACCTCCAGACAGCCGCTATGTGACCCTGACTGGCACCATCACACGAGGGAAAAAGAAGGGACAGGTGGTGGACATACATGTCACCTTGACAGAAAAGGAACTCAGGGATCTGGCCAAGTCAAAGGAGCGTCTTGATGCAGAGTGTGAAGCAGGAGAAGGCTCCAAAGGCACCTGTACGTTAGGTGTGTGCCAGGGACCCCATGTTGTCCTGTGGAGTCTTTCCTGCGCTCCTGTGGTTTTCCTCCTCTCCTTCATCACCTCCTTCTACTACGGCACACTCACCTGGTACAACGTCTTCCTGGTCTACAACGAGGAGCGGACGTTCTGGCACAAGATAACAATATGTCCCTTTCTGATCATTTTCTACCCCATGCTCATTATGCCCATGGCACTGTCGCTGGCTCTGTACTCGGCTGTGGTGCAGGTGTCCTGGGCCTTCAGTGAGTGGTGGCAGGTGGTGCGAGACCTGGAGAAGGGCTTCTGTGGCTGGGCCTGTGGGAAAATGGGGCTGGAAGACTGCTCACCCTACAGCATAGTGGAGCTGCTAGACTCGGATACGGTTTCTGGCACTTTGCAGAGCAAGGCGCCTAGTGAACATGCCCAGACATCATCAGTTTGAAGGAATGGATCCTTAAGTCACTGCACATGAAGTTATTTTAAGAACATTACCAACATTTGAAGTTCAAATAATTCCTTCAGCACTACCTAAGCAGGGCAGCTCAGTGTGGTTCTACCGGGACCACAGCCCTGCAGCTTTTCACTGTCTGCATGTTTCAACATACCTGATTCAAATGCAGTGGATCCAACAGACTATGAAGTTCTGCAGAATGACTCATTAATGAGTCAAATGCGTCGAAGCAGGGAGGCTTGCGGTGTTCACGGGACCAAATTGAGTTGCTCCGGCATAAACTCTCCTTAGGTGCTGATCAATTTCTACAAACTTTTACCTGACCATGAGCATACATGGTTTTTAAGGGGTCAATTTTTAAATTTACAGTCTCACAAAGGTCACTGAAAAACTACCACTGATTACTGATCAGCACTCAGAGACATCACAACTCACACAAGCCTTGGTTTACATACTCAGACTGTGGATTGTGTTAAGGTTTACACTAAATTTTCCCTCCACATGTAAATATCTGTACCTAAATCTATGTGATCTCTTTTCTGTGAAATGGCATTAAATGTCTTATTATCCCTGAGGGCAATCGTGTTTTGTTTGTGAATTCATTATGATCTTTCTGAAATTATTGGACAAAGCTGATGTTGGACATCTGTCCTTGGACTGCTGCTGGAGGTGACCGCTCACTTTACTAAAGTATAAATTCTTCTAGTACGCATCCACATTCAATGTCTAAATGAGTATGTTACATCACTTACATGCAATGCAACTAAATTCGAGTGAAAAATGAACCTAAATGGCTCTTAGTAATATTAACTTCTTTCTACAGTCTTGCTGGTGAAATCCATTACTGATTGTTTCACATGATTGTACCAGGTGGTCTTTATGTTTGTAAATACAGTGAAACCTCAGTAATGCAAGGGAAAGATGAACATGTATGTGCATGTTTGTTTGTGGTCTGTGGGCACTATTTAGTTGACAGATGGAAAAAGATGGTGGGAACAGTGGCAGGCCTCTACTTCTTCTTTGCCATGAGCTCTATTACATGGTTTATTCAGCCATGTCAAAGTGGTAATCAGGACAGGCTGATACATGTTTTTCTCATCATGTTTTCACTAGTTAAAAATCAACCACTTATGTTTGTGAAACCTCTTATGCTGTTTTTTCATAGAATTAGGTTATCCTTTATTTTCTATGTGAGAATTGGAAGCACATTTTCACACAGGCATATATTCCGTTAAGCATTTTTAAATGAATAATGTAGCTCTATGTTTTATATTTGGCACATTGACATGAATATAATGCAAACAGTGACCACTGAAACTGGTAGACCTGTTGAAAGCATTACATGTTTTAAATTCTCAGTGAACGAAATGTTGGGACTGAGATAAATGTTTAAAAACCCTGACTGGGTGCTCAGTTTTATTTTTCACAATGGAGAAGACATTAAACAGTGACAATGAACTGAAATTGTTTTCCACATTGACTGTTTTGAATCAAATGGATAATTAAATAAAGTGTGAGCATGCAAACCACATACTCCTGTGGATGTCTTTCAGGACTTTGGGTGCTTTAAGATCAGATTATTTGGCATCCTAGTGTTATGCTAAGGTGTTCATAGATCCACTGTTTCAAATAGCAACCAATACTGTTAGATAAACTAGTTAGAGAACTACCTAAATACTAGAAAAAAATTGATCATTTTGAGTTTTTTAAAAATATTATTCAAGCAATTCAAGAAAATTTTAAACAGTAAACAATTACTTCATCTTCAGAACTTGATTGGACAAATTGAACTGAAAAAAGTTGGCTTTGTTTTATACCTTCGTCACAACACTAAATGAGTATTTTCAGTCCAAATCTTCTTTAGCACTGACGAAATAAGAAGCGATATTGTTCCTTTTTCATGCATAGTATGATTATCTGTGACACAAACCAAATGCATGACCTACCTGACTTGTTCTAATGTCTTAATGGTTATTTTTATTTGTTTACTAATTCATGGTATGTGGTACACTTGAAAATATCAGTTTTTCTTTTAAGGTATGTTCCACTTGTAACGTGTTTAAATTGGATTTTTTTTTTGCATTTATGTAATTAATATAAATGTTCGTGAATGGCTGGTCAATAAGATGATAAAAAAAAGCTTTTTATCATATGTTGTCACCATTTAATGTTTTTTTCCTTGTATGTTTTGCCATCAAATGTCACCAAAAGAACTGTGGTCCTTTTCTACAAAAACAAAATATTAAAGCTCAAAATATTTGCCCTTTATTTTTAGTCAAAAACGTGTCAGAATGAAATATTACGTCTGAGATAGATAGATAGATAGATAGATAGATAGATAGATAGATAGATAGATAGATAGATAGATAGATAGATAGATAGAT
>JBAMHX010000014.1:16656182-16677412 GCA_037177515.1 Pseudomugil tenellus | reverse complement strand
TAGATAGATAGATAGATAGATAGATAGATAGATAGATAGATAGATAGATAGATAGATAGATAGATAGATAGATTTAGATTTAGATTTATAGTTATAATATTCTTTTCCTTCGTGTTGCAGGGGAAAATATGACTATTCACGGAACTATTCACGCTGCAAACAGGAACTGTGTATCTGTAGTAATCCTCTGTTTCTTTCCGGAGCCATAACAGAGTAACACACCGTGTTTAGAAGAGGGAAATTAAGAAAATGGCAGGTGCCAAAGTAAGTGAAGTTCTCTTGGTTGTGTTGGATTTTGAAACTATGTTTTCGATTAGATTTGTAAGATAACATCTATTAGTTTCCGTGTGAACTTTCAGATTACGAGAAATAATTTTTAAAAATGGAGGTTTAGACGTCAGACAGCGTCGGCATGTCGAGACATGTTAAGTTTCAGGCTGCCGCCGTCACGCCCCTCGCCGACTTAAACTAAACTCATTCTTATATCCATTTTAACCATTAACTGATTATTTTTTTATTTTCACGAGAACGTTTATTCAGCTTAATAATTAAAACATGTAACGCGTTTGTGTGTGGCATGTCGCCTTCGAAGTGTTTAACAAAACATGTCCAATAATCATGGGATATTTGTTCTCTGTAGTCAGCTCTGGTTCTGTGCATGGATGTGGGCTTCACCATGTCCAACTCGGGTCCCGGAGAGGAGTCCCCCTTTGAACTAGCCAAAAAAGTTATCCAGAAATTTGTTCAACGACAGGTACAGCTGCATATTAATAACTAAAACAACTGGGATCCATGTGGTCCTTTAAAAAATCAGCATACATGAAACATACTGTTTTGTCTTGGCAGGTTTTTGCAGAGACTAAAGATGAACTGGCTTTAGTTTTGTTCGGCACAGACTCCACCAAAAACCCTCTGGACCAGGATGATCAATACCAGAACATCACAGTTCATCGACATCTCATGATACCAGACTTTGAGCTTCTGGAGGAGATTGAACATGAGATCCATCCAGAAAGTCAGCAGGCTGACTGTATCCCTCTGAAATCTACACAGTAGCAAGTGTAGCGACGTTTAATGCAAAAAGCTTACAGTGAGAGTATTATCTCTTGTGTTTTTACTAGTGCTTGTTGTTTGATGTATTTGTAATGAGTGATAAAGGCTATGTGTCAAATTGATGTACAGGTCTAAACGGTAATCTGTGTAAAGCTAGGGCTGCACACAATGAACCAAAATTCATACCACAATTTTTTTTACATGAATCACAGTATACAATACTTGTCTCAATATAATGTAATTAGTCAAGTAACCAAGAGATGGTTTTAATTAAATGCCTTGCCTATCAACCATTATGAAAGCGGGGTGCCTCATACTGCCAGTGTTTTGCAGCGTTTGGGCTTGTCTGTCAGGACCCCCACTATACTGAGTTCTGGCACTACATATATAGGGGGGCTATTTGGTGAGGTGCGCACTCGAAGCTCGTTCGTAATGTGCTGGATGTATACTCTGAGGGCCATTGGCACATGCATTTTAGGTTTGACGCTTTCACCAAGTCAAATTGGCTTTTTGTATACAGAAGCCACAAAAGATGTCTTCCGACTTCTTTAGCTGTGACCGTTCAGAATCGAAAAAATACCTTAAAAAATATCTGTGGCAGCCAATAAGTTAACACCCACGAGTGCCAAGTATACTTTTATTATGCGTCAGCAGCACATTTGGATTAAAACAAAAACACAGGAATGCAAAATAAAAAACAAAACAACAAAACATGAAGCCAAAAAAGTCAAACACTTGATATAAACAATATCAGTCCTAAGCTCATACTAACTAGTTACATGAGTAAAAATGTTATTACATAATGATGCAAGGTTTTTACAGATTAATTTGGCCTGTTGTGGATGTTTGGTAAGAAAAATGCTGATAATGCTCTCACTAAAACATTATTATTTGGTTGAACAGTCAGTGTTACACTGATAGCTTATCTTTTAACGCCTAAAGTTTTAGTTAAGTGGACTTTTTTTTGTCTGTGCTTACATGCTCTGAGCTCCTTAACTAGTTTCTCAACAGGGCTGGATGCTCTTGTGGTCTCCATGGATGTTCTCCAGAGAGAGACTCAGTAAGAAACACCTCATTAAAAAAAATCTAATTTAAAATGGATACAAGTTCATGCATATCAATAATCATTGTGTTTAAGGAACTATTTGATATCTATTTAAGAGGGAAGAAGTGTGATCGTCTCAACATTGTCCTCCTGACTGACCTCAACACCCGGACTAGCCCAGACAACCTGGATGTTATTGTTGAAAACCTGAAGCAAGCTGGCATTATCCTTCAGTTCTTGTAAGAACTGGTTCTTACTGGTTTAAATCTATGGCTCATTCAGAATCTCTCACTTTGTGGCTATTTGATTTTACATATCCTAGAATAAACACTAATTTCTCTTTAACATTTGCTGTAAATTTGAGGGTTTTAATATACTCTTATATAACCAACTTGTGGTAAAATAATTTAAACAGTTACCATTAATCTTAGTCAATTTTATAATCGATTTAATCACAACTGTTTGACTTCCAGTCTGCCGTTCCCCGTGGAGGATAATGGGGAGGAACAAGCGGATGGGGACAGAACCGGCCCTGATCACCCTGGTTCAGGCAAAGGTCTGTCCAGGGAACAGCAGACTGGCCTGGACATGGTAAAACACATCATGCTGAGCTTGGATGAAGAAGAGGGTCTGGATCAAATTTACACTTTCAGGTTAGAGAGACATTTATTTTATTCTTGAACAAATTTTTTATGATTTTTCCATTATTGCTTTGACATCTAGATCCGATAGATCACCTTTTTATTTTAGACGCAGCTGCTCCTTGCGTATGACGGTGTCTCATAGCTTTTTTTTTCCATTTGCTTTCCTTTTGCTGCAGGAATGCAGTAGAGCAGCTGTGTATGTTCAAGCGCATTGAGAGAAGACCGATGGCCTGGCCCTGTCAGCTGACTATTGGCAGCTCTCTGTCCATTCGTATTGTTGGTTACAAAGCAGTAAGTTAAATTAAATAGGAAGCATATGCTGTTTGTCCTAAAAGCGAAAGCATGTAGAAATTATGTCGAGCTGCTCCATGTCACACCAGTCATGGCTAGTTAATAACAGTTACATAAAGCTCGGCTGCAAATATTTCTCCTGTCCACCAGGTGACTGAGGAGAAGCTGAAGAAAACATGGATTACAGTTGATGCTCAAAGTAATCAGAAAGAGGATGTGAAGAGAGAGACGGTTTACTGCCTGGATGATGACAACGAAACAGAGGTGCAGAGGGATGACACCATTCAAGGTGAGGATGATCGTTGACATCATAATGTTATCTTCTTGTTATCCTTAAAACATCTTTTAAATCAAACTTGACTTTTCATAGGTTTTCGTTATGGAAGCGACATAGTGCCGTTCTCCAAAGTTGATCAAGAGCAAATGAAATACAAGCATGATGGGAAGTGCTTTGCTGTGCTGGGCTTTACCAAACAGAACCTGGTAGTTTGCATTCTAATCATAGCAGTGACCAAATAGAGTGCTGTATGACTAACCTGTTTTCCTTCCATGCACATGTTTTACTTCATTTTCTGTCTGTAGGTACTCCGCCATCAGTTCATGGGAACGCAGGTTGTCAAAGTTTTTCCAGCCAAAGATGATGAGGTGAGAATGTGGAGAACTGATGCCTTGCTGGTAAGTACACACCGTTACCGAGTTGACCTGATTTGCTTGTGTGTTTCTGTGTGTGCAGCATGCAGGAGTGGCCTTGTCAGCTTTAATTCGTGCACTGGATGAACTGAAAATGGTGGCCATTGTACGTTACGCCTACGACAGGCGCAGCAATCCACAAGTGGGTGCAGCTTTCCCATGTATCAAGCAGGACTATGAGGTTAGACATTAGAAATGCAGTTTCTTCCATACTTATTAACAGCAAATTCACTGAAACTGTTGAACAACAATTCTTTTACCTCTGCAGTGTCTGATATACGTCCAGCTTCCCTTCATGGAAGACCTTCGACAGTTTACATTTCCTTCTCTCGAAAACAACAAAAAGTTTACTCCGTCAGGTACTGTTTTTTTTTCCTTTGAAGATAGCCCATTATGGTATGAAGCACTTTAAGGAGCTTGCAAATGGCTTAAAAACTCAAATATTTCGCATATTTCCATCACAGTTGCACAAGGCAATTAGATATATATCACCATGTATGTGTATAATTTGCTGGTGCGATAATTTTTTTTGTTAAAGTTGTTTATTGGGAAAAAAATGTTTGAAAATGTTTTCCAGAAATGTTTAAACACTTAATATTTCAGGTTTTGATGTTCTACCAAATTAAGTTTAGCACTTAATATGCAGTAAAACAATGTTCTCCTTAAGTTTATTTCACTTTATACTTGTAGAGTATTTTGAAAGCGATGTTTAATTCAAAACTCTGCAAGTTGTTATTTTCCGACAGGGTCAACAGTGTTTATGCATGGTGCAGGCTACATTTTCAGAGTGCACAGTGAACACGGTCTATCCTATTAGCTGTGCTATTAGCACAGATCAATATTTCCATAGATCTGTCCTTCAGATCTGGATTATTAACATGCTTCTCCTTTCTACATGCTTCTGCTTGTTGTGATATGTCATAATTGTCAATACGATGTTGTTTTTATAAATTCTTTGTAAATTTTGATAAATTTAAATGAAAAGTGAGTAATCAATGATTTCACTTGACTCTTAAAAATTATATTATAGATATAGCTTTTAAGCAGTTTTCAGTAGACATTTAATATATTTTTTCTTTTCTTTTGTTTTGCGTTTATTTAGTCCTTGAGGAAAGTCCTTAATTCTTGTTGCGTCCCTCCTTTAGACGCACAGCTGTCAGCAGTAGACTCTCTCATCGACTCTATGATGCTGGTGGAAGAGGAGAATGGAGAACAAAAGGACCTTCTCAAGCCCCACCACATTCCCAACCCTGCCTTCCAGAGGCACTTCCAGGTACTACAGAACAGTTTGGAAATACAGTGATCTTTAATTTTTTCATCTAAACAAATTGTCACATGTGGGAACAAATGATATCACTGTACCAAACACAAAGACCACAGTATAACACTAAATGATATAATGCTTTCTTATTATTTGACCATTTGCAATATAATACTATTAAATATGCATGAAATTATCTTCTTTTCTTACCTGAATGTCAGTCGCTCTAAAGCATTAACCACAGAAAGCCGGTGCATCTGCAAACTTGTTTCTCTCAACTCCGCTAAAGCTAGCCACTTTTACTTATTTGTGTGTGTGTGTGTGTGTGTGTGTGTGTGTGTGTGTGTGAGCCACAACCCAGTCCCAGAGAGAGGAGTGAGTAAGTGGGGGCACAACTGGACATTGTTTTGCAGGGGCGAGCTCTCGCCTGAGTGGAACAGCACACACACACTCAGTGGCCAGTAAATGCTGTAGCAGTGCAAAATCAATTGCACAGCGGACCATTCGGTCCAGTATTTTACAGTCCTGCTGCATATCATGTAATAATTATTATATTAAAATACTTGTGATCAGTGACCATTTTCTGTTTCCTTATATTTATCTAAAAAAGTGGATACCACATAAGATATACAGCAGATATGTTTGTTCCAGAGTCAGTATATTTAAGAAAGACTGCATCTGTTTCACACGTGAATTTCACTTTTCCCTCTATCATTTCTTTAGTGTCTGCATCATCGAGCAGTGAACCCTGGCACCCCTCTACCCCCCATGGAACCATGGATGAAAACTGCTGTTGATCGCCCTGAGGTCATTAATGAACGCTGTAAAGCCCCACTTGAGGAGATAAAGAAGAAGTTTTCTCTCACCGAAGTGGAAAAGAAAAAGAAACTTAAGACTAGTGCTCAGATTTTTGGGAAAGGGTAAGTTTAAAGTATTATACTGTCAGAAATATTAAAATGTAATCCTGTGTGAAAGCTTTGGTAGCACAACTTCATTTTTAAACACTTTAGTGTAAAAGAAAATCTACCCATCTTATTTTGTCATTTATAGCTCGGAGGAGTCAGATGCCAAGAAGGTAAAAACAGATGAACCAGAGGATGAGGAGGAGTACAACCTGGCTAACATCTCCGAAGGCACTGTTACTTCAGTAAGAATCAGAGGAATTGGGTGAAATACTAATCCTAGGAGATATAACTATAAAAAACCACCACTCAGTTTACATACTTTTAGATACATTTACATTTCATTGTCTATCCAGGTTGGAAGTGTGAATCCAGCACGAGATTTCAATGCTCTGATAAGGCAGAAGAATCTTCCGTTTGGAGAAGGTGAGGTCTTTCTCTTGACCAGCTAACCAGCTCAACTTTACATCCGGTTGTTTTATGAACTACCATGACTCATGCTTAGCCCTTGTAACTACGTTTTTTTTTTTTTTGGTGACCTTCATGTCCTTACAGTCTGTCAGCAACTGACTCACAGGATAGAGCAGTTGCTTAGCAACAAGGACACACTCTACTACATGAAAAGCATCACCTGTATCCAGGCTTTTAGAGAGCAGTCAGTTAAGGTAAACAAGCACTTACTGTCTGGAATCTGTCAATGTCTAATGGTTTCTATTATACTTCCTAGTTTTCCTTTCCCTTGAAGAGTAGGCGTCTTGAGATTACACTGATTGTTTCTTTTCTTGTGACTTGAACAGATGCCAATTATTGTTAGCATGAGCTTTTACAACTCCGTTAAACAGGAATAATTTATCTCTTCCACTATTCAGCTGGGTAACGCAGATCTGTACAATAGCTACCTCCAGTCCCTGAAAAGAAGCATTCCCAACAGAGGCCTAGAGGTCTTCTGGGATCTGCTTGTTCAAGGTATGATAAGCTTCTTTACTTGGGGCTGCAAGGTTTTGCTTAAGTTATTCCTCCCCTGAGATGAGATGAAACCTCTACATCAATTTAGCACAAGATTATGCTCAAGTCGCATCTGAAGTTTGCTCACGAGCTTCTGCTTGTTGATCTCTTTGATATACAGATGCTTTAACGTTAATTAGCAAGGACGAAGTTGAAGGAAGCACCATTTCCAAAGATGAAGCTAATCAGGTGAACTCAGTGTATATAAGCCACACATATAACTTAATAACCAAATATAATGATTTATTTCACTGAGACCTACTTTGTCTACAGTTTTTAGTGGCTGAGGAGAAGAAAAAGGAGGAAGCTGCTCCACCAGTTGATGATGCTGGAGATGTTGATGACTTGGTAAGTGAGCAGTTCTGGGGACCACCGTTCTTTTTTTTTTTTTTGCTTTAAATGTTGGAGTAGTACTCTGACATAAACATATGTTTAAACTACATATTTTCAAAGTGCTCTTTTGTGTTTGGGTCTGAGCTCTTGACAGCTCTGTTATATAAACAGTTGAGGCTTACATCTTTTTTCTTTTTGCCTGTGCAGCTGGACATGATGTGAGACGTCAGGAGGAATATCGGCAGAAATCTGCAGAATGTGATCTTTGAACAGAACTGGACTGCCCAGTTCAGCCGTCCATTGTTCTGGATGTGGTTATAAGCAACTGCAGGTAAACTGCATAGGAAAGGTTGCAAGTCAACTCTTAGCAAGTACTCTGTAAAAATGTTTGATAAACTGTTCAGGAACAAAAGCATTGTATGATGTTTTGAATGTTTACATTCATTTCACGACTAGTTTCATATCTTGTGGTAATGCTGGGTAAAGCAACTGCTTCAAATTCATGATTTTCCTGCACTAAAAAACCTTGTTGATCAGAAAACAGCACCACAGTGTCCAGCAAACTGAAGTTTATTATGTTATTTGTTAAGCTGAAGGATTGCAGTGATAAATTGTGTATCTGTGTAACAAAATAATGTCTTTGGCAAAATATGAAAAAATGTGACATCATTTGCAAATTGTACAGTGAATAGAAGTCACAATAAGCCAGTTTGATCTTTAAAAAGTAATTCAAATAAATTTCAACAGTGTATTTCTAAATATGACTCTTGTGGTTCCATTGGTAATGTTAACGTTGTACCTCTGTAGCAAATTTAAGGGGAATGGGACAGTTTGGACTATTAAAATAGTGCAGTTATTTATGTTAACAGCTCAGGCGCTTTTAAGAAGAATTGCTTTTAATGATTTTGTTTGTGCATGTCAGTGTTTACAAAGCTTATAGTCCAAGCAAGCCTGAGTTTAGCCTCGCAGGAAAAAGTGCATCTGAACTGTGCTAAAACCCTGTTTTTTCCTCCTAAGGAATGTTCTTGATGATTTTTGGAGGTAACCAGTTATACTAACTAATACTTGTACTCTACTAACTATACTATTTTAGATAAATTGTGGATTCATAGCTTAGCTGTTGATAGCTACGTATTTTATATTTCTTTTTAGCTGTGGTGGAGCCTGTATATTCCCGAAACCTTCTAATTTCCTCAATTCTCGAATACATATACAAATATAGAAACATTCAGGTATTATGTCATTATGTCATGACCTTTTATTTGCACTCGTTTTGAGGTCAGTTAGATGAAGAGATGTAGCCGTAACAGTTTTCGGGTTTCAGCGCCCCCCTGGTGGCCAACCAGGAAATAACAAACACTTAAAATCGAATCAGTTCATCCTATCAATGATATATATGCATATGCAAAACATGAAAACTAAATTGAATAACAAGTTTTTGTGTTAACATGAAGGATGTACAGCGGTGATCGGGTGTGTATAAGTAGCTGTCGGAGATAGCAGATTTCTGTCTCATGTATGTCAAATTTGAAAATGAAATTGTTTTAAATGAATTACTTTGTCGCACTCCTTGTTTACCCAAATCTTTACTACAGAGGTTAAGAGCTGCTAGTTGATATAAACAAGAGCCACAAACTTTAATAATGCTAACTTTAGCACCATGATGTTGCTCACATGAGAATGATCTTCCTTTAACACACCCACCGAATGAAACGGTCAAACAAACTAGATCGTATCATATCACTAAATTTTCTTCCTTTGAAGATGGCATTCTGATCATTCATCACCAACTTTGTGAGTATGTCTTTATCAACATCACTTCCTGTGGCAATCACAGAGGAGACTATCTGCTCCCTTCTCATTGCACTAACCGCTTCATCCAGGCTAATGGTGTCAGTGACACCATCTGTGATGAAAACAAATGAAACTTCAGCACCGCGTCTCGTCTTGCTATTATTTCCCTTGTCTAAGATGTTGTTGATAGTGTGAATGATGGCAGGTCCGACAGCTGAAGATGAATCCAAATAAGACAAGCGAGATAAACCATTAACAACATTAGCAGGAATATGTGTGAGAGCGAAGGCCACCTGATTCTCATTCTCTTTGCCAAACTGGATCAATGCAAGACGTGCTCGCATTCGATCATTCCTGGACTTGGCCATGGTCAGTTTTTCCGCCACTTTCTGAACAAATTCACGGACATGTAGAAAGTTTTCCATCCCCAAGCGCTCTGAGCCGTCTAGCAGGAAAACCAAATCCACTGGTCGCCCAACACATGGAGCTATATCTGGCTCTGTAAGGAAATAGGGCAGGTCACTTACAGAGCTGCACTTCATTCCAGCACAAATTAATAATCTTAAACATCCCATATTATGCTAAAAATGTCACTTTCTAAAGATTTTCTGTCATATTGTCCCGATAGTCTTTTTAATTAATAACTCATTCTCAGGAGACAGCGACTTTTGGAATGGCTGAAACGAAGAATCAAGACTGAATTTGAGGAAATAGACTTTGAAAACAATGTTGCTGGACATCTAACACCCATATGAAACTATTAAAAAAAAGTGATAAACTTACCACTCTTACAAGGGAGATCTGGGCATTTAATCACTGGTTCTGAAAAGGAAATAAAACAAATACTTTGCAGGTAAGACAAATACCAGAAACATCATATTCTAAGATAAGCACTACTATAATTCAACTGACTATACTGGGACTTACCAGGACAGAGCACAGTTTCCATCTTCTCTATGAAGTTCTCAGCCACCAAGTCAGTGTACTGCTTCATCTCAGTGATTCGGTTTTTATTGTTGCACGCTATTGACACAAGGGTCTCGCTGTCATGTGTCTTGTCAAACATATCACCAATGCCGATGGCGTTCACCACCACAGCAGGGTCGTTGCAAAGGTACCTGAGCTGATTGTCGTCGTCGCGAGGGTCAAAGCGGCCATCTGTGACCACCACGACGGATACCTTAGCACGAGCTCTCTTGCTGTCCCTAATGAGGTTATCATAGGCAAACTTGAGAGCTGAGGGTGTAAAGGTGCCCCCTGCTATCCACTGTAGATTCTTCACAGCTGTTTTAAAGGCAGACATGGAGTTTATTGTAGGGTCATCAAGACGAATAGCTTCAAAGGTCCCGTTGTGACTGAACTGTACCACACCAACCCTTGTGCCTAGAAGATGCAGACATGTCCGATTAATAGAATATCTTCACTTAAAACAAATTTTACCAAAGAGTAATCTTGGTGCTACTTTTTAACTACACACAATGCTAGAGTTTAGTAGCAGATTTGCAGTAGATTAGCTTTAAATATATTAAAGCTACTTAATATTACCTTAACTAAAAATATTCAACTCTGCAGGCTTAACAGCACCAACTATTTGAATAATAAACACAGGGTACAAGGATAGTCCCAGGCTCTCTGTCGTCCCATAAAACGGGAGCTTTTACGCATAATTTAAGATGTATTTTAAATACACTGATTGCCTGCCACTTAATTCAGTGAGAGGAGAAGGTTGCATGAATGGTAAGCTGTGATCAACATTAAAATCATTACTGAAAACTGCTATTCACTAAATGAGTTAATGAG
This sequence comes from Pseudomugil tenellus, assembly GCA_037177515.1. Lineage (NCBI taxonomy): Eukaryota > Metazoa > Chordata > Actinopteri > Atheriniformes > Pseudomugilidae > Pseudomugil > Pseudomugil tenellus. Next base: position 16,666,594 of record JBAMHX010000014.1, on the reverse strand, counting down.
TCTACTTACTGTGAAACAATGAAATATTAATGCCTGCTACTCATGTCTAACGTTAATCACTACACAAAACGCTTTTAAATACACATTTCAGTATATTTACACATGAAGCTCAGGAAGGGGTTTAGCTTCATAATGAAGGATGAAGTCTTTAGTTTTTGCTCACATCAACCCTCAACTGATTGTTTACTAATCATGTAAATAAATAAATCAATTGCATTTGCTCAGTACATCCTTGGAGCCTATAAAGCTATTGTTTGGTGGTATAATGCCACACTCAGAAGGTTTATATTTCACACAGTCACAGATGATTAAAACTAGATTAGAATCTACAAATCTCATATTCACATTGATTTCTGGTCAAAACGCTGAGTTAAAATCATTTAATCAACTAAATATTTTTAAAAAAGCCTTTCAGTGGCTGACTTTTAATTAAATTTCACAATATAAATACCAACATTTCATTCGTGTTTGATAAACTCAGAACTCAAGTCAAGCTTTTACGATGGTTCAATATTGATTTAGTAATGGTCGTCGATGTGACATGTAATCTGCAGCAATATGACACGCTCAGTTTGTTTTCAGTGTGAGACATCAATTTAGATTCAATTCATCTGTCTCACCACATGTAGATGCATACATATAATTTACCTGTCAGGCTTATCAGAGGAGAGAAATACAAGGAAAGAACTTTTAAAACATGATTAAATCTACGCTAGCCACTTTTGGGACTAAAAACTGTTACCCTTTCATAACTCTGATAATTATTTCTATATTTAATCTTGTTCCCTTCTAGTGGCTTATTCTTTACATAAACCACAATTTAAGGAACAAATCGAAAAGATAAATAATGCTGTATCTACACAATCAAGTGATTTTGAAATGCTTTGTTTATTTATCTTATGTATGTTGTGTGTGTGTGTGTGTGTGTTTTATTGTACCAGTTGATGATACTGGATCAGAAGCCATTGATCCCAGCTTGTTGATGGTGCTGATAACAAAGTTCTTTTCCAGGGTGAAGTTTGTCAGCCCAACACTTTCTGAACTATCAATTACAAAGACAATATCCAGAGCTCCACAGTGCTTCTCACAGTCTGAAATAAAAATAAGAGGATGATCGGCATGTAAGACACATTACTGTAAGTAAAAAGCCGGGTTTGAATGGTGGGAAGGTCATCTTACCGCAACAGCCACACGTCTCCCTTATGTACGCCATGACATCGCAGTCCTGCAGAGACATTTATGCAGATTAAACAGACTGAGGAGAATTTAGATAGCTTAATCAAAATGTCTGATTTTAGTTTACTTACAGTGAGCCCAGGATCGCCTACTGATCCCGGACCCCCCTTCATAAAGACAGCGCAAGGAGGGAACTATTAAATTTGATCTGAAATTTGCATGCATGGTCAAGTCATTATTTGAGAGGTTGTGCAGTTGCCTACATCAACTCCAGGCTCTCCCCGGGGTCCTCTCTCTCCTGGCTCTCCGGGCTGCCCTGGTTCCCCCTAAATAGAAAACATTTTTTAATGCCAGTGACCCATTCCTCTTGCATAATTACCTCTGCATATGTTTAAAAATATTCAGTGACCTTCACGATATGAGGCTGTGGTGCTAAACACCACCCCTACACAGCACCTGCTAAGCCACCCACTGCTCTCATGACTTTGTTTTTCAGTTAATAAAAGATATTATTTCATTTTTCAGAATACAAAGACAAACTGATTAAATAAACTCAAAGTTGTATCAATCAAAAGTGGATGAAACTTTGTGGGGGCAACTCTCAAAGACAAAATACAATGCCTCTAAGCAATAAATCCTATGCTGTTTATATTACTGTTATTGTATTAATAAGTAAAATGCATTTGAGGAACGAGCAACAGAGTTGAATGTGTGGGTTGCAGCCATAAAACATGACACATCCTTCTCTTAGTGCAAGAAACGTATTCTGCTATTGATTCCTGTTTTGCCTCTTTTATTTTCAATAATTAAATGATTGAAGTCTGATGGAAAAAAGCCATATTGACAATATAACAATCATTCCAGAAATAGGGGCCTCGGTAGGAATGATACAGCCACAACAGCCCGGCACATCCTCCACATGCTGGTCAGCAGTTGGTCACACACTGGTGTGGATGGTATCCCATTCTTCAGTTTGCTATAAGTCTACCATTGTGGTTGTTTTGGTAATTCTGGAACAAACAACTGCAACCAAGCTGGTCCCAGAAGTGTTTCATATGGTTTGAGTCAAGATTTCCTTAATATGTCATTTCAACGTTGCTCTGTATTGAGATTGTTTTTGATGATGGCAAGGCTTGTTGTTTAGACAGGGATGTTACGCCCCACACCATCACACTGCTTCCACTGAAAGCTAATTACCATATCAGGGTAACAATCTGTATACTGTTGGAAGAGAAGATTTGGCAAGATTTTTATGAGTGAATCCCACACACTTTACTCTTCATATTACATTATTTTTTCTACTTAATTGCTTGTTATAAAAGCCAAATTTTCCTATAATCCAAACCTAAGCAAAGAGGTTTGTGTCATATGTAATGATATTCTTTACCATATACTCTGAAATACTCCTATGAAAAGCTCACTTACTTTTCTGATCCAAATAATGCATTACAAAATATGCCAATTTGCATAGTTTATATTTTGCTATTTAAAGTATATTTTAGGGATAATACTGACACTTAGAGAAAAAAAAATAATGCACAGCTATAACTTTCCTTGGATGTGTGAAAGAAACATCAATTAAAATGCTTGGAGCTGAGTAGTATGTATAGTGAATATTTTTTTAGATAAGACTGTATAAAACCTCTGATTGAATACTTAATTCTTTCACCATTGTGAGAATTGTATAAATTTTTCTTACTGGTTCCCCCGGCGGTCCTTTATCTCCAGGGTCTCCTCTGGCACCACAATGACCTCTGCCCCCTATGGGCCCTCTCCTGCCCGGTTCACCTGTGTCTCCCTGGAGAAAACCAGTAACTGTAATCATAAGCAGGGACATTAAACTCATACAGGAGGTCCAGTAAAGTAAATGGAAACACCTACTCTGCGTCCTCTTGGTCCTGGATAGCTGAATCCCAATCTTCCCTTGTCCCCCTTTAGAAGATAAAACTGAATGATGCAGTATTGTACATACAAACCGTTATTTTGACAGCGATGAACAAAAATTAATTGTGCTCACCTGCAGACCACGTGGCCCAGTGTCTCCTCTTGGCCCAGGATCTCCAATATTTCCCATAGTTCCCTGAAGCCACAGGATGTAAAAGTGGTAATTACTCCAAATAGAAGTTATAACAATAAGCAGCTAGCAAACTCACATTTCCTCCAGTGCTCCCTGTTTGTCCTGGCTGACCCCTTGGTCCTGGTAATCCCCGGTCTCCCTGGGAAAGAGAAAGGGAAAAGGAAAACACTTTTGCTGGACAAATCTTTGATTTCAGACCTGACACAGAATAATTCATGCTGATGCCAGTGTATTATACTAGAAAAAAGTTTTAAATGGTTTATACTTCTCCTGCAGAATGTCTTTTTTTATGAAAACTGGTTCAGTTTTGGCTATTTTGGCACATCGGCATGAGCAGGAAAACATAGCTCAAGTAATGGAGGTCCATAGGGCTTCCTGAGTTCTAAAAATGCTGCTGAGTCATGAGTGAATCAAAATCCACCCACGTGTGATCTCCTCACCTTAGCACCCTTGAATCCGTCTTCTCCGGAGTGACCTCTAGGTCCCTCTGGCCCTTGCTCTCCCTTTGAAAAAAAAAATCATTTTGGCCACATATTGTAAATCCAGTTTAAACAAAACAATAGAAATAAGGTTGAAAGACAGGACACTCGTCTTTGTCACATTACAGAAGTGTTTACAAAGAATTTTCAACAGCTGTCCAAACACACTACAGTACAGTTGTTCATTACTTCCACCAAAGAGGTAATGCTTTCTGGAGAGTTTGTCGTTTTTTTGTGAACAACATAACTTGGAAAGTAATGGGATAGTTTTTAATGAAATTTTCAGAATATATCCAAAATGGGAAGATGAATGAGTGATTAAATTTTGAGGGTAATCCAGATCAGCATCTGTATCTCCAGTAATTTTCAAAGGATTCTTTATCATTGTAAGAAAGAGACATTTTCAGCTTATGTGTATGTATATCACTTAATGAAAAATATCCAGATTTTCTTCCGTGAGAAAAATTATACGCTTGGCGGAGGTCCGCGCTCTCTCAGTGCTTTTCTAGTATTGCAAATGAAACAAATTTTGTCAGCTTTTCTATGTTGTATGTCCTGTACATATAATAAAACTGCTCTAAAACCAAAATCAGGAAAATGAGAATGAAAGCCTCTTCAAAACACTGAACTTACTTTTGTCCCCTTTCGCCCATCAGGTCCTTGTGTTCCTTTTCTTCCAGGATCCCCTCTCCTCCCCTTTTCATATTTATTAAGACTTGTGAGCAAACTATTGCAAGTATTTAAAAATATAACTTCAAAGGTATAAGTATTTTAAATACCAAGTCGCCTTTTGGTCCAGGTCTGCCTTTAAGTCCCTAAAAAAAAAGGAAAGTTTTTTTCAGTTGTTTGCATTCTAGCATGAACTTTCTTAGTAACAAGAGTTACTGAAATAAATTCTGCTACTTGCCAGAACTCCTCTTTCTCCTGCTAGCCCTGGATTTCCAGGATTTCCTCTCTCACCCTGAGAAATTATTATTATTTTATATATTATTATTATTATTTATATATTATATATTATTTTCAGGTCAGAAATTCTTTTGCTAAACGTCTCTTCTTGTTGTATTTAGGTTACCTTTGGTCCAAGATCACCAACTGGCCCAAATGGGCCAGGCTTCCCAGGAAGTCCTGGGTCACCCTAAAGCAACACAGAAAAAGAAAAACATTAACTCATTCATACTGAAAACATGGAGTTCATAGGACACATTTTGGGGAAATAATAGAATAATTATGGACTAATATTTACTTGGTTTAATATTTAGTGTACTATGGAAACTATGAGTCCAGAATGTGATGCTGATTAGACTCTAATTGATACTTAGATTTAATAGATTTTATGAAATTATCAAAGTGAGCTGACACATTTGTCATGTCATTGTCAAGTGTTTTTTAAAAAGCTAGCTTATTTTGTAAAAAAGTAACCAAGAAAGATCAAAAAAAGAAAACAAAAACTATCAGAAATCAAATTTAGAAGTATTCTTGCATAATCTGTGTTCTTTTCTTCTTAAAATAATTTTTCAGCCAATTGTTCTTCAATGGAAATTGAAACCATTTCATAGCAGAAGCAGCACTTAAGTTAGTTCTGCTGAGTGTAGACAGCAAAGACAGATTAATTTGAGTTTTTTATCTTAGTTCAGTGTTTTGGTTGTAGGTTGGAATTATGACCTCTTGGTCTTCTCAACTCATCTCCAGCCAAGTCTTCCCACCACCACTCTATTTAACTATATGGTAAAAATGGTAAATGGCGTTAACTTATATAGCACTTTATTCTCATCTCTGGATGACCAAAGCGCTTTACAGATCCAGCTATCCTCTCATTCATACATTCACACACTGATGGCGGCAGAATTGCCATAGATACACAGGTGCTAGCCTGGCCACCAGGACTAATCAGTGGCCTTGTCCTGCACCTCACTTGTAGGAATCCACAGGGTTAAACCCTTCTTCTCTATGTACATGCTAACTGTTGACTCCCTTTTTTCAGCACAATGATGTAACATACTCTTTTTATCCTGATGACAATGAGCTGTACATGCTGATAATCTACAGACGCCAACATGCTTGTGTGTTGCAGCTTGTCTTTCCAATGGGCCCAAATTTCCTTCGATTCAATTGCGAAAAGTCGTAAGTCATTCACTGAACAGGTTGCTCTGTCCTGTCTTTGGTTATTTCTGGTTATGTATTTAATTTGCTGATTTACAAACTGTTCTATGTGCTTTTGTTTATTGTCTCCTTGACAACTATAAGTCATTATATTGAGGAAGTCATGTTTCCTTCTGTTGTCAGAAGCACAATTATCTGGGAATAAAAGAAAGGAATAAGCACTTCATGCTCTTTCCTCCCTTCAAAGGCTTCCTGTTGGATTTCATATTGATTGCTCATCTTCAAAGCCCAAATAATCTCAGAATTATCGACCTGGTACATGCCCTTGCTGCCACTGAGATCTATGGCACCACACTTTCTCCTCCCACGTGATAGTTTGCAACAGAGGAACATTGGGGCTTTGTATTTAATTTCATCCAGCCTCTGGATGAAATTAAATATGACACCATCTTATGACACTAGTGAAGTAAAAATGAATTTAAAAAGAATACTTTAAAATGCAATATAAGGAATATCAACGTGTGTGGGAAGCTTTCCCAGTCTGACACTATGTCCATTTTTACAGTCTTCTTGTTATTTTTGTTACACCAGAACACTGAATAACAAAATGTAGCTGCACCAATATAGAAACCAAGAAATGAATTGGGTTTTTTTTTTTTTTGTCTGGCACAGGACGTCTCAAACACAAAATTCTAAATGATTTATTGATATGGGTGCCTAGAAATCAGTTGTTAGTGTATCTTACTTAAAATAAATACTCGATGAAGACATTGATTTAGAGACCTCGAACCAGGTTGTCTAACTGAGGTTAAGTTTGATCCTCATTAGACCAGATGTTTAGACTCTCCTGACAAATCATTGCTCTGACAGTAATCACACAACTTGATTTAATATCTTAACTGTACAGATGTTTTATTATTAAAATGATATTTTGTGTTGGGAAATTATCCTATTCTTAACATATTTCTCTCCCTCACCACAGTCTTTAATTGACTGATTTGCCCACTAACTTAATATAATTTAATCCAGTTAATTCTGCCAAAATCACACTATTGTTTACTTTGATGTCCTATTAGATGAATGAATGGATATCAGTTCTAATTTGATTCTCACCTTTTCTCCTTTTTCACCAGGTAGCCCAGATTCCCCAACTTCTCCCGGGTAACCATCAGGTCCCTTTTGTGACAGGAAATGAGTCAGTCTACATTTTACTTATATAGCACATTAAAAACAACTTCAGTTGACCAAAGTGCTTCACCATACTAATTGTATTCAGCAGATTCAGATAAAACACATAAAATAAACATAATGAAATGAAAATCACAATATCATAGCAATTTCAAACCACTATTTTTGATAGTATTTGAAGGCCAGGGAGAAATTGTGGGTTTTTAGTAATGACTTAAACTGCCCTAAAGACTGAGAGGACAAAGAGACGGGCTGTTCCAGTATGGGTGGTGACAAAAAAAAAGAAAAAGATTCATATCCCATCTGCTTTTTAGCCTGGCTTTAAGTGCAGCGAACAGGAAGGAGCTGATCAGCTGACTCAAGGACTCAAAGCTGCAATAATTCATTCAAATAAGCTGAGACGAAAGATTATAAACTATTAAAAATAATAAAAATGACACCTTGAGTTTTACACGAATGCAGCGAGCCAGTGAAAGATTCACAAAATGGGGGAGATGTGCTCATGCCTTAGTTTTATTCAGGCGAGCAGCAACATTTTATGCGCTCTGTAGGCACTGCAGGAAACCCTGATCCAACCCACCACCCAGCACTGTATTAATAATGACGGCCAACAGTCCCATCGTTATAAAAAGATTTTACTTATATATTCAGCATAGAAACAAATGCATCACCCCAAGAAGGTTGTTAGATAGTTTTAAATGTACAATACTTACATTGTTACCTGGATCTCCTTTGCAGCCAATAGCTCCAATTTTGCCAATTTTACCCTAAAGATTCACAGAGACACACAGAGACATTGATGAATCACACATATCAGTGTAAATCGAGCTATGCAACGTTGTCCCATGAGGGCAGCAGCCCTACGTATGTATTCATACTCCAACAAACATGACCCAAATGAAATGAATTCAACAGCATATGAAGTTTGAGTCAGATTGAACTTGCAAGAGTTACTTAGACCTGGTAGTATCATCACTCACCTTTTGCCCGTCTATTCCGTTTTTACCAGGCACACCTGCCACACCCTAAATGCAAGAAGAGGAATAAAAACATCAGATGAACTTAATTCACACAGTGCTGATGTGCAGAGCATGAAAATGTAAAGTACTGGACAAGTAAATCATAAAAATACTGCAATACCTTTGCTCCACTTAATCCAACTTCGCCCTGTTGAGATAAATAAAAGCTGTTAATCTAAACAACATCTTAATTCATTTCTGAAAATGAACAACAAGCAGACTGAACTCTCACCTTATCACCTTTATGACCAATTTCTCCCTGGGAAAAAATGAACAAATGAAATGAACTATAATAACTTTGACCATAAATATTGAATTTATGAGCCTCACCAAACCTTAAGGCCAGGTCTTCCAATTGGACCTTCAATCCCAGGATCACCCTGACAAATTAAAAGTTATGTTCAGCCGCAGCTTATAATAAAATAAATGTATATCTTATATAATTTAAATCAGATTGTAAAGTCTAAGTAATGTTTTAAACTTCCAATGTAATGTCTAGATACCTGGTTACCCTTTGCACCTTTTGGCCCTGCCATGCCTCTCTCTCCTTTTGTGCCCTAAAAAAAAAAAAAAGGAGGGGGGGAGGGGGGGTTATTTCTTTCAACAAATTAAGTTGTTACAAATGAATATTAAAGATTTAAGAATAATTTTATAACCCACTTTTGGTCCCGGAGGCCCTTTACGTCCAGGGATGCCAGGACTCTCATAACATTTAGGTTTATAACACTATGAGTTCAAAGAGAAAAACAAAAGTATATGAAAGGCAGTCCTACATGGAAAAACCAAGACATACTCATAGATCATTTCTAGAGGCAGAAAGCATCAACACAGCTGTTTAAAATGATGGTTTTGTTAAGAATCTTCTATGTACCAAATCTTATGCATTAACAGCTGTAGAATCAGTTCTGAACTAACTTGAAGTGTTGTAAACATCATGTGGATGAATAAAAGCAGATTGCAAAAGATACTGTAGGATTTCATTAATGCATTTAAATGATCAAATAAATGCTTTTTTAAATGTTTAATTTATCAAACATTTATGCTGCTTAAATGCAAACAGGTTTTGAACCTATGTGTACTTTTTATTACAAAAGTCTAAATGATTTGTTGATTTGGGTATATTGAGAATTTATTGAAATAATTTATTGATTCTTTTGTGTCTGGAAGACACAAGGCTTCCCTAAAACTGGGACCAGGATTTTCTTTACACTATGTGGCAAAATGATATGTAAGCACCATGTTAATTTATTTTGCATAAAAGAACAGACACATGACCTAGAGGTTGCCTCCTAAACTAGTAAAAACCTCATGGTACACACAAAGTTTATCACTCTTGAGTGAGTGCCTGTTTTTGAACAGGTTTTGCGAATAAAACAGATTATCCTACCTGTAAAAGGGCTTGGTATTTCTGCAATGAGAATGTCCAGAGTCAGTGATTGGCTGAGATAGTACCAACATTAAATTTGAAATGACACAGAGGAGAAAAGTATCAAATCACCATGACTTTTATGATGCGTTCAATGGATTCAGTGCTTAGTCTCGCTTTCCCATCAACGATCTCCATGACAATGTAGTTGTCACGGTACAACTCAGAGGGAGAGCTGGCTATCTCCCGCATTCCCAATTCATCAACATTCCTGGATGCTGCCACTGAGAAGACATGAATTCCTTGCTCACGAGCTCTGTCTGCCATCACCTTGATCCCTCCGCACGGACTGCCTGTCACGTGACCATCAGTGATAACCACAGAGAAGAGGACGGCCTCTGTATCCCCATAGTGACGTGTCATCTGGTACGTCATGTTTTTCAGGGCACAATCAATGTAAGTGCCTTTGCCTAGATATCGGATCTGACCAAGATTCCTGATGAAGTTCTCTCTGCTTGTAAACTGGCTGAAAAGCAGTTGCTTCTGGGAGAAGTGCAGGCCTCCGAAGGACCAAGTGATCTGAATCTGGCCCTTGTACTCTTCATCAGAGAGCCTCTGGGCAAATATTTTGGTGAATTCCTTGATGCTGTCCACCAAACTGCCAGGGGGGGATTCCTGCAGGGCAATGGTCTCTGAGGTATCGATGGCGAAGAACAGCTTGATGGGACAGTTGATAATCGCTGATAAAAGAAAGAACAGGCACAAAAAGATAAATTACTACACTGCAAAGATTAGGGGTAGAAATCTACTTCTTCTTCTGTAATGATGTTCCTTTACTGCATATCTGAGTTTTATAACCAATTTTAGAACTTCAACAAAGATTGGCTTCAGAAGTGGAAATGCTCTGTGTGTGGCCACTTAGTTAACAATATTATGCACACACACACACACACACACACACACACACACACACACACACACACACACACACACACACACACACACAC
>JBAMHX010000014.1:16634730-16649015 GCA_037177515.1 Pseudomugil tenellus | reverse complement strand
TTAAAAAGCCGACCAAAGCATTTTTTTTATTTTTTCATTGCATTTTTGTGTAGTTGTGTGTGTGTGTGTGTGTGTGTCATCTCTGACTTTGAACAGTAATGAGAGGAAGAGATAAAAGCAATTAGTAGACAATGCACAGTAGCATTGCTTCCTCACTCCATAATCCAGAGATTTCTTCCCTAAAAAATATCCAATCGAGTCACAATGGGGGAGATGTGTGTTTAAAGTCCCACTGGGCCCCTCAACTACTGTACAATGTCTAATAACGAAGTCTATTGTTTCCCTATTTGTTATGCAAAAGAAAATGTTTAAGCACATATAGTGAATCATGACAAGTTACTGATCATCACACAAAAAAGGCTGATTTGTTAACTTTTTCCCATAGTTGTAGTGTTGTTGAAGATTCACACTCACAACAGCTCATTATAGACATTTAAGCCTCTGTTCATGCCTTTTATTTTGTCACTTCAGTATAAATATCAAGTCACAGCATGTCTAATGAGAAGAAGACTTCTGCAAGTCTTCAAAAGCATTATCTGAGTGAACCACCAGAGGGGGAGCACAAGCTGCAAAAAGCATGTCTGAATCATTTCTTAATCACTTTTGACAAGAGAAGAACAGAAAGCCTCTAATCTTTTCCATTTCTATCATGCTTGTAAATGCTTATTAAAACATAATAGAAGTGATCTTCTTTCTGGCACAGTTTACAGACGTTTACAAACGGAGGAACAATGGCAGCTCAGTGGCTTCTTCTGTCTTCTCACGGGATCAATCCTGGGTGTGACTCGTAGTTCTAGATTTCCTGTTTGGAGTTTCTTCCTGTTTGCATGTGTTTACAGCTTTCCCCTGGGCTCTACGATTTCCTCCCACAGTCAAGATGCCAGCTCAAAATGGCTCATTTGTGCATTTTTCAGAAGAACTCCCAATGAATGCCTCATCAGCCTTCAGCCGCCTTTGACCCTGAACAACAAAAGTGCTTATAGATGAAGGAATTATATACAGGCTGTCTCTGCTTCCAACCTCTATCTCAATCCATTTTACTAGAATAAAGAAGAAGTAGAAGAAATAAACCAAATATGTTGCTTTTCATCTTCAATGTCATGATGTGCAGGGAGTGAATGTGTCTTTCAGAAATCAGACAACCTCCATGAATATCACAATAATCATTTGTTATTTATCATGCTTTTATAGTTAAGTGTTCATTTAAGTCAGAAAAATGATTTGCTGGTCAATTTTCTGCAAATAAAATCAATAGTTTGAATACATACAAGAAAGAAGACAGAAACCCTTTCTATCATCTGTCCATGCAAAATACAAAAAAATACAATGGGTTTGTTGTAATGATGTCAAATTAAATCAAATATATATTTTGTAATGTTAACAATGCTGTAGCAAAAAAGGGCTGTCGTAGGGCTGTGCTTTTTAGGGATAGAAATGTTAAATCCAAATTAAGTGTGAACCACAAGACTGAATCTTACCATGTAGCATGTTTTACCTTCAACGTTTTAACATGTGTTATATGTGTAAGTTCAATATTTTCACATCACCAACACTTTAAGATTAGATGATAAAATCTTCTGCATATGCTTGTTGTTTTTTGCGCTCTGTATTTTCAAAGTAGTGCATGTGTCTCTGAATTCAAACAGACAAGGCAAGAAGAAAATCTAAGTGAGTATATTCATGATGAACTCTCTGCAACCTCCCAGCTTCTTGCAACTTGGTTCAGAACAGCAGCTCCCACCCATTGATATCAGCACTCGAGGGCTTAAATAATTCAGAAGGAAATCAAGGTGCTACCTGATTCTGTGCAGATATTGTACTACTGGCATTTGATTATGATAAAGAAGAGTGGGTTTGCAAAACAGTGCATTTGCAGAATGATTAAAAATTACTACAGGCTAAACAAAACATTAAAAAAATAGCGAATGTGGTTTTTAACAGCAGACATTGGGATGTTTTATCTCTAAAGGAGACTGTGAAATTGTTAAACAGGTGTTGGAAATGTTCTATTAATAAGATAACACTGCACTGCAGAAGCATGCAGCAACAGGAAAACAGCATTAAGCTCCAACTTGACTTTAATTAATCCTTATCATTCATATCAGATGCATGTTGAAGCTAATGATAATATTTCAATGGAGCATATGTTGAAAATCTCTCAAATGCATCTCAAAGGCAGAGCTTTGGAAAAAATCTACACCATGATTGGTTTGAGTTTTCTCTGTAATGGTTTGTATTAACATTAAAATGTTTTTTAGGAGGTTGCATCCAAAGAAGCACAAATCAGAGCTTGGTTACTAACTGGGGATTATCCTTCAGTTTGTTTTTGGGGAGGTGGTTGCCAGTACATACCAGTACGTACCAGTATATAACCAGTATATATACCCATAGTACCCTGCGACAGGGATGTTTTATACTGTGTTTCTTCCACCCACAACATGCTTCAGAGAACTTGTGTCCCCTGAGATAAAACTGATTTTCCTTTGACTTGAAATAAAAGGCGTGAGGAACTATCAAAGAGCATATCTGAATCTGAGAGCCAAGAAAAGGGGAAAATCATTGGCTTTGTGAGCCAAATGCTAACATGAATATCAGCCTAATGGACTGCAAGTGACACCACTGCTTTGCAGCAGAAATGTGTTTTCACAGATGAGAATAGAGGCGGAAGCTATTTAACATAGCCACTGATGGTGTTAATTCGCTCTGTTATTCAGATGCGTTGTCAGGAATATGCTAAAAGCCCTCATTTTTGGCATTTTGAGACCAGGTCTTAAAAATGAAAGAGCAAAGCGCATGCTCGGTTCCTCTAATCTATCAAACCACTTAATGCAAAAAAACCCTGAAACAAAAACAGAGCCAAGACAGCTAGTGACAAACTATGCTGCACGTAATGACTCCTCTATTAAGTCTGAAATATGGTGGATCTTTACATAACATGTCCCAGCTTAACAATGAAAACCTGGATTTATTCCCATTTCATGTGGTATTTTTTTGTACATTGCAGAAATTCTGTAATTTATTGAATAATTATGTAAGTATTCATTTATTTACTTATTTCAATCTGATTTTGTGGTGAAAAATAATTAGAAAATTTTCAAAGTTGTAAATACAACCATAACAAAATAACCACCTAGTAAATACTGATTATCTCCCTCTTGTGCTGCCAAATCAGCCCTGACCAGGCAGGTTGTGGATATAAGCATCTGAGGGTGTCCTGAAGTGTCTGTTGCTATGATGTGACCCTCGTGTGCATCCTGAAAGTATTGGCATCTGTTTAATTGGGCTTTCTTCCCACAGCTCCAATCAAAACCCCTAAAAACATGTGAGTTTGGAAGCTGAGGGAACAATTCAGATAATCTGATATTTTCTTTGAGACGTTCCTACCGAGCAGCATCCTGCCAATACAGGGACAACATTACATTATATAAATGCTTACAAACAAAGCACCAATTCAAGCACTTTTTTGATGCCATTAAAATGCATTTTCAGCTTTTCATTTTCTGCTTTTAAAATAGCACGTTAAAAGGTTGAGGACAGGATTAAAGTACAGGAAGGGTCTTATTCACTCATATATCATCTAATGACAAGCAAGAAATTCGCAGGTCACAAGACTCGGTCTGCAGTAACTGCGTTTTGTTTTAAGATAAGAGACTGTTCTTTCCATGTGAGGACAGAAATTGTTTGTAAAAATGATCTGTTTTAATATTTAGGTAGATAGCAGGTGTCAATGTAACCCAATGTGAATGCAAAGATGCAGGTGGGCGGGGATACCTGGCTGATCTGTGAACATTAGACCACTGCAGCACAGTATTTGTAACAATGCATCTGAAAAATGGACAGAAACATAAAATACTTTTTTTTTCTAATTCTTACTTGCTTAACACTTCTTTTCATTTGGTTGCTAATGTCTTTACTATATTTAATCCTGTTTCAGCTTAAATTTACATCTTTATGTTCACTCTTTTCTTTTTTTATAGGAGAATATGACAGGTCAGTAGTGTAGCTAAACATAGTTGTTACAGACCACAACTACTTTTTGTCCCCAAAGATCAAAAAGGCACATGCACATACTGAAATATATAAAAATAACTGTTCTCCAACGAATTCTGCATATCAAATCACTTCAACTTTTATTCAATCAATGTAAGGACATCAGAGATGCATTTTTTTAAATAAACAAAAACATGAAATCAATCCAGTGCAGTTAAGATTGTTCTTGTTTTCAACCGCCAGTGGTTCAGAAATCTTTCACCTCCTTGTGAGATAAGGCCTCAACTGACTCCTCAGACCGTAGTGACTCTCATGACCAACTCTCTTGTGCTATTGCTGGGTTGGCTGCGAGTCTCTGGCTGCCGAAGGTGGCTGAGTAGGTGGAGGATGTTGTAGGGACAGTGTTGGTCTGGCACTGTGCTGCCACTCTCAGGGTCCACGTGCGCTCCAAATGCTCCCGCAGTCGTCACCATGGTTGTAGAGGTGGAGCCGGCAGCTGTGGAAGCCACCACCATCAGCGAGGAGGTGGAGGTGGATACTCCTATCCCTGTTTGGTAGCCCTGGTTGGGCTGAGACAGAGTCCTATCCACAGGGGCATCCTTCAAGTCATCGCTGTCCATGGATTTATCATAGTTCAGTACCTTCCACTGCTGGTTCACGGCCTGCCAGCGGTGGAAGATGCGAAACACAGAAGGTCCCTCGTGGACAATTAGTGCTGTGGAGATCAGAGTGTCAGTCAGACAATGTCACTGGGATGCAGCAGTCTTAAAAACACCACAAAGAGCTTTTTCTGCAGTGGTAGATTCACAGTGTTAAAGGCAGCAGTAGCAGAGAAAAACAACTCATCTTTCAAGTAGCACACCATAAGGCACAGATAAAATCTTTATTTCCTCAATAAAGTGAAGCTGTGGAACAACTTATAGCACAATAACACTGATTCTGTTTTGGATTTAGGTGGGGAAAATGATGCCACTGGTCTCAGTTCAATAACATCTTATCTCAGCCCAAAATTGCTTATTGATTCATGTTCGTTGAATTCAGTATGTGGAAAATTGAAGTCCGTCTACACAGACACCTGAACCACGTGATTTTAGGCAATTTTTCATGTAAGTCATGTAAAAGGAAATACAGTTTGGATTTTGTGTATTGCTGTAACCTGCTTTGATTAATTATAAGCAGTACACAAATATTAATATAGGCTTTGACATACTCTAAAATGTAGGTTTAAACACTTGTGTTAGCACTACTAACCACTAATACTAATACTACTACTTATAAATCCTGCCACCACCCCTGGACTCTGCTTCTCTCGCACTCTAACTTTGTGGAATAATTGAAAATGGGGTCTCTGCTCTTTAACATACACAAGGTGACAAGCTAATCTCTGCAAAGTGCCACGATAATGACTGCACAGTCCATCTTTGCCACCAAACCGGAGACAATCAATCTCTTCTTGCTCTCTCAGTTCTGTCTGCTGCAGCAGCAGTTAGAATTTTCTTAATGTGAGTTGTCGACACACACTCATCCAAAACATGTGGGCCTTCCAGCATCAGAAAGAGGACAGCCAGCCTGAGGTATAAGTGCTATAAGTTTAAGTCTGGACACCCACTCAATTTCAGAAAAGTGTTAAAAACGCTTCAGTGCACCTTATTACTTCTGGTGTTATGACAGCCCACAGTGAGCTTCAAAGTTTGCCAGAATCTTGTGCTGTAGCTTTTTATTATAAGACAGAAATGTTATAGAGTGGATTTAGAAAATTCTGCTTTTATATTTAATTTATGAGTAAAGTTTGATGCAGAATTTCATCATATTCAGAGAAAAAAATGCTGTATTAGAAAAATACCATTAAAATTTGGTCATAATATCACTGACGAAGTGAAATACTGACTGATTTAGACTCCATGCACACAGTATTGATTAAAATGAGCTGGCTGTATACTATGGATTAACAGCATTGATTTTCAATGATGTAAACTGTTCATGGCATTCACGAATATTTGCCGACAGCTTTCAGGTATAATTAGTGACTCTGCTGAACATTTGTGACATTTACTTTTGCCTGTTGAGTGCACCTGGAGTAATGTATGCAGACTGGAATCATTCAATAATGCTCTCAGGATATAAATGCACAAAACTCAGTCCACGCAGAAGCATAAAGATTCATGTGAATTGAAAAGGAATAATAAATCTATGGTAACTGTTTCGCCTCTCACCGATGCAGACAACATCCATGAAGCCGTACATGCCGTAGCAAATCTGGAAAAGCAGATCTTGACGCTGCCAGCGGGCCGACGGGCTAAAAGATGACCACACCAACCAGGAGATACTGGCCATCAGGAACAGGGAGCCCAAGATGGCCGCTGCTATCTGCACTTTTTCTATCACAGTCAGGGAGATGGCCTGCCACTGTAGGAAGACAGAGTGTTTGAAATGCTTTTCATTTATGTTTATTTGACTTTACTAAAAACAGAAGAATCCAAATACAAAGCTTAACATGATAAGGACATTTGCCTAATGTGTCCATCAGTTAAAAGGAACCAGTGGAAGTGATTAAACTGTAAGTGGAAAAGGATGCAGACTCGACTTGTCTATTAAACCAAAAAAAAAAAAAAAACATCCAAGCTCAGATATAAGAAGAAAAAATGGAAAAACTCTATTAAACATAACTCTTAGCCAGAAAGACCAAAATAATCCACTCAGAAATCATTCTATCATACCACCAAGGGCTAAAACTGGGAGAAAATTCACCCCCTCTGTGTTCAGGATCAAAGGCTAGAGCGCTTGTTTAATTCAATATGCTTTTTCACCTCATATTTGGATTAGAGAAAAGGTAGAGCTGCACTTCATTCTGCCTCCTTCCCACCTTACATCCCAAATAAATTTAGACAAAAAGACTAAAAAAAACTCTCTAAATAAAGCAAGTTGGTGTGTGTTTCAGCTCCACTCTCAGCTGTAATCCCAGGCCTGTAAATAACTTCCCACTGTTTGCTGAAATGATAAAACATTTCCAAAGTGGTGCTTTAAACCTAAAGCTCACCTGCAGGGGATTCTTGGTGCTGATGGCAATGACCTGATATTTGTAGTAGCAGAGCTCACAGGCCCAAGAACCTCTCTCACTGATCCATTTGATGAGGCAGGGCTGGTGGGTGCAGCGTACTGACCCGCTGCATCGACATGGACTCAGGAGCTCCCCCTGCAGAAGGAACAAATTATATCAGAGCTGATTGGACCTCAGTCAAATTAGATGCCATTTTACTTTTAATTTCCTTTTTAGAGGGGTTAAGCAACACTCACTGTCTTGCAGTGTTGTGCAGAGCTATCACAGCAAAGCACCGGTTCGGGTGTGAAATGAAGGATTTGCCTTAAACATGCTTACTAGAACCACTGAATATGGAGGATAATTCACTGCAACTCCTATGCAAGAGCAAACCCCTGCTAGGCTGCAAAATACTGTCCTTACGTTATACTGAAACTGCTGTTACTGACAAAAGCTTTTGAAATGAAAGGAGTGCTACAGACACACCAGCCGGCCAAAACATTAAAACCAGTAAAAAGTGAAGGAAATAAAATGGACCATCTGGTTCTTGTAGGTGTAGCTCTGACATGCACAGTTCACCTCGGCTGTTGGAAGATCAAACAAACCGACCCCTCCATGGCAAAAGGACGCCATGACTAAAGCTATCTTTCCCCAGTAGGACAATGTTCTTGTCCACACTTCTGATACTTCACACAAACAGCTGAAAGAACACAAATAAAGGTGTCGAACCGATGTCAGAGCTCTGCCTCTCCTTGTCAGATCAAGCAATCCCGGGATTCACCAGAGCAGCCCAAAGACTCAAATGTGCAATCCGCAACACTTGATCTGCTGCAAGACACCACAGGATCCTCCCACAGGGTCACTGTCCAATACCCTGATGGCTCAGAGCGGGCTCGGAGGCACAAGGGGGACTTTGATAGAATAACGATTTCATTCTGTTTAGCTCATCTTCACTGTTTGTACTTTTTTTCTGAAATCCAAAGCTGCATCTGGAATTACGTAACATTTTATTTGAAATACCATCTCTGATGGAAAATATCACTGTTTTTTTTTTGTCTGAGTGACATTTTTAAACTGATATTCAGGATGCTAGAGTTGCTGAGGGCATTTCAAATCCCTCATGTCAGCCCGATGACAACCTCACACTGATGTTGAACTCAGTGAACAGCAGAAGAAAAACACCTACATTGCGTGTTTACATCTTTAAAAGAAGCTCAAATAACATAAACAAAGTCTGCTTCAATTCCCAAAAGTGGCCTCAGCAGTTGATATACTTATGGCGTATTGAACAAGATTACAAACACAATTACGAAAATGAACTGCAGTCAGATGTAGAAACGGCAGTATTTATAGCATTTCCATCATGTTTGCAAATGATCCAGATGGGCATAATGAGCTATCAGGAAAAACTAATCCAATTTGCGTTTCTTTTTCTATCATCTGTAAGACTCTTAAATCCATCAGATGAAGTAAAAACAGTTCAAATCTGCCACTGCAAGATTTTCACTAGTCAGAAATGTCACACAGACTCAGGAACACTGTAGCCAACCAGTCTCCCCAGTACCGACTCAGTCTGGGTAACAGATGAGAGTTGTATATTCTTTCAAGTTCAGAAACTTCACTTATCACTTTATGAAATGTATAATCACACAAATGATGTGGGTTTACTCATTATTATAAGTCCTGATCTGCACTTAAGAAACTTGCATCTATTCAATAAAATCTACTTAAATGGGTTTTTTTTAACCTTACTGTGACAGAATAAAAAAATAAATAAATAAGCCAATTCTGTCTATCGCTTTTCCTCTCTGAGCTATGCCATCACATACTTAGGTTAATATCGTATTACCTCAATTTGTCTATGATGAGCATAGAGACTGAAACAAAAACTTCATGAAAAAAAAGGAAAACAGCAAGTTTTCAAATTATTTTTATTATTGTGCTGAGATCTCCGACAGATGGAGCAGCACCCTGGTTGAAGAGAAGAGAGGAAAACACAGGGAGATACAGGAGAAAAGGCCTATCTACAGATGGCCAGGGTGGGAGTGTATTGGCAGGAGCACAAGAACACTTCATGTCCAGTGGGACTCGGCCGCTCACTGTGACTGGTCTGATCGCAGCCAAGAGCTGAAACCTGGATCAGTCCAGTACAACTGAGGCTGAAGAGAGCAAGAGGTACTGATAATAAACGTGGCACCACAGCCCCCACCTACAGAAAGTGGTGACTAAATGTCCTTTTGTTTATCAAACAGCAGTAAACACATATAAATCCAAACAGCAGAGGTATGTATTGAACATACAAGTATAATAGCTTTGCCTGCTTTATTCCATCTATCTGTCCTTCAGTATCCTGAACTCTCTACGTCTAATTTCCTCATATGAAATTGGATCCATACATTTAAACCGCATGAAACCGAGTCTTCAATATTCACATAAGGGCCTGAAATCAATGAAAGGGGGCTCTATTAACTCTAACTGAGGGGAAATTCTAGCATAATAAACTCACACAGAAAATGAATGAAAGTAATTTTTGCGACAGCTAATAATATTCAGGCCACAAGCATTTCTTCTATAAAAACCTGCAACGCTGCGGTGGTCTGGAAAACAGCATTATCAATATATTTTTAACCATCTTCCAAAAGTTAGAGGGTAAAGACGTACCAGTTGAGAATGAAATTGAAAATCATATCATTTTAAATTTATTTACTGATAATGATGCTTTCATGGGAACAACTGGGCCTACAGTGATAGTTAATGACTCTTCACGGGAATAAAACAGAAAGTATGGTTTCTCATTTAACTGTATAAATTCCCAGCTCCTTATGTGACTTCAGCAACGCTTATGTAACTTGTTTATCTCCCATTCCCAACAAATGGCAGATCAGCCATTACACATGTGATGGAATACACACAGAGCATAGTGCTTCTGCGAGGACATATAGAAAGGATGATGGCACTTGACCCCTCTAGGCCTCTTATTGTGCCTTAGACTAACACAATTTGCAAGTTTATTATCTATGCTGGGATTAAAACCTCACATTAGCAGCAGGAAAACACACAGCCTCGCCAGTTAAAGATGTTGTCATATATAACTGAATGAATTTCTTAATAAAGTGTTATGTGTAAAAAAAGCTCCTTCTTTAGGCGATCAGGATGAAGGTGAGTCTGCATAGAGAAATATAAAAACGCAAAAATGAATAAAGTAAATGTCACATGCAGGGGAGCAAGAGACCCCATGCTGACCTTTAGCTAAACAGAACCAATCATCGGCTGAAATATGTTACCTGTTAAATGCTTGTAGAAAAAAAGGCAGGATTTTATTACATTTATTCTGCTCATGTGTGTTTATTTTTACTTTAAATTATGTTGCTCCTAGAGATGAGGACTCCTTATTAATTATCCTATACACTCATGCTGTACATGCTTTCAAAGAGGTATATGTCAAATTAAGTAATCTTTGTGAATATATAGGATCAAAATGACATATTCCTGTTAGGATTTCTGTGTAATAAATGCAGAATAAAATCTATGGAGCCTAATCTATGTAATCAGAAGTACACGGGAATTAATTATATTTTTGTTGACCTGTACAAATGGATTGTATCATACAAAGATATTTTCATATCACTGAGATTATTCTTATTTTGACTTACATGCTTCTGTGGTGAGCTTTTTAAATGGATATTTTATCATTAGAGAATTTAGATAAATTTTTAAAAACCTGCCCTAAAAACAGCAGAATCTGAAGTGGAGATCACCTGAATGAAAATAGCAGAAACACTGACAAGGATTCGATTACAAAAACTTATTTTATTATATAATATCATATTAAATCAAAGTACAATTGTCTTCCAGTGGCTGATACTCAAGACACTTTTCTAGTGTTACACTTGAGCTAAGTCTAACTCTCCTCTCTGTACACTGTCTTGACTAGCTCAGCCTTGGGGATGGAAGTGTTTTGGAGGTGGACTGTCAGATCAGATACTGACTGGCTTTGTCTATGTGACATCCTGGAGGCTAAGGAAGAGTAGAGGATAACTAATGTCCCTGCCGTCTGTAACACACAGAGACACGCAGGGAGTCCACTCATTCCTCTTTCCAAATGGGACCTCATTCTCCTACTGCCCATTTACACCTCAGCAGATCCATTTCTGGACTCCACCCAAACCAACAACTCAGGGATGATAGAAAAAGGAAGACTGGTGAGAGATAAAAGCGTGCATAATGACAAGTCAGGATGATATCAAGTGCTATTGACTCGCAGCAATGTCTCAAGGATGCATTAATAAGATGTGCTGAAGGAGGCCATGGGTTATGCTGCGAATTTTCAAATTAATACTTTGTATGAATTGCAACAACAACAAAAAAAAACAAGAATGATAGATCATAGATCACATGTCACTAATAATTACAAAGTCTAAGCTCGGAGGTGGACAGATCCACATAATTGCTTGTGTAGTAATTAGTAGATGAAACATAAGGGAGATTATAGGCTATGTACAATGCAATGACCATGAAGTAATACTGTAACCGCTGCTGGGTTAAAAGAAAAGCATCAGTGAACACAACTGATAAAAAGTTATGTACTTCCTGACTGTTTTTGACCTCTCCTGAGATGTGACATATTCATCAGTGTGCTCCCAAACACCCTGTCAAAAGGTGTAGCTAATCCACAAATGTCTGCTTCTCTGTTATTATTTCTTTCTACTTTTATTTCAGCCATTTTTTCACATTTTCCTATTTTGGCTGATGTAGTGTGACATTGTCATCAACATGGGTGGAGGCCTGCAGTGGGATTAACCCAAAGGCTCGTGCCTGCATGGCGTTCTGAGAACGTTTCAGCTATTATCATTATTTCTGCCTGTTTCCACATGGTGTGCATGAGCAGCAGAGAGACAAGCATTACTCCATTGTGTCATGCATTGAAATGCTTTGAAGTGTTTGGCTGTAATGACTTGTTACTGCATTTCTGTGTATCCTCCACACTTGTCACCCACTGGGACAAGGTCTTTCATTATCACTCCACAGCTAAGGCGAAAGCTTTCTTTTAAAGCCCAGCAATGGGATCAATGCAGGAAGAGTGTAATACTTTAGCTTTTGGTGGCAGCTCCAACAAAATGGGAGTTTTGTAGCTTGACCATTAAACCGCTCAGACCTGCATGGACTTGTTGCTCTTCTGAAATAATGTCCATCACAGAGCAAACAGTTTAGATATGCTGTTGTCAACTAAATGTGACACATAAAAACATCTTTACTACTGATTATTATATTAGATGGACTCTTTATGAAACATTTAACTTAGACTAACATGTTTTTTATATATGACTTACATGTTCTGGTCCCTGGAAGCAGATCCTGCACACAGGCGTCCTGAAGCCACTTTCCGTGTAGCTGGTAAGAGAGAACCTTTCCTCTAGTTTGCTCTTTGAGCAGTCATCAGAGGAGCTGCTGCAGCCACGCAAGGCCGCCGTCAGCTCTGCAGCGTCCACCCAGCCCGCCACCGGTCGCTCTCCGCCCAGTTGCCCGGTGGCTCCGGCCGCGGACAGAGCGGTGCGGTCCCCTGCGTGCTGATGGCTCCGGGTTAACGTGTTGTTATTGTCGGGGACGTTGACCGTTGCCTCATGGCTTTCCGAAGATTGGCCGCTCATGGGGGTCAATTGAGGGAGCGGTGTTGGCGGTGCCGGTGGCCCGAGAAGGAGCACCCTCAGGTCACCAAGCAGGACGCAACAGCGGCTCTTCAGCATGCCCCGGCTGCGCAGCATCGGGCTGGATGCGGCCAGAAGATCACGGCACCGTGCAAAGGTGCTGGAAGATGAGTGCTGTTTGTTTCCCCGTCATAAGAAAGCACCACTTCAGATGTGGTCGGATGGAATAGTGAAGACAGGGAATGCGTTTTCCAGCGTTGGTTGGGGATTGAAGCAACCTTTTTTTATGCTGATGTGTGCTTTTATGGTCGTGTGCCTTTCATTGTCTTTCCATGAGGATGGAA
The DNA here is from genome assembly GCA_037177515.1 of Pseudomugil tenellus. Classification (NCBI taxonomy): domain Eukaryota; kingdom Metazoa; phylum Chordata; class Actinopteri; order Atheriniformes; family Pseudomugilidae; genus Pseudomugil; species Pseudomugil tenellus. The sequence goes on along the minus strand of JBAMHX010000014.1, from coordinate 16,635,999 downwards.
AGAGAGAATGCAAATAAATCCCATCTATGCAAACAAGTGTCTGAAGCCATTAAGTTCAATAAATGAAGCGTCTTAGAAAGTCTAATGTAAGACGGGCTGGAAAATGCATCTAAGTAATAAGGCTGTAATGTTCCCTGTTAATTGGTGGCCATAATAGTAACTGCTTAATATAAACTATGAAGAAAGGCTTCTCCCTCCTGATTCACGAGATCTGTTTGCAACACATTGATCTGAAATAGATTTGCAATAAAAATCGCCACAGCTCAATTAAAGCCCAAATAAAAATATTCCAACAATGAAAAACAGCTCAGATTACTGTCGACGTCCTATGGCTTTCAGATAGAGTCAATCGACGGCGTGCCATATTGGGAAGCAAAATCTGTCTTACCTGGCGAGCTACACCGATTTCTAGACATTTCACATTTTCATTATTTCCCCCCTCTCATAGATTTTCAGCCAGACAGTAGAAAAGTCTGCGTCTAGCTTTCATTCCCAATGATCGGATGTCCACGTCCGGAGAAGAAACAGAGAGATTTTACATCCATCCGTTAAAATCCAACACGATGGTCGGACTGTCCTGCATCCGTAGCCCCGGATTCTCTTGTGATCATTGGCTGCTGAATCGGCGCTGCAGCTTCAGCACCATGATTCCTGGGACAGCTCCCAGACGCCACACGTCACCACCGCACAGTGATGCAAGCAGCCAACTCATCACTCCAACTGTGGACAAATACACAGAAATATGGTTTATTTGGTGCTTTAAAAAAATTACAAGGAAGGATCAGCATATCAGTGGTCAGATCAGTTTCTCTCCTGTTTTCAAAGCGTGAGATGCTTTATGTCTCGGGTACATTCAGAGATGAGTCTGCTTTGATGAGTCAGTGACTCATAATTTCCCCCCTGAAAAGGGTTTCTAATTATTTCAAAGTCAAACATAGAGTCTAGGTTGATTAAAGCCAAATAGTTAAACTGTACTGCAGCTTTAATAGATGATCAAACCATTTTGCCCCTGCAAAACATTGCTGTATGTCTACACAATGTCTCTTTTATAGATAAAGTAGCTAATTGTTGCTGTTTATCATCAGAGTTCACAAGGACGACTTTAGTTATGTGACTGAAAACTTCCAGTTTTAGTGTAAATGTAAAGGAATCATCTTACAGTCTGCATTGCTATTTAACAGTAAAGATACAGTCACCGGCCACTTTATTAGGTACACCATGCTAGTAACGGGTTGGACCCCCTTTTGCCTTCAGAACTGCCTCAATTCT
>JBAMHX010000014.1:16624852-16632940 GCA_037177515.1 Pseudomugil tenellus | reverse complement strand
ATCTATCTATCTATCTATCTATCTATCTATCTATCTATCTATCTATCTATCTATCTATCTATCTATCTATCTAACTTGCTAAAGAACACATGCACGTGAGCTTGTTTTTATACGTCACTTCCTGCGCGGCAGTTACTGAACATTCAGACTACAAATTGTCAGGTCACGAGACAGTTTGCGTATCATTTTGTGCTATTTTAACTTTAGATCACAGAATTGCTGATATATCCCATGTAAAAGTGAAAGTTTATTTATATGCAAGCGCACCGTGATGCTGCCGTTTTGTTGCTAAACTTTATTGACGACGCTCCGGTTAGCAACATTAGCTGCTATCTTTAGCACGAGCAAGACAGCAATGCAAATACCTTACAAAGAGCAAACTGTTTCATTCTGTGAGTCTACACGTATGTTTCCTTAGCATATAACTATGTATTCAGTCTAACCCTTGTTGTCATGAATAGTCATCGGAACTGGTTTTAGCTGGCTTTAGCTGTTACTCAGCAACATGTCTTACCAGCTGACTGCAGAGCAGCAGCGGAAGATAGAGGAGAACAGGCGCAAAGCTTTAGAGCGAAGAGCCCAGAGACTTGGGCAAACCACCAACAGCTATAAGCAGCCTTTGACAGGTTTTAATAGTACTTCGGAGCAAACGCAGTTCCCTAAACAGAGTGTTTCCCTGGATCAACGACCAACTCATCAGCTGCAGTCTGGCAAAGTCGGTCAAATCAATCGATCTATTTCAAATAACTCTGGACAGGTAGGATCTGTGCTTATATATGTGCAGGAATGGGTCTTTTACATTGTTGTAATGATTTTGATGAATGAATTTACAGGCACCTTTCCCTCAGGCAAATCAGCATTTGAACAGCCTATGTGGGAGCGTAGGTGTCACACCAGCTGAATCTAAACCCTCCAGCAGCTCTGGGGGGGCATTTACCAACTTTTACAAGAAAGCCAGCAAACCTGCACAAGTTCCTGCAGCACAGCTTTTTCCAAACAGCAGCACTTCAAATGCTCCACCTGCTAAAAAACCTGCAATCTGTGTCAGGGGAAAATGCGTGTCTCACAAAGAGGGTCGTTTCAGAGTAGAAGTGGGCTACCATGCAGAACTGATCGCCGTTTTCAAATCCATCCCCTCTAAGAACTATGGTAAGCGGCTGCCAATGCAGTCTTGGAGAACATTATCACAAAATTTCAATTTGGACATTTGCACATTAACTGTATTTTTTTAGTGCTACAGGCATCATATTTGATCTTGTTTGGAATAATATGAGATTTTTCGCTGCCTTAGATCCTCCCACAAAGATGTGGAACTTCAGTCTTGAAGACTACGAGCGGCTAAGTATGAAAGCAATGGAAACACCGCCACCACACTAAACAGTTCACTCATGTACTCTGTCTCAGCAAAGTTCATTTAAAGCCCTTGTTTTCTGTCTTCAGAACAGATTGAATCAAACTTTATGAATCACTTTTTGTACAAAACCAGCAGAGAGTATTTTACAGAATAAAAGCATATTTTGAATCTATTTTAAAAAAGAAAAAAATCACGCAAATCTTCACAGACTTGAACGTCTGAGTTCAAGAACACACACCTCACATGCAGCTGCTGGTATTCATTTTAAAATCTGTCCTTTATTTAAGAAGTTTAGTTTCTGTTTGATGTGATGAGGTTTTGAAAAAAATGTTGCTCTTGCCATTTTAACTTTTTGTTCTTTACATGTTTTCTTTTTCCTGAAAACTACATAAGTAAATGATTATTTTTTTCCTCCGTGTCCTTTTTTTTCTGCAGTTCTTTATTTATTTGATTCTAGCATTTCTCTAAAGTTTTAACGTTTTTCTGCTTTAGTTTTACGTGAAGCTTCAGCATCGATGTCTGATTTCAGTTTGCCGTTAAAACATTGCACCATGCAGGTAAAACATTTGTGCAATCTTGCAGTGGAAGAGGCAGCAGGCATCGCGTCAGTGTCTTTAAAGCCTTTGGATGGAATGGATCCGGTGGATGTTGCAGCGGCCACCAGTCGACCTCGTGACGGTGCAGCGTTATCTGCACTGCTGAAACTGCTCAACGGGTGGCAGAAACCTGGAGCAGCGGTGCGGGGGCAGTGCATCCTAGTGTCTCGGACAAAGTTTGAGGTTGACGTCCCTTACCACGCTGATGTCATCGCAGCGTTTAAGCAGATGCCAACAAAAAACTATGGTAGCAGAAATCTTTTTTTTGCAGCTGCTTTTCTAGTTTTTGATAGAATAATCTTATTTTCTAACTGCATTGCAGATGTGACCTCAAGAAAGTGGAGCTTTTCGCTTGAGGATTACAAAAGACTCAGTAAACCATTTTCACAACAAATTTCCTTTTTATTTCTGCTCCATTTGCCATCTCGTCTCACTGTGCTGTGTTCCATACTCAGTGGATCTGCTTGGTGGGATAGCAGCAGTGGAGGTAGAGCCTCTTCCCGCGGCTGTAATCCAGGCTTTCTCTGCCAGGTTTGATGGGACTGAAGCCAGGTCTTTAGATGTCTCTGAGGCAGACCTCTCCAGCATTGACCCCACACTCACCTCCAGCCTCATGCCCTTCCAGAGGGATGGCGTTAAGTAGGTGTCTCTCAGCCAGCAGCGCTCTTTCTGAACGCTGTGACCAATAACTCAATACCAGATGACAGTGTGTCATTTTTAACAATGTCAGGCTACTTCAGCTTTTGGGATTCTTCTCATATTACATTAGTATTTTTGTGCCACTTGTGTAATGTAAAGTTTGATGGAATATTTTCTACTTTCTTGCAGTTTTGCAGTGTCTAAAAGAGGCCGCATCCTCCTGGCTGACGACATGGGCCTGGGAAAGACGCTACAAGCCATCTGTATAGCAGCGTACTACAGGAATGAGTGGCCAGTATTAGTGGTGGCTCCATCCTCTGTACGCTTCACCTGGGCTGAGGTACAAACACTGATATTCGCTCCTTATCTGGAGGGTTTCATACAGGCCCCCTCAGGGAGATGGGACCATATTCTGCTTATTATTTTAGTGTTATACTGATTCCATAAGAAAGAAAAGTAAAGAAACATTTTCATAAAATGTTTCTTTATATAAAAACCACTGCAAACATGCTAGTAACTAGTTTTTAAATATCTCGTGATTGCATGCAGCTTATGTTAAATCAAGTGCAAATTAAAGGTCATGACCTGAGCATGCATTGCATACTGATTTTATACTTGAATGTTTCTAAATTTGTATATTATTTGAGGATTGGGGAAATAAAGATTTGGGGTGTTCGGGTATATATACCCCTAGCCGTTGCCTCCGACTGCAGAATGTATAGTTTTAAGCTGAAATCCCAGAATGCAGTTGCAGGATGATGCTCTGACAGACTTGACTCATAAACTGGTGGCCTTGGGCTTCAGGACAAACCTGTGATGATGCATTGCAGATATTATTTAGTGGTTTTAAAGTGGATGCACAAATGGCAGGCTCATGAACCTTCAGGCACATTTTGGCCACAGTCTAACTGTCCGTGACTAGACGCAATAGAGAAACTCAAAGTCATCTAATAAATATTCCTGGTGTTGGGGTGACCAATGGAAACAGTTACTCTGTATTGTTTCAGTATCTTGATGCGATCCATGTCTGTAGGCCTTCAGACGCTGGCTTCCCTCGCTGACGCCTGACGATATCAATGTGGTGGTAAAGGCTAAAGACAATCTGCGATCTGGTTTGGTCAACATCATCAGCTATGACCTGCTGAGCAGGATTGACAAGCAGTACTCAGGAAACGCCTTCAATGTTGTCATTATGGTGAGCTAATATTAAAATTTGCAGTTAGGTTTTGGTTAATAAGTTTTTTATATCTTTTGATTTTCATTTCCCTCTAATTTAGCTTAACAAAGAAAATAAAATAGTTTTAAATGCATTTCTGTCATTGTGTGCAGGATGAGTCTCACTTTCTGAAGAACATGAAGACTGCTCGTTGTAAAGCCGCCCTGCCTCTACTGAAGGTAATAATCCATGTATTAAAGATTGTGAATAATAATTATTTATAATTTCTTTCGTCATTGTGTCATCTTTATTCTGCTGGGTTTTGTTTGTATCATCAGGCAGCAAAGAGGGTGGTTCTTCTTTCTGGGACTCCTGCCATGTCCAGACCTTGTGAACTCTACACCCAGATCCTGGCTGTTAATCCTGCACTCTTTCCTCGTTTCCATGAGTTTGGGATTCGCTATTGTGATGCCAGAGAGGTATTTTGCAATTTTTTTCCTTTTTAAAAAGTGTGATGCGAAACAGCAAAAAATCCTTATGGTCTGTGATTGGAACATAAAAAGACATCTAAGTGACATTAGCAGCCATGAATTTATGTGCTTGCATTATAGTTTCAGTTCCATGGTATCAGTGCCCAGTATGTGTATTAGAGTGGGAAAGTCAGACAACCAAGCCAACAAGGGCAGACCACAAGTACGTTGGTTAAATATGTGGTTAAATGTGAGCACTATAAAGTCTTTATTATAATCTTTTTTATTGCTCTTCTGTGAGTAAAAGTGCAGCACCCACTGTGTCTTTTTTTCAGAGCTCTGCCTAGTTGTGCAGCTCATTTAGTCTAAGATCTCTGAGGTTTTCAAAATGTAATGTTGTGGCTTTTTTAAGGCTGCCATTCACATTGGGAATCTTTCTAACCATAAAGATAAACCTTTTCTCACATTGTCTATCTCTGAATTGTCCAACAAAAAAAAAACAAAAAAAAAAAAACATTTGCTAAATGTTGATGTTATTATTCATTTAATGGTGACGAAGCTCAGGCAACCTTTTTAACTGAGATGTTCATATAGTTAACAGAAAATCTCAGAAGTTTTCTAAGTATCTTAAATAGTCTCTTGTTTGATCAGCAAGGCCTGGAACTGGACTATTTCAAATAAAAGCTCTTTGACAAGACTGTGGTATTCATAGCGGTACTAACTCATATGAACTGCCCCACAGCAGCCTCTCCCTGCTGTCAGACCGCTTTGTTACAGGCTCTTTTGTTTTGCCATCTACGTACAGTCAGTGAAGACAAAATGGATTGGTATGTGAAATATTTAATCTCTATCTGCTTCCTCCCATCCATCACCTACAGAAAACTTGGGGCTGGGACTACTCGGGATCATCGAATCTTGGAGAGTTAAAGCTCTTGTTGGAGGAATGTTTAATGTTGCGTCGCCTCAAATCCGACGTCCTTACCCAGCTTCCTGCTAAGCAACGCAAAGTGGTCACTTTGACCATAGATGGGATCAACGCACGCATGAAAGCTGCTCTGTCAGCCGCAGCGAAGGAGTTGAGCAAGAATCATCACAGTGTAAGTCGTGAACGTTGTGTAACCTTTTCTCTAGACATGTATATTTTCACTGAATCCCAATTTAATGTGAAGATATTCTTCTTTTTTTCATTTAAGAGCTTCCTTATTTCTCCCAACAACCTTTAAGTTAAAGGAGTAAAATAACCTAAAGATTCAGCCGGTTTATTGCCAGTGCAGCTGGAATTACAAGAATATTAGAAACCTGTAGCATTTGCTTGCTTAAAATGAGATTAAAGGTTAAATACCAAACACTGCAGTTGTATTTAAACCAAGAGAGATAAATAAGTATACAGTTTTCTTGCTAATTTTATTATTAATATGGTGAGGTGTGCTACATGGACTCTATGTGAAATTATAGATGCGTTCTATAAATGGGGGATTGGTATCTGTAAATGTTCATATAACCACTGTGATATCACCAGTTTCCCCAGTTATCCTTGGACATTTGGACAGTTTTAGCCATTTCTTCCATCTGCTATGTGTGGAAGTTTGGTTTCCACAGAACAGATTTCTTCCTTCTGAGATGCTCTGATAATCCGAAATCTAAAACTGTCTCCCGTTGTCATGGTTACTCTTTTGTTTTACCTTCAGTTTCCAGTCAATAAAATACTGCCTGATCTGTTTGAGATCAGGTGAAGAATTCAGCCAGCTGTAGAGAACTCCTCTTCCTCCTTCTCTTCAGTTTACTGTGCTTACTTTCACAGCGTGTTGATGACTTTTCTATGTTTGGCTGAATGTGAGCAGATGGCGGGCTGGCACCATTTACATGCTAGCAGATCATACTCATTTCTAGCTGGCTTAAGCGCTGTTGATTTAAAAATAAAAGCGGACCTCCTGTATTCCTTCCTGTATGCTGAAGAATTCTTTGTCCATCAACAGATATGAGGGCCACTTGAACTTCTGCATGAATGCTGTTTTAGGATCTAAACATGTTATTTTGACTCATTACAGTCTAGCCTTTCTCTACCTCGGGCTCATGAATAGTTTAGCACTTCATAGTGAATCTTTTTTTTGCCCTGTTGGTGTTTATCTGTCAGTGTTTTTTCACTTTTCTGGATTCAATGATGCAGGTTTTCCTTACATGGAAACAACCTGTTATTTTCTCTGGACATCCTGGCCTTTTCTGCTTCCCATCTCACCAGTGTGCCCATCTTTTCTTTATAGCAAACTGTGATTCCACCAGGATAATGTCCCTGCTGTCTTTCTGATGGAGTTGTTTTGTGTTTGCTGCTTGAGAATGGCCTGTTTTTTTAAGTTGGACGGAGAGAATCACATCCCGGGCTTTCAGAGCAGCGGCATACAAATGACACTGTGAAACAACAACCACTTTTAACCTGCATAGATGATGATGATGATGGCAGCTTTTGGCTCAGTTGTCCAAAAACATTTATGATCTTGGAAAAATAATGGTTACATTGTTTTTAGAAACTAAAAAGTCCTTGTCCTGAATATTAAGATGTGACATCAAATTAAAGCTGTCAGCTTGAATTTTAAGCTCATATTTAATATATAGCAACTTGGATATGATTTGGTAAACCGCTAAACAAACAAACAAAGATTGCACAAACATTCAGTGTATAAATACTTCCAGGCCTCATTGTCTGTTCTTAAAATACAACATTATCTTCTTTTCATAATCAAAGCTCTGTGACTAAAAAGCAGAACAGATAATATTCGGTTCAGCTGAAGGAAATCTGATTTCTGGGGTTTGTTCTCTTCACATGAGGGGTTGGGTTTATACAGCTGCTAATACTCCAGCTTAGCCTTATTTGACTGATTGCTGGGAATGATTGTGCATTATCATACTGCTCATCAGAGTAATGTCAGTCCTATCAAATCATCAAGCAGAATATGCTGCTGGTTCTTATCCCATGATGTTCCTTATCTCCTTATCAGAAAAGGGAGGAGAAGGAAGCCCTGCTCATCTTTTATAACCACACAGCTGAAGCCAAGCTACAAGCTATCATGTAAGTGCAGACCCTGTAATGTGAGGGATCACTGAGTCCGATACGTTCTGGTGTGATGGGTCCAAAGCCTGGGATGAAAAATGCAGCAGTTTATCTCACCTTAATGTTGTGATTGAGGAAAGTTAAAGATTTGACATGAGAAGTGAATAAGTCAGCATCTTCCTGTGAAGCCGTATTATATGTTGCTCTGATCTTTTCAGGGAGTACATCACAGACATGCTGGAGTGTGGGAGAGAAAAGTTCCTCGTGTTTGCTCATCATAAGTTAGTCCTGGATCATATCACCGCTGAACTGGTCAAAAAGGTAAAATGTTCAGAAATCTTAACTAAACTGAGAAAACGCATGCAGAGGATAAATCAAAGAAAGAAAAGTGCTTAGATCAGATTGTTCTTATACGTTCCATAATGTTTCATTCGGTTATTGATTTACAAAACTTCAAAGCCTAAAATAATTGTTTGTGGATTTAAAAGTAGCATTTCAGACTGCATTATGGAAATTGACGCCACATCTCCCAACAGAACGTCAACTTTATCCGTATCGATGGAGCGACTCCGTCAGCAGAGCGACAACAGCTGTGTGAAAGGTTTCAGTTCTCAGCCCAGGCCTGTGTAGCTGTGCTGTCCATCACTGCAGCTAACATGGGGGTCACGCTGCACTCTGCAGACCTGGTGATCTTTGCTGAGCTTTTCTGGAATCCTGGGGTAAGTCATGGAAATCGATATAATCTAAAGTCATGACTTTAAAACATCTGCATGTCCTTTTGCCATTATACTTCATGAATCTGTATGAAATATCAAGTTTGTTTCAAC
>JBAMHX010000014.1:16608791-16619752 GCA_037177515.1 Pseudomugil tenellus | reverse complement strand
TGTGCGAGTGTGTGTGTGTGTGTGTGTGTGTGTGTGTGTGTGTGTGTGTGTGTATATATATTATAATTTTCAAATAAAAGAAAATCTCAGTGATAAAGAATTTTATAGTACTTTGAATAAGCTTGTGGTAATCATGGCGACTGAATGTTAACTTGAGTAATGGTTTCCTCCAGTTATGACATTTTCGGCCAGTATTGCAAATCTTGGTTCAGTTCACAACTTGCAATGTGTGTTTTTTGTTATCAGCTGCTGTTATTTTGTTAAACGAAACTGAGTTGGCGTATTTATGCCAAATTATTAAGTCATTTTATCCTTCCACCATTAAGGAAGTCTTTAAAAAATCCCATCAGTTCTTTGGCATTGGGGTGGCTGTGGTGGCCAGTTTACAGCAGACCGCAATGCTTAGTATGAGTGGTTACATGGGCAGTGGCCAGTACCAACATGACTATTGTGTCTATAACCCCAAAAGACAAAAAAATAGACTTTGAGGAAAAGCATTCATCAGACATTTTTGTGAACATTGAGATGAATAATCTGAGATTTTTCATGATGCTTATTTATATTCCAAGTCTTAGGATTCAGTTACTGATTTGGACCATCGCTTCTTCCTGTTAGTGGACTGGAAGGATTGGAATGATGTTGATTGTCTGTAAAGCAAAGGAAAATAAAGTTAGCTATCAATGAAAGTTGCTGCTATTAACTCACAGCTTTTATGTATGATAGTGGGATGCAGTCAAAGACTGAAGACTTCATGAATTGATCCTGTTTTTAGGCAACAAGAAATCAAAAGGAGTCTGAACAGGTATGCTGCAGTTTTCTTCCACATTTAATAGTTTATATTTTTTTCTCTGTCAGGAGCCTCTAGAAGCAACTGTGGCTGCTGCTTGTGGCAATATCAAGTGCCATCATTTTACACTCCCTTTTGCTGAACTGATCTAGTCAGATTAGCTAAACACTTATATTTTTTATATATATATATTTATATATAATATATCCATCCATCCATTTTTTAAAATCTCATTCAAAATCATACTTTCATGTTGACATAATTTCAACGTGGAAAGATTTGACATGTCCGTGTTTTCCTCTGCACAAATACTCTTTTGCTGCCATAAATACTATTTCAATTTATAGCCAAGCTTATAGAATATGAATCAGAAATTAAATATTCCTGAGAGACGATGACAAACATAAATTACCTGAAATGGTTTTCTCCGTTTCTCCATCACTGGTGATCGCTGCATCTGTACTTATGTCACCGAAGATAAAACGGATCTTCTCCTCTGCATGCTGTTCACTGGAGGAGCCGTGAACAGAGTTGTGAAGGATGTCTGCTGCAAAGCGGGCCCTCAAAGACATTGGGGATGTTTCTTTAGCTTTTTCAGGGTCTGTAGGGCCCATCATGGCCCTCCACTCCTCCACTGCATTTTCCTTGGTCAGAATGAGCATCATACAGGGGCCCCTAAAATATACCGAAATCAGATGTGTGTGTAAAAGACAAAATAGTGATGAAGGGGAAATGGTTGCAGTGATACGGTCTTTATTTTCTCTAAATCCTGTGCATTGATTCTACTTTTCTTAACTTCTTTAGTTTAGTAAACAAGTTGTCATCCTTTTTAAAAAAAAGACAGTAATGCTGTCCCACAATTCATTGTGGTTGAATCATTTAGTGCTATTACGCTTGATTAAATAATGATACTAATTGTAAGTAGATCTGTGTGGACAGGGTGGTAAATTTTAGGGAGCGTTGTAACAACTGAGGGAAAAAGTTTTTAAACATACTGTGAACAAAGCTGTAACTCAGGTGGTCAAAAGACAAAACCACAATTGTGGGTTGAAGTCAGCGTATATTAATGTACAGTTTCAGGGTGCACACATCTGTCTATGCTATGTCCAGCGGTTGTATAACAGCCGAGTGGAGGGGCTCGTTGGAGCGGAAGATAATTACAATCTAGATGTATGTTTGAACAAAGAATAAAACTGTGTTGGACTTTAGGGACACTGGTTTAAAGCAGCCTCGATTCTAAGCTTAAAAAATGAGTTAGAACTGCAGATAAAACGTGCGGTGAAATAGGAACGGACTTGCTGTCAGTTTTCCTGGCTCCTGTGACAAAATGTGGCGACACACTAACCGACACATGAATTCCACCAGCTGGCAGAAGAAAGGCTTGTCTCGGTGCTCTTTGTAAAACTCCTCAGCCATCTCCCTTGACAGCACCATCTCCTTCAGCTGTGTTACAGAAAAACCTCTGCCACGAATCTCCTCCAAAATCGCCTCTGTTAAAGTTAAAGAGATGCTAAACAATGAAAATGACTATAAAAATGAATTAAAGAATAATAAATGTGATGATTTCTTTGTTCTAAAAGACCAGAAAGCACCTCTGTCTTCATGCTTAACATCAGGTTTGATTACTGCCAGTGTGCGTTGTTTAGGAAAGAAGAAACTGATCTCCCTTTCTGCCTCTTCAGGGCTTTCGCTGCCGTGCAGCTGGTTGATGGGCTCATTCTCCACAGCAAACTGGGCCCTCAGACTAGATAAGGATCAAACAGAAGTGATTAAATTATTTGGTCCCCTTTATGTTTACTAATAATTATTTGATGGTTTCCAGAATATTTTGAAATGAAAGGATGCATTTTCAGGAATCTTGAATATGTTCTAATGGCTGATCATCTTCAATCTATATTATTTTTGAAAACTACAGAAAGTGTTACATTGCAGGTGGAGATGGACAAACGAAACAAAAAGTAAAAAGTTAAGTCTTTCCTCTTTTTTTTTAATCAAAACTTGGTGAAGGTGAAACAGAGAGGTCTAAGGAGGACTAATGTTTAACAAGCTATCACAAAGATTACCAGTGACAAGTCCACCACCTTTCTTCTGCTAATTATACCAGAGAGCTCTACTTTCAGCTGCTGAATGAGAAGAACTCATTACTCACCAATCAGGAGTCTCTTTGGCTTTATCAATGTCAGGATGACCAAGAATATTCTTCCAGTGATGGACCGCCCCTGTTCTGGCAAGAGCCAAAGCCACTACTGGTCCACTGTAATCAGACATGTTCAATAGATCTGCTCTAGTACTATCACTCAAAAATCAATTAGAGAGCAGGTCAAAGTTACCTCATCATGCTTCGCAGCAAAGTAGGAAAGTAGTCTTCATCAACATGTTGGGAATAAAACTGTCTGACTTGCTCCTCTGATAACATCACCTCTCTCTGCAGGGCAACTGTAAAGCCCGACTTCTGAATCTGGGTCAGGATCTCATCTGCATCATAAAATAATAAATGAATAAATCATATTATAATTTGTCAGGTGAGGGCACTAAAACTGCTACATTTAATAAAGTTTGAACATTATGTCTGCCTTAAAGAATACAGAATGCATTCACTAAAGCTTTTATGAATCAAGTCATAGACCTACTACTCTATGTGAAAAAGGACAGAGTGTATCTGTACGTGGACACGTGTACATTAGCACTTGTGCCTTTGGCTTGAGCCCCACCTCTGTTCTCCCTGGCAACGTCAGGCCGGATAAGAGCCAGTGTCCTCTCCACACGCTCTTCCTCACCATCCTGTTCCATTACTGATGCCGTCCTAAAGTTGGGGAAGAAGAAGGCAAGCTCCCTGCTGGCCTGGTCGCTGTCCTCGCTGCCGTGCACTGCGTTGAACAGTGTCTCTGTGCCGTATAGTGCCCGCAAGCTGCAGGAAGCCGGGGGGGAGGAAGAAGAGAGGACCAGATGGTTGCTCGGCTGGTGCTCAACCAAAGAGAAGCATAATGTTTGGGTGTGTCTGATCAAGCAGGCGCGAATGTGCTGTTCATTCCCTGTTCCAGACTCTGAACTAAGATTGTTTATCACGGTAGCACTGCAGACACCAAAGTCTGCATTTTAAACAAATGCGTTCTTTTAGAAAGACAAAGCAGTAATGAAATATTTTTTGATTGGCGTCCTTGCAACTCTTCCAGAATGGATATGTATAACACCCAGTAACTAACCTGTCTGGCTTCTCTTGCCTGGCTTCCTCTATGTCTGCTGGGCCAATAAACTCACGCCATGCTGGTATAACCGTAGCTGAGCCCTCTGTGTGAGAGAGTACCAGAATATGGGAGGGCCCGCTAGACATGAACTGCACTAAGTCTTCAAAGTAGGCCTGGAGACCACCGTCAAATGCAGGAGACAAGAGTAAACGCATATATTAATGTAATGAAAACAGCAAATCTGAAAACTTTGTTATGAAACAGTAAAACATCAGGATAATTCAGTAAATCCTTAATGATGATGATGATTAACTTTACAAAGCAAGAACAAATAGGTGATGCATATTTATACATTTTACTGAACACTTTATCTGCTTACATTTTTTATGCATGGATATTTAGATCATAACTAAAAGCATAATAAGATTAAAAAAAAACTAACTAAATAACTATTTTCAGTCCAGGGCAGACATTTAGATGGAAACTTGAAATTCTATATAAAAAAAATGTAATACATTTTGCACTGCAACACATATTAATATTATTTACATGTTATTTGTGTAGTTTTACTTTACTTCACCGTTATCGTTGCAATTGATCTCTACAACTGCCTTTTAAATGCAAAATTATAACATTCATATTTGTTATATGTGTCTTTCTTTCATTATTCTGTACTATACTCTATACTGTGTTTAATCTTGCTTTCTATGTCATACCTCTGTTGCTTTGTGTCGGTAAAAGTCCCGAGCCTCAGACTCAGTCAGTGTGCGCTGTTCATGTGCGAGGATCTCAAACCCAGCATCTTGAACCTAGCCGGGGGAGTAATATCAACACAATGAATGAATGTCTGCTGGAAGGGTTGAGACAATCTTATCTTCTCGGAAAGGGAACGGTGTTAATCTTCGCGTACCTTCATTATGATCTCATTTGCCTTGCCGTGAGCAACAGCATCTGGTTTAATGATGGCAACTGTGTAAGATTTACTGGCAGGAACTGCAGGAGGAGAAAAGAGACGATCAGCATTGTAGTATATGCAAAAGCACATTTTCCATATGAATTAAAGATTCACATTGCTTCCACAGTACCAATTATGCTTTCCTCATTAGGTGATGGGTGAGGAAGTTCCTCCTCTTCTCTGTTCTCATTCTCCACCAGATATTCATCTCTTACCTGAAGAAACAACAAAACATGATTGAAAAATAATGTTTAAAGTTGAGAGTCGAGCCAGAGATACAAAAAAAAAATGCAAATTTGTCTGTCAGCAAGATTTTACTAAATGTTATAGATTCTCGTTAAGATGTGAGGCATCAATTAAAAGAAAAAAAGATGGTATATTTTATGCTGAGGGTCAATATCCGTTCTAGATATGCTTTACTTTAGTGCACATCTAGTTTTACTGATCTATCTCTAATTATCTTGTCATAAAAATGTCATAAAAAGCCTCTGCATGCTTCTCCATTATCCAATCAGAAGAATAAAATCACACAAGATAAGGTCAAGTAGTAAAAATTAACATTCAATACATTTTAACAGAAAATGTTATTCTTGCTTGAAATGTCATTTTAAAAAGCCTCTCACTAAACCAGATAGATTAGATTATTTTAAAGAGATCACATCTAAATTTCTAACTGAATGTCAAAGTATTTCTTTAATTAGGTTCTGTTGATTTGGTAATTGATTAATTTACTGTTAGGCCTTTCTTCAGAGGAAGTCTTGATATCAGGAAAGGCACATTACAGTAGAGATAATGATGACAGATTTGCATGTAATTGCTTGATTGTCACGGCAATTATACTGAGCGCACTGGCTTGTGGCATTGTTATGGCAAAGCTGTAATTAGAACAATGTCATTGTTAATATTAATGTCATTATTAGCACCTGTGCTTTAACAAGTCATGAGTTTCTTTCAGCAGCAATGTGTAGTTGTAGGTTTATGTTTGTCACTGCTCACCACTTTACGGTCACCACCTTGTTCCAAAACCAGCTTCTCTTTGGCCAACTCCTCCACGATCATCCTCTGAAGCATGGGAGCATTGGCCCCATGCAGCACAGCCACCAGGTCGCCACCCTGTACACCGAACGCTACTTTGTGTTTTTAATTTTCCATTAAACATTAAATACATAAATAAATAAGCAAGCCACACATTTATAATGAAAGACAATGGGAAAAAGCCCATTCAGTAAGGACCGCGCTCATGACAAAAGCTCATTCTTAAACAGAAAAAGACAAATTTCTAAGCTTACAAATAAAGTCTTCGTACAACTTAAATGTACAACACAATTTTTGTGGAAATTTGCCGTCTAAATAAGAAACTAGTGAAACTATTACAAACTTAGGGTAGCAGGTGTTGATTAATACAATACAATGACATTTAATATAGGTAGTTGTAATAATATATAAATAATATGATAAAAAATATGATACTTCATGACATATTGAAAATATAAACCCATTGTGAGTCTAAAGACACTCACTCACACACACACATACTTACTCCATAAAAGAGGAATGTGGGTTCACATTTTCCTCTATATCTCTCCAAAGCATTAACACTGTCTGCCTCCGCCTACATCACACACACACACACACACACACGTGCCCAAGTTAAAATTTTGGCTTCAATTTGAAATTTCTTGTATTTTTATCTTACTCAGGACTTACGGTGGTAAAATGTAGAAGGTCATCAGCCAGTTCATTCTTTATTTTTCTTAGGAGACTGACGACAGCTCGACAGGGTCCACACCACTGTTGGTATACATCTACAACTGCAAGAACCAAAACAGTGTATTTGCGTGCAAGACTGAGAAGTAAATAGCGGTAATAGAAGTAAATATATGTTATCCCAGTGAACACAGTGGGGCAGTAAAGCACAACATATTACAACAATCACAACATCGTAGGAAATCCACTATTTCTGAATGGTCTGTAAGTAATGTGTTCAGCATCTCTGATGTTGGATATAGTGTTGCACAATTATAATTTTTATAAAGAAGGCATAAAAATAAAGGGGAAAGAAATCACTGAAGCTCACCTGTTAAACCTTTAGTGTTGAGCATTTCCTCCCATTGTTCCTGGTTTGTAATAGACGTCTGAACAGAAAAAGGAAATACAGAAACAAGTTTAAAAAAAAGTAGCCCAAAAACAAAGAAAATAGAAAAAGACCTAAGTTTATGACTAACCTGAAGACTCGCCTCCTTCTTTTTGCCTGCCATGTGATTAGGACACAAATTTACTATTTATAAATACTAGTATTTCAAAATGAAAGAAAGAAAAAAACAACAGGGAGAGACAAAAACACTAGTTGGTGCCCTGCGATGCAAAACCCGAGTGACTGTTTGGTCCATCGGTTGCTAGGCGACAACTTTTTCCGCTTTCCCGGGTCATAACCGGATGTTGCTCTAAACTTATATTTCCATGGTAAGATATTAGTTTAACTTGTTACCACTAGTTAATGCGTTGACAGACTTATTGTATGTTCTTGCTCTCATAATGTAATAACACAGTGAAGTACACGCAATGAATCTAACTTCAGGACTTTGACCAAAATCTCATCAATGTCCACGAGGGGTCACTGTTGTCAAAGCCTTTCCCACACAGACATATGCCTCTTGAAATATTTATTGTGTTTCACAAAACAAAGTTAAACATTGACCTTGTTTGTGTTTACTGACTTGTGTCATCACTATAAATGCATGGAAGTGGAGCCACATATGGAAATAAAATAGGACAATTAAATGAAAATGTCAAGAAAACTAGAATAAAACTGAAAAAGCGTTAATGATGCCTGATATTATCTTTTCATTTTACAGGAAAGAACATTAAACATTTATTAATGTGAGTGCGGTTTCATTGCAGCTGTTTAATATTGGCTACAAGATAGAAGGTTTCTTGCAATTAGATTTTTTAATGCTGCTCGCTAACCTCCTTCCCTGCAGTCTGTTCATGGTTATGCCTACTGTAATTTGCAATTTCACTGCACTCCTGTGCTGCATCTTCCTCAATAGTCATGCTCCTTTCACTGTATGTGGGCAGAACAAAGATATTACACATATATGTGTGTTCATACTTTCTGTGAAAATGTTATCTGATTGCACAAACTACTCACATATCAGTGAGTAGGATGAAAAAGAAGCAGCTGCACTTTGAGCTTTTATTTAACAGATTTTTTCTTTCTAAATGTTGTCAGATGTTGAATGATTCATGTGAAATTACCTTTTCCGATAGCAATTCAATACACACGCGCACACGCAAATCTTGTATTTCAAAAGAAATAAAATGTCCTCAACATTTTCGGCAGCAACAAAAATCCCTTTTGTATTATTTATTATTATTACTTTGGATATCTGTGTGTGTGTGTATGTATTAGATATACATTTTTTACGGAAATTTGTCACCTGCCTCCCAGTTTCATAGTGTTGTAGCTCTTACCGACACCTTGATCTGAAAGTATGAAACTATATTTTTCCATACATGCTTGTTACAAAATGCAATCAGCTGAAGAGTGATTGGAAAAAGAAAGCACTGGAGCTACCGTAACATTTTATTTGGAAGTGAAATGGGTCCTCCAAACATCTCAGAGACCTACTTTGCAAGCTCTTCCCACATGAATTTCAATGAACTGTTGCACTTAAGCAGTTCAGCTCCACAACCTTTTGCCTCACAATCTAGGTCCAGAAAAACAAACCTCAAGACTGAAGTAATTTTCTAAAAGGACAGAGCACAGTGCAATATGACAGTAAGTGGGGTGGAGAGCACAAAACGACACACAATAAAAGAAATTCCACAGCGCTTCATCTTATCCCAGCTGTACAATTTATTTCGCTCCTTCTGTGCAGCACATATGACGTGTTTGTATTTGCAATGCAGTGCTTCTGTCCGAGTTCATTACACGTCCAGAAGGGAGCAAAAATCGCCCTGTTCCATCATGGCATATGTGACAAGGTCCTGACGAAATCTTTTCCTTGATACACACAATTGATTCAATGTGTAATGTGCTTTTGTGTTACATTTCATCACAGATACAAGGAAGAGATTATTTTTGGCCAATCAAGTGAATGACAAGCATTGATTTGATGTTATTGCCTCTTGTGTCCCATTGAACCATTGACCTCTTTGTCATCACATGTCATCGGTAATGGCTGCTGTCATCTGCCTGCAGCGAAGACAAACTGATCTGGAAACGTGACTGTGCCGTGCCAATGAGCAAATATTGTGGAAGGATGCTTAGACAATACGTTGCTGTCTCTTTTAACACAGGACACAAATCAGAGATGTTCACAAAGGGAATGATGAACAAACGTTCTACACAGACGGAGTCATCACACTGACATTTTGTTCTCATAAACATTCCTCAAAATCTGGATGTAATCCTTTATTTCAAATTGTTTTCTGACCCATTTATGTCTCTTATGCAGTTACTGTATTTGTCCACCTAAAATCAGATTTTTTTTGTATTTCTTGGCCTTAAAAAATTAAATATAAACATCAAATAATTCCTATAGTACTTTCACTGACCCTCAGATCAAGTCTTTATGTAGAATTTAAGCATCTCAGTCGCAAGCAGTTTAACAGATGTTGAAGGTTCTAATATTGATTGCCATATTGATGTTAGATGCTTCAGAGTTATAACGCCAGCCATTTCCCTGCATCTCAGTAGACCAACGTCCCTCTGTAATTTGTTTCTTCTTTTTTCTAAATACACTTACCATCTTCCCAAGTGGGTTGTTGTTAATCGCTTCCAAGCGATGACAGTGGATTTGTAGTTACCATGAGGCTGAAGATTAATCTCCATTAACAAATCTTGAGCACAGAAGTCATGCTTAGGCTTTATCAAAGGAGAACTCAATTTGTTATGTTTATTTTAGAGAGAATGATTCATCCTTCCAACTGTAAGCAGAGGCCCAAAGGACTTGTGTCTGCTTTTTCAGATACAAATGGGAATCTCAGTTAGTTTTCAATGTTGTGCTTTTTTTTTCAAAACATAAAATATCTTAATTTGCTCTGTTTTTGTTTTGTTTTTTCTTTTGTTTTGCTGCAGGGCTGCAACTAAGAGATATTCTAATAACCATTTATTCAGTAATAAATTTTCTTTTAGCAATTACATGAAAGCAGCTGAATATCTGCTTTCTTTTAATACAGATACAGCAATAAAAAAAACAATCTGTCTAAACAGCTCCTCCTACATTTAAAGACATGCTTGCATAGTCCAGTTATGATGCCCATGTGTCCATTGTTTACTCATCCACCAGTGGATGGTCACTCTGAAAAGGCTATGATGCACTTTGGGTTTCAGCACCCTTCGCTTGTCAGTAGGAAGGTTTTCAGTTCTTTGAGCCAATGATTTTCCTGTACCATGTAGCCCAACTTTAACTGTAAACATATCTAATCTAAACATAGTAATGTCACAATAAGGACAGGCAACTTTGTCCAGATATTTACATTTTTATATGCACATAATGCTGTTATACCTAAATGTTTCTATATTTACCTCCGTCAAGGAGGTTATGTAATCATCAGCGTTTATCTGTCTGTCTGTATGTATCTTCTACAACATAACACAAATAGTTATGGATGAATTCGCATGAAATTTTCAGGATATATCCAGATATATCCGGGAAGATGAAGAAGTGATTACATTTTGGATGTACTCAGGATCACCGTCTGGATCCAGCAAGGATTTTCAGGTTCCCACCGGAACTCCGTAACATCAAATCCCTTCCATCATTCAAATCACAACTTAGAACTCATCTGTTTAAACAGGCCTTTTCACCGTAATTTTATTTATTTATTTGTTTGTTTTCTTAACATTTTTTAATTGTCTGCTGTATGATGTTTTGTTTTATGTTTTAACTGATTTTAAATGTCTTTTGTGAGGTGACCTTGGGTCTAGAAAAGGCGCCTTGAAATAAAATGTATTATCTATCTATCTATCTATCTATCTATCTATCTATCTATCTATCTATCTATCTATCTATCTATCTATCTATCT
>JBAMHX010000014.1:16594103-16608691 GCA_037177515.1 Pseudomugil tenellus | reverse complement strand
GGCATCCTAACCAGATGCCCGAGCCACCTCATCTGGCTCCTCTCGATGTGGAGGAGCAGCGGCTCTACTCTGAGTACTTCCCAGGTGACCGAGCTTCTCACCCCATCTCTAAGGGAGAGCCCAGCCACCCTGCGGATGAAACTCATTTCAGCCGCCTGTATTCGCGATTATCCTGCATAATCATTTAGACTGATAATATCATATAAATAATTAATAGCAGGAAATAAAAAATAATGTATTAATCCCAGGGGGAAATAAAAATTCTGTAGTCATTTGGTTCAGCTGGTTGTGTTTTTTTAGGCGCTGGAACAAGGCAGGATGTTTTCCACATCTTTTCTGTCTCTTTTGTGACTCACACTGGTGTTGAACTGGTGCTGGGGAATTGGACTTAGCAGTCTTGAGAACTCTGGGACAGACAAATCCATTGGAATTTGAGTTATTTCACTGATAATCTTAAATTTATAGAGCATTATCAGTTGATCTCGGTGGTAAATAAGTCTTGTTTCCATGGAGACTCACCACAAGTCTTAAAAGAGCAGAAAAAATATGCAGAAAATCTCCTGTGCAGCACAGCTTCTTACCAGCATGAAAAGTCTTCTTGGACAGCACAAATTGACAGCTATATCGTAAAAAAGAAAAATATATTACAAAAAAACACAAAAGTTAAGATGGACCTATTACAGTTTGCAGCCACCTAGCTGCACATTCCAGAATAAAAAAAAAGAACAGATAAGTGAAATAAGATATTACTTCCAAGAATTCTTAAATGTATTAAATGATGTGAATAATTTAATTTTTCCAAAATATGGTTTTATTCTATTAATAAAACTAATTTGTTACCTAAGAAATAAAATAAAAGATGAAATTAAAAAGGTTGAAATGAGTGTTCTGAATTTATGTTTCATCCAATGGCCTTTACCTCTGTTTATCAAGTTGACGGTAAAAGACACATATTCCATTCTGTAGAACTGAATGTCAATGGATTCCCTCGGCAGCTTTTTGCACATTCAATGTCACCTTTATTTAGTACAGAAAAAGTAAAAGTACAAACATATTTTTACTTTGAAGTGCCTTCCTGGAAGATGTTGCTGCATTTCTGAAGGAAAAGAAAGGGAGGAGGGAAAGAAGTTGCTAAAGGAAGTATTTCTACTTTGTACAACTGCTAAAATGACATATTATTACTTTAACTGGTGCCAGCATACTTATAGTTTGCATAGATGTGCTGGTATTTTTAAATGCATTAATATTTTAAGTCATGGTGACCCACTGGTTGATGTACTTTAATTATTAAGCTACATAGACTGTTAGAATTCAAGAAATTAAGACTTTTGCATGGATTTTGTTCTCAAGATTCCCTCTTGATTTTCTGTGGGGCTCTGATTTGACCAGCATTGCTTCATACTCTGACAGTAACCTCATTAATGTAAGTTACTCTAAAAAAAACTTTTAAAAAATGGTCACAGACCAGTTATTTTTATCCTTAAGGATAAAAGTTGCTTAATTAAATTTGTTTCCCTTGTGATGAGTGTCCGTAAGCTACAGGAACAATTGCTTAACCTGCTCATAAACCAGTTTTCGTACTGACATTCTGTGTATTGAGAGTATGAAGAAAGTTTGGAATATCATTTAGGAATGGGAAGAAGAAGAATTCAGCCAACATTTTGGCTCTGGTTCAGATCTGCCAGTGTTAAATCAGCCCTCGGCCACGGATCAAGTTTGTACTGAAACAGCCCCATTGGACTGTGTGTCATCAAACTTGGAGAGTAGCACCGGGGGAAGTGATAGTGGAAGTAAATTACTTTGTTTTCACGTACATTTATGCAGTTAACTTGTCAAGCTTGCATAATAATTTTGCATTGTGTGTTTAATGTTAGTTAGACACCTGCTTGTCAAAAGCAGTTGAATTGAATTGCTTTCCTGCCATTTCAGCAGCTTGATTTACACACCCACTCAGCTCTTGGTTTCCCTATGTGACTCCCTTCTCCAAGGGGGAGTTGAATGTAAGAGAAAGCTCACATTAGTCCTCGTCACAGCTGACTGAGCATCAGGGCTACATTCAGCAGGATAGTGAGACTTCCATCATGTCATAGTAACACTCAGAGATAGAAAATGCCAGTGTCAGGATGCTCTGAGATTGGAGATTCAGTGGTGAACATCATGAGTTTTGTTTGCCATTTTATCCAATCCCAAACCCAATAAATATGTATGAATAGTCTCAGTTTTTCACAGTAGGGGTAGAAGTGTGACAAATTCAGTACGTATTGAAATTCAGTGAAATGTCTTTGTGATCAGATGTTGCACACCTGATGTCTCAAAAGGAAACATATGTAATTAAATCACAGGAAAATATGGTTGTTTTTAATTATTTAAAGGAAACATAGAAAGAGAATTTATATTTTGGACAGTGTAGTGTCTAGGATCCCTTTCTGTCACTTCAAATGTCACATTTACTATTTTATATCTCTTACATACTTATCTTTTACATAACATAATCTGAGATTAATGTAAATATATATACTGCTAGCATTTTAAGAATATGCATCACCCTCTGGCATTATAGATTTGTGTTAAACTGGGAGATTTAGTCTTTGTTCTGGAATTAAAAGATATTGTTAGGTTGGCATCTGTCACCACATACTTCCAGCAATCTGTGTCATTCCCTTTCTACTCTTCCCTTACATCTGAGCTATCCCTACAGGTGGCTCCACACTAGAAGTGATCAGTTTGTAGAATAATAATCCCAGAATAAAGGTTGCGATAAATTATATTAGTCTTAGGTTTGATCTATTCAAAACTCATGCTACTTAACAATGCCATCCAAGGCTAAGAAAGGGTTAATGTTAATCCTTTTGTTTATGCTCCACTCATGAGAGAAGACACCAGCCGATGAAAAGATTAAATATCCTGAAGCAGACTAAGATTTTACTATAAAAATTACATACATGTATATAGTTTCTTTGTGTGCAGGTGCTGGTATAGGATACTGCATCTGTAGCCAATGGAAGTATAGAAAAAAGATGAAACATGGATGTTAAAATATCATTTCAAACAAACACTTAGTGATTCTTTTGAAACTTTTTATGTTTTATGAATTGGATATAATCATTCATTAATAAGTCATCTTTTCCTTATAGTCTTATAAATCAAACAGAACTATGAAATTGTAATAACTGTTGCTACAGTACCAACTATTAACATATTACATGTGTATTTTTTTATTCTAAATTATTCATGAAGGAAAGTTTTATTTTACATGAGGGAAATCTAGTTAAACTCAAAGATAACTCGCAAGGGCATCCTGTAATTTGTAGATGGACAATTTGCGTCTGGCCTTTCTAGTCTTATTTGTTCACTCAAAGCGCTTCTACACTACATGCCAAATTCAACCAATCACACTGACATTCATGCAGCACTTTGTAGTTAATGCCAAGTGCTTCATCTATCCTGCACACACATTCATACCCATATGGACAAATCATAGGGCAATTTTGGGTCATTATCTTGCCTAGGGACACTCCGGCATATAATCTGGGGAAGCCAGGAGGTAATCTACCAGCCTTCCAAATGGGTGACTGGTCTGTCTCATGAGCTGCAGCTGCCTGGAGAGCACAGCTCCTACACGCTGCAGGAGGGAAATACAACTTAATGACCATTTTCCACATTACGGCAGAAGTCATACTTAAGGATGTATTTAAACAAGGTACAGTAATGAGAGAAAAATAATGCATGGATAGTGCAGTGATGAACAGTTATGAGATTCCAGCCATTCATTCATTTTCAAATAATGATTGTAAGCTCAAAACCAGCATATAATATGTTATTTATCTTACTTCATTTAATATGATTTACTACATATATAGTTTGTTTTAGGCGGTAACATCGCTCTGTTGTAGTTGGAAACAAAACTGAAAGCAGCTCGTAATATCTGTACAAATGCAACTACAGGTAATTTCAGTTTCAGTATTTAACATCTAGGTTTGACAATGAATTGAAAATATCAAGTTTGCACACTATGCATTCTGTGTATGCTTGGTCACAGTAGATGTAACTACACCACAAATGCAGCCCAGACAAGATTAATCAATTCTGCAGTAAATTAAAAACAGAATTGATGTCAAAGATATGAGCAAAATGAAAAATACACAAACAAGAATCCCACATGTATCATAGCTACAGTCTTATATTGGCTAAAGCAAGTTGTGTGAAAAACCCTTTGTAAGGGAATATCTTTTGGGAAGAAACATAATGAGAAGATTAATTAAAAAATATTTGCCAGTTATTGATTTTAATCATATTACAACACAAATATTTACACATTTAGTTAAATGAAGAGAAGAAAACACTAGATGATTATGTTTTTGTAGTTTTATTTCCAAGTAAATGTTTTTACTAAAATGAAATTATCATTCTGTTCAGTTGCAACTTAAAATAATTGTGCATTTAACAGATAACATGTATATCCCTCAGTGTTTCCACTGGGGAAACAGATATTGAGAATGTTCAGCTTAGCAGAATGTTCTACTAATAACATGACATTTGCGAAATGTTACGGTTCGGGCTGAGTTGTCTAATGTGTACACACCATTATTGATCAGAAATCACTGCAGTGTGTGCAATGCAATTTCACAGCTCTGTCATTCGCTCTCCACTTATAACATGGAAGACATTTTAAGCATCAAACACCAAACTACAGCAAAATGGTAAACTTTGGGGTTAGAATTATTAAGAAAATAGCTTAGGAAAAGTTGTTTTTGTCCTTTTTTGTTTGAGAAATATGTAGACCACAACGGCAGTGGCAGCATTACACAATTCTATTCACTACAGTACATACAAACAATATGATTAAAGGTTGGAACGGATTCTGAGGTATTACGACCCTTAAAAAAATCGAGCCTCAGAAAAAGGGTCCATAACATAAGTGAGAGACCACCGCTAAACAGCAGAGTTTAGGAATAAGTTTACTTAATGAAATAAACGAAAGGCAATGCCAAAGGAAGCAAAAGAAGGGAACAGTCCCAGACCGGCCACGCAGGATCCGGGCTGCTCCCTAAACCAAAAGAGATAAAAAATAGCCAAATCCAAAAATTTGACCATCGGAGACTCTCAACTAAAACAGCAACCAAAATTCTGGTGCTGCTCATGTTTAGCCTTTCATCCAACCTAGGGAGGTCACTCCAATCACTAGGGGGATAAAGGAAAGTAAACGTTTAAAGGAAATTAATGAGAGGTAACAGGAACAAGCTGAGGAAGGTGCGTGTAACACATGAGGTTAGGGCCTTTCTGACAAGTGCACAAAACACTAAACGTGTAATTCAGCAGCTTTATTTAGCAAACTCTGTCTGGTATCAAAGATACAGCTTGCCTTGCAATTTAGTGATATGTTCATTCGTTATTTCTTAAGAAGCAGATTGAGATTGAATTAATGTGAATGATTAGACACACACTTTTTATTGGTCACTTTTATACATTGAGTCCTTCATCTTCCAAGAGGGGGTTGTATCAAATAAAAGTTTTAGTGAACATTCTCTTATTTTCAGAATTAACTTTATTGTATTTTCTTTCATATACATCGCAATAATGGCAGATCAAAGCACCGTAAATTAGATAAAAAGAGAGGATTTTTTTCTAATAAAACCAAACAATTGAATTCAATATTTTCCCATTTCCTGCTCAGCAACGGGAGAATCTTTACTGACTTTTATGGTTTTACCTCCCTTTTAAAAGCACTGTCCTACTCTGTAATGAAACCTTAGTTTTTGATTGACATCATCTGTATGTTCCTGCTTCATGGTCTTTGTGTGTGCGTGTGTGTGTGTGTGTGTGTGCTGGTGTGTGTATGTGTTTTTCTGGAGATATATGACGACTGAGGTTCACTGAGCTTTTAATAGCCAAAAAGTCCTGTGCCTTCAGCATGCTGGTTGCATTCTTATCAGCTCCCCCAGGCCTAAAACTTTCCCGTAAGCAATACAGCAATTGAATACAGAATAGCTTCATTCTTTGGTCCTCCAGTCATGGCGGATAATATCAAGTACTGTTAAAGTGAAAGAATTAGAGACAATATTTCAACTTACTGTTTTACCAGGGCTTGTTAGGAGAGACAGCAATGTGTCTAAGCAGTGCAGTGCTGATTATAAATACTATTGCACAGTTTTAGATTCAAGCCTATATTTATTTTAACAAACCCTCTGGGTTGACATATGAAGACTGTATGTCTTCAAATGTGTGCTGCAGTTGAGTTGAGAGGTGTTTTCTCTCTCTTTGCTCCATTAATGAAGATTTTATACCAATTGAATTGAAAATAGTTTGAGCCACGGGAGGTTTTGTAGCCAGTCAATCTCATATACTAACAGACAGTGGTGGTGATTAACTGTCAGTCTGTGCAAACAGGAGGGAGCCTCCTTCTCTCTTTCCTGACAGGCGAATGTAATAGTGACAGAGGAAGCCAGTATGAAGGAAGTCATCTGCATCTAAATAAAGACCGCCAATGGCTTTGTCAGAGTCCATTAAGGAAATTGCCAGATTTGATGAATGCATCCACCATCACTTTTGTCTTTTCTGTGCATCTGCCTCAAGCTAAAATGTTTTTTCCCCAAACTGGGACAATACATTGTGAGACCTTAGAAATAAAATTAGTCTGAAGTATCATTTTGATGCAAATTATGATTGATTATGGCACTGTGTGATGATTGAGATGATTGCCTCATCATTTAAGGTTATATAAACCTGCTTGGAAAGCAATAATTACATTTGCAAGAATGCCAAATGAGGTGGCTATTGTTTATTTTTATTTAATTATTTTTCCTTCTTGTTAATTTGCACAAACAGAAAAGTAAAACGCTGATTGCCCATCACTGCAGTTTGAATACATTTCATTTAGCAATACTTCTCCTCACAATTGAAGTGCTAGATAGTTGCTGTGACTCTGCAGCATCGTTAGAAGCAGGTTTCTGTTGTCTGTCAAAGCTGAAACAGCTCCAGGTTAATTGCTGCAGTCACTCAGTCTACTTATTCAGCTCTGCTGCTTCCAGAAAGCCTCATTTCCAAGAGCTGCTGCTCACTCACCCTTTTTCTTCAGCATAGCATGTTTGGTATGAGGGGAAAGCAGAAATGACAACCCTTCAGATCCACAAGGGTTATATTTTACAAAAAATAATTCCTCATAGTATGATTCATTGTATCAAAGATGATGCAATAAAAAGAATTTAAAGTTAAATAGAAGAGTAGAAGTAAAAAAAAGAAATGAAGAGAGACTACTTAGCTGATTAATAACAGCAAATGGATCAGCTGGTCAATTAAATTCAGTTAATTTAATAATATGCAAATACATTATATTATCAAATCAAAAGATAGATAATCAGCATTCACTCTTCTGAAATAAAAACCCTGGCTACTTTGTAAAAAAAAATGCTGCTTTCTATCAGCAACACTTGATGACACTAGGAAGAAGCATTTAACTGAACCACATAAAAGGATATACTGTAGGTCTCCTTTAAGTGATTCAGGTGAAGAAACATAAACAGAGAAAACAACAAACACTTGATGGAACGGTCATGTAAGTTCACACAGAAAGATTAATGAAGGCATATTTTTAAAAATAGAAAAAATGAGAGTGAAAGTGTAAAGGGAATAACAGAGAATTATTGATCTAAATGCACAAAGAGGTAAAAGAGAGAGTGCATGAGACATGGTGTAAGATGTCATGTAGGTCATCAGAGGTTTCCAGCAGCCTGGACAGGATAACAAAGGGGCTGGTTCAAGGTCACCTTGACCAGAACTAGACATAAATGTTAGAATAAAGGGATGTTTTAGGATGAATTTTAGAAAGTAGAGAGGTTGGTCTCATTTAAGAAGCACCAGATATGTTGGAATCAATTTATCAAGCATGTCATCAGACATACTAATTATCAGGACAAAAGACTAAAGAAGCAACCAATGCATTTTTGCTTCACGTTGAGATTGCGTAATCCCAAAATTATTGCAAAGGTGATCGATGTCACCTGTGTGAGTTGTAGGGAATACACTGGTCAGAATAACAACATCAATTTATTTAATAAGATCATAAACTCTGGAAAATGGCAATATTTTTATAGATATATAAATATATAGATTATATAAATCTTTGTTCAGATTCATCCATCCATGCTTTTTCTATACCTCTTTGTCTATTTTAGAGATACAGGAAGCTGGAGCCCAGTCCAAAATGTCAGTGTCAGTGTCCAATTAGTGTCAGATGCAAAGTCAGGAGAAATGATACATAATATAGGGTGTGTGGTAAAGTTTGAATGTTAGATTGAGACAAAAAGGGAATATTTATTCAATCAGAAATGTTAATTCATTGCAAATTCCTCTTGTCTAACTCACTTTAGCTTCTGGTTCCTGCAGTGGAAATGTGCAGTCATTTCCTAAAGGACTCCCAGAGGATACCTAAAGCTGATACATATTCCTAGCTGGGTGCTTTACAGACCAACAGTAACTGATTATTAATAGTTTCTGATCAAACAACTGTGATATGGTTGTGATGTTTTGAAAGTTATTTCACAAAGAAAATTCACAACCAGAGGCTGTAAATAATCCCCGAGAACTTGCGGAGAAAACAAACGTTACAAAACCGCATTATCAAAGAAAAAAACCACAGGAAACACCGAGTTGTGTATCTAACTGTTTAAACCTGAGGGCACAGATTAACTTTTGCTCATGTCACCCTTGAGGTTGTCAAAAACAAATCCTCACAAAGTTTCCTTCATGAGATTGACTGACCTGCTATCTCTGGTGTGGCCTCAATACTGATAATTCAAAGTGATACCTGTCCTGGAGGGAGAATAAAAAGCCCACAAGCAGCTGATGTGGAAGGGGAGAGGGAAAATATGTCAAATCACACCTACTTAGTAGATTACGATTTATCTGCAGCACAGCATGTAATTGGTTTTGTGTTATCGTTTTAGCGTCAGATAGGTTCTAATTGAAATGCCAGTTCATTAGCGAGAAGACAGTCTTCAGAGGATTGGGCTGTGGTCTAAAGGTCTTGTTTCGGATAACTTTCCAAATGATTATAGATAATTGACTGCTTCTTTTGCAGCTTGCAGTTCTTTCATATCTTATTTACTTGCCAGTCTTCTGTTGTTTTCATTATTTTTTGCAACTCTTTTTTGCAACACTTTTTCATCCTGAAGATAAGATTTTTTTTAATGGTTGCAGAACAAAAATATCCTTACATACTTAGCTGTAGCAACCTTTGTGTGCAGGGCTCCTGCCATCGTTATTTGTTGTTAAAAACCAGACTTTAATTAAAAAAAAAGGCTTTGCTAAAGAAGTGCTTCTTTCATTTTTAGTTTTTGGCCCGTTGTTTGAAGGGCGGCCTGATAAAGGCATAGTGCTTAAATAAATAACTGTGCTTATTCAGGGAGCAGAATTCAGCTGCTGTATTGAGTCTTCCATGCTGTCTGAATTTTTGCATACCAGTCTGACATGGCAAGAGCTTATTTATATCAGCTAGAATTATCTGGTCGTGGCAAAGGAAAGAGAAAGAAAGAAAAATGTGTCTCTTCAAAACACACAGCACATAATCCGAAGAACACAGAGAAAGCTGCAACATTTATGACATGAGAAAGAAAATGAAACCTTTGTGAGAGATAGAAGACTCAGTGTCTGCACAACACTTCAAACTGCATAGACATTTGGCTGAGGCATGTTTTTGATAATGACAGTCTGCATTTAGCTATGGGAACACATCAGGGTTTTATTAGAGGTCAGTCAGGCTCATAGTAAAGCCTCTCACTTGAGGTCTGTGTCCTCAGAGTGCTGTGGATAGCACAAAACGAGCTGTGAAAATGGAGCACAGAGCTGTGATCTTTGCCATCCAAATGCTGAGAAAGCCGAGGGGCTGAACCACCAGCTCTGCCTCAGTTCATCAGCTCTCACATCTGCACGTCTCTGTTTGACTGCTGTATAGGGAGTCAGCAGCATATGAAAAATCTCTATCCTGCCAGGCATCCCTTGCTGACTAAAAAAACTTTCCAAAAACAGCATTGTTTGGAAATATGTTTGTAGCAGTGCTGCTGCAGGCTGCTGTTCCACTCTTCATGGGTGCAGATGGGCCGCTTGCAGTTTCGCTGTAGGGAGAAGAACTGCCACAGAGGCTGCTGATGCATGTGGCTAGGCAGCATGCATTATTCAAAGACTGAATGCAGAGAAGATGATGTGCCTGACTTACACTGTAGGATGGACTGTCACT
Source organism: Pseudomugil tenellus (assembly GCA_037177515.1). NCBI lineage: Eukaryota > Metazoa > Chordata > Actinopteri > Atheriniformes > Pseudomugilidae > Pseudomugil > Pseudomugil tenellus. The sequence continues at coordinate 16,598,460 of JBAMHX010000014.1, read as the reverse complement.
GCAAGCGCTTAGAGTCAGCTGTTTCTCTCAACGCTGCTCAATCAGCGAAAGGAAAGTTTTCATTTAGCAGTCTCACCTGCGGCTAGTGGCAGTATGTTCCCTGAAAAGTATATATATGCTATATAATCATGCATTCAAATGATTATTGTTATAGACAGTGCTTGAAACCAAAGTTACAACTGTATTTCTTTGTACCTCAGAGCTGCTTAAGCATTCAGCAGTAGATGTCAGCTATGATTTAGGGTGTATATGCCTGAAATAAAGGTTAATTGAATTAGTCTTGTCTGTAAAGTGAATTGAAATTGATTACCACATTCACTTTGATTCTGCTTGATATGCTTTTATCTCCAAATAATGTTAGTAGCAAACCAAGGATCTGCAGGCTGAGCTAATCTTCTTTGCTTCGGTGCAGAAAGGTATCCTCCACTCCATGATATCACACTCACAACGATGCTCATTTTAAAAAATGACATTGTGAAATAGAGGAATTGGCTAGGCTGAAGGCACTTGATAACCCCCGCTGCTGCATATTTTTTCTTTGTATCTGGCAACAAACAGTTCTTGAAAGCTCCTGATTTTGTCTGAATGGATTCTGAATTACAGATACTATAGAGGCAAAATGAAAGCTGCTGATATTTTAAATATTAGATTTATGTTCCTGTCACCACATTGCTTCTTATTGTTGGTTCAAACTGCTACAAAAACATTACATCCAGATAAGGAACCACACAGCGTTGCCATAGACGGTAGCAAAATTGATACCAAGACATCTATAGAGTATAATAATAGCATTTGAGTGACACATTCCAGTCGTTAAAACAGATATTAAAGGGAGATATTCCTGTTTGATACATTTGGAATATTTAAGATTTCTATTTCCTGGCTGCACAGGAGAATTTACTTTTCAACATCACACTTTGGATGAGCGTCCACAGGAGCTGCACAAACCAGTGCATGATGTATAATTTATGACACAGTGATTGCTGTTGCCTCTCACTTGAGTTCAAACACCTGGAAACTCTGTGTTGCATTTGCAGGTTTATCCTGCTCGTCAAACTGTTCATTGGATGTACTTTCCACAGTTCAACGACATACATGCTAAGCTGTGATTGCTGCTGTCTTGTCTGCAGATTAAAAGTGTCTACTCTGGCTAATGGACATGTAGCGATTCTTGAATGGTTGCCAACAATTATGATGTCACACCAGGATGTGGGTCTGCATCTTTATTCTGAAAATAACATGAGGGAGCAAGTTTGAGCTGAAGGCAACGGTGCAGTCTCTCTCTAGCTCCTGTAACAGGTCAGAGGAACGAGGGGAAACCCCTGAATGTTTAATGTTAACAGTGCTTTTTAAGTCAACCAAAGACTCATAAAACTCTGACCAAAGCTCATAAAAACTAAACAGACAGAATAACATTAATACAGTTACTATTTTCAAGGAGTCTGAGCCAAAGCAAAACATTTTTTATACCGTTAGCTTAATAAAAGAGAGGCAAAACTGCAAGACATCTTACCCATACAAGAGTTTCTCAGCTTTTGACGCGAAGCTGCAAGAACGTCACACATACAGCTATGGTGCACCACTAATTGCAGCCCTCCTCACAACAACAGGTGACTAGGAACCTTAATATGACTGAACAATAGAATTGTCAGGAAATAAAAGACAGCAGTTTGACTGTAAAAAGAAATACATATATATATCAGGTTTACAGAATGTTCATTAAAATAGCTGATTAATATTTCTGAGAAAAAAAAAACATTTTCTTCTCAGCTACAGACAGATTGCACAACAGCAACATTTCCTAACAATGTTGATCTGCAGTTCTCGTTTTCTGAAGCAACACAACAACGTTTTTAACAGTTTGCTGTTGCCACATTTCGTACATGCTGGGTGTGTGTTCACCTGGCAAATGCAAATTACTTTTCTTGTAGCCTGTGTTTGGTCTCAACTGACACGCAAAGGTATTGTCTTTCTGCTTGGGGGGTAAAAGCCCCCACTAGGACTTTGTAATTGTTCTGACTACTCCGGGCAGATAGGGCACATCAGGTTTATCAGAGCTTGTTTTCTTATGCAGCAGCATGCTGTGGGAAATAAAATGATGCTGTGATAATGAACCATTGGATTTAGAAACTCCACATTTCTGTAGAGCGGTGAGGAACTGCAGAGTCAGAGGATATTTCTCAGTGATTTCATCATTTCCAAGAAAACCTTTCACATAGTCATTTAATCTCTTTGTGATACTCTTTATATAAATTGTGCATTACACAAACTTAAAGGCTATGTCTGGTACACTTAGTGACGATTCTCTAAATTTGAGGATGTGTATGATAATACAGCTCCTCTTCTTGTCTAAGCCATCTTGAAAAAGGAACGGAACCTAGTTTCTTTTATATTAATGTTATGTGAATAAAAAAACATTTAAAAGGGCTTTGTTGTGACTTAATAGTTTTGTGGTAAGCTCATACAAAATATCAATTTGTTAAAAACAGCACTACTAAACTGAAGGTTGTTGAGAACAGAAGGTGGAATTCTTTCCATGTTTTATTCAGAGGTAAATCTGCCAGCTTTGGGGCACAAGAGATTAAGCTGAAAACACTACAAAGGTAATTTGTTCTGTAGTTGAGAGTTAAAGGAGGAACTTAGGGGCAATGTGCCTTTTTTCTCAAGATGAGCACACTATTCAAGGTTTTGCAAGGTATTCAGCAGATAATGAAGCGGCACCACTGAGAGTACTGCTGTTCATTGCTTAATTTTAATCTTGTCTTAAAATGAGATTATGAAAACTCCTAAAAGAGTTTTTCCAGGTTTGTGTCATTTAAAGTTTTAGCAGAAGGTCTGGGGAATCTTTGCTCTTGGGCTTTCCTTATAATTGCAGAATGTGAAACCACTGTCATACAAATCCACAGTCATACTCATGATTTGTTGTGATGTTCAAGCCAGTAAAGACCACTACTGGAAACCACCAAAATTGTCTAGAGTAATAAACTTAATAAGAATAAGATTGCATTTTTTTTCAGATATCCAGTTATTGAACACTTTACTTACACAATACTGTACAGAAACGTGTATGTGAGCCAATCAGTTGTGACTTGCCAAAGTTTAATAATGAGTTATCATTCAGTATTTTCTCTTTACCTTAAGATAGATGCTCATGAAGAAAGTATTCGGTTAGATTGATGATAGGCAAGAAACCAAAGTTTTAAAGCTCAGTATCCAAACAGCCAGGCGGAAAGTGAACCAGGAATTTTTCTAAAACTAATGCAACTATATGGATTTTCTGAACAATTTGAAACAGATACGAGTTTGAGAGATGAAGTTTTCTGAGACTTCTTTTTGGCTAGAGGCACAGCATGTTTAAAGGCAGCTTGAGCACAGCCTGGAGGAAAAGTTGCACTTATTTATCCCCCAAAGTATGACCCAATAGTGTTGAAAATACAGTGCTTGATGGGACACTGAGTGAAGTTTTGTAGACATAGCATTTTAAAAAATCCCAGATGCATTAGAATAACAACTTCTCATATTTAGAGCTGCATTTCTAAACATCTGTGAAGTCAAATATAGCCCTTTCTTTGCTATGTTTTGGCTTTTGAAATATAGCAGCTAGTTTCTGATGAGTATCAGTAATGGAAACAACATACAGCCGTCTGTTTTTTCTTAAGAGTTTTTTTGGAAGCAAACAACTCCCTGCTGCAGACAGCTGACAGTGAGAGAGCAGTGAACCAAAACACTAAAGTTGTAAGCCAGATAACTAATCAAGCTGAAACCCTTTATCAACCTTTGTAAAAACTCAGGGGAGCTGCAGCTTGAGGTGATAAATTCTCTGCACTTGTTGGTATTTTCACACTGTCGTAGTGCTGATTTCCGTATACACATTATCCCATTTGTCACTGTTGATTTTATTTTGCAGTAAAGTCCACACACCAAAAGATAACAGCAGTTTAAATATCTTCTACACCATAATGAATGGATAATGTATTCCATGGGTGGGTTAAAATCAACTCACAGCATGGAACCACAAATGCTAAATCTATTAATAATTTATTTCAACAGAACATTTATCAAATTATGCAATATACTCTTAACGTACTTGATCCCTGTGTATTATGAACCCCTGGAGTGAGAGCTAAAAGCCAGATTTGAAAGATTATTGGACTATTTACTATCATACAGAGTGACAATAAAGCCTTTTCAAGCTGATTGTCTGATTATCGACTGTCTAAAGAGCTTGTCCTCCTTGAGCCCACCATGCGTTCTGAATGCCCTTCATCTTCTTCCCCTCTTCGCCTCCAGCGCTCTCTACCATCCCTCCAACTTCAAGGGAGAAATTGGCCTGCCATCAATCATTTATGCAAATGAG
>JBAMHX010000014.1:16565881-16589609 GCA_037177515.1 Pseudomugil tenellus | reverse complement strand
TATCTATCTATCTATCTATCTATCTATCTATCTATCTATCTGTCTGTCTGTCTGTCTGTCTGTCTGTCTGTCTGTCTATCTGTCTGTCTATCTGTCTGTCTATCTGTCTGTCTATTTATTGGAACTTAATTTCTATGTGTTACAATGAAATATCAATATCTTATCAATAACTTCAGTTCACATTACTTGTAATCCACATTATGCACCTGTGAGCCATTTGTAAGCGGTTTTATAGTGGAAACGTGTACAAAAGTGATAATGTCATTTTAGCAGATCCATGCATTTTATATGTTTGATTAAATAAGAATGAATCCCTGAATTTATCACAAGAATATGAAAGATGATGTAAATCTTAGTAATTAGGCCACCAAGTGAAATCTAGGTTTTACTGAAGCTATAGCACAGAGTCTTCAGCACAGCTTTGGACAGTTGGAAACTGATCACCTGTAGATCAAGTCTTTCCTGTTGTGAGAGTAATTGCGACTTCTATCATATTCATCCATCAGGAAGTACAATGTCACTAATTGGTGCACATTTGTGTGGGTGTGCATGTCATTCACACTGACATTAATTAAAATTGCGAGCCGACTTCCAGGCAATCAGTGTTCTCTGTTTAGCAAGCAGTGTGGCATCTTCATAAATTGGGTTCAATAAAGCCAAAGGCTGGAAGTAAAAGTGTTGCTGTTGTTAGCTTTTTCTGCACCATTAACAGAAACTCTTGATATAAAATCTTGCTGTTATTCTGCTGCTCTGTTTTTTTTTGTTGTTGTTTTTTTTTTAGATTTAAGAAAAAAAAGAACAGGCTAAGGTGAAAATTGAATTTTAATAGAAACAAATTATCTAAATAAGTGAATAATCTACTTCAGTATTTGCATCACCTTTGATCAGCATGTTTAGCAGAAAAGCTGCTTCAGGACTTCTTTTTTTCTTTTAATAAAGCCCAACAATATTTCCATTATGTTGCACTTTTAGACAGCAAGCTAGTTTTGCAATAATCATATATTATTACACAGAGTGCAGTTTTCCAAGATCTGAAATTAGAAATTGTCATGTGGAATGCAATGTATCCCGCTTGAAGCCTGTATATATTACTCAAGGTTAAGTTAGCCGTAAAGATGTCTAATATTGTTTTAACACCTAAATTAGAGTGTTTCGACATTTTGTTAAAGGTAAGCACAATGACTAAATGGCTAATGAAAGCATTGACCACTGCACAGTAGCCTGGTATTTCAGTGAAATGACAATGTGTTCCAATTAAACTTTAGACAAGCTGGAACTGATTAAACCATTATCTTAATAGTAATTTGATACATGCCCAATTATAAACTTCCCTACTGCATTCAGGAGCCAGATGCTAGTAGGCATTTGCAGGTTGTTGGGCCAGTTTTAAAAAAGGCTTAAGTTTAGGTGTTAGCATCTTTCTGGAACCACTTTGTGTTCTAGCTACATGAATAGCACGTTGCTAGAAGCCTCAGAACTAAATTAAACTTAATGAGGTTGGGGCTACTCGTGTTTGTGTTGTTGCTGCTGTTGATTCTTTAATATTGCTCTGCTGTGAAAGAGACAGAAGCTAAAATAAATAATGCACATCTGTTTTTTTATGTTAAACCAACTGAAATAATGTGAATTTTCTGAATTGCCGCTTGTAGCCTCTTTGTGATAAAAATAAGTTGATTTCAGTTTCTGGCTCAAACAAACTAACAGCCAGTAACGTTTGACCCTTGCATGGCATCATCCTAAAGAGCTACATAATGATGAATACTGGCCTTTGCATGATATATACACTACCAGTCAAGGTTTGGACACACTTTCCCATTGGATTTAATGGGAAAATGTGTCCAATCCTTGACTGGTAGTGTATAACTTTTTAATATTATCTAAGCCCGTGCTTTTTCTACTGCTACTGCTTTGTGCCTCTAAGCACACAATGCCTCAGTTTGGCCATAGGAAATCAGAACCTTTTGTAATCGATACATCTACTGCTGTCAGCCAGCTTTTGATGGGCAGAGACAGGCCACAGAGGAAAAGATAGCAGCCAGTCTAAAGGCACTCATCCAACCCTCCATCTGGTAATGGAGGAGAAAGGCTGCATGGTGAACCACATATTGCCATTACTTTCACCATGACCTTATAGCCTCTTCCAGCCTTGAGGGCAAACTGTTTGAAATCATGACCCAGTAACTGTGACAGCCAATCTGAAACTGAAAAGAGGAAAATTAATACAAGAATGGTTCATTCTTATTTTAGATGTATTTAAATCCGAATAACAAACCCGGATGATTACAGTTAGTATTAATATATTGATGATTCAGTTAAATTCAGCTTTATTTGTATAAAGCCAGTTCAGCTGTCTTCTGAAAGCTAAGCTAATGCCGTCATCAGATGCAGATGGTTTCCTCACTCACTTTTCTCTTCCAACCAAGAGGAGTGGTAAATCCCACTCTCAGAACTCAGTTGCTTGATTCTCATAAGTGCATTTTGAAGTGAGAACTCTCTAGTCAGTCGTGTCTATGCAATGTCTTCTCTGCTCTTTTGGCAGCTTTTTCTTTTGTTATTCTGCCTGTCAGAGGATCCCTGATGCTTTCACTTGGTTTCATAAGACAACCTCCCACCTGAAGTGATTCTGTATTTTGTGTGCATTGCTGATAAGGGAAGCACTCAAACTCACAGGACAACATGTCTCAAACAAGTGCAATAATGTGGCTCCGCGCCTGCTTATTACCTCTGGATGTAGGGACAAACTCGTGTTGAGGATGATGGCGATGATATCACAAGGATAACACAAAATTATTGTTAACAACACTTCATCTTGGTAAACAATGCATGCTGTCAGCACCTAGTGCAACTCATTTACAGTACACCTCTGTTTCGTTCCCTCTTTTCTAGCATTGTCTCAGACAGTGTTGAGCGCTGCAATAATTGAAAATCTTTGTTTTTTAACACAACCAGACACTACTTTGCTACACATATTAAATGCTTTATGTGCACAGTATTTTTCTTGAATTGAAAACTACAGATTTAGATTAATAAACATTTTAGTAAATTCAGCAACAACTTTTTCTTGTTTTCTTTCAGCCATTATTTTGTTTATTTCTTTTAATCCTCAAAAGAAAAAGGAGGATGTAATTTTACCACTGTGATATGAAGACATATGTGGACTGAGTGAAGAGAATGAGCTCTGTGAATAGAGTCAGCATATATCCAGACAACTATAAGGAATTGCTTGGAAGCTCTCTGCTTTTCCATGGCAGGAAGCAGGGGTTGGGATCAGTGATCTATCTTTGGGTTTAACTTGGATTTTTAGGGGTTTAGTATCAGTTCATCTCTTACGACTGTATATGCTTACTACTGAAGCTGAAATATGAAATAACACATTAATTTAAGGGAAATAAATTCCTCTTGACCAATCCATTCCTGACAGTGACATTTGCAGAGCGTGCCATGTAGATTGGTGCATGGATGGCCTCAGGAAATTGATGTGTCCATTTGAGACACATAATCTACATTGAGAGAACTGCTTATCTAAAACAGATACTGATTAAGATATTAAAGCTTTGCACTTGTTGATGTTCTGAGATTTATAAATAAGACAATTCAGAGATTAATTTGAATCTTTGTTTGCTCCCAGTTGTTTTATCCAGTCAAGGCCATAGCTGAAAGAATGAGTTTTAAATTGCCTTATGTTATATTACTACAAACTTAATGATTGGATACATAATACATGATCTACCTCATGGGGTAGTAAATTAAACTGAATCAAGTCTATTGTATCTTATAAAAATTATATTACATTTTCTCTGTAACGTGCATCAAGATAATTTTTATATAAGCATATAAAAATAAACAAACCAAACTAAATTAAACTGAATCATGTTTTCCTGCTTTAAGTTGCAGCCACTGCTTTGCATGCAGTCTAAAGATATATGATTCTAAATTCATTTTTTTCTCAATTTATACCACCACACAGGTGCCACCACACAGTGATGTCTATGGTCTTAACATTTAGCTAGCATGGTTAGCTAGCTAGTTTCACAAACTATAAAATGAGTAAATTGAATGATACATGACAAAAATATACTCCGTCACGCAATATTATACACAATATAACTGAAATACACAAAAATGTGTAAAGCAGTAATGTTAGCTAGCTTGTGTTACCTAACTTTAAAGTAGATTAATTGTTTATTAACAAATTAAATTTAGGCTATTCCTCCACACTTACAATGTTTTAACTGACAATGTGTTGTAATCAACAGAATGAATTTGATTGTGTCAAATATTTTTTGAGGTAATCAGGGAATGAAATACTGTTATGTATCAGATCTCGTGTGAAAAATGATCTATTTAAGGGTTGATGTTTATCATATTCTGTAGAATCAACAAAATAGTCGATATCTTCCTGACAACCACAGCTAAGACATGAAGGCCAACATGAAATCCTATAGAAATTAATGTGATCCATTTTTTTTACATATGAATGGCTGGCTAGTAACATAAAAATGATCATTTCAAAAACTTTATAAAATGTAAGCTACAGTCAATTATCCTACATGTTTCTGTGGAATAGCTAGAGAACAAAAAAAAGAGAGAAATACCTTACTAAGTCTTTTTTACCTATATGCCTATGCATTGATGCATAATACATTTATTAATACCAGTACATATGTTATTTAAAATATGAATGTGTGCATTTATTGTTTCGAAACTTCAAGTGCTTTTTTTTTATTATGAATTGCTTTTATGTGAAATATTATAAAGAATGTGAGATTACTTTAATACGAAGAACTGTTCAATCATTAGTTTCTTTTCATCTAAAGCGCTGCTGTTAAATATTCCACATAAAAAGAATCTCTGGGACCTGATTTAATGCCTTTTCTGTGTTAAAATTAAGAAACAGTGTTAAGCAATTTTCCCATCAACCATTTTTAAATGAGCCGGTCATCACTGAATTGCACCGCCTACTTTGATTAACTGGGATAAGGATTCACTAATTAAAAACTTAATTTTACTGCAGTATGAGGGACTAGCATATTTTGTGACATAATTTAATGAATTCAAAACGAATAATGTGTTTCTGTTGTAGGCTACCTGGCTTGTGAATATAGGAATTAATAACCAACCAAAGGTAGCTCTTCTACTCTTGGACAGCCGCTGTCTTTGTTTTTTCTCCACTTTGCTTCTCACATAGGCCTACACATTCATCCAATGTTGCTACTCTCATTGAGGTCCCCTATAAAATGAATGCATTTAGCAACAGCCCAGCCTCTGTGACTAATCTAAATTTAAAGCATCATGATGTGAAAATAGGAGGCTTCACTGCCTTTAAACCGTTTTTTTTCACACAGACGAAAAAAAAAAATCAGTTCTGGAAAACGATTTTCCCTCCCACCTGGGATCAAATATGTTGATTTTTCTGAGGAAAATAAGCACACTGGTAGCTCATGCTTACTCCCACACATCCAAATTAGTTGTCACCAAAGACATAAGCAGTCATTTTCTGAGGTTCCCCCCAGACTTGTTTATGGTATATAAACGATGTGTCTATATGGGCTTGACATGCTTTGTAGAAATGTCTTAAGAAAAGCATGTTTCATGTTTGTTTTAACAGCTAGTAAATGATATGTAAAATGGTGTTTGCAGCTCTGCTGGCCCTAACTGGAAGTGTTAAATGAAAAACACCTACCCTAACAGTCCTTTCAGTCCTTGTTATGCAACACCATTACAGTGGCAAGGCTTGACGTTAATTTCCTCACTGCATGCTAAGAAGAAGTGCACCTTATTTTGCATACTAATGGCCCATGTTCATAATGGTAGAAAAGCAGTGCTGTGGAGATGATGAAAGAAACTTAAAAAACAATTCACCCCATATTTCCTACTTCAAAAGCATCGTTGTTGTGTTGGTGCACTTGCACAAGACAAGTGAGCAAAGCTCATTTGCTCTCAAGTCTTTCCAGTGTCAGACAATTACGCCGACTATGAAGACAAAACTGAAGTCTTGTCGATGTGTTTGCTGTTTAACAGTTGGTAAAGATATTGGTATGCCACTGCTCATAATTGAATCAATACTGCTTTCAGTCATCACAGAAGTGATGCTGTTGTTTAGTACACATATATCCCATATTTGTTCTCTCAAGCAATTGTTTATAAATGCATGCACAATAATGACAATCTATTTTCACATCTGTTTTCAACCCCACATTTACAAGCCTTAAAATGCAGCTTTAATACCTCTTCCAGCAGTAAATTGTTGGTCTTACTATTGTACGAGGATGTTATTATATGGTTGCCATTTTGATTGCAGCAACACATTTTTTGTCAATTCAAAGCAGTGCATGAATGAGGGCCTTTTTTACAGCTGGGTTTGCTTAATCACATCATATATCTTAATTAAATTGTGGCTCCCATAAGGTAATCACTGGTCAGATAGTTTCCATTTTGGTGGAGGCTCAGAACAACAGATAAATGTTTCTGTGCAATGTACTGACATTTGTTTAATGACAGAAAAAAAATTTGTAAAGTTCAGGTTGTATAAAACCTCATCCAGGTTTTTTACTTTATGTTAGGTAAATATCATATTCAGGTGCATACCATTGTCCATATAAATGGCAATTTTTGCAGCACTCAAAGGCTACTGTAGAATCAGAACAATATGTTATATTAAGAATAACTATGCAACTGTAGAGGATATGGTTGTCTGTGTGGACGCCCAGCACCAGCGCCCTTAAGATCCTAATATTTCAGAGGCTGGTTCTTGCAACAACACCGGTGAATATTAGGATCAGACAAACTGGAAAACTTTGTGTTTTAGAATAAAAAAGCAGGTAGCAGGTTGACTCAACAGATTTAATATGATCATTTTCCTTTCAAGGTTTCTGTAGTAACTTGCTAAAATTGATCATATATGAATCATAAATATAAAATCATCGTTCTTCATCAAAATCATCATGTGATGCAGTGAACTGGACCATACAGAATTCAGCAGCAGACATGAATAACTGTTTTTTGTTTTTTTAATTCTCATCTCTGACGCTATTTGTGGAAATAATATACAACATCCTCGACCTCCCATCTTCTGTGACAATATTGTGAGAAACTCCTGGTCGTTTATCTTGTGAGCAGGTGGGAAAAGGTCGCAGAAGTTGTGCTGGTGGCTTGGTTTGTGTCTGTGAGAGGACTCTGATCTGATAATGTCCTCATTAGCTTGGCCCAGCTCAGCGAAAACCTCCGCCAAGGAGCAGGAGGTCTACTTTGCTAGTGACAGCTGCCGCCTGAGGGCCAGCCTAGGCCAGATGAGCCCCGGACGGCAACTACCTCATGTCTGGGCTCCATCAATCACAACCTGTCTGCAAGAGAAGGAAAAGGTACAAAGCTTGGAGAGGTAGTACTAATAGATGGTGACTTTTGATTTTTCACTGTCATATCACACACAATTATATCCCCGAATGCGGAGTTTCGGAATATAATGGTTGCACCGCCAGATATCCTTAGTCTGAGTGGGATAACTCAAACAGTTTTCACAATTGAATTTGAAACTCGGTGTACCTGTTTAGGTCCCGAAGGGGACGACCTGTATCAAGTTTCAACATTTTGGGATTTATTATTTCCTCACTAGGTGGCACATTATGCATTAAAAATCAGATTTTTGCCTACATCTCTGGAACTATTTACGATTGGATTTTGATACTCAGTATACCTGTTTAGGTTGCCAACAGGATGATCTGTATCAAATTTCATGACTAATATATTTATGGTTTCCCCACCAGGTGGCACTTTATTCATGAAAAATCCAAATTTTGGCAATATCGTTGGGACTGTCGCTCTAATTGACCTCAAATCAACTGCAAATAAAATGTTATGACCTCAGGATGGATCCTGTCCTGACATCATACCAGGCTGGTTCTAAGTTTCCACCCCAGTTTGAGCTTTGTGACTGAACATGTGCAGTTTTATATTATTGTATTATGTCTATTCAAGGATTAGGGAATAGGAGGGTTTGGGGGCATTCAGGAGATATACCTCTAGCTGGTACTTCTGACGGCATAGGCCTTGTTTGTTGTGGGGTCATGGAAATGCTACATGCATTGATTAATTAATGGCATTTGATTTCCTTTCCCACATATAAAATCTTCCTTCCAGTGATCTGAAAAGACTGAAGCACTTTCCCTTTTCCTTTCTCCCTCTAATACAGTATTCATAAAGAAAATCAAAAACACATCTGGTGCTTCATCTTCAAGTGCAGACAGAATATTATCCAAAAAGATAGCTGCATTGTGGTAATAACCCTGCTCCGGTAGGCTGCAGCTGCATCTGTACTGTCTGCTTAAGGCTGCTTTGTTCTTCTTGAGACAGGGATCAGTTTTTAGCCTCAGCATGAAACTGTGGAGGACGAAGGTTTACTCCCACCTCTATGACTGATGGATCTCTGAATTTATTTCTGTTATCAGCAAAGTCAGCATGAAGAGGTGCCCCCTGAGTGTGTGTACAAACATGTTTGATGCTGCACAATAATGCAGCCACTCCTCAGCCGAAGAAAAAGGTAGAGAAAATAATAAAAAGAAGCTATACACATTAAGTTTTTCTTTTAAAATGCTCCATTATGTACCAAAGATCAGATTTATTAGTCTATACACACAGTTTTCAAGATGATTTCTAGGTATTCGAAGGAAAAATATAAAATATTCTTTTGCTTTGCCTTCTGGTTTCATTGCTTATCTCTTTTATCCCACAACTGATTAAATAGCCTCAGGTTTGGTGGCTATTATTTTCTGTAATTCCATGAAACAAAACACATATATTGGAGCATTTCCTGTCCCTCAGTGGACTTTAGTGTACATCTTCACTTCCTCGTCTGAACAAAGAGAGTCACGACTTCACCATTACTTGAATATTTGCCTATTCACTTCAACACAGCTGCAACTAATCTTATTTGCATAACTTTTGTGTTGCCTCCACATCATTTCATCAGAATGCATACCATTTCCATGTAAAACTAATTAGATCATGCCAGTTTCACATATGAGATCAAGTTGGCCACTGCAATTTTTCACTTGGAGCTATGGATAGGTGACAGCTGAATAAGCTGACCTTTAACAGGAAGATTTCTAACTCCTGTGAGAAATCATATTTTGTTGTTACCGTTGTGTGTTTTTTTGTAAGCTTAAAAAACTTGCACTTGGATGGGGAACTCAAAGATTTGGGCACAAAAATTATTTGTGTCTACATTTTTAAACGAGTCAACATTAAAATAGAGCCCTTTTAACTTGTCTCATTCCCTACAAAGAGTCACAATATGACAGCGTGGGAATGACAAATGGTGGAGAAATGTTCAAATTGCATGCGAGTGAGGGGGTGGGAAAAAAGAGTCCACAAGTCTTTTCTTTGTCAGTTGTATGTGACTTGAATCACAATTTATCTAACTCAGTATGTTAAAATTGATGCACCTGCGGATGAGTTTATAGCAGTAAAAGTGTGAGAAATGAGCAAAGAAGTTGAGTTTTATTTATGTTCCTTTCAAAAGGAGTAAAATGGTTTATTCTGGAGATTTTAATTACACAAGGAAAATGACTTCACCTAATTATTTCTTCTGATATTGTCTCCAGCTTTAATTTTATCCAAATGTTGAGGTGCGCATTCAAATAAAATGGTAGAGTCACTGGGATGAAATTACTGATGCTGGAATTTAGCCCTTTAAAAACAGTTTGATCTTAAAGAACTATTTCCATTAGTATCTCAGAACTGTAATCGACTGATGACGTACCAATTTTGAAATCCCCTTCCTATTTAGTGAAACATGAAAAAATGTGTCCAAACATTTGGCAGGTGATGTCCTTCAGCTGCATATTCACATTGTGACTAGAAAAGGAATCGCTGGCTGTTATTTTTCAACTTTTGTCAGAGTGACACGAATAAGAGGTGAAAGGACAGCAATGTTGTTGTCACCGCTACTAAATTTGTGGACATTTCACCTGTCAGTCTTCGTGTTTCCTGTCTTTGCTGCAACCTGCATAAAGGTTGTTTTCTTTTTCTTTTTTTTGTTATCCTCAAGAGATGTATTTCACAATTTCCCACTGTCATGTCACTTTTGCACCTCTTTCAGGATTTCTGAGCACACAGATAAGATTAACAGCCATGAGCCTATATGTCTGCTGATCAGCCACGCGGATCGTTTCGCAATCCTCTGCCCTTTTAGATTCCTTCCTACAGTAAAGCCAAGCAAGAAGATGGATAGCCAGTTCCTGGTCGCCCATCTGTCATTTCCAGATGCCATCAGTCTAAACTCGCTGCGACTATTGAAACTACTTCACTTGAAATTCAGTGATGCTTGCTGTCATCATGTTTTGGAGGAAAACACATGAGAAGGTCAAATAACCATTGTGCTGTATTTTCTGTTATTTTGAACTCTGTCAGTAATTATCATGGTGCTAGGCTGAGAGGAAAATCCTGTTGTGACTCACAGTAGGAGCTCCCAAAGGATTTAGTTCACCAGCTGGCTGTAAGACAGGTGTTTCCTAGAGATCTCAAGAGTCATGTACACTTTATTTCCGTTTAGTTGTTTAAGGCAACAGCACTGAAATGTGGTGCAGAAGTTTGAAATATTGTCTGATAGTGCATCAGTATGCTGATCATGCCCCCCTGAACTAATGAGGTAATGATGATGCATTTGCTGGCACACTATTTTGTGCTTTTACTCTCCATCTTCAGAGCTTGTTTGTTATTTGGTAAGTTTTCTAAAGCATCTTACTGCCAACAAAAACAAGCTAAAGGAAACAAGGCAGAACTGTTGAATGAAGTATTTTATTCGGCCAGTGTGTGTTTAAAAGAGGCTTACAACACCAGTTTTATTAAATCTGTTAATGTCAGGGATTTCAAAAGCTGCTTATTTTCATCGACTGTACAAACAAGCACATCACAGACGGAATATGTATTGATGCCCTGCAATAAATATTTCTAAAAAATCAGAGGAGAAAGACTTTTTTCATAGGTTTTGTATGCTAGCAGCTTAGTCTGAGCCTGCAGCTTGGCCTGATTATGCCAACAGGAGAGAAGAATATATAAGGGACAGGGGGAGACCCGTTGAACCCGTTGACTCGATATTTAAGTTCCCTGCATCCCATAAAAAAATGTGTATGCTTTTCTGACTGTTCATGATCTTAGTTTATGTCCATTAAGGGACACACACACACACACACACACACACTCCCTCATGAGTGAAAATGTGCTCATAAAAAGATTGATACAGTTCTTTTGTCTCTAAAAAAATTTGTGATATATCGGTATTATGGATATTTTCTTACAGTCTCAGTTGGTTTTATGCACAGCTCCACTACTTCCTGAACTTAGAACAACTCTTTTGTTTCCTGTCTGTAATTACTGGATGAACGGATTAATCCAGGTGTGACTGACCTCAGTAACCACAACGGCAATGGCCAGACACACCTGGATTAATCAATTCATCCAGTAATGAAAGACAGGAAACAAAGGAGTTGGTCTAAGTTCAGGAAGTAGTGGAGCTGTGCATAAAGCAACTTCCCATGTCCACCAGAGGGGCTGTCTCAGATGATTGTATTTTTAATATGAACCTGACTTCAGCTGAACCATTCTCTTATTGTAATTCATATGATCAGAGAGGGAAATAAAGCTCTGTTTCAGCACATAACCAGCACAGGCTTTGAAAAATCTATTGTTTAGACCACTCAGAAAAGCTGAATAAAGAGCAAAAAAGCAGCGTTTGAAATAAAACACTTATTTGTTAGAAAAAAAAACATGATAGTGTTCTTTAGTGTTTTAATTGCATTTTTAGAGTTCTCATATGTGACAATGATCATCTAGTGCAGCAGGAAGGGCTTAGGATGAAATATTTTCATATTCAGTGGTTCATTTAAGCCTTTTCAAATTATGGACACCTTCTCAGGACACCTTCATTTCCTGAAAATTTGTCCAGCATGTATTTAATTCTTGTAAGCCTTGAAAATAGCTTTTGACTTATTTTCAGTGTAAAATGTTTTGTATGCCGTATGTGGAGGAAGGGTTGTGTAATCAGGCAGCAGCATCAAACTGAACAGACTTAGTGCAGGCTTCCCTAAGCCAGACAGAGCCTTTATATTAATGTGTTTAATTCACAAGGGTCTGCTCTATGTACAGTTGTTGCTTCATTACTACTTGACGGTTTATGTTGTAGGTGTTGCAGATATTAGCACAAATACAGTCTATATCACTTATACGTACTTACATGTGTGGTAAACAAACACTGATTCCCACAGAGTATATTTTGCATCATATCCTGTCTCCTGTGTGTGCGACTTAGCCATCACCATGGGATATTTCTAGCACTGCGAATGCATCTGACAAAGAGAATCTCATACTCTGTTGTGCATGTGAGGACAAGCAAATCTTCTGTTGCAGACAGAGGAGAATGTGAAAAGATGAGAATCGTAGCATTTGTGGAGATGTAAACAATTATTCATATCAAGCTGTGCAATGAAATGTATTGTAATGAAAAATTTCTGTCATGCCCATAAATATTTTTGGGATATTATGGATGTCATCAAGCGTGACCGTGTCTCTGTGTGACAACAGCTCAATACACATCTGAAATTGGTAGCTTCACTGACAGACAAAATGTGGAAAGAAAATCATTGGCCCAAATTTGTTCCGGAGAAATGAAACATTTTTATACACTGAGGTTGAGCTGGTTACCAAAACATTGTTTCCCTTGGTTCGTGTTGTTTTTTTCCCGTTGATACTCTCCTGGAAGTAAAACTACTGCAAAACATGAACTACAATCCTTAAAGCAATAAATTATATTTGCATTTTTGCAAATAGTATGTAAGACCTTGTTCTACTGTAATACTTCAATCAGATGTAACGCCACCACTTTTTTCTGGTGATTATAATGCATTTCTATCAAATATTAATGGTGAAAACAACTTTAAGAAATGCGTTCAGGGGAAAACAAGAGCAGAGGAAGTTCTGGTTCTTTTTCTAATGATTTCTTTTTTCATACCATAATTCTGAAAGACACTCTACTTATCCAGACAGTGTGAAGACATCTTTTTACATGTCCTTGCATTGTAAACATTTTCTTTCGAGTGTAAAGGCTTTGCCAGGGAAACTGTGGCACTGCGCACTCTCCTGTCTCCTCTGGGATAACCAGCACAGCACTAACACGGCTCATAGTTATTCCTGTTCACTCATTCATGCAGCCTCTCCTCTCCTAGCTTTTCTGCCTCATGCCCAATATTCCTCTTGTTGCCTTCTTTCACTCGTTCTCTCCTGCTTGCCATCCCGTCTCTTGCAGACGCACTCATCCATGGAAGCTACATCGGTGGCAAGCCTGTTCGCCTTGCCTGATGCTGATAGGCTGCTTTCAGATCTCTGTCTCACCCCTGAAGCGACAGCACAGTAGATTAAATGCTTAACTTTATTCATTTTTCCTCTCTCTCTCTCTCTCTCTCTCTCTCTCTCTCTCTCTCTCTCTCTCTCTCTCTCTCTCTCTCTCTCTCTCTCTCTCTTTCTCTCCCTCTCTTACTCGCCAGGCATTAAAAATTCATCCACTCTGTGTTGTGTTAAGAGCACATTACGCAAGACTCTAAATTTACCCCCTCCCAGGCAGGATCCGTTTGTCCCTTCCTGTCTTTACATCTATGCACTCTGTGTGTGTATGCATGCATTGTGAACATGTGTGTGAGACAGAGCTGAAGGCTTTTTCATTGCTCTAAAGCTGCACTTGCTATATAGTAAATCCTGGGAGGAAGGCAGCTCGGGGAAGCCTCTCAGGTGGAAACAGGGTGAGACATACAAACAGGTTGATTTAACTCTGAAATCAACAAACACTTTTAATGAAACATATTCCTTTTATAATCTCCTGATCGTGGCTCAGACAGAAAGTCTTTGTGCCCTTTGCTTTGTTCTGTTGCCAGAGGTGGGCTTTTTGGAGAGTTAAAACAGTCACTTGGAAGGCATTTTATTGTATAAAAATGGACATTGGAAGCAAAAGAAAGTGGTGCTGCCTCTCTCCACGCCGCCTGTCTGCCCCAAGCAACAAAAGCTGACAGTGGAAGTGTTTGATGCTGCTTCCTGGATGAAAGACCTCTGTAATTGGTTGCCATTACAAACTGTACACCATCCTTGACAATGGCAGTAGGAGAAAGATAAGGAACACGTTCCCAGCATCTTTTCAAATCCGGTGTCTGGCAAAGAGCAAAAAAAGCATGTCCTTTGTTGTTCAAATAACCATGAATGTTAATTTTGCCCCCAGTAAGCACTGTTTAATTACTTTTATCTTTGCTGTACAGCAGTTTTCATTTGCACTCAGTTGTTTAGTAAAGAATTTTTCATTTTCCAATTTTCTAGCAGTCTATCATATTTATCTTTTTTTTTTCTTTCACATCACTACGTAACGCTATTTAGGTATTAAAAAAGCCTAACTCCCTCTATTGGACAGAATACATGTAACTAATCAGTGTGACAAATCCAGTTTAAGCAATGACACATTGAATTGCTACGTTGCAAAGCTGCATATCCCCAGTACACCCAGATTCACACACTTACACACACACAGCCCTCTGGTGAAGCGGTTTTTTATGTTTTTGAGGTGCGTTAGTTCAGTCGATCTGAGGAATATCATAAGGTGGCTGTGACAGAGTGAGGGTGTGTTGTGTTTTTCCAATTCTCTCCACATGTGACATCCTGTGCTCGGCGGAGTGTTTCTTCATAGAAAACACCTGCCAGCACATCCTGCTAGTCTGCACTGATGTGTGGCATTTCTAACTCGATCATGATTGTGAGCACAACACCTGCGATCTACGAAGACAAGAAAGCTGCCAAGGTCCTCCTGTTTCCCTGTTCGTGTCTGTCTTTTCCTTTGTCGTCTCCCACTGTGTACCAGGTGTGTGTGCTAACAATGAGATCAGCAGCGTCACCTCTCTTGCTGCAAGTTGAAAAAGGTACATGTATATGATACCTGCAAATCCCCGCTCTGCACCACAGTAGGTCACACATCCAAGTTCTGAAACAAATGAGGCAGCAAGTACAAAAAAAAATGTAGGTGCTTTGCTGCAGTGCATTTATTAGTAAAGGAAACACAGCAGAGGAACATCTGGCCCCTCGTGGCCAATTCGTCTGCTTGAGCACCTTGCGGATGCAGCAGTGTCCCCTCTCTTCTCACCAGATACGGGTCTGAGTGACAGTTGTTTGCGACATGTTGGTCTGTTCTTTCTCCCCATGGGTTTAATTTGTGCAAGCCGCTTTTGAATTGCTGCAAAGAAGATGCAGGAACAAAGCCAGCTCAGGAGGCTGGGGTGTCCGGGACCTGCTGTTTCTCTGGGCCGTTAGTTCTGTTGCCAACTCGTCTTCATTCTTCTGTTTGTCCCTCTTTCCTCTTTAAACCTTAAAATGTCAGTGTTTTTAGGAGGGGGATGTGGGGGGCTGAAGGAAAAGGTGAGAGGGTGAAGAGGTTAGATCTCAGCACAATAATTTATTTGGAATCTTAGACACATAAGGCCTGGATGAAACAACAACATGCAGACTTGTATGCTTCTTTAGAAAACCTTGCATAACAGTGTCACGAGTAACCTTTGTCCTTAATTTTATAATGTAACTCTCATTTGCATTGGCAAAAGGCCAACCCTGGCAACTTTGGAACCGTAGGCGAGATTATGATAAGGAACCTCCCTCCTCGCACACACCATCCTGAGCATTAATGAAGAGTCATCTAAAAGACCTTTCAGGTTTAATTAGTTACTGCTTACACACCTGAGCCCCATTTGGCTTGAAGGAGGAAGTAGTTGAGATGCTCATCAGTAAGTTTGGATCTGTGCTTTGATTTATAAAAGCTCATGGTGAAGAACAGCTTGTCACACAGCTCCCAGAAAGGTCTGCTTGAAGATCCTGGACAGCTCAGGGAAAGTGCAAGGTGCAAATCTATCATCAGTTTTAGCGTCAACTACAGCTGCCTCTGGGGGGTTTCATGACTTTCAATCTTTGTTTGCAGATGAGAATATGTAGTTTGTGCTGCTATGTCAATGTCATTTGTGTGCTGTGGCCATGTAGCTGTGCAATGACTCAGTAAAAAGACGGGTTTGAGAAAATATGAGCCACATACATGAGTTTGAGAAAGTATGAGCCACATACAAGCCTTAATTGGCTTGTGAGTTTGAAACCTATGAGCTGGACCATCATTATGAGGGAATTCTCCTTTAATTCAGCCCAGTTACCCTCCAGCCAACAATGTTAGATTAAACCACTCATCACACTGGAACCTCTTTTCTTTCTATTCTTTTACAAACATTTGAAAGCAGCTACTCGGTGTTTGGTCAAGCGCAATTTGTATCTATTCACATTTTATTTCCAACAGCTATTGCTCATATTTATTTATTTATTTTAATGCTCACAATGGGATCCCCCACGAGTGTGTGACACCTTGGCAGCCAATTATTTCTTTACAAATTTTAAAAAGCATTAAAAAGAGGCCAATTCATGATATTCAAGAGCTCTCCTCTGAAAAATTCATGCCGTTTGTGATTGGAATAGGCTCTGAAATACATATGGTGGGTTTAATTTTTTAAAGCATCGTAGCATTAACCAGTTTAAAACATTGTTTCCTCATGTCAAAAGAAAGACTCACATGGACTTAAAAACTGTATTATTGGAGGATAATAGTTGCATTCAGTAGTGTTTATTTTACCTCTAAGGTCAACAAGCTCCTCACAGATGATCAGATGGAGTTATTTGAAGTTTGTTAGAGTTTGGGTAAAATAAACGTATGACTGCAGAAAAGAGAACTTTTGAATTATGCTTCATTGATTATTCTGGGGGAGTAAGAATTTCTTTCTTTTTAACAGCATCATTATATATTCTATGCAGGCCACAAAATATTTGGTGATTAACTGTTATTTGATTTTTTTATGCTGACCTGCATTTTCTTTGAATTTTTTATTTTTATTTTCTCACCTCTTCAGGGGACAGTGAGTTTATTTTGTGTCTTTTTGCTAATTAGCAAGGCAAATCAATGTGAGACTGAAGTTTCCTGTTAAAACTGTCAACAATCAAATCACATGGGGCAGGTTAAACAACTGGAGGGCATTTATCATTAACATTAAGAAAATTTACAGCCGCACCAGAGGCTAGACAGTTTGCACCAAGATCTCCAGTTGTAAAAAAGATGATATTAAGAAACACACAGTTGTGGTCGGACACAGCCATGTAAACAACATGGAACAGATTGGTGGACGGGCCATAGGTAATGACCAAGTCTATGGTGGGTCTTCTGTTGTGAGTTTGCTACATGATGAGTTGGATAAAATCCATCAAATTAAGTATATTTAAAAAAATATGAAATGCTGTTGGTGCGTAAGTTAAAATCACTAGTTAGAATTGGAGGGCTGCTGAAACCAGTTTCATGGTATTCAAAAGTGGTGTTGTGATCCAATGTGGTTGGTCTGGAGGTGAGTCAAAAAGAAAATCAGATCATAGGACCTGGGAGATGTCAGTCTGTACGGGCATACTGTACACGATAGTCCACTGCATTAGGGTGAAGCTCGTCAGGCCCAAAAAGATATTTCCTCTGCCAAAATGCATCAAAATTGTCAATAAAGGTGGAGGACAGCCAAGCATTGAGACTAAGCAGCCTACTAAAACGGCCTATTCCTCTACCATATGGGTGGGAGTGGGACCTGAGAATAACACATTTATACATGAATTTATAAAAAAGTTCAAAAGGAGAATGAAATCTTGTTTTAAAAGCTCAGGCTGTTTTTTTACTGAGGTCCTTTGGATCTGTGTGAAGGATGATTTGGTTGACCTCTGGATGGGACTTCAGGATATTTGTGATTTTCAGGATGTGGGAACAACAGGGTTAATGTCTCTCTCATCCACATGTTCCCAACTATAGAATCCCCTTAATATATATCCTTGCCAGGGGCCGGCTCTGGGATGACATGCTGTTTGCAGAAGCAACTAATGATCCTCTTCAAAGGTTTGTGCTAATCCATGACTCAACTCTTTGAGGCAAAGCTCTGCTTTGCAAGTACAAGAGTCCTACTGGAGTTATAGTCTCAACAGGGGACAGGAATGAATCAGCAGCATCTAAACCCGGAGGGGGAGAGTCACTGGAATGAGATGAGACCTTCAAAGTGTTACTTTTTCTCTCTTTTTTTGGAGGGGGGGTTAAAAACCCAGCCTGTCTGTTTGACAAGTGATGATTAGTTGCAGGGTGCAGAGGTTCAGCAATAAATGTGTCATTCCTCTGCCCAAGGAAAGCTCCGTTTGCTTTTGTATGTAGCCTTTTACACCTGAAACCCCAAAAGCAAGAGAGAGGAACTTCTTTCCCGGCTCCTAAGCCATAACGACATGCCAATTTACAACTCCCCAAGAAAGAAATTAGAAAAGTTACAGCATGAAAGCTGTCATCCTTGAACTAGAGCTACAGTTTGATCATACTTCATAGTACCAAACTTTCTGATTTGGAAACATGGCTGAGCTCCTCATTCATCACATTTACTTACATGCTGACACGATCACTGCTTCATATGTAACTGGCTTATGACTGGACCTGCTACTACCTGGTCAGAGTTAGGGTCAGATGAGAGGAGCCAGGGTCTTTAGAAACATGTGCAACTGATGACACTTCTGTATTGCAGGTTAATATTTGTTTGACTGATGTTATCAAAGGAAAATATCTTTTCAATGTTTATATAGCCTGTAAAAATCTTAAGATGTGATAATCCTATTATTTTAGTTTATTGAACACAAATTATGTAAAGCACAGAGGAAAATATGCTTTGTACCAGACTGTTGCTATTTGAGCTCATTTTCATCTGCAGTCTCTGCTGTTTGTATTGGTCATAATTACTTTATGAAAACATAAATGAGAGGTCATAATTATACCAAAATATCTCAAGGATATTCCTCCTTCATGAGCATGCATGGAGTTTGCACGACCATGTTTTTAGTAATTTCAAATTAACTTATGATTATGCTATGATTTTATTTTAATTATTTGCTGCTGCCTTTTACTACTTTTTAATGTTTCCTTTTCTCAATCCTTTATGCTTTTGTTGTTTTATATCTTTTACATGAAAGGTGCCATGCAAATAAACTAGCCTTGCCTTGAGAGATGTGTAAAAATAACGTTTCCTGATCATGTCAACATAAAAGAAATTCACTCTGAAAGACATTAGATTTCAAAGAAAATACACACTTTTTTAAGAGTTTGTTAACACATAGTTTTAATATTTAAATACATCCTATATGGGTGGCTGTAGCTCAGGTGGAAGAGCAGTTGTCCTTCAACTAGAAAGTTGTGAGATCGATTCCAGGCTTCGTCTGACTACATGTTGAAATGTCCTTGGGCAAGACACTGAACCCTAGGCTGCCCCCCGATGTGCCTATCGGGGTGTGTGTGTGAATGGGTGAATGTGTACTATGTAATGTAAAGCGCTATGAGTGGTCAACATGACTGGAAAAGCGCTATATAAGTACAAGGCCAAGGCCATAACAATTCATTCATATTATATGTGACATTAAAACAAATAATTTACTAGCAGTTGATCCAGCTGCATAACTTCACTGCAGTGGAAAGGGTTTACTTTCTTTACTGTTATTTGTTGCAGTGAATGGATTTTTCTCACAGTCTGAACAAAAACAACAGTTCCATAACAAAAATTTAAGAGCAAAATCTAAGTAAAATATTTTAATTGATTTTATTACTCCCTCTGAAGTGAACTGTAGAATATGACACTGCAAGGCTTTGAAAGAAAATATGTTTGGATAAATATGGATGTTAAATCCTTTTTTCATTTAAGTTGAACAGGTCATCATTCCTCTTATTGTATCCCCAAATGCGGAGTGTCAGGGATATAATATTTTCATCATGACCAGATTTCACAATTGGATTTTGATACTCAGTATACCTATTTATGTCCCCAAGAGGACGATATGTATTGAATTTCACCATTATCGGATTCCCCACCAGGTGGCGCTTCATTCACCAAAGATCTGATTTTTGGCTTGATATCTCTGGAACTATTTGTCTAATTATCCTTAAACTGAATGAAAGGTCATAACCTCAGGAACGACTTGTATCAAATTTTTTACAATTATCGGATTTATGGTTTCCCCACCAGGCGGCGCTTTATGCATGAAAAATCTGATTTTTGGCTATATGCTGGAAATATTTTCCTCATTGACCTCAAATTAATTCCAAACAAAGGTCATGACCTCAGGATGGATCCTGTCCTGACGTCATACCAGGCTGGTTAAAAGTGGAGCTTTGTGACTGAACATCTGCGGCTTTATATTATTGTATTGTGTCTATTAGAGGATTGGGGGAAAGGAGGATTGGAGGTGTTTGAGGATATACCCCAAGCCGTCGCTTCCAACAGCATAGCCCTCATTCCAAAATGCATGAGGCTTTTCCCCCTTGTTTAAATGCAAACTGGTGCTTTTGAAATGTTGTGCTTTGGATCCAGAAATGTTTTTCTTTTTATGATTTTCATTGTTTTACTTGTTAAGGTGTAGCTAACCACTAAAATATGCTCCTGAGTCACGTTGTTGTCTTTGACGGTTTTTTTTTTATATATATATAATCAACAAGCATTTTTTAATAGTTTCCGAACAAATCTTTGAGCAGTTCTTTGAGAAGTCAGCTTGACCTCCATTGTTTTTTACTGCAAGACAGCTGCTCTTTGAATCCCACTCTTGCTACATGAAAAAACTAGGAAATATTTTTTGCACTGCTTTAAATTTTGTATCATCAAACCTTTTCAAACAATACAAAACAATTCATAGCTGATAAAAGTCTAAATGACAGAAAGATATATTGTTTGAAAGTTTAATTAATAGATTACTTTGGGATATGTACTTCCCTCACACAATGTTCAACCATCAATGGAATCAATATAAAAGATTTAGAGAAAATGCTATACTGTCTCAAAGAAAAAAGACTTATCTTCTGATAAAGATATCATAACAGTGATTGGAGGTCTTCAGGGCTTTCATGAGACCCCAAAATAAGTTTAATGCCAATTTTTCAATTCAAACTTTGACCTTCAGCTCAGTTATATTCTTTGTGAGGGAAGATTTGTGCTTTTTCTTTTTTCTCCTTGGTGGACATTGAATGGTGACATCAGATGTAATCATACTCTTTATTTTTATTTGCTATTTGTTGACTTTATCTATTTAATGACAGTCAAAATGAGTGGATATAAACAAATAATATTGTTCATTCAAAACTTGAAATGAGGAGAAATAAATCATTATTTACTATGATAAAGTTATATATATTTAAGGCACGATTGTCCAACAGTTTGTCCACCGTCCTGCAAGTTTTTGGTGTTTTCTACAGCAGCACACCTCAATCAGATTAATGGGTCAACATAGTTGAGAAGAACTCAATAAAAAGCTGTTTAATCATTTGTGTTGGAGACATCTAAAACTTGCAGGTTACAGTCTGAAGGAGCAGAGCTGGACAACTGAGTTAAGGTTTACACCAGACATGACTACCCTGCAGCCACTTTGTGTGTTTCTTCAAGCAGGAAACTGTTAGTGGGGAAGGTGGGAAAATACTCAAGATGTTTCCAATTTTCCCAAGAGAATCTCAGTAGGTTAACCAGGTTATTCCAAGTGGAAGAAACAGCATATTTAAAAACTCTATTCTCAAGTAGTATCTTCACTCGAGGGATCACAATCTGTGGCGTGACAGCTAAGGTCAGGAGCTCTCTATAAGAGTTGGTCGCATGTTTTTCACCTCTATTTTAGTCATTGAATTATAAGCCTTCACATGTTTACTGGGGTCAATGATCAGAAATGTGTTTTCAAAGAAGTTGTGTAAATTTCATATCGATATATGTTGTTCTTCAGATGAAGATGATGTATTTGTTTCAGTGAAAGCCAAAGCTTTCATGTTTTTCAATTCACTGACATTGACCTTCTAAAGCACTTGCACTGTAAGTCCTACAAAAATTTATAGTTTAGTAATTTATCCTTCAATTTTTGGTGCAGAATAATCCAAACTGAGTCACTGTTAGTTATTATATTATTCACACTCTAGGACATTTTCTACTTGAAAGAATGAAATGTTGGATTTTAAGTCAGAGCCGTCAGCACACAGTCTATCAGAGTCAGGGTCACATCACAGAGCTCAAATACACACACATGCATGGGCTGCTAGTTCAATACTCATTTAGCAATAATGGAAAAAAAATATTTTACTCAAGTGAAAGTGGAATATAAAATGCAAAAGGACATTGCACACAGGATTTAAACCGGACAAAAAAAACATTTCAGTGTTTGCTTGGACATGAGTAATTACATAATGCACTGCTGGGGCTTTAGA
Organism: Pseudomugil tenellus; assembly: GCA_037177515.1. Classification (NCBI taxonomy): domain Eukaryota; kingdom Metazoa; phylum Chordata; class Actinopteri; order Atheriniformes; family Pseudomugilidae; genus Pseudomugil; species Pseudomugil tenellus. Next base: position 16,567,276 of record JBAMHX010000014.1, on the reverse strand, counting down.
GCAATGTACTAAATCCAGTTTGATTAAATAAATGAAACAAAAGCAGGATTTAATGAGGGATGTCTTTTATAAAGACCTTTTTAACCTGTGTTGAACATGTTTTTATAGTTATAGTTCAAGACTTGATCTGCACACATGCACAATTATTCATTTATCTCTAAGAGTTGATACCATTGTGGCATAAAAACCAAATAAAAAAAAAATAAAATAAACACAGATATAGACCAAGCTGATAAAACTCTTAAGGTCACAAGCTGATGATAATTTAAGAAGAAACTCGGCCCATTAATGGCAGACATCTGAAAACAGGACAGGAACATGCCGTGCACATACCAGCATTCACAGCACTGTTCATAGCAACATTCATAGCAACCATGTTAGCAACAATCTCATGAGACTTGACACTGTTTTGTTTTTCTAGTCAATTATCTTATTTGTTCAGGGTCCATCAGCAGTTTTTTTCTGTCTGTGCTGCTTAGTGATTTGAATAAATAAAAATATCCTATTGTTCCTTATGAATAAACTTATAATCACTGGTGATGTGTGAACAAGGAGCCCATTTAATGTGAGCACCTCACTGGTTGTTCAGCATCATACTATAGGCCTATTTTTGTTATCTGGGAATTGATACTAAGAGAATAAAGTATTTTAAACATTGCAAATAATTTAATTTAAAATTATGTAACTTTAAAAACACAGCTATGCATAAAAAAACCCAGGAACTTATGATAAAAATAATTTTGTATTATCTGCCTGTTTGTTGGTTCTGAACAAAGAAAGTCATGCAGACAACATGACAGACTCCCATCACTGATGTTTAGTTGCCCTGATCGCTCAGGATTTTTGTAGAATACGCATGTATATATGTGCATTATTATTCATAAGAAATCATGTGATCCATTTGTGGGAAATAAATTGTAATTAGTCGATCATACTTACTTGGGACACTTACACTTACTTGTGTTCCTTGTCACCTCAAATGTCACCTCCAACTGACTGAAAATGCTGAAACAAGGTACTTGTTCAAAAAAGCATGAGAACATCATTTCTGCTTCCTTGTCTTCACAGGCATCTTGATAGATTTTGTATCAAAGTGGGGCATAATATGTGTCATATGTTAATATCAAATTGGTGTTGATGATAACAATGTTTTAGTGCTTTTAATGTTTTGGTAATAATCATTCTGAATATTTGTTACTGAATAAATCCTATACATTTCCTTAGTCATCAGTCATCGTGTCCTTGGGCAAAACGCTTCACCTTCCTTGCCTCCAGTGTCAGCATTGCTGGTATATAAATGTTTTATATATATATATATTATATATATACACTCACCGGCCACTTTATTAGGTACACCTGCCCAACTGCTCATTAACACTTAATTTCCAATCAGCC
>JBAMHX010000014.1:16503842-16538088 GCA_037177515.1 Pseudomugil tenellus | reverse complement strand
TATATAGACACAATACAATAATATAAAGTTGCACATGTAATACCCTGTAACTATAGTAACAAGTCATCTATCATGTTTATTCGTTAAGCCTCACTGAACTTAATAATATAGAAAGTAGACTGTATATCTTAACTAATTAGAATTTGAACCAGGCAGGTATGATGTCATTCCCAGATCCTGAGGTCAAAACTTGTCATTTGCACTTGAATTGAGGATAATCTAAGACATAGTCACAACGACTTGGTCAAAATAGTGATTTTTAAGCTATAAAGCTCCATCTGGTGTGAAAATACTGAACAAGGCAGGTATGATGTCATGATCGGATGCGTCCCCTAACGCGGAGTGCAGGGATATTATTGTTTCACCTCGACCGGTGCCGCGACCACCGCCAGATCTCCTCCATATGAGCACGATAACTTGAAAAATGTTTACAATTGGATTTTTATACTCAGTATACCTGTTTAAGTCCTGCAATCTCAAAAACTGTACTTAACTCATACGGATCCATAGAACAGCATGATAACTTTTTGTTAGTCATTAACAAGGATGCACTTTTAAATTATCTATCTTTCTTGGGAGAAGTAGAAGTTTTCATATCACAAAGTACTTTTTCTGCAGTCAACATCTGAGGTCCTCCAGAGCAAAACAGCATAACTTAAGGTATTTAAACATTCTTTAAACATGTATTGGACACAAGGTGATTTCTATTTTTTCCATTCTAACACAAGTGATGCAGTGCAAATTTGCACCAAGCTTACTCACACAGTGAATGTTATGCTGTCATTTTTTAATATTACACAAATTCTCAATGAGAGAACAAATGTAAGGGCTCAATTTTCTAGCACCTTCCTCCCCCTGATGTGGTGACTCATCCGCTGGTGTTGATAGTGCAAACTATCTCCTCCAAATTGTTGCTCTCTCTTTGCAGTCCACTGCCTCTAACTCTAAGCTGTGCTGCCTGAATAGTGTCGCTCAGATGTGTGCTTAACTGGCTCCCAGGAGGAGGAAGAAAACTACAGACGGGCTTACGCATCACTTCCTTTCACTCTGTATCCTTGTCTTTTGTTCCAACAGCTAGGGGGATCCACTCAGTCAAAACCCTTTTCCCGAAGTTACACCAAAACATAAAGCTCCTTCAAAATGCTTCTCTTTTGTTTTGCTGAATGGGCAAAATGATTAGATTAACATATCTGCTAAAGACTTTTGATCCATTTGAATATTTTGTTTTTTAACACAAAGCTTAAATGACAGAGGAATGTGTCAGCCACCAGCGTCAAGTGATTAAATGAGGGTGCGGCTCAAGCTCTAGATCTCAATGCTGTGAACATAAAAAACAGGAACTGATATTGATGCAGACAAAGGGGGAGACGCAGCAGCCCTCCTGTTAAATGAGGCGAATTCAGCCAGCCATGTTTAAAATGAGATGAGCCCATTTAGGCAGACAAGACAGCGGCAACGAATGAGAGCTAAAGCCGTAAAAGACGATGCATTGACATTTCGTTTTTAGCATATTGCATCTAATTGCATTAATCCATCTGGAGTATCAAATACCATGAGCTACTAAGGGATAGGCAGATGCCCATTTGGACAACAATGTATGCAGACATATGGAGCCAGTGTTACACCAACACCCGCAGGTTCGCACAAGGACCACAGCAAGTCTGTGTCTACACTTATACATTTCTGTCTGGTAGGCCCGAGGGGACAAAACTGTGTGTGAGCAATTAAATCCACTTAAATCAGTCTCAATTAATAAAAAGAAAAGAACCAGATAGAGAAAAACCTGTTTAAAACCTAAACTGTGCAGAACCAAAACACTGTACATATAGGATGTTTAAAATATTTATGAAAATAGATTTGTCAAAGGATGTAAACAATGGGTTTGGTGATTATTAATGAGTTTAAATATGACATTTTTTTAATAATGAACCAAATGTTTTACAGTATTTTTACAAAGCTTTTTTTATTTAGTTTGTACTATTTGACAAGAAAAAATGGCTCATATAGTATTTCATTTATTTAAAAATGGAGGGATGAGGTATTTAAAATATATCACTTAAGTCACATAAAATGCAGCTTAAGTGTGATCAGCTTACTTTCCCTGCATCAGATGCACCAAGCAACAAAGCTATTTAAAATGATGCTTTTATAATATTTAGTTAGACTCATAAAGAAAGATTCATGACACAGACGCAGTATTACATCAACATTGATAACGTTGGAATTAATGAAGAGATTTTCCAACAGAGAATCTGTGTGAGTCATGTGGACCAAAACAGACACATCTGGCAGGTTGCTTCTAATTGTGAGAGTAAGATTTTATAATGACAAAAGCTTTGTGCTGCTTCTTAAATTAGCTAATTATGATTAGCTGATTTTCCCTAAAAGTACTATAAATACTTATTTCATGTTAAGTGTGAAATAATCTAAGAAACAAATCTCTTTCTCTGTGATTTCTGCAGATTTAAATAGCAGCTAGTCTGCTGTCCTGGACTGTTAATTAAACTCATCTTGTTTCATTTTCAATTTTTCTTGCTGCTTAGCTCTTTAGGCACAAGAACACCATGTCATGCCTGAAAATAGATTAGAAAATGAGGTTGATAGAATGATATGACAATGCATTCTCACATCCAAGTTGCTTTCACCAAATTTATCTGGTGACTTGAACAGCAAGGAATGCGGCGCAATCACAGAAATTCATTTAATGAGGAGTTATGAAGAGTTTGATGTCTATTTTATAAGCACGTCATTTAGCCATTATTGCATTTTTTTTAGATGTAGATACAGGACACACACATATATGTCTAAATATCTTATGTCTAAATGTTGTTTTCGTCAGTTTTCTTCTGTTGTGCGTGTAAAAATCTACCAATATCTCACATGAATGTATGAAGTAATACCCAAAAGTCTGAACAAAAATAACAAATGTGTGCAAAAGGGAAGTGAAACCAGTGAAGACATATTATTTAGTTTAACCAGCATTATTTATATTCAGCTGTCTTCTTCCCCATGTGCTAAAGCCCTCACATGACAGCTGTTAAGTGGTCTTCTGCCCTGCCTACCCCCTCACTTAACCACGTGTGTTTGTATTTCCATACTAACAAAGATCAAACGCCCTAACAAAGAAAGAGCAAATAGAACGATTCTCCATACTGAAGGGTTTTATTTAAGGTTTTCTCTTAAGGACGACCCCAAAAATCTCATATTAGTTCATAAGTCAGATGAGAAACCAACCACAACAAGCGATTATGATAATAAAGAAGCATATCACTTAGTGCAATCTTGCACTTTATTAATGTGTTAAATAGTCTTTTAGCAACAGTGGAATAAATAATTCAGGTTTTGTCTGGCAGGTTGTGCTTACAGAAACAAATCTGATAATTTTTCGTCAAAAGCAGCAAATAAGTGACAATTAAAAAAAGTTCCTGTTTTACCTTTTAAAAGTGAGGTTGTACATTTACCTTAAGGCAAAATAAATTATTTGTTCTCTTTTTAGTTTGTGGTAGCTGCTGATCACTAGATAAGCATAGTACACTTGCTGTCAAAGGAAATTTCTAGTCCTGCTTGAAATTAAGATTTGCAGAATGATCATTGCAGCTTAACAAGTAAATGTCAGATTTTTGTTAATCAACTCAGGATCACACATTAGCAGCTTTTCAGCACAAACACAGACACACAACTTTTTGTTGAATGTGGACTCACTGGAAACGCTGGGCTTGAAGTACAGAAGGATGTTTTTGAATGGACCAAAGTCTCATCACATTACTATTACTCCTGTTAACAGCAACAACCTTGCTTTAGAGGGACTGATGAAAGGCTCTTCAGAAAAGGACACAATATTAGCTATTGAAGATATAAAGAATTTATGTAATTACAGGTAGTGCATGACCCTTCTCAAAATAAATTATTAGGAAAGATGACTCTTTATATCAGCAGGTATTTGTTTTACAAGCAGATATGGATGTTTCACATCACCTCAAGATGGTTTGTTTTAAGATTCAAGAGTTTTAAAGGTTAATGAGGAGGGAGGACAGAAAGGTTTTCCCTTGAGGAAGAAATGCAGTGCTCCTCTTTGCCATCCATGTCCATCTTACATGTTCTCTTTTGGATCTGTGAATAGCTATGGACTGCATTTGGGTTTGATACAGGAGGGAAATTCTCCAGAAAACACAAGTCTTTCAGCCACTCATGCTCCATCAGAGTGCCTCAACATAACTGTCCTAATTGCAGTACGTCTGTCTGAGGACAGGAAGGTTTACTAGCAAGCTCAACACATGACCACAACATCACATAGTTTTTTATATTATTCTATCAGCGATATGGAGACTGACTTCTGGTCTGGTGTGTTGCTCATCTGAGCTGAAGCCAGCAGTCTCTAAGCAGACGGATGCATTTTTAAATACAGCACACCAGTTAGAAAGCAGCATCCTGACAAAAACAGTTATTTTAGCAGATTGCTACCATTCATTACAACAGCTGCTGGACCCAGCTGGCCAGTGGATACAGCCCACTAACACATCCGCTGCTCTTTGTGTTTAAATCCATCCAACAAAGGGAGCTGCAGCAGACGCAGCAACACAAGTTTCAGGTTTCAGTGAAGAGGACGGTCTGACCCAACATCACGTGTAAGTCATTTCCTGTTTCATGCATGTCAGCACAGAAGCTGTTCCAGATTTACACCCACTTGGAAATCCACGTTAAGTCTGCAACCATGTTGAAATAAGTCTTAAAAAGTTTTTTGTGTTTACCACTATGCAACACAGCTTGATTTTTAATTCAGAGATTCTGATTCGCTTCACAAACTGCTACTATTTCGTTTACTCGTTTGTTTTTTCCATTTCAATAGACAGTGGTATAAACTGGGTACGGTACAAATGACTCTGGTTGATAGTATTTCTCAGCAGGCTAAGGCTATAAATGAAATCAACAAAGTCAATGTACTCATTTTTTAAACTTAAGTAAATGTAAAATCATCTTCAAGAAACACACATACATCTAGATTTATGCCATATTTTATGGTGAATCTGGTCCTCTCTAACTATGCAGTGCACCAAGTTGGTTTCTTTTGTACGAGTTGCCTGCTTGGATTAATGTCATCAATGCTGAGGACAATAGCACAATCCTCACCTGGAGCATTCGTTGTCTTATTTATCCCACAGAAACACATTTTAGGTAAAAAATCATCTTCTAAATAAATCAGTGTGTTAGTAAAAAAAATGGTAACGAGACTGTAAATCAGGGCAAATAGACATTTAAAGATTATCCAGCATATAAATGTGGTTACTGGGGACAGTTTTCCCTGTTATGGAATCATACCAGTAGAAAACCTGAGATTTAAATTTAAATCAAACTTTTAAAGAAAAATATGCACTAGTGGGTGATGACCAGTCTTTTCACATCACGAACAGAAGGTTCCAGCTTCAAATGCATGGGAATTTTCTCCAGCCTCCCTGTGCTTTCATGGTTTCTTCCCAGTTATCTCAGTTTCCACAGTCAAAACACATATGTATAATGAAAATGCATGCTTCTGTGACAGTGGCCATGGCTTGATTTGCTTTTACTACAACAGAATAACAACCCATTGACACAGCTAAACCACAGCTAAAATAACTGTGCAGACTGAAACTTCTATCAGCAGAAAAAACATAATAGACGGCTAAAGAGACAGTTGCGACTTCTAAAAGCAGCTCGACCAATTACTTATCCAAAGTGCGAGGAACAAAATGGGGGCAAGATTATCTGCATTAAGCTAGCATGGAGGATCTGGGAGGATTAAACTAGATCATTTCCTTTTATTTTCTCCAAGTAGCACTAATTTGCTTACTTGTTCGGGCTCTTTTAGTGAAGAATTATGTTCTTAAGCTTCACCCTGTACATATGTGTGTTTGTTTTAATATAAGCTGATTTGTGTTTGTTGCCCCTGTGTATTCATGGTCACTATTAATACAGCATGCATAAGCAAATAGGAATCTCAATATTGCAACCACTATCCAGAAAGCTGCACAAAGTATGTAAAGTAAATGTGCCCACTCTCTGTAGCTAAGACGGGACAGTTGCGATAACAATATATTTGGAAAATTTGGGTCTCAACGTCACTAGAGCTCTAACTTTGGCCTTGGTTTTAAACCACAATGCAAATTTGAAATGAGTTAACTAGCACGGCTTTTTTCATCCTGCTAAAAGGTTTTCTCTCAATCTGAAGATAGTGTCTGCTTACAATCATGTTGAGGACAATGTTTTACCTTTAAGTTCACAACCTTTGTATCCTACGTGCATCTACTAGCAGTAAACTACTTATAGAAGTACTTTGCAGTGTGAAGCAAGTGTAAGCATGTCAATACAAGATGAAAGTACTGGAGGTTCCAGTGAGTTATAGCAGCTAATGAGGCAAATGCAGGAGAGGAGTGAGCTACCGAAGTCCAATTAGCTCAATTTAAAACTTTGCCCTCCAAACCATGTGACTTAAAGTGTGATGAGAGCAGACAATCTATTAAAACCACTTATGAAACCCTCTGAGTCTCAAGTGTCTAGCTTTTCTCCCTGGTTCCCCAAAAGTATGCATTTCTGTGTAAATGTGATAATATCCAGCTTTCAGAGTCATCATTAACAGGATTGTTTGTTTTTCTTTTCTTTGACGCAATTTGATTTTCACTGAGAGTTAAACTAAGAGTCTTCTGTACTCCATCTTCCTGTCAGTACTGGCTAATATTGAGTTCCTTAAGCGATATATAATGATCCATTCATTCACAGTACTGCTGTGATTTATGGATGTTCTGTTGTAAGACCAGCAAATTAAGCAAACTACCATAAAGAGACAACATAACCAATGACTAGTTGGATCATTTACATCATTGATTTATAAACTGGTGCATTGTGTTTGTTAGAGAAAATGCACCTTGTCTTTCTCTATATTGCTACAAATATAATAATCCCAACATCATCCTAACGCAACGTCTCAGACAACAGAGTGAAGGATGAGAGTTGAGACAGCTCGCTGCTTTTTTAGCAACATCGAAGATTACCGTCTTTATTTCATGCAGATGTGATCGGTTAACTTTGCAAATCTACTCATTTAAAGTACTCTGCTCTTCAGTTAGATCATATGTCTGCTTTGTTAGATTCTTACATGATGGGATGACGTAGACACAAATGGAGAAAAAATAAGGAGGATTTTCAGACAGACTAGTTGAACTTTTCTGCTGGTGCTATCCTGCTACCATCACAAGACAGGGCAGCAATTAAAAAGATCAAATACCTGCAGTTCACGAACACGAGCAATAAATCAAGAACCCCCTCCCACCCTGTCCTTGTGTTGACAATTTATCGATCTCTTTATAATGGGTGAAAGCTTTTATGATTCAGCAGTTCAGTAAATTCTAAAGCAGTCACTAAATCAATTGATACTGAGACGAGCTAAAAGAAAAAACAGTAAATCCTCCATATTGCCCTTTAGGACGGACTGCAAGCTTACACCTGTGTGGCAAGACAAATGAGATCGCTGATATAGTCTGACAGAGAGATTCCCCTTCTTTCATCAACAAAAGACGTTAAAGTCCCAGATTTCAAAATCAGTGCCAATAAAGTACAAGCATGCTGACAACACTGTTCAGGTCTCATCATAATCTCTGCTACCTCATAGTAACTGGAATCAGTAGAGGATAAAGCGAAACGCAACACATTCGAACCAGGTGATTCAAGTGATGCTGTGAGCAAACGCTCTCATCAGATCCGACTTATTGGCGGTGACACTAAACACAGCTAATTACTGCTAATGAGAGGTTTGGACTGATGTCGTTGTCACCAGCTGGGAACACTCCCTCCACCTACATCCAAATCTGGTTTGTCTCCATTTCTCTGCCAAATAAGCCACATCTAAAAACAGAAAAACAGTCAAACTGAGAGCTTTGAAGGAGACGATCAAGCCTCCAGTGACACATAAAAGAGGAGAGAAGCGAAGAATAAAGTCATAAGTAAAATGACCTCGTATTGCTCTGAAATAATAGATATCCTTCCTGTTTGAGAGTTTAAATGTCGTGCCTAATCTTACTACATAGTGACCTTTTATGTTTGCTTCCCTGGGAACCTATTAAAAAAGTAATTAAAAAGGCAGTCTAGCAAGGCTCCCTGTGGTGAATGCACAATTATCAGCTCCGGAACAAGTTTATTCTCAGGGCAACAGTCACAGGCACATTCAAAATGAAAACATGATGGGATATGGGTGCTGCAACGTTATCCTCTCTTGCTCCCAGCTTTATTATGCATTCTGAGGCAAAAAAGGACACGAGGCGAGCCGAAGTGAGCAAGGAGGCATTGCATGCAGAACCGGGTTTGTATACTTTTCTCTGTGGGAGCTCTGCTTCTGACTGATTCAGCAGTCTAAGCTGGTGTATTTTCACCGCTGGTGCATGACTGTCCTGCATGGAGAACCTGTGAATAGCACCGGAAAAGGTGCCAAGGTGAGATGCTCCAGTGTTGTTTCTCCTACAACGCAGTATGATTTATTTAAATGATGAAAGGCTCCTTTTTTGTGGCATATTTTTAACCAGTGATGAAGATCTCAAAAACAGAGAGGAGGAGTAATAGTGAGTGCTTACAAATGATGTAACACTGAATGGGCTTTGCGTGGAATCCTAAAGGATGCATGTGGGTTGGTATAAACACTGGGAATAAAAAGAAAAATCATCATTTTTCTGCCACATCTATTATTTCAAGATGGCCTGGCTCATTCTGGATGGAGGCGGGCATCTACATCCAACGATTACACAGCAAAGATTACAATGTGACTTGTGCAGTTGAACACTGTAAGCCCCTAGTGACTGCCACAGATAGAGATGGTGATTGTGTTTTACACTGATCTGAGGATTTTCAGGGCAGCCGGAGAGAGATGGGGATAAACTGGGACAGCACAGAGACGGACATCCTGTCAGATTCAGGCACATCTACTGGAAGTCAGGGTTGGTGTTGAAGTGTCGGGTCGAGAGAGGTTCAAACGGAGAGAAAGTGTCTGAGATACAAGAGTGCTGAAAATGTCACTGACACTTCTCAAAAGTGACAAGACAATTGTTCAAGTTCCATCAGAGCTTCGGACATATTTATCTCACTTCCACCACAGCAAAGATAAAAAGTCTGTAGAGGTGAAGACTGAGATTATTGAGTACAATGAATGCTACAAAAATGTCTTCTGAAAGAAAGGAGCAAGAGAAAGTATTTAATGCTCTTAGATGCCTCACTGAAAGGTCAGCCCCATCCTCCTCCATATAGAAATTATTAAAAATAGCTCATAAAGACGTAATTACATGTGTTTCTGTATGCTTGTGTGCTTCACAGCTTTGCAATTTCCTGAAGTAGCTGTGTAATTGTGATTGGAAATTAAATTTAGGAGTACATTTTGTTGGGCGACTATTTTTAGTCATGCATTAGAACACTGGCTGAGTGGTGTTGGTTTTAAATCGTAACACAGAGCAAGTGCTCATGTCATAAAAGAGAAATGTGCTTTCTTCATCATCACTGATTGAAAGGATCAGTTTATGGTTGGTGGTGACATTTCATGGAACTTTCAGGAATTAAGAAAATACAGAACACCAACAGACTTACCTTTTAAAATAGAAATGAAAGTGATGATTCACATTAGTGTCATTTGGCTGCCAAACATTGATTCATTAGTCTTAAACAACCAACATGATGCATTGATATCCCCTCTGAAGAGTTGTTCAGGTTCTGTTGGAGGTTTTTAGTCTCATGGAGCTTACATTTCACCGTCTTTTAACTGAACGATATAAAACTCTGAAATATCTTCCAAAAAAATCCCACCAAAATCTGATTCAAATCTGATTCCCCTGCTTCAATAGCAGACAACATCTCTGTACTATTTCTCCATAAGACAGGCTAATTTTTCATGATAAAAAACATGTATTCACATGAAAGAAACAGCTATCTCCCACATCTGCGTCTTCATTGTGCCTCGTTTCTCCATTCACAGCATGGACGCGTGAGCAGACAACATTCAGCATAAAGAAAATGGACTTTATGGGAATAAAGGTGGCCATTAAACCATGCAAAACAAACTTACAGTGACACCAGCCCAAGTGGCAGCACCAGTGCAGCTTGAAGCACTTTCCGTGGCTGTGCGTAGCGCAGATGGAGAGCCCATCACAAGGCAGGAAATCTGGTCTACCCGCGCAGCTTTTGGCCAAAGCCTGCGCCTCGTCCAACTTCTCACTCTTCGGACACTTCTGTGCTCCCGGGGCGGCCATGCCAACATTGCCTAGATTAAAGAAAGAATAAAAAAATCCGCCCAACACTGTTTCACTGAGGAAACTAAAGCATCAAACGATCGGCAACCGAGTCGAGGTTGTGTGTTTTTTTAACATCCAACGCAGCCTAGAAAGATTTTTTCAACTGGGTGGAGGACGCAAAACGCGGCGCTGCTGGTGTGAATCCAGAGCTGCTCGGTCAGCGCGAGGACGAAGGCTGGAAATACATCCTGTAAAAGTAGAAGTGCATCAGTTAACGACGCGCGAGGACGCATTCAAAGCCTCCCGTGGTCGTGATCCAAACATCTCTCCATTCTTGCGCTGGCGTCGGGGGGAAGCTCCTCAGCTGAGCGCTGGTTAGTGACGCGCGTGCCGTACAAGGGCGCGCATCTCAACTTCATCACACAGCGGGAGGAGCCCGCAAACACAAAGCCAGATGCTGTGCGCACTTCAAACACGCACCCAGGCTTTCATCAGCTCCTCTTGCAAACTTCAAAGCTCAAGGTCTGAATCAGAAATTAATAGTCTCCATCTGTATGCATTGGTTTAAAAGTCACTAAATGTTGTATTAGGCATTTTAAACCACACAGGACTGTGTGAACATATTCCATTAGATCTCTTTATTTACTTAATTGTTCCAGGTATTGTGTATTAGCAGACAAAATGGAGCATTTATACAACAGAATCCAGCTGCTCATTGATAGTCTCCAGCCACTAGGTGGCAACAGTAATATATGTTGGATGCAAGATATTTATTGATGTTACAGCCATTTATAACATCAGTTTCCTGCAGAAAACATGAAATATTTTTGCTGCTCCTCCTGAATGACTGCTTCCCTGATTAAACAAGATGAAGATAAAGAGCCAGACAGATGTAGTAATAATGTACAATATGTGCTGATTTCACACAAAAAGGATAAAAATCACACAAATCGATGCATTTACACATTTTATTAACAATCTGATCGTATTTCACATCCAGTTAAGATTGTAGATAATATATGTAGGAAAGAAGTTTTTAATTCAGATGGTATCATTTTCTGATATTAAATTAAACTTAATAAGTTGCTACAGACAGGGCTAACAGTTCATATTGTAGATTTTGTTTTTATATTTCTATGCAGGCTGTTCAAACCCAAAAACATTATGGTCATTAGTCTAAGATTTGTATTGTGAAACTATGCTCTTCAGTTCAAAATAAAAGAAACATAAATACATTAAATAAGATTAAAATGTGTCTGAGTAGAGCAACAAATAATAGTTAATCATCAATATGTGTTAATCATCAATATGTATGAACAGCAAATAATCATGCAAATAATTTGAATTAGTCATTTCATTTTCTTTATTCATTTTATGTCTTTATTGGAATATGAAAAACATTTTTTTAATCCGTGATTCTTTCATTTTAGTCATTACGCAAAATGACTTTAGGAAGCTCATTACTGATCAGGTGATTATTTAATATAAAGATGTCTCAGTATAAAAGTGCATGAAATCCCTGTAAGGTCCATTGTGTTTGACTGACACGGCAACGGAGAGATGTAGCTACATTTCCTGCTGTTGTGGTTCATTTAAAGCCATTTTAGGGGTTTTGTCCAACCCCACATGCAAAGACAAGGCATGATCAAGTCCTTTACAGTGCTGGTAAAACTCAGTGAGACTAAATGCTGTACTGTAAAAAACAAGTTATTCATTCTCTGTAGCTTTCCACTTTTACAGCTCTTCCTCTTAATACTCAAATTTGGTTTTTTAACAACCCAAGCAGTTTACTTCCATCATGGTCATTTACTTTATTACTATTGCACATCTTCAAACTTGGCTGTAAACTATTCACACACAATCCCATTTTTATTAAGCTTCTATTTATTTCCTTTCCACATAATATCCCGATATCATTATTAACATAATCATCAATACATTCAATCGGTATCATAAGTGTTTCCTCAAATCTTAAACTGTTACATAATTGAAATATTTATTTATCAAAAACATGCTGATATTACATAACCAGGATATTGATGTTTCTGCTTTGAGAAATCCCTTCCTGTTGCTGAGTTGCAAAGTGCAGCGCAAGTTTCCATGCATGGTTAATTAAGACCAGATCCCCTGAATTTCAAAGCTGGACTGTTGCTCAAAGCTGGCTGTGGAGTTTCTTGATGAACTCTCTCCATCTGTGGATAGGTGGGCTGCCACTGGCCACAAGCTTCCTGAGCAGGCTGCAGGGCTGTAGGCTGGGGACATCAGGATGCGCATGGTGGTAGTGCTCCAGCTTCTCCAGGATCTTGGTCAAACCCACCATGCTAGCGTAGAACATGGGGCCTCCACGGTGGCGGGGCCAGCTGTAGCCGAGCACATAGATGACGTCAATGTCTTCGGGTCCTGCAGCGATTCCATCCTCTAGAACGCGGAAGCCTTCATTCATCAGGGCATAGAGGCAGCGCTCTAGCACCTCCTGGTGGTCTATGCGCCGTGCCAGCAAACCGTGCCGAGTTCGGTACTCTTCCAGAAAGCTGTGTAGCCAAGGGTCAGTTTTGGCTACCCGAGAGCCGGGTTTGTCATACCGATACCAGCCTCGGCCTGTTTTCTGACCAAACCGTCCCAGCTCACAGAGCAGATCTCCCAGTGGGCTGTACCGGAAGCCGTGTCGGACCCTAGCCAATTTTCCCGTTGAAGCACCAGGGACCACCAACCCATCCGCCTGTCTGACTCTCCAGCCAACATCAAGCCCAGATAGGTCAGACATTCTGAACACACCCATGGCAAATCCAAACTGCTCCAGCGCTTCATCCACCAACTCAGGTGTGGCTCCCTCTTCCAGTAAGAATAAAGCTTGTTCCAAATACGGTTTCAGCATGCGGTTTCCCACGAAACCCCGGCAGTTTCCAACCGCCACGCTGATTTTGTCCATTTTGCTTCCGAGCTGCATGGCAGTGGCCACGGCTTGGGCAGATGAGCGCGGCCCATACACCACTTCTAGCAGCTTCATGACGTGAGCTGGAGCAAAAAAGTGCATCCCAACCACCAGCTCTGGGTTGTGTGTTTGAGTGGCCAACTGATCTATGTCTAACCCAGAGGTGTTTGTGCAGAGAAATGTGCCTTTTTTACAAATCCCAGACAGCTGCTGAAAGATGGACCTTTTCAGAGCCATGTCCTCAAACACAGCTTCAATGACCAGGTCGACATCTGCTACAGACTGCATGTTGCTGCTATAGCTAATCTTATCGTACGCAGGGAGCACTTTAAGTCTCTTGGCTCCTCGCTCCAGCATGCCTGACACTGCCTGCTTTGCCTCCATCAACTGCTTCTCATGGGTCTCCACAGCAACCACAGACAACCCTGCCTGGGCGAGGGCCACGGTTATACCTCTCCCCATGGTGCCGAGACCTTAGAGGACAAAAATCACATGTGTAATGTCTTTAAAATATCTGACAACATATATTATATACCAGTTTTATTCAGCCAGCATGAAGTCTTTTAAAGCTTACAATATTAATACACAAGCTGCTGAGCTTCACATATTCAGATTGTCATGCATCCAACATGCCCTGCAGGGAAGTGATGCTTCATCTATTCAACACAAATAAACTTTAAATGAGGGCTTAGTTTCCAAAGGCATTGTGAATTTAGATATACCACAATGATAGTTTAATGAGTCGGTGTGCTTGTATGAACTAAACACTAAAGCAAAATAAATAAATAACTTACCAATGACAGCTGCTTTCTTTACTGGTTTGGGCTTGCTTGTGTCCCAGCGGGCTCCCCTCGGCGTACTCCACCTGCTGACGGCTCTCTGAGCAAAAAAATAGTACTGCAGAGCGCGGGCCTGGCCTGAGCTGAAGAGGGTGGCCATCAGTTGTTTTTCTTTCTCCATACCTTGAGCATAGGGCAACGTGGCAGCTGCGTGCAGCGCCTGCACACACGCAACTGGTGCAATGGCACCACGGGCGCTCTGACGCACCTGTTGCATTGCCATTTGGAAGAAAGCATCCAGATCGGGAAGATGTGGGCACGGATGTGTGCTTATACGCCGAGCATCCAGTGATTTTCCTGAAATATAGACATTGAGGAAGTGACTCTAAAGGAATGTCTGACATTGAAAAAGTTCAAAGTAAAATGAAAAAAAGGAACCTTTTTTCTGCACATTAGCATTTACATAATTTAACTATTTTCCCCTTCGGTACTATTTTTTCCCCACTGTGTCAATTTTGTCACCCAGAACTCAGTAAGTCAGTGATTATAATTCTTTTGTCAGGCATACTCATCAACTCAATCTCGACAACCCAGCAGCTTTTAAGAGCAGACTGATTTGACAGACCATTTGCAGATAATCGCAGGCACCCTGCATACAAACGGACACAGTTCACCTTGAATATTGTACATCTGAGATTAAATAAAAGGCTGAGGTTTGCTTCAAGGCAAAATAGTGAATTTGCAACTTTGAGAGTAAAGGTGTAAAAGGGGATTTTGGCTTTTCCCTTCTTCCCTGGAGCAAAGGAAATATTTTCCGATCAAATAACAAAAGAAGATTTGATGTTAGATTTTAAAACTTCACAACACCAAACTTCCCGTCTGCTGTGATTCAAGCCTAAGAACAAATACAGCAAAGGAGATGCCCACTGTTTTAAAAGCATCCTAATTCCCAGTACTGTCTCCTCTGATGTGATTACACGAGGCGGTAGTCAGAATCCTTCACAGCTCCACAGAATTACTCTCAGCTGTGGGTCTGGACCAGAAACTGGGTCACCATGGCAAAGCTTAAAGGGACAGCAGCAATATCTGATTAATAGTATCCACTTTTTCTAACAAACTGTTTTCTGTAATGCAACCTTTCTTGACTGATGGATAAATGCTGAAGGTCATTTTAAGTCAACCACTTCATACTCTACCCATAGTTAACAGCCAGCGAGGTGTTATGAGGCCATGCAACGTGATTTCAGTGTAATTTAGGAGGCATTATTGTAGCAGTTAATCTGTAAATGGTCGGGCAGTGGATTTATAGCAAATAGGAATCCTGGTTGTCCCGACAGATGTAGTGGGCAGATGTTGCAACCAACAGGGTAAAACTGTTAATCTCGTCACAAGTGAGAGACTTGAATCTGTCCGTGTGTGGGGGTGTGCATCTGCACGTGCATCGGTTTAGGTGCAGTGTGCTTTTTGCATAAATATGTACCCATGTGATATTTATAAAGTGGAAAAGCATCACAGAATTTGGCAGATTTCATTTTTCCTGTGATCTGAAAGGCGCAAACAGTCGTGTTTATTTCGCAAATTTAAGTACACATTTCTTGGCCTCGTTTAACTCCCCTGCTAATCAACCCAAGCTTGCAGTATCCATCAAAATCCTCATCTTCTCTTCCGCTCAGTTTTACTAACAGCATTCACTTCATCACCCACTCAGTCATCTTGGCAGAACTGTGTGAAGATATATTAAAAAAATCTTATGCTGTCATCTTTTAACAGTAAAATGTTGTTTTAAGAGATATTCTTCATAATTAACCATGGACGTGTTAATTATGATACTAGATTTAACGCTAGAGGCACACAAAAAAAAAACTTCGGGTTCATTTGAATGCCTTACAGTTGACCCGTCATTGCTAAGAAATTAGGCAAAAACCAGATGAAGACGGCTACGGAGAAGAAATTCAAAGCCTGCGTCAAGTCATGTTTGTTTTATGGAGAATAATCCAAAGCCCATGTACAACCAGGCACTCCACTGAGGCAAAATATACCTCCCTCTCATATGTTTAAACACACATAACCACACACCAGAGTGGGCGGCATGTGTTTTAGTCCACTGTAAGGGAGAGGAAAGAAAGACGCAGGAGTACTCACATACATGCAATAAATGGCGTTAAGTAATTATGCTTCCTTTCTTTCTTAATAAGCAGAGTAATCCAACTCTTTTCAGTTCAATTCAGCTTTATTGGTATAGCTCATATTCATCAAATTAAATTTAAAAGCCCTTTTTACGCCAGTTACGGCTACACAGAGTGCTGTAAAATGTATTTCAAATAGCAGCAGAAACACATAAAAACACACTTCAATCCAATCTGTTTCATTGTGGTCTATTTATAATCCACCTGAAACAATATAATGCATATGACTCAAGTTTAAAAGGGAAAATTTGCAGTAATAACTATAAGATCTGTTAACTTTGGGGCTACAGGGAGCAAACTACTGAGCTAAACTGGCATGAAAATCAACTAACTTGGTTCTCCGAGTAACATCCACTTCAGCACAGAATGAGGAGTCATTTCAGCAAATCTTTCTGGTTGGTACTCTTCCCCTGTCTTATTGCTACTAAGCATAACTGAGTGGCCTTCTCTTTACACACAGAGAAATCATTCCTCCTAAACTTCAGGGACCTGGCACACTTCAGGAATCCATTCAATGTGTAAATGAGTCTAATTCACGAGCATGCAGCAATCTTTATCCTCCTCAATGACTGTGAGGGCTTATCATCAATATTCTAGGAAAGTTTGTCCCTTTTCGCCCTTTTGAATAATACAGCAAAAGCAGTGAAGACATCAGAGCACATCTGACAGATCATGAAACATTTATGGTTTCTGTGGTGGAGGATCTGGCTGCCGTGTTTTCTGCTTCCTTTAACTTCTACAGCCTACACGTAGACACTTCTTGATGTCGGACTTGCCCAAAATAACTGCTCTTGAAGGAGTTTCTCCTTGTTCCGCTGAGTTGATTTCTAAACCAGTGAAGTGACTGCATCTTATTCCACTCAGTAGCTTAAGCTGCATTTTTTTCCATCTCACCTGAAACATTCAAAGCAAACTTCACCGCTGCCTCCACAGTGTTGTAATCAGTAACCTCATCAACAATTCCTAGTTGCAGTGCCTCAGCAGCAGTCACATGGCGGCCTGAAAGACAGACAAAAGTTATCTACAAGATGTCCATCTGGTAAGATTCAGTGAATTACAAAACAAACACTGACTATATTTGTGGCCTTTTCACCAAGATGCTTAATATATCACCCCCAAATCCCTTTTGTTGTGAATTTAAATGACAAAAAGCCACAAAAATCAAACATAGTTAGCAAAAAAGATTACAAAGAAAGAAAAAGAAGAATTAAAGTTTGTTTTAAAATATTTATGATGATAATTTTGGTTGATTTGAAAAAGCAGTGGTTCACAGAAGGAATCTATGCAAGACATAAAAACTAACATATGCTGACCTCTGCTGGTCAGTAGGATTGTCCATTAGCAGCTGTAGTTTAATTCCCTTCCGTTCAGTGGAAAGTCCACCCCCTATTTTCAATTTTCACAATATCTGTACTGGTTACTGTGGTCAAATAATCCAATACTTGAAACCAGACTGACACACAAACCAGTCTTTAACATAATAATTTACACAAACGGAAAACTAGATGAAATTGATATATTGGTTGGTCATAGAACCTCAAACCATTACAAGATCTAACAGATCAACCTGTATTAATAGACTTCTTCATGTCTGATTACAGGCTGTACGGTGGTGTAAAGGTCAACACTGCAACCTCTCAGTGAGAAGGTTGCTGGTTTAAGCCTCGGCTCAGACAGCGGTCTTCCTCTTTGGAGTTTGCATGATCTGCCCATGTTCTCTGGGTACTCCGGCTTCGTTCACCGGATGTTAGGTCGATTGGTTATTCAAAATTGTCCTTAGGAGTGAATGTGTGTGTGTGTCTGGTTGTTCGTCTCTCTGTGTTGGTAACCTGTTCAGGGTGTAACCAGCAGCTCGCCCAATGATTGCTGGGATAGACTCCAGCTACCTGCAACCCTTCACTGGAATAAGTGGTACAGATAATGGATGAATGTCTAATTTCCACTGTGTTTCCATGTTATTTACTTTACTTTACTCTTTTTCCAACCATTTGGTTGTTATTTGTTTGTGACCATAAAATCATGCAGTCTAACTTTAGGTTACAGACTGCTGCCGTTACACTCTCCGTGAAACTTATTTATAGATCAGAATAATTTTTACCTCAATGAATGTAAAGCGTTGGATGGTTTTGGCAGCTAATATGACTCATATTAAGATTCAATTGCTAGAATAACCCTCCCAGCTGGGTCCTTGTTTCCAGCACCATTCCCTTTCTACTCCATGATTTGCATATTTCACTTTATAAAATCCCCAATAAATCAAGATATTTAGATTTAGACTGTGCATTTGAGGAGTTTCTTTGCTTTTTCTTACTTAAAGAATGGCAATGTCACAGTAAGCCTCCAGCCCCCAGTGAACCTGAATTGGAATGAGCAGTATAGAAATAAATGAATGTCATAGTATCTTGTCCATATTTGTGTCTAGGGAGACCGAGATTGTCTTTAAGCCAAACAACGACAAACAAAATAATAATTTTTTTTCCGCATAAACCTTAACATTAAAGTTTTGCAGTCAGACAGAGTACTAGACGCCAACACAGCTGCTGAAACAAGTCTGAATGAAAACCATTATTAAGGTAATGTTTTCCTTTGTGGTCTAATTCCATCAACATTACACTTGCCACTTTCTAAGCATTTTTCTACCTGTAGTGATGAGATCCAAGGCAGCTGGGACACCAATGAGCCTAGGCAGACGCTGGGTTCCACCTGCCGCGGGCAGCAGACCCAGGAGCACCTCTGGAAGTCCTAATCTGGCCTGTGAGGAGACAACAGCACAACATTTGGCACATGAAACAGACCAAAGTGAAGGTTTACAACACAGATTATGCTGTGAAGTGCTAACTTTTAATATGCAATAAATACACTGGATTATTACACGACTAAGCACAGTCAACAAATTCTTTATTGGCAAAGAAATAAGACAGCACTGTGACCTTCAGAAAGGTAAAAAGTCAAATAAGTGAAAGTGTTATGTGAAGATGATGTACAGTAGTGGACAGTCTGTTACATGGTAAATAAGCTTGTGACTTGAACACTAATCCAGCTCAACATCAGAGAAGCACTGGCACACAGACAAAGAGATATAATGCATGAACTAACTTTAGAGTGAGCGATGCGATAGTGACAACCAAGCGCTAACTCCAGCCCTCCACCTAATGCGATCCCCTCTATGGCTGCCACCACTGGTTTAACTCCCGACTCGATTCTGTGTATCATTGGCACCAGTGGAGGTCCAGTCATGTTTGTCCTAAACTCCTTGATGTCTGCGCCTGTTTTACAAAGTCACATTGTTACAATCAGAAGGTTGACACACTCAAAAAAAAAAAAAAAAAAAAAAAAAACAGACGTGACATTGAAAAATAACAAAAACTTTTTCTCTTGAATGTAGTCTGTATTGATTTACATGGATATGTGTGTATTTTATAAACCCAAATCAATAAAGTGACTTAGATCATTATCTGCACACATATTGATGATTAACTGTTATTTGTTGCTCTAGTCAGACACACTTTAATCTTATTTAATGTATTTTGTGTTTCAGTTATTTTGAACTGAAGAGCATAGTTTCACAATACAAGTCTTAGACTAACGAGCCACATTTCTGTGTGTACATGAGGAAAATAATTTATACCTCCACAGAATCGTCCATTCTGGCCACAGATGACCACAGACTTCACCTCTGGCTCACTGAGCGCTTTGTCCATCATGTCAACAATGCCTTGCCTCACCGCCGAACTGCAATAAGAAAAACATATACTTTCTTGCGCCACTTTGTTTGGCTTTAAGCTGCTATTAATCTGACATAAGGACAGCTAACTTCTCCAAAATTAAAATCAATATGGGATTGATTTTGAATAAGCTATTGTTTAGTTTTTATTGGAACAAAAAGTTACTGCATCATTTGTGAGTTCCTGAAAAGGTGAAATCAGAACGAAGAGCTACCATTTTTTATCTTACATCAAGCTGAAACATGAAAAGTTCCATAGTATCTGTTAAATTTATGATGTTTGTATTATTTACAGCATTACAAATGTTGTATATTGAGTATTCTTCTGCAACACGATGAAATTCTGACTTAAGCAGAATAAAACTCTGCTTGTATGTATTTGTGGTGAACAGACTTTATGTTTGGTGTAATATTTAATGTGTGAATAGGGTGTACCTGAAAAAGAAAGCTTTGCTCTCAGACAAACAGCCATAAGTAAATGATTAATTATAGTGTACATGTTGCAATATTTCTGATGGTGTAAAGTTGCCTGAAGGGCAGGCTATAAAATGTATGACTGCACAACTTCATTTAGTGAGGGGTGTAATTCAGCACCTTTACAAGGAATGTGATAACTAATTATAACTGTAAAAATTCTGATTTGGTATTTGGTATTTTTCTCTCTTAACCCTTTTAAGTTTAGTATTTTTCTGAATATGACCTAAAATGTCAAAATTTCACTCAAGTCACAAAAGTACATGAAGAAAAACCAATAAAACAATAAAATTGTTCTTTAAGACAGCATACTTTGTCATTTTAGACAAACATTTCAAGCAACTCTGATTTGGTTTGCACTTTTGCAGTTTTGGTTAAGTCTGGTTCATTTATTAAAATATAATAGCTTAGCTTTGGATTGCTGCTGTGTTTTTTTTGTTTGTTTGTTTTTTACTCGTGAACTCAAAAGTGAAAAAGTTTCCATTCTTTCAAGTTTCAAAGCAGTTATTGTCATATGCACAGTAAGAAAACATGTTTCCCCATACAATGAAATTCTTACTTTTCCATCCACACAGAATGCCATTAAAGTTTAATGTATAAAGAATAGACTAATTTAAAATGATGAGCATTCAAAAATGATGGATTAACAAATTAAAAGGTAAACACTTCGTTTTAGCCATTAAAAATACAAGTTTTATTCTGAATCCATTTTTCCTAAATACTTGTTTCTTTTGAGTAATTTTCTGATTATCTGGCCCACGTCTTTTAGTCACAATTCACAGAATGTAAATTATATTCTAGAGTGACATTCTAGATATTTTAGAGGGAATTTAAACATATTAATTATACATACATATATACATATTAATAACATATTAATAATTAATTAAACAATTCACTAATGGCACAGCATGAGTAATGCAGTTGGTAAAGACAGCAATGGTATATTTGAACAGCAGTATCTTTCTTTTTGCAACCTTGTCATGCTAAATATTGTTAATTAGTGTTTCTATGAGGATGATTGAGCTATTAACATTAGCCAAAGTACACATTGAAAGACACCTTTAGTCACCCTGCTTTCCTTTATGACCTGCCACACCTTGTTCACAGTGATTTCTGTTTACTAGGACGTCATTGGTTCAAACCAGAACTGATCTCAAGCAGCGCGTGTGTGTATGTCTGTAATTGGGATATGACTTCAATAGTGTTTGCTGTGTGCTAAACACAATTTAATGTATTTTATCACTACCAAATAGTCCCTAACAGGTATTGGTAACAGAATGAACATAATCCATTTTTCTTGCGCCACCCTGTGGAATAACAATAACTTTTCATCTTCTCTTAGCAAAGTTTGGTTAATTATTTTATTGGGACAAATACTTTTCATGTTTCCTCTTTTTGTACGATTTGTGACATTCATTTGTAAGATTTACCTAAAAGATAAGTCATGCATTAGCCTACACTAAATATGCCCCCCCCCCCCCCCCGGGAAAAGTAATTTTAGGCATTTCTCCAGCGTTGTGTTTGACTTTAGCTTACCTCAGTGCATTAACCGGAGGATTTTGCAGAGTAATGAGACCAACGGACCCAGAAACGCGAGTGTAAAAAGCCATGATGTCGTACCAATACTTCACACTGTCGTCTTACTTTGCTTGGTATACAAACTGGACTTTGAAACTTTCCCAGTATTCCGACATTAGCTTTATTATTTTAGTCCCTCGGCGGATACTGTACAAACCTCTTCTTCGTCTCTTTGCTTCCCACTTGTTTACTAGCGCAAAACATTTTGACGCACTACCGCCTCCTGCTGGAGGTATTTAGACTTATCGACTAATTTGAAACATACTTGACTAGGATAAAACTGAGTTGGATCTACAACCTTATGTTTGAGTTTTAATAAAACAACGTTTAAATATTTATCCACACTGTTAAATGCGCTACATTAAACCATTAAACTCGTGCAACACATTAAACCGGATTTGTTTGTACGGGGATGTGACGTAACTGCGCTGGTTGGCCGTTGTTCCCTCAATGACAACAACCGGGAGGCGAAGTCTTATCCTAGAATTGGGAAATAAATATGCGTTCACTCGTTGGACTAATTGCTGTTGTCACTGTAGCCACTTTGTATCTTTATTACTTGTCACTGTATCTCCCTGCTGCTCCCCGAAAGCGCCCACAACCAGGATCCGTGTCTGAACATGGGGTAGCGAAAGAGTCCGAACAGCTCGCTGACATCTCTGAAGAGCCCAGCAGGTGAGCGATGTTAGCTGTTAGCAGGGGTACAAGAAAACAATACAACACTAAAATCATTTATGGTTTTCTTACTTTAGTATGGTTTTCTATCAATAGTTAGCCGAAGTTAACGTCTTGAATACACGTGCAACCTTTATTAACTAACTATAGTCAGGAATCATTGACTTTACTCTCCAACAGTATTCCATAGAAAATGTTAGTAATTTTACCCGATGAAAGCAGTAATGTAAAAAAAAAATAATAAAATAACAATAAACTATGGGATTTTATGTCCCTTTAATTAATTGTTTCACCAGTTGATTTATTCGGTTTACTGTTTGTGCTTAGCTGCGTCTAAATTGCTTGAATTGATCATATCTCTACAAAGATTATCCTGATAAGTGCTGACAGTGACTTTAGTTTCTCTATTTCTTTCTTTCTTCTTTTCTTTCTTTCTTTATGAAATGTTAGAATTTGAATAAAAAACTATTCTTAGATTTAGGGGGGAGATCAGGATCACCTCACTGTGTTTCATCCCATGTCCTCTCATTCCTCATCTCTGTAAAGGCATTTTTGAAACTATTGCATTTTCTTTATTTTAACAAAGTTAATCAATTAGATAACTATGCATGTATCACAGTTTTTACCTGAGCATAATAATTATTTTGTATTTTATTTTTTGTTTGAAAAATGTATTACATCAGTGTGTAAATACTTTCTATTTAGATAGCATGGGATTTTTTAAATCTACCAAACCCAGCATGAGCATGAAAGAAGTGTGACTGATGTATTTAACTGAAGTCTGAATCATCTCACAGGTTGAAGTTCCCATCTGACTTGGAGGAGCTGCGTGAATTGGCTGAGCTCCTGCAGTTTTACAAAACAGAACACACTGGATATGTCCTACTTCTTTTCTGTAGTGCATATCTCTACAAGCAGTCATTTGCCATTCCTGGATCATCATTCCTGGTAAGGATGGAAAAAATGGAAAAGTGTTTAATATACTGATGATATAGAAAATAGTGTGGTATTTTATGTGCCTTTTAAAATATTACTGAAGTCATTTATTTGAAAAGAGAATCACTAAACCTTTTTTGTATATTTTGAAAAATATATTGATGGAATTTTGGCTGAAAACATGACAAAAAAAAACATTAAATAAAATACACTTAACCCGATGGCAACTTAACTGGAATGTAAACATGGTTTTCTTAATATTTCACACATTCTGGATTGTAGTTTACTCGTTATTTCTGTTCTTCACTGGTAATACCTTGAAGATCTCTTCACAGCTTAGTGTACAGAAATAAAGACAACACATAGAGCCTTCGCACTACTGTTTGATCTCATTGTTCTTCTGTCCTGTCACACTGAACAAAAGTAGAACTGTGTGTCAGATCTGATCTTGACACGTAGTGATGATGTGTGGTAACAGCATCCCTTTGCTCTCTTCTGTCATTGTACAGAACATTCTTGCAGGAGCTATCTTTGGACCTTATGAAGGACTGTTACTTGCCTGTGTCCTTACAACAGTCGGCTCTACGATGTGCTTTCTCCTCTCCCAGGCCTTTGGAAAACATTACATTGTAAATCTTTTTCCTGATAAAGTCTCCATGCTACAGAGAAAGGTATGTCTGTGTTACTTTAATGAACTCCACCCATTCAAGGCTATACACACAGAAACCAAACCGATTAAAAACTTAGGATAGGATGTTTTTCTTTATATAAAGGCTTGTGATGATGAAAGGCAAGTGTTTTCACACCTTTTCTATGTGTGATATATAAATAATTGTAAAAAGATCCAATCATTCTGCATAAATGTATCTGTACACTGCACCAGATACTTGGTTAGGGTAGGCTGACACGACTTTTGGCCACGATTCTGTTTGGCATTTTGGGGCACAAATGGGAGGCTCCTGCACTGTTCACGTCTAGTTCACGCATAGTTCGCGACGAGTTCGAATGTGTGCCCATCACTGTCCGCATTGACACGGACTGGCACGATGAGTTCACATATAGGTTGCGCATAGTTTACGCACTTCCCGTATTGGCACGAAGAGTTTGCGCTATTCGGATGGTGTTGTTCCGACTTGGCCATCCCATTTAAAAAGGGGGCCTCCCCAACCTCAGGTCAGTGGAAGAGAGAACATGCTGAGTGCCAAAGACAAAGACATTGCAGAGAAGAGAAGATGCCTATATATGGCACGCAACCTCCCACATTATTCCGACGACTACTCAACGTGTTCACGTACAGTTGTCGTGAACACGTTCCGACATGGCACGCAGCCACGACGGGTTTACGCACTATTCACGCGAGTTTACCACTAGTTTGTGCATATTGTGTACCTGGGATAGTGCCTAGTGTGGTTTGGGTCTCAATGGCCCTGGTACTCATGGTCATAGAATGTGCTACCATCATTAGTGCCCTTCTACAGTCCTTCAGCCCTCTCTAGACACTGGTAGGACTTGTGTATATATATATATATATATATATAGAGGACGTGCAGTCACTTAGTCCCCACTGTGTACACCACCCTGTTGGACGGCAAGCATCCAGTGATAACCACTGCAAGCTTAGCATGTAGACATGAACTAAACCATGAATCCGGCATAAACACACACACAGCTAGTATGGATCCAGTATCAAACACTCAAATATATCAGAAATAGCTCGATCGACTTTACACAAACAATTATTTAATTTTATTGAACGTCTGGAAGGTAACGTGATGAGAAGATATCGCCAGAAATGTTCTCTACTTGGGATTAACGATCCCTATGACCTCTGCATTTCATTGATACAGTATTTCAAAGAGACGCTCAGTAATGTACATGAAGGTTCTGCTCGTGATTATTTATAAACTTATTTGTAAAGGTGCTTGCATCCATCTCTCACCACTCCTGCTGAGACTTCGTATTTACACGTTTCACTGTGTAGACCTTTCTGCCGCTGCTCCACATAAACAATGCCATTGAAAATGTGCGAGGCTACAGCTGGACAATAACATTAAAATAGCAAGATTCTCCGCTGCTACGTCATGTTTACTTCCGTTAACACGATGACGTCACATCTTTACCATGGTCTTTTAATCAAGCAGGCTGGTTTTGGTGTGCATAACGTCCATACAGGAGATCACAAACATGTCACATTTAATTGGAAATGTGAGGAAACTGTATAGACGAATCGGATTCCATAAAATAACATGAATTGAGCATTATGTCTGAACGTAACAGTTGCTCAATATCCGTTTCTAGTATCAGACAGGCTACTTTTATTGTCTGGATTGTGTCATTTTGGTCGCCAAAGAGGAAGGAACATTTTTTAATACAAATAAACAAAAATAATAAATTAAAAGAGAAAGTCAGTCGGTACTCAGTTGGGGCTCCTTTAGCATCAATGACTGCCTGAATACGTCGAGTCATGGAGGAAACAAATTTGTGACACTGCTCGGGTGTGATGATAGCCCAGGTGGTCTCAGTAAGTTGCCCATCTTCCTCTTAACAATACCCCAGAGGTTCTCAATGGGGTTCAGGTCAGGGGTGTTTACTGGCCAAGAAAGCACACTGATATGGTGTTCAGCAAACCAAGCAGTAGATGATTTGGCGCTATGAGCAGGTGTTAAATCCGGTTGAAACACAAATTCCCCATCACCAAAAAGCTTGTCAGCTGATGGAATCATGAAGTTTTCCAAGACCTCCTGGTGAACTGGTGCGTTCACCTTGGACTCGATGAAACACAGCGGTCCAACACCTGCGGATGACACCCAGATCATCACAGACTGTGGGAACTTCTAGCAACTTTGTGGCTCCCCAGCCCTCCTGCAGACTCTACTACCTTGGTTTCCAAATGAGATGCAGAACCTGCTCTCATCAGAAAACAACACTTTGGACCACTGAGCGACAGTTCACTTCTTCTTCTCCTCGGTTCAATCTAGTCATCTCTGACGCTGCCTGGCCTTTAGGAGAGTCTTGACGCTGGGCACGCGGCTAATGTAGCGCATTTCCAGAAGCCACCTATGTGTTGTAGCCCTTGATGCACCGATTCCTGCCTCTGTCCACTTGTGGATTTCTCCAACATGGTCAAATCTGTTCTTTTTTACAGTTCTCTCAAGAGAA
The DNA here is from genome assembly GCA_037177515.1 of Pseudomugil tenellus. Taxonomy (NCBI): domain Eukaryota; kingdom Metazoa; phylum Chordata; class Actinopteri; order Atheriniformes; family Pseudomugilidae; genus Pseudomugil; species Pseudomugil tenellus. The sequence continues at coordinate 16,511,407 of JBAMHX010000014.1, read as the reverse complement.
CAATCTTTTTCTGCCACATTTTGCTCTTCCTGAAGCTTTTCCAGAGAGATGCTTTGACACTGCACTCTGGGAAGCTTTCTTGGCAATTATCTTCTGGGGTTGTCCTTCTTGGTGGAGGAAGCTAAGGATAGTTTTTGTGCATCAGTAAGGTCAGAAGTCTTGCCCATGATTACAGAAGTATCTGACTTATCAGTAAAAGTACTTTGAACAATTTGTACGTACTTGAATGCAAGCTGTTCAGATATTTTGAGATACTGGATTTATAACTATTCTTGTGTAAAACCAAACAAATGTTTCCTCTGATCAACACTGCCTACAAAATTCCTGTTTAGATGTAGTAAATTACATCTAGTTGCAAATTTGAAATTCTAACTTGCATGAAACAAATAATCAATTTTTTTCACATTATTTTAATTGTCTTAGATGCACCTGTATATACACATACACACACTACCAGTCAAACATTTGGACACAGTTTCCGATTGGATTTAATGGAAACTGCAATTTGTGATCTTTTCGATGTTGTCTGGCACATCTAACATGTTCTCTGTTTTATCCCAGGTAGAGGACAACCAAGACTGCTTGTTCTTCTTTCTGCTTTTCCTAAGATTCTTCCCCATGACTCCTAACTGGTTTCTGAATATGTCTGCCCCAATAGTTAACATCCCCATCACCTTCTTCTTCTGCTCAGTTTTCATTGGTGAGAACCTAACTTATGTTTGAACCATCATATTGTACACTGTGCACCCAGTAAGGCCACTCTAAACCAGAACAGCTCGGTTATTCAAAGACCTTAACTTTCCAAGAAAAGGCCCAGTAAAAAGGATCTTATTGGGAGTATCAAGTTAAAGTATTATTTGACGTCCTGATTATACATCTCTAAATTTCCAAAGGTGTATTCACCATTAAGCTTGTTGTCTCGCTGCATAATCTTTTCCAGAAGACACTTTATGAGGCCACTCTGCAGATAAATGTATTTCCTTTAAAAAGAAAAAAACAAAGATCGTTTGTTTTTTTTTTTTTTGTCCTACAAGTCTCAATATCTGTAAAAATGCTATCGGGGAAGCAAGATGCGAAACTACAGTGTGATTATATTAAATCATCTCAAATGATTAAGGCACGCTGATTATTCCACTGTTGCACTGTGGTACATTTTACCTTCACTACGTATTACAAAATACATAAATAAAATTCTTACCTATATTGTTAGAATACTTGACAAAATGTTTTTTTTAGGGATGTGGTATACTTGCTGGTAGCAATGTGTGCACGTCGTGCACGTACTCTTATCCTCAGATTTATTCATACCAATCCAATAAATAAAAGGCTAAATTTACAAGATCACTGAAATAACTGAAAACAGTAACAATAAATAAAATATGCTCAATATTAATTTAGTAATGTGAGACATTGTTTTTTCCTTCTAATTGAGTTGGGAAAAAAACAAGTTGGTCATGGATTAATTATAGCACTTTTTTTGTTCAACAGTGGGACAAAATACCCATCAACAGTCTGAGACATACAGAAAACATCTGACTGCGGTGAAAACAAAGGGATTGTTCAGCAAAATACTAGTTTATGAGTGATAAACTTGTATTTGTAACATATATTATTTTACCATATTTGTTTTTTTTATATATTTCTATTAACCAAAAGTAGAAAATACCATGCGTTTATCAATTTCAGCATATTTCAGGGGCAGGTCATTTTTTTTGTGTGTTTAATTAGAGGGTAACAATAAATTTGAGGACAAGTGTATCATGGCTACCACAAGTTCCTACTGTTTGTTTGGAACGTAGGACTTTCACATTGATGTAAAGTAACGCGTGTTTGCAGGTTACCATATTCACTTGAACACTAGACACCCATGCGTGCGAATGAACATGAAATGAGAGGTAAACACAATGTCAGATAGTTTTGAAGAGTCCCTCTTGTAGCAACCAGCATCTTTATAGCTGAATACTAAACCCTTCTTCTGTTACACCAAACATGCTGACAGTTTTTTGTTTTGCAGCTAATTCTAGACTGATTTTTTTGTGCCTTCCTTCTTAGGCCTCCTGCCATACAATTTCATCTGCGTCCAGACAGGCGTCATGTTATCCGAAGTGTCATCATTAGATAACCTTTTCTCCTGGGAGCGACTCCTGCAGCTGCTGGCCATCGCCTGCATGGCTCTGCTGCCAGGTGCCACCATTCGTCACTTCAGCCAGAAGCGACTGAAACTGGATGGCAAGTCTCAGAATGGACGTGTCACAGATAAGAAAGTCCAGTGATTATTTGTGGCCATGAATCTAATCACTGTGTTTTGATGCCTTCTGCTGTCCTTCAAGTTTTCACCATTACCTGTACTGCATAAGGGAGTGGAAGTGTTCACGTTGTAGAGGGCTTTGCTCTACCGAGGCCATGTTAAAATGGACGAGAATTGTTCCTCACGAGGATTTGAAGTTGAATGTTTTGTGCTACCAAATTTTGTGGATTTGTTTACTATAACAAGCAGGTACATCAAACATGTTTTTTAATATATTTATGTCTAAATGTATGAATTAATCGATGGAAATTTTCAGTTTTTTTTTTTTGTTTTTTTTTTTTACTTTTTTTACTTTTTTGACCAGTCAGGCCTTTCAAAATCGAATAGTTGTGACATCATTATGGTGTCATCCATAACAAAATTAAAAATATTCTTTCCAAAGTTAAACAGTAAACATGAGGTGTTATTTGTATAGTGTATGTGCTCCATATACTGTTTTTTCTTCTTTTTTTTAAGCATCCATTGTTCTATATTGTGCAGAGATGAGGAAGTGGGTCAGCAGACGTCAGAGTCGTACATTGGCTTGCTGCATCTATATTTTTTTATCAGGTGAACTAAACACTGCACCCACAGGGGCATTCAGCAACATCAAAAGCAGTTATTTTCCTCGTCTTTCTGTCTGTTTTTTATGTATAAATAATTTTTGCTCCTATTATTTATTTCTAAGGGTTTAGTAAACATGCTGCTCTGGTCGGTCGCCTACACTATTGTTGAAGTCCCTGATAAAAACATCCCTCCTACCACCTTCCAAACTGATGTTGGGAGACGAAAGGGTTAATCCTTGTAGCAGTAGTTAGTTTTGGATTTAGCTCCCGGTACCTTAGCAGCAGTTGTTAAGCAGACACAGGACTTTGCTATAAGAGCTTTGTGGTGATCATTGCTAATACTTTTAGCAAAAACATTCAACCATAAAATGGGCATTATCTCATAGTTAACAATCACTACCCCATTGCTCCCACTACTCTGACTCAGACCTGTCTGCGCATCTGTTTCTCTCTTTCTCTGGATCAACTTTAAAGGGGCCATGCTGTTTTTTACACAGTCTGCAACCCTGATCTTCAAGGCTCACTGTCCTGCAGGTGTTTAATGTTTCCCTGCTGCAACACACCTGATTAGGTTAATGAACCTCTGCTATTGAGCCATTAATATGAGTAAGACATGCTGCAACTGGGAACCAGCAAAAGTCTGCAGAAGAGTAGGCCTTAAGGACTGGATTTGGGGTCCCCGGCTGTAAACAGCACTATGTCTGTGCAGTGAGACATGACTCATCTAAATAAAAACAACTTTGAAGACAGTTTAGAATAATCGGTTAGTTATGCGCATCCCTATTATGAATGTAAAGTAATTATCCAGGGGAGGAGTGATTTGAAGCAACCTTTGCTCTAATGCTCATGTTTACCAGTAAGAGCATTGCTTCAGTGTAAATAGTCATCGGAAGTGCCTGTCATGCAGTTTGGGTTTTAAATTCTACCTCCCTGAACACATGGAATTAATAATATAAATCCTGAAGGCCTCAGGTTGGATAGATGATTGATGGGTTTACATAAATTATTCAATTTGTTAATGAAAAAGTGGTTACTCTGCACCAAGCAGCCAGAGCCTTAGAAGAGACTCCCATCAGTGACCCAGCTAAAATATCCTGCCATACCTGAAGGATCAGTTCAAAACGATCAGCCAGGAGCCTGCGGTTTTGACCGCAAACCCAATGCTAAATGCAAATGAGAACACTCCAGATCCATTGAGGCTCCACTTTACAATGGGAAGAACCCAGTTATTGCGTTATCAACATCCTACACAACCCTGCACAACAAAGTACTTAAGAGTCTTTCCACCATTTCTGCAAAGTGATTTTAAGATGAAAACTGAGTCTGGAAAATAAACAGTCTGCTGTGTGAAGGAGCTATTAAGTCAATTGTTTTTTAATTATACAGGCCTGATTGACTTGCCAAGACATTCTTCCGTCTTCATATTTAATTTTAAACGTGCACTTAATTCATGCATTTAATATTCTACTCTTTGAATGTCTAGAATGAAGTGTTATTTCACAACTTTCTCTTTATGTGGGTTGGGTTCAATTGTTTGTACTTTGATATTGTTGTATTTATTCTCCACTGGACTTGTATATTTTTAAATGTAATGTTACATAATTCACACTTGTCCATATATGGTGCTCTTCTACATGGCCACCATTTGGTGCTGAAAAACAGTCATGCAAAAGGAATTCCAGTGCGCAAATACATATAAAGCATCTTTATCAGTATTTCAACATAATCACACATTTGAAATCAGAGACTGGTTTCCTCAGAGTTGCCGTTTTAATCTAAAACTGTTCACTCCGTTCTTTCTGTATGACTGTAACGCTACATATATGGTACAAGCAGTTGTTAATGATGCTGCATATTTAGTTGATTTTTTATGTTTAAAAAAAAGTTTGGGATAATAAAACATGAACACTCAAAACTTTTTTTCTTTCAAATATTCTTTATTGCTCAGATCCAGGTTGCTCAGCAATACAGTTCACTCACATCTCAAAACAACAGCTTGGCTGTTACCAGAAAGTCATGGATCCACAAATGTAGGAAAAAATGGATCATATGTCTGTCCAGCACACAGTCAGTGATTACCTTGAGGCGTGTGGGACCTTTTGGCCTATGGGTAATGTAGGACCTGAGGGTTGTAACCTACAGAGGAAACAAAAGGAATCTCCCAAATGGTGAAAAGCAGTTAAGAATTGGATCCAATAAAAAAAAAACAAGATTCAAAGTCTAGTGCTATATGAAGTGTAGTACATACTGGATCCCCTGCATCAATCTCATGCAATGCTTTGCATTAAACAACAGGATGGGACAAAAAAAAAAAAAAAACTGCCGTGGTTCTGCATAAATCTGACTTAAGTCTTTCATCACCTGATCCATTAAGTCTGAGATGTGCTGATTGCCCTCTGCTGATTTAAATCAGCGCTTTTACTTTCACTTCTCAGACAGGCATAGTACTTTGCATTTTCTCTCATTCTGATTCCCATATCTGTTTAAAGTCTTAGCTAGGATATTTTTTTCAACCACAATGTAACAACTAGTATAACTAGTAGTGATTTAACAGGAATGAATAATAAGAAATCTCAGCTATTGCTCCAGACTACACTATCTGATCAGTGTAAATGATAAGAAAAACTAGATCAACAGAAAACAAAAGAAAGCCTAAGCTATTCAACCACCAAGTGATTTGACTTACAACACTGTACACACTCAGTGATGTGTGTAATTGTGGTTTTCTGATACTGAAAATGAATACCTAGCAACACCCCACAAAACCTAGAAACACCAATCCTTAAAAAAAAATACTATTGTCTTTACAGGTTTCGGCTCATACTGTTTTAGCAACCAGGTTAATCTCACAACACTGTGGTGAAGACTGAACCCGTTAGAGGGAAACCTGTGTTTATAAAGAGCCAAAAACACACGAGACAGAGGTCAGTGAAGTCCTCTGCAGTGCAGGAAAAGACCCTCAACTCTGAAACTGTTCTAAAAGGAAAACTACTCTAGACAGACAAGATATAAGTGACAAACTACAATTTCCAGTGCTACAGTTAAATGCTTTTCTTCTCCACATGCTCTACTAAAGTGAAGCAGACCACCATAAGAGAAATGTGTCCAAATAGAAGCACCGTACTGCATTTATGCGGGTAAGGTCAGTGTACTTAAATCGGGGCTGGTGAACTGTCGTCATCAGTATGAGGTACTGTACCGGCTGCAGGGAGGCTGGCTGCAACAGCCTCAGGCATTGTGTGAGTTTGATAGACCTTTATCATTTGTTTTAGCACTGCTAATCTGTGTTCACTGGGACAAAAATGATCCACCTCAACTGATGACAAAAGGCTGCCCTCCATAAGTAAAAGAAAAAACATAAACTGCTGTAGGAAGTTAAAAGAACTCCAAAGACAAACACTAACTTTCACTAACATCATCTGTTTATTTAATTCCTTCGCCCTACATGTTTTGTTTGTTTGTATGTTTTTAGTAACTAAACTCAGCCTTGGATCCAGAGAGGTAATTCTGAAATGTACAGCACAAAAAAAATTGAAGTGGGCAGATTGATGGGAAAATGGTTTAGAGGTCAGTTTAAGGGAAGCTGCAACCTTCTAAACTTCTCCCATCATCTCTCACAACGCAGGGGCAGACTGGTGTTATAGAGACAGAAAACAATGCATTTATGTGACTATTGTACATGCTTACAGATATACAGTAATTTTTTTGTTTGTTTTTGTTTTTTGTTGCACACAGTGACAGTTCAACAACTAGAGTTGTTCTACATTCGACACAGAAGACTAGGGCTTCACGCCACGTTGATAGACCTGTCAGTGTATTTTTGCAGCTTTTTATTTTCTTCAAATCAACCCGAGTGTGCTGTTATCAAACAAAGCTGGTAAGATTAGTTTGGGTTGTAATCAAAGTTGTTGTTTTTTTCTCCCACATGTGAATAGATTTCGTTATTCTTTTAAAGTCTCAAAAACCTGGAGGTACAGTAGGGTTAAACAGGAGGTACAGTTGGTTAGTTTCTCTTTCTGTCAACTGGATTGTTTCTTCTTGTCTTTCTTAGATGGTGACATCAGTACACAGCATCCACATTCAGAACCACGTCTGGCAGGTATGTACCTCTTAGATCCTGCTCTTCATTCCTTTTTTTTAACAAATTGAAAATTGTTTTTATACGGTATCATTAAAAGGTCGTATGACATCCAGGCAAACACAGTCCAACAGGGTTGACTACGGTTTACAAAGTTTCGCTAGTTGGCTGAACCTGAAGAGTGTAGAGTTTACTGTAGATCTTTTCTTAATTGTTTTTTTCATTAAAAAAGAAAATTAAAAACGCTCAAAATGATCAGTTAACAAGGCATACAAAATGTGGAAAAAGGGGAAATGAAAGATTGGACTGAGGTACCCTGAAGCCTGAGGTAGATCACAATACTGTCATGCGCACTGTTCACATCCTGACCAAAGTTAACGCGGTGGTTCACTTTACTGTTCTCTTATTTTTCAGGTTTTATTTATATTATTATAATCATTATTATTCATAGTCTAGTTTTCAAGAAAATAAACACTTCCCTTCTAAATAATATGGCAGTGTCCCACTGAGGAAAAAAAGAAAAGGACTGTTTCTTTTTGTTTATCAATAGCTCTCATCACAAAATAGGAAAAAATAGATTCATAAATATTATTCTCTCTTTATATATATATATAAATATATATATAAATATATA
>JBAMHX010000014.1:16493721-16503742 GCA_037177515.1 Pseudomugil tenellus | reverse complement strand
TTCCCCTCATCCAAACTGCCCAGGTGCACACACATACAAACACACACACACTCAAGCACACACACACAGACACACACACGGAGGAAGCTGTGCGTATTGGCAATAACCTTGTGCCTGGAAGATGAAGCTGATGGGTGATGTCCTAGAGGTGACAAAATAAGGCAACAAGCTTCCACGGTCTCTGAAGTAAAGCACAAAAGGGACACCAGGACCCGCACATCCAGCATGCTCGTATAGTGGTCGGCCAGCTCGCCAAAAAGTAAAAATCAAACCACAAAAAGCAATGTTGAATTAAAAGAGTGAGAATGACGATGACAGTATGTGTCGCTTGCTGCTGGGCCGACCTGCTGGACTCTGCATGGATGATATATTTTCTTGAAAGAAAAAAGGCTGCATATCATACATTCACAGCTGTCTCTCCTTTTCTAGAAAGCTCCCTGACAAGAGAGGGTTAAAGCCAAACGCGGCTGCGGTCACGTTTGCGGTCGTTTGTGTACCACAGATCATACGGTGCCTCTACATAACTCCATCCTCCCAAACCTTCTAACCAAATGGATTTTCCCCCCACACACTATGAGTCAGTGCTATCCCATGCCGCCGTCCCCCTAAGCTTGTCCCCCTTTATGGGCCCTCAGCTCACACCTTGTGTTGGCCTTCGTGATGTCCTCATAAGGCAGAGCGTGTGGTGGTGCACATAAAAAAAAAAAAGCAAAGATGTGCCACTTTTTTAAGACATTAATTTTTGCTTCGGTATAACGCCTTTACTGACTTTTTCCCTCCCTCTAAATATTCCGACCAACACATTGTCTGCTGTACAGCATAGTAGAGTGACATAAGTTTAAAGAAGAAAACATCCCTCTGCTGCGTTTAACCTCTGTTGAGCAAAAGTGGCAGTCAGCTAAATGCTATCAAAAGGCTAAAAAAAAGTATTTCTTGACAACAGATTTTCTCAACCTATAAAAAAAACCCCACTATGCCAGATGAGCGAATGAAGAGAAAGTGAAGCAAAAATTAGCACAAAAGAAAAAAGAGCAAAGCAGCAAATATGACTGGTGAGCGACATTGGGAAGGGAAGTTATCTTTTGCGTTGGCACACACACAGGCTGCTTACAAAGACTCAGAACCATTCACCATACAGTATTTACTTACAGGGATTTTCTGTTTTTGATTTTAGTAGCCTAAAATGGTACAAACCAGGGAAACAGCTTTATGTGGCTGTCACAGCCCAATCTCTGAAAAAGGCTAAACATTAAAAACACCAAGTTGTACTGCCGTTTTAATAGAAAAATAACAGTGCATATTCTCAGTGTGTATCAATATATTTTTCTACTCTGCATTAATACTGCTAAAGATGATTATTCCCACAAACTAAGTTTCTCAAATGTTTGTGAGAAGAGGTGTCCATTGTTATTTGCTCTTGTTCAAACTCAATGCACCTCACAGCAAAACTTGCTTTATCTGTTCGATCTGTTTGTTAGGCCTATGTTAGTCCAACTAAAGAGATAACGCTATGCAGGGCGACATTTACTGTTTTAACTTTTATAACCGATAAGACAACAGTTCCCAAATATTTTCTGCCATTTCCACGTTTCATGAGGACTCTTTTTTGTCTTTTTTTTTCATTTTATCAGTACAGTTTCTCCCACTTTATCTGCTCTTTCAGGGCTGGCAGTGCACACAATGCCTTCAGCCTTTGGATCTCACTTGTTTCCCCCCTAGTGAAGTTCTTTGGTTTTGATCCCGGTGCTGCTGGTCTGCCCTGCATTGTCCCCTTTGGCCTTGGCCTTAAACTGGGTAGGTCTCTGTCCTTTTGGGAGGGCTACATTCATTGGCTGGTGCCCATCGGAGCCACCTGGCTTGTCACTTGGAGTGGTGCGGTGACACGGTGGCGCCCTGCTGGTGCTTCTGTTCCTGCTGTTTGACCTGCTGAATGATCTCCCGGATCCTCCTCTGTGCAGTCTGTTGGAAGGATCAATGAAAATGTTGAACAACGTGAAAGGAAATTTTACATTTGCCATTCACACACACTCACACCCCAATGGGCACATCAGGGGGGCAACATGGGGTTCAGTGCCTTGCCAAAGGACACTTCGGCATGTATTCAGGTAATACATGGAATCAATTTCCTGACGTTCCAGTTGATAGACGACTGCTCTTGTTTCTGAGCTACAATCGCCCCAAACCACAATAAATCATTTCAGTGACCTTGCACAGGTGTTTTGCCATCAAACTGTTTAAAGGTTCTCTCAGGACTGTGTGATTTTTCTTTTACTGTATTTAAAATTGTCCATGCATTCACTATGTCGCTTACAATGATGTGACCATTTTTTAGTGTGACTTATGATTTCAATTTAAAAGCTTTTATTCATATAAAATACATTTTTATATATTTTTTTCATTCGTATAACCTCGTGAGCTACACTAAAAATTTTATACAGAAGCTCTACACTACAAAAGTAAAAATAAACCATCATGAATTGTGCACCTGTGCCAAGAGCTGACAGAGCATGCTAACATTAGCCACTGATAGCTGTTGCTAACTTTCCCAACTTGTAATGATTTTCATTAATGAAACTCTACTCCACAGCTTTCACAACACTGAAATAGTTACTCTTTTTCTGTCTTAGAACCAAGACTTAAAAAATTAATAACGAAATAAAGTCAGACTTAAGTTGTTAAGTCTTTACAGGGAACATGTATGTTGTATTGTAGCTTGCTTTTCAAGTGGATCTACTGCAGCTCGAAAAATGTTTCTTTGACATTTTTTTAGTTCAGTTGAATAATGGATTTTCAACAGTATAATATTATACTGAAAATTTTTACATAGTTACAGATATGGTCAGCATTTGTGTGGGTAGCTAGTGTAATTAAAGGAAGACGTGATGATGTTAATATTAAAATGCTGAAAACTAAAACTTGGTGCTGCTCATAAACTCAGTACCTTTCCCACTGGCATTTAAATGAATTAATGCACAATTATGAAAAAGCACTTTATTCAAGTATTGTTAAAACACATTAAGTAATGTGCTGATGCTGCTTATTAAGTTATGGAAAGTTGTGTTAAGGTTTGATTAATATTTACATTTTATTTATATACCCACTTCGTGCTCACATTCAGTTTTTAGCCGATTTGACCAATTTTTTAAGTTTTGTCTCAAATTTTTATATAGTTTTTTAGATGAGGGGGGGATTACAGTGAGAATTGAAATCAGTTTTAATAAGTAAATAATAATAAATATTATATTATAATAAATATAATAATTAATTCAGCCTGGCAGCAAAGTTGATGGTTGTCATAAAGCAGACATGTCACCATTCTAAAGGAAAAACATTCAGCATATTTGTGATTAAACCACAGGGTCAGATGTCAATAATTTCACTGAAACTTCAATATAAAATCCAACCTCTCTTACAGTTGCACGCTGGTCTAGTTTTATGTACCTGGCTGGCAAAGAAATGCCCACTGATTTTCACAAAGACCTCGTCATTTTCGTCAGGAGTTTGGTCCCGCGGTACGATGACCTCCGCGCTCGTAAGATTCTGCAGCTCATTTACCTGGAACAAAGATAAAGTTGAGAGGTCAAGATCTGGCCTTGGGTTTCACCTCCAGCTTCACTTACAAAACACAGGCATTACTTATTGACAGTCAAAGTATCACATTTACACCACTGAGTCACTCTTATAAGGCCACAACAAAGGGTGACATTTCAAACAAAGCACACTTGATGATAGTTTCATTGAGTCGCAGAATTTTCCAGTAAATATAAATACCTTATTTCACTTTTTTTGGGTTAATGGGCCTCTCTTAAAAAAATAAGCTTCTGTTTTTCTTGATTTCTCCAAGCGATAATCCTCTGGATGCAAATAGAAATCTGATATGCTGTTCTTACATTTGGTCTTTCAAAACAGTTATTAAAATTCCAAAACTGAAAGAATACAAATGTTAAACAAATGTAACAGTGTATCGGCTCACCGTCTTGCCACCTTTGCCGATGACCCTGCCAGCTGCAGTTGAAGGAACCTTGATGTGCGTCTCCAGTTTGACCTCCTCCTTTGCTGAGAAAAAGTTCTCCTCTTTCAGTTTCCCAAATATCCGGCCCTGGGCCTGGAACAAAAGAGGGCATGAGACAAGGAGAGTGGTGAAAGATGGGAACACACAGTCATAAACTGCGATTCATCATGATATGGGTCACAAATATTTTAAAGATGAAATCACACTGTCATCCTAGTTTTTTGCATATTTAGTTGATTATACCTTAAACTGAGCTTCTGGAGTTCCAGTAATGATGACCATTCTCTCAGTGACATCCGGACTCTCAGCTGGGGCAATCTAATGTGCACACAGAGAAATGTTTTTGCCACTTTAAAAAAAATAACAAAACTATTTCTCTCTTGTCTGTCATTGAAGTTAACACACTTTTGAAATGAACAAACCAACCTTGATGGAAGCTCCGGCAAAGTGAGCAAGTTGTTTGATGTGCTGGCCCTTTTTGCCTATAAGTGCCCCGACTGCCTGAGTTGGAATAAAGAGGTAGACAACCTCCTGTTCTGGAGCCTGTTGCTGAACAAAGTACAAGCACACACACAAACAGGAAAAAAAACTTCATTTGCACTAGTTTTCAGAAACTCAGTTGGTGGTGCCAGAACAAAATGCTCAGAAATTGCTCTGAAGTTCTAAAAAAAATGTTGATTTAACCCATCAGTTACTTGAGGAACAGCTGAATAGAATATTTCCTATTAGAGGTGATGGTTTCCCCATGTTTTTGTTTTTTTAGCATGGTAACACACATGTATTTGAGGTTTATGAAGTACATTTTTATGAGCCACAGGATAACTTTGGGCTGAGAAGTCCCCTTCCAGAAATATTTGTGGTGTACTGGTGACTGGGCGATGAGAAACAGAAGAGCACAAATCTCTGACACCGACACTGCCTGAGAAACAATTTACATCTCTTATATATACTTCTGTGTTTCTTTATCAACCTTGTAACATGATTTAAAGCTGTAGATTTTAAGGAATTCTTTTCCTCTTTCTTTCAGTAAAATAACTCACCAGAAAAACAACGTATAACTAATTACTTGTAAACCACCAAAGCAACACTGACTGTAGTGCAGATTAGAGGGAACATACTGAGTGCTGGTGGGGGATGGCACTTGCTGGAGAAACCCCATACAGGCCACTGAGATGTGAAGAGTGACTCTGAAAGTGACAAACAGGCCGATCAGATGATATGTAAAGAAACACACATTTAACAGACACATGCACAAACACAAGTCAAGCTCTTATATGGGGGAATTTCTAGGCACAAACTCGCAGTGAATCACACACTGATCTTATTGACTATGAAGTACGCAAATTCATTCTCACACGCTGTCTCACACCACTGAGGCTCGTTCTCACCAACGGATGAGTAGAGACTTTGTTTAAAGACATACTGAGTCATCTCTAAAGATAATGGGGAAATTCTGCTTCAAACCATGTACGACATCATGCAGGCCAATCTAAGCCAGCATTGCATACTGTTTACACACACACAAACACACACATATATAAATGGAAAGAAACTTATGAAACAATCCCACACCTTACAGCTGTAGATTATAATCAAGTAGCCAGCAAAGTGCACAGAAACATTTACAGGATATGGACTGAACATCCCTAAGTCTCAATGGGAAACATATCCAATGTTAGTGGAAAACAAGAAGGCTAAGACCCTGTGGGGCTTCCAGATCTAGACTACATGATGGTGGCCAACCAACCGGACATGGTGATCATGGATAAGCAGCAGAGGAAAGCTGTAGTGATTGATATAGCCATGAGAAACTGGAGAAATACCAAGGTCCAGAGGAGATGGGAGGGTGGGTGAAGGAGGGGTTTTATGTATGTATGTGTTCAGAAGCATTCTGCGTTTCAATGTGCTGGAAAAAAACTACCTTGTTAAAAATAATCCATGAAGCTGAGCAGATAAAAAAAAACTGCAATGAGAGAAATCTTTCATGACCATCTGGAAAAAGACAAGACTCACTAAGAATGGGTTGTATCCTGGTGTTGCCACAGGGGTCACTGCACCACGTGGACCAGCAGCAGAGGGCAGCACCGGCAGACCAGAGGAGAAGATTCCCAGAGAGTTGAGGTTCAAGCCTGGGATCAGGTTGGCCTGTTGCTGTGTAGAAAAACACAAACCAAAGTAGGGTTAGGTCCATCGATTTACTTAATTTATTTCCAGTTTCTTTTCTTTAGTTTTTTCTATATTTTACTCCAACATACTATAACCTGCAGCAAAAAAGAATGCTGCTTACTGTAATGGTTGATCATAAACCAAAACTAAAACAGTTTGGTTCCTATTTCTAAAATTAAAATATTGGCATTTTAATTATTCATTTAAGTAATCAATTTGTAATTGATTAATATATTTCAATTAAATGACTTGGCACATTACATATAACTGGAACATGTTAAACTTTATTCTATTATTACTATTAATAATCAATTCACAATATGTTTTTTTTTTTTTTATCTAGTTATATTCATTCAACAGAAATGTCAAATAAGCTATATTGAAATGAAAGAAAAAAGGAAACAATCATCAGCAGCGAGCAGGGCAGTTATGTATAGTAAAGTTTAACATGTGTAATATCTTACAAAGTCAATCCTTTCATTTTCCGGCTGTTCACATCCACAACCCTAACCCTTAAATAAACAGCATATAACTGATCAATGATTATTTTTGTTCATTATAATATTTGTTACATAAAGCATTAATGTGTACATTGTCCTTTTCCAGTTCCCACGTTAAATCTTTTACTTATAATTCATTTACTTACTGTAATTTACTTACTTATAAGCAAGTTATATATTTTCTTAAATTTGATATAATAATGCTTTAAAAAAAGGTTTTAAAAAAACTGTTAAGTGACAGAAAAGCGAAAGCGAGAATGCAAAAAAAATAGAAAAATGAAGCCGTTACAAGGCATGCGGTCTCTTTTTCTCAGTCTTACTTCCTTGATCCCTGAAAGCATTGTGTAATATCCACAGCGTTACGCTAGATGGCCCTACCAGCTTACTGTAAAATCACCTCTCATGCAGGCAGGTGCCAGGAACGCTCATACGGGTCAAAGCAATTCAGCCACATGCTGTTTCTGCATAAATACTTAATTTCAATGAAGAAAAAAATACTGAACTAATGTACCTGTAAAAAAAAGTCCTTATTTACTAGTTTTCATGTGCGTTCATGAGTCATGGCTGCTCCTTTTTAACAATACAGTCACTTTATCAGTATTCCTCTTTGCATTTGTGTGGCACAAACTGTGTGAAATCGTCAGTGCTAATGAGGTTGACCTCTGCGACTGCAGCACAGGTGATGTCATCTGTCAATGTGAAAGATGAGCTGGGTGAAAGAGCAGTCTACAGATATCAGATGGATGCTGGGAAACGCAGTATGCTACCGCAGAAACAGACTCACACAACAGGGAAGTGAGCGTGAGTCAGAGGCTCCTCACACACACACACAGATCAACACACATGCAGGCACTCTGCACTCAAACACTCGACTCACTGATGAACTATTCAGCGATCGTTTACTGTTATCTGTTTACCAAACTGGCCTTACTAATGCTGCTGGTAACATGCGCTGAATGGGAAGGCAATATTATCCCGCTGTTTATCATCACTCCTCTCTGTCATTCACCTGCCCGTCTGTGTGAGTCACCTTACATTCATTGCCACACATAAACACACACCGTGACCACCAAGAGGGATGCAGTAGAGAAGCTTACGTTTATAGCAGCAATATCATTCTCGTAGGCTTCCCTCAGTTTCTTCATGATTTCCGTCTCGGCTTTACAACAAGCCTCCAAGCTACCCTTCACCGTAATGGTCCTCTCAGGGTTGTAAATGGTTAAGTCTTGTAACCTGCAAGGCAGACCCCACCCCCGACACACACACAGGTAAGCACTGTATATGGAAATACTCAACTAGAGGAGACTCATAGCACACACACATATTTGCTTAAAAGAATAAGAGACATTTAGGCTGTGATTTTAAGTTTACTAGTCAGGATCCAGTTCCTAAAACAGTGAATACTACAATTCCCATAATGCAAATCCACAGTGTCATGTTGGATGGACAGCTGACTGTTATTCACAGCAGCTAATGCATGTTCACAATACATGTTCTCGTCTACATTTTATGTGAGTTTGAGTACATTTAAACCCCAAACTTCAGCTGATTGTGGACATTCATGTTCATTTGAAGGCTTACTATAAGCACCCTGTAAGAGATGTTGTAACCTACTAGCGATAACTAAGATATCCTTGGTGACATCATCAGGGTTATTTTCTTCTCAAAGGCTCTCTAGAGACACATCTAAAAGACATTTTGCGCCCTGCTTCACAGGCTGAGTACTCAGCGTGACAAAAACTGACCTTTTGGTGGAAAAATGTGTGAAGAGTTTCTTAAAACAAGTGCAGTAAGGTCAGGATGGGACGGAGTACGGTGGCAGGAGTACACAGATGAAATGGTTTTATCCATCAATCAAATAAAATCACTATCTAGGCCTTTAGAAAGAGCTGAATTGAGTCGCTTTGGAATGAACATTGTTACCCCAAAAGTTTGTGACACATTCAGGAACAATGGTGTTTACTTGCATGGAAATGCAGTTTTTCACTTTGACCTTTACAAGCAAGTCACTTAACCAGAGCAACAGAGGCCAACCCACCAAATAGTCTGGTACACAAAGCAAATAACCGTTATTATCAAGTGTTTACAAATGGTAATATGTCTGAGTATTTGAAGCAGAAATAGTCTGGTCCCTCTCTGTCGCTTTAGATACACTACTAGTTTTTTTCTTCTTTTAAAAACAGACCTTCCTTTCACTAACTCTGTCTCCTTCTCAAGGCTCATTACGTTGTCAGTTCACCGAGACAGAGCAATTCATTAACTCCAAATGAAAGAAGGTTGGTGAGCTCAGCCTGTTGAATAGGGGGGGTCACCTTTTCTCTGATATCATGTACTGGGTAGGAGGAGGTGTAATAAACTCTTCATGTTTGCTCTTTAACCACTCGGTTAACTGAAACCGCATGCTTAGAGTTTAATGGGTATGCAGGAAGGAGGGCAAGAAATCTAAACAACTATCTTCTTTGTCATGTGGTTGGATTGGCAATTATCGATATCTTTGGATTTGAATTGATCCTGAAACAGTAACACACATAGACACACACACACACACACTTCAGCAAAAGGAGCAGCGACGGACTGGCAACTTACGAGGAGATGGTTATCTTGGTCCCTGTCTCCTCCTCAATCTTCTTCAGGTTGCGGCCCTCTTTCCCGATCAGCCGCCCCACTAGGCTGTTGTGGGCGAGGATTTTCAGAGGGATATCCTCTGTCCTGCACACACACAGACGCACAAATCAGGTAGGATGTTGGAGGACAACTTCTACGCAGTGCTGCTGGTGTGAGGAATGTAATGGTGAGAGCGAAGTGTCCATTTTAAACACAATATCAAAGACAGAAAGCATTTTCTTTGTAATAAGCACAAAACATGAACGTTCATCTTTTTACAGAAGCAGTTCAGCTTTAAAGTGTTTTGATGGTGACGTGACTGTTACAGACAATGCTTTTTTTAAAGAACACAAAGAAAGAAAATTGATTAACATAAAAAGGATGTGATGTTTCCTTTTCAGAATATGTAGCTGGTACACTTTTTTTTTGCATCATACACTTTTATAAATATATTTGATAGAGTCAGAAAGAGTAAAGCCGTGGGCCTCCATACTACCTGGACCACTTTCTGGCTGCTGAAGTTGACTGATTTAAAATTATTCAGGGGTAGAAAACATTATGGGCCAGATTTACTAAAGGTTTGCGTGCACTAAAACGCCTGCAAACACATTACACACGCTAAAAAAAAGCACAAACTGATCTACTAACAGTGAGTAAAAGGATTTGCGTCTTCCAAAGGTGCAAAATTGCACGTCCTCCTCGAGTTAGTACGTTTGCCTCAATGAATATGTAAATTGGG
>JBAMHX010000014.1:16466782-16480507 GCA_037177515.1 Pseudomugil tenellus | reverse complement strand
ACCTATTTGTCTGTGTTCATTTCTTAGCAGTGAGCTTGTGTTTAAAGACCACTCACTCCCCTGTTATAATCAAATATGCAGAGGAAGCTTCCTGAAGTAACATGTCATGGAAAATGTGACAGTGCCTGCTGACAGCCCTTAAAGGTCTCATTTTCAGCGTGCTTGCCGCCACATGGCTTACCAGGAGCTCATTGCGTTGTGTCCCTTCATCTGCCTTTACAGGAGAGATTGGCCGCCTTGCCACATGTGCTGTTAGCTGTCTGCAACATTCAGTCATAGGCACAAGACATCAGCTGTGCGTCCTAAGGTTATATCTATAGCTTTATATTTCAGCAGCGGTATGTGAAGCAGCATGCATCTGCTATCGGCTAGTTTAAACGCAGCGCCCCAACACTTCTTTCTTCCCAGATCAAAAATGAATTCCAGCAGAAGATACAAAATAAAGTTGGTGGTTAATTAATGTTTGCCGAATACAACCAAGCTGTCTGCTGCTGGTTAGGAGCGGCCTGCCAAGACAAAATATCGGAGGGTGGCCATGTTCAGCCGAAAAAGCTAATATTTACTGCAGCCACCTGTATGAGGTAAGGAGCCGTGTCGGTGCACGGGCTTGCATACTAATGGGCACATGGACAGACAGAAGGGTGAGAAAGAGTGTTTTCATCAGAAGTATACAGGAACTCTGATTATCAATGTAAAAATTGTGCATCAAAATGATATATTTCCTTATTTCCATTTTAGTGTTTTCATACTTGCTACTTTTCATTTGTATTTCACTTTTAAATCAGCATCAGTCATAACAGAGTAAAAAGACCAACAACTAGGAAAATGGATCAGTTTGGCCACAAAAACGCCAAAGAAGAGACAGTTTTTAGTTACGGAATATAGAAATTCAAGTTTCTCAAACATGAGATGCTGGGGATGAGCTGATTTAATAAAGAGCATGTGTGTGTGTCAATGCAAATGAAGAGGTTTTAAAACTGCAGTCCATCTAAGATGAGGAAGATTTAGACATAAAAACAGATTCGGGAAAAAAATGCAACAACCTAAACTGAATTTACAGCACAACCAAATGACAATATAGGTCTCAATTTTCTGTTATATAAAGAAATATTGAATGACTAGACAAACTAGTACATGAGTGCAGCAGCTGTAGTGTCGCTGTAATCCAAAAGAGAATTACTATAGCCTACTTATCATGTAAAAATGTAAAACACTGTATGGTTACTACTACATGAAAGTTTATTATTGTGTAATATTGCAATAAGAAGCAATCTAAGATGGGACATGAGGAACATTATATGTCATTTAAAAAGAACATGATGGAACTAAGTGGGGAGCCGTAAACTTTTAATATGAAGAGATTAAAGTCATGAATTTATTAGATATTACAATGAACCACTGTGCTTATCGCCAAATCACACATTTCACATCTTCAACAGACAAAACATATTATAGTTTTATAACCAGATGTAATAATAAGGAGGCACTCGTATTTTTACCCCAGATTCACAAGAACTTCACGACATCCAGGATTTGAGAAATGTTGCCATGCAGCTGGATTTCCTTGAGATTCCTACAAACATAGTTCCAAGAGAACCGATGTTTGCATTTGGTTGGATTCACATTGTGCTCCAGCAAAGGGGACGTTATGTGACATGTTAACAGTGGCTGTTTCTATTCACTGAATGGTGTATGGAAGCAATTGTGCAAACTTATTAAAATGAAAATGCAATAATGCAGGTTTGTTCAGCAAATTAAAGTTGTATTTTCATTTTAATAATTTTACACAATCGCTTCCAAACAGTGGAGCCACTAACAGTGCCTCCTTGAACACACTACAGTGTGTGCATAAGTTTTATTCAATTACGTACTTTTACAAGTGTTTTGTTGTTGCAACTCCACATTTATTTGTTTATAATCTACTTCTATTGTATGAAGTCGATCCAATCTTGTAAATTTCAAGAATGCAGTTCCTTGTCAATCTTTTTCTATTTCTTCTTGTTTTCTTTGATAAAAGAACACATTACTTTATTACCTTTGTCATGAAATGCATTCACAGGTTTTGTTGACAAGTTACCATGGTAACGTGAATAAAGGCAATAGGATGTAATAAAACACATTTTCAACATACTAAGTCTGAACTGAGGGTGAATGTGCTTTTTTTCTTGTTATAGTAGTTATAATATGATATTTTATTAACTAATCTATCATATAAAGTGCCAAAGTGTATAAAAGGATAATTATTCATGTAAAACTTTTATCATTGATGTCATAAATATTGGAAGGAATTCAACTCATCATAAACTTTGCTCTTAACTGCCCTCGCAAGAAAGTAATTTATGTCATTTTAAACTTAATACAATATTTTTCTTTAGTCTTGAAGTTCCTTTTTTCAGATAAAAGAAAAATGTTACATTTATTTTGTCTTTCAAGATGTTATCTTTAAAAGCTTTGTAGACACTCTCTGTGTGGGCCCTGAGTGGATATCAAGGAGAGCTCCTGAGGCATGCTGTCCTCTGCCCAGCAGAGTAGCCTCTCTGTGGACATGTGAAAAGACATTGCATACATCCTTTCAGCCAGGCTTGTCCGAAGCGCACAGCCACACAAAACTCCCACAAACACTCTGCCTCAGCAGGAAAGCTCACATCTAATTTGCCAGAATGCCAAAGTTGTTTTTTTCTCCATTTACCTGTCATCTTATGCTCTCCTGCAGCCATTTAGCTGTCAACACTCCAACCGGCTGCTTCTGCGAGCAATCAGCTCATATTACAAAGGCCTCACTATTCACACCAATTCAGAAAAATGTTTGCTGCTTAGTGTTTAAGAAGAAAATAAACTTGAAAAAAGAGGAACAATGTTTCTTTTAGACAAGCAGTTATCAGTATTTTTATTGACAGCTTACAGCAAATTTTCTGACTGTGTTCAGCCTGATGCAAAGCTCGAAGGCAACACTTGATGACACACCAAACACAGGAAGTACTCATCAGTCCAGAAAGGCTTTGTGAAAGACTTATTTTTCACCAAATGAAAGATGCTTCTGTTGCCTTCGTAGCCATACTATGCAGATAAAATAAGTAATGAAAACCTCTGCGGTCATAAATCACAACGGATTAGTGCGATTATGCCACTATTACATGCTCATGTTACAAATTCAGTCTATATACTGTCTACGCAAAACTAATGTCTTCTGCTTCTTTTACATGTGAAAGTGCAGTGCTGAGTGCAGCATAATGTGATCATCTACCGATCAGCTATATTTACAGCTGCTACTGCATGTATGTGAGCTTCTACAGCTTCGCTCTGGACTGCACACCAGCTAACACTAGCACAGCCAGGCTTTCACTGTTATACAGCTCTATGAGGCTCAGGTGGGTTAGTGAAATAACTCGGTGGTCTTTACACACCACCAACACACTTGTATAATCTGAATTAACCTAATTTCGTAAGCTCTTAAGCGCCTAAACACACTAAACACACTGAAATCTCAAAGAGGAAGCAACAAGTCAGCAGTAAGGAGGAGACCCCTCACTGTGGAGGAGCCAGCTTTCCCTTCGCATCTCTCGCTCTCTGCTGCTGCTGGATTGGAAAAAGGCTGGTTCGTTTTCTATTTAGTGCTCTTAAGCACTTTCCGAAGACCCATCGTTGTTTAATAGATACAAAAGGATTTGTATGAGAAGTGGTCAAACATTGTTGTTCATCAGCAACAAAGATTTATGGATGTTTATCCTCCAAAAGAAGAAAAAGATTCAGAATCAACAGAAATAATTTGTGATTAAATTATCAGCTATGGTTCTGTGTGTGTGTGTGTGTGTGTGTGTGTTTTAATTAATTTTTATTTTGGAGTATTTATTCTAAAAATAATTTCCTAAATCAAAAAGAAAAAATCCTTGAATGCAATTTTGTAGTAACTGCATGAAGAGAAGCAGAAAGCATAAAGATCAGGAAGATCAAGAAGCAGGACTTTAGAGATGTGGCCTTTGTATGCAGTCCTAGTAACTGTAATTCAATTGACTCCCACTGTGGAGGCTGTGGTCCTCCAATAACTGTGATGAACCAGCTGTTTATTATTTTTTTTATTATTTATGTATATATTTTTTCAGAATTTTCTTGTTTTGTTGTTAGTCTTCAGGCTATCAAATGTTGTTTATTGGGATATATTTAAAAAAAAGGAAAAAATGAAGATCAGGAAGCAAGAAGAGTAAAGAAGAATACATAGGAAGAATAAATATGGTTAAAAACTATGGAGATGGGGGTTTGAATGGATTTTGATATTATGAATGGAGTCTTTCAACTAAAGTGGTTAAAATCTTATCTTACAAATAGAAACTCATTTTGTACAGTGTCCCCAATAAGATTTTTTTTAAAAAAAATAGGTGGCATTGTTATTTTGACTGCAGATAATTGCCAGTTAAACTTTCAACAAGTTCTACTCTGTTGAAAGTTAATCCTTATGTATACCTTCAAGGCCATCCACAATGTTGTGTTTTAATGTAAGGTGACCTTGAGAGATCTGAAAGGCGCTTTTTAAATAAAATTTATTATTATTATTATTATTGTTATTTTTATTGTTATTGTTATTATTATTATTATTATTTTAATAATAATAATCATAATGATAATAATAATCTATGGTCATAATTTTAGATCACACAATACATTTGGAATAACAGGTACATACGGCTCAATAAGAAATCTGTTTATAAAGAAGAATGGAGATCAAAAGGTATTTGAGCTGTTGCACATTTAATGAACGATTCTGGAAACATTGTACAACATGAGGATTTCTGTAAAAAATTCCATATTCAGTGTAATACAAAATATTATGATAGAATGTTAAAAGCTACACCTATGTCAGTGAGATCAATAGTTAGAGAAGACAAGCTATATTCAGCAGTTTCCCTTGCAATGAGACAGCTCTGCATTGAAACGTTTGTTTCAGATGCATCAACAGAGTTATTAGAAATGTTTTGTTAGAGATATGCTATCCTAACCCAATTAAAAGAAGATACATTCATAGGGATTTTGAGGGGGATAAAATTAAGAAAATTAGGAAAAATTATATTTAATTTCCACTTCCACCTAAAATAAAACATAACATTACAGTAATTTAGCAAATGCTTTTATCCAAAGCAACATTTTTAGTGGGGTCATCTGGTTAGCTACAGCCTCCCTAAAAGAGATTAACTTCAAAATTCTAAATGAATTTATCCAACAAACGAAGTTTTGAGATTGAAATTTAATTTGGATGTGAATAATTCTGTGTTCTTTGAAGGAAACATTGAAACTTTAGATCATCTATTTTTCATTGTGAGTCTGTGCAGGCATTATGGAGATAGATGCAGAGCTGGCTGTTATAAAAAATGCTATTAAATCTGTCTGTGAAGACCATTTTTGTTTTTTTATGATAATAAGGATTTGGAATTAGTACTCAATTATATTTTGTTACTCAGAAAAAGTTTTCATAGATGTAAATATTACATGACCAAACCTTTATGGACTCATTGGAAAAATTATTTCAATTTGTTAAAATCTCTAAACTTGTTAAGAAAAAGAAAGCCTAAAAATGATTTTCTTTACAGGAAGATTTTCATTTGATCCAAAATAGGCCTTGTAAGATTATTTGTTTTTTTACCTTTTTCTTTTTTTATGTTGATTTTAATATATTGAATTGCATTCCTGATTTTCGACAAACAACTGAATGTGTTTTGTTAGTTCTTTTTGTGGTCAGTCTATGCTGAAGAATGTAAGAATATTTTGGAACAATTTATGCCATGTATCTTTGTATCTAAATGCATTTAAAAAAGAAAGAAGCATGAAGTGATGGAAGCAGGAAGCATAAAAAGGAGGAGGTAGGATTTTTGATCAAATAAATAAAATGTGTCGTTTGCTTATAATTATGTTGAGAATGAATTTGAAAAATCACTGTGATTAATAATTTAATATCTCTGTGATGGACTGGTGGCATGTCCAGTGTCTCACACCTGCTAATATCTGGGACAGGCTCCTGCATCACACTCATATTCACTGTTAGAGGCGATTTAGGGCCAAATTTACTAAGATCTAATTTTGCGTGTACTAATTAGTGTGTGGCATCTAGAATGTGTGTGAGGCGGGGCCGTGATTAGTACGTGATCTACTAAGATTGCTCACGCAAATGACCTGAATGGTGCAAAGTGTTGGAGACACACATTTATATGAGGATTTAGCGTGTGTCATGGTTTTCATGATGACAACTTTATAAAACCGCAAGTGAAAATACAAGTTTGATCCGATAGAATTAGAGGTGTTGATGGAAGAAACCAACAAACATTCCAAAGAGCTACAGCAAAGAAATTTGACAGCAGCTCAAAGGAGAGTTGGTTATGATGCCAAAGGCATCACATACGCACTGCACATTCAACAAATGTGTGTTTTCGGTTTCTGTATATATGCTCAAAGTTTGCTGGAGGCATAAGCTGCACATGAGTCAAGTCAATTGCTCCTATAACACCGGTAAATCCAGCCACCTAAAAAAAACTTGTTTTGTTTTATTCAAAGAAAGTGCGTGGAAACCTAATGAACCTCGCCATCCGGCGCGACATTGCATTTAGGAAAATAGCAAACCTGGATAGGCGATATGTTTTAATAATTAGTTCCTCTCTCATTCCAAACATGTTAACACGCGGAGGAAATATGCCTTCTCTCCGTCGTCTTTGATTATTTCTATGTCTTCATATTGCAACAATCACTGCAGCCATGTGTGCGCAATTACGCATTGCCCCCATTTGCACGTCCTTTTGAAACATACGAAATATAGGCACAGTTTCTATCAGCAAAATTACTTTCAGGTTTGATAAATCGCTTTGCGTGTGCTAAAATCATATATTTACGTGTATGTGAACGTGTGAACGCCCTAATTTACATATTCATTGAGGCAAACGTATTAACTCGAGGAGGACGTGTTTTTGCAAACCCTTTTACTCACTGTTAGTAGATCAGTTTGTACTTTTTTTAGCGTGTGCAATGTGTTTGCACGCGTTTTAGTGCACGCAAACCTTTAGTAAATCTGGCCCTTAGAGTAACCAATTAATCTAAAATGCATGTCTTTGGATCATAAAGAGAACATGCAAACTCCACACAAAAGCAACTGTTTGTGTGTATTTGTGTCACACAGAAGGCCCTGTGATGGACTGGGGACATATCAAGGGTGACACTCTGCATCTAGCCTGCTAAATGCTGGGATAGACTCCAGCTTCTAAACTGGACTAAGCTGCACAAATGGGTGAATGAATCCCAATATGACTGTGTGAAAGTGAGTAATGTTGCGGTTAAGAGAGATGGCAGCATCTCCTTTCCTTTCATTAGGGATGATTCAATATTTCCTGTGCTGAAGGAGACAGGAGAGGAAGCACTGCAGCGCCTTTCCTTAGAAGAGCCTACCAGACAAGACAATATTATCTTACAGAATTCAACATTTTAGTCAAAAATACATCACATGAGGCAATGAGATAAGAAGCTTTTGTAACCGGTGGACAACTACCGGCCTAAAAGATTACAATACAGCCTGTTTTACCATTTTCTTTTTTAATTGTCAAGTAAATATCAATCACAGTCCAGAGTGATCTTTAAATATCTCTGTCCACTTTATTTCATAATCTATTTTTAGCGAACAGCCTATTACTCATTATTTCTATAGTCCTTCACATCAGAAGGTTCATTAGTATCTAATATATCAAATGTGGGCTTCTTGATATCAAATATCTTCTCCTGTTTCAGCTCCAGCATCGCTCTACGATGACACCCCTAGTCTCTTTAACTAAATGCTCTGCTAAGAACACCAACTAGTTACTGCATCTTATCCAGTTAAACTGTTAATAAGCAGTATGGTGCTGTGAGTTGGGTACTTTCAGGACTTAGGGGCAGCTTCTGCTTCCAGTAAATATAAGACAAACAATGAGATTAATGCATAACAATCAAATTATGAGTAAGAAATCTGAGTAAAGTAACAGTTTCTGCTGTTTTGTCGCATCATATTTGCATCTATTTAAGTCTGACTGGACAAATGTTAATTAAAAATATAACAAAAAAATAGCCAAAGCTAAAAAAAAGTGATACAAATGCTTTTTGATCGAAAAACACTTGGATTATTCTATATAACTATGGAGAAATGTCTAATTGTTGAACATTTGTATCTCAGACACTTATGCAGTCGTTTTTATTAATTATATTATTAATTTCTAATATTTAAAAATCTCTTCTCTGTAAAAAAGCTGGGAAAAAAGCAATGTATCTGCTCTTCTCCATTGTTCTCTAAACACATATTTTCACATCGCTGCTGCAAATTGAACAAAGCTGCTGCTCTGCAGAGTCGCTAACTGTCTCATCTCAGTATGTACTGCTCAGGTGCTTGTTTCTGTCTCCCCTACCAGACCTCTGTGGGCGAGGACTCATCAGAATTCAGCAGGCTCACCTGCCTGCCTGTTTCTCCTCACATGTTAGTTTTCAATGTGGCGATGCGACGGGGAAACGCATGCGGCTCTAATGGAAGCCGCAGCCTTCCTGTTGACACGTGTTTCCTCCCTGCAGTCAATATTCACTCAGCTGGTTAAAAGAAAAATGTAAATAAAACACGTTTCCTCATCCATTATGTGGGGTACGCTTATTAACAAACCAGACTTAATAGTTTGAAGGGAAGTTTAAGAATTTAAATGTGATCTAGAATCTTAAACTGAGGTTCATTTAAGACGATTCAATAGATTAAGTTCAGTTTTAGATGTACACATTGTGAGAAACAGCATATCATGTAGTTTTTGATTTAAGGAATAGGATCACCAGGCATGCTTTTCTCACCATACACAGACAGATGTGCAACATGTCACCACAATAATATTCAAAAGAGGGAAAAAAAAACAGATAAATATTTACATTTAGTTTCTATTTGCATACAGCTGCAGACGTCGCAGGGTTTTCAATCCTCAGGTGTAATCTTCACAAATGAATTCTGTCAGAGCTACAATGCCACAGGGTGACTCAAAACACAATTTTCTTCCTTCATGCCCATTAATTCAATAAAATGAGTGTTTTCAAATATTTTAAAATCTCTGTGGCACAATCCATTTCAATTTAAATGGAAAATGTTTTGGTGAAACAGACACATGTTCATGGATACATCTGAAATCAAATGCAGAGATGTACATTTACATTTTATTCCTATAAGAAGAAAATCCTAGGATTAAGTATCACTCCCGAAAACCCCGAAAACTCCTGAGACAATTGAAAATGGAGGATTAAAAGCCTGCACACTGACTCTGAAGTATTTATGTCGATTAAAAAAAAAATACACAATAAACATTTTATAGTTCAGATTTGAATACACATTTCTATTGGTTAGCTTTAAAACATAAATCATAGCTTGAAATTGTTCAAATGCTGCTTTCTAGGACATGTTATGTCCTGTCTCCAGAATGGAGTGTTAAACTGTGTGAAAGGTTGTGTCTAGCCGTGTGCAGAATATCAGCATATGCTTCATTTCTGCTTTACATGCAGAAACAAAGCAAATACAATCAGACGCAATTACTGCGTTTATATTTTAATATGACAGTGATGGAAACCATGAGCAACAAACACACAATAAAAAGAAGAAAGCAAGTACAAAGAGAGATTATTCTAGTGGATCTCTGCTGTTTGTTTCTGTGTGGATCAAAAGGCTGCCTGCTCTCCACTCTACCTCACAAACTGAGGACAGCTGAGTCCCCATCGCACAACACACACAAGCTGCAAGCTGATCCTGTGGCTGTTTGTCACACACCTCAGTGCCCGGAGCGATTGACAGGTGGATACCAGCTCCTGCTGCGGTGGTACAGTGGTCCGCTGTTAGCTGCTCCTCATGGCTGCTTCTGTTTAATGTTGAGTTGTGCGACTTGCTCCTTAGGTCTCATCCTTTAATCTGCCAGCCATGAGGTATTATACTGTAGCTTGAAAGGCTGAACCTGCCAGCCTCAGGTGTAGGTCCCAGCAGGGTTAACTTGCTGCATGTACAACATTCAACATAATGCAGCCCTTCAGACTGTTTCCCCGGTCTCTCTGCCTCTCTCTGCTTGTTGTCTCTCATCGTTCATCGTTCTGCCTATCTCACCTCTTCCTCCAGCTCCCTCTGGAAAGCCTGCTTTGCTTGTTTACAGTCAAACACAAGAGCACACTACCTCCTATCGTTTTTTTGTCCTCCCTCTCACTGTCTGCAGGTGAGTTCCTCTTACAGAGTGAGAACAGCGTACAGAAATTAGAAGGAGGTGAGCGGAGAAACGCTGGCAAGTCTGGTCAATGGGAACATATTTCCAAACGCACCCCTGCCAGTCACAGCTGCTGTCACTGAGGAGTCCTGGCCCTCTAGACAGCGGCAGAGCAAAGCTTTTGGAAACACTGAGACACACACAGCGTTTCTCAGGAACTGCAGCCAAACACAAAGAGCAGAAGCTCAATGATTTCATTTCTCTCTTTTACAATTAACTTTCACTTTCATTTCAGAGGAATTCGGAAAAATTATGTATATTTCTTTGCTTCTTTTCAGCATTTTAACTGTATTTTTCTCTCCATCCTTTTTATATATTTATTCCATTTCATTAAAAAACAATAAAAATATTCAATATCAATACACATTTAGGATTTAATTATTTAAAGATCATTTATAACAGCAGGTATTTATATGTCACATACATTTACTAATTATCAAGAGTTATGAGCTGAAATAAATTTCTTCAAAATTTATCACCAAAACTATTGATTAAAAAATATATTAAACCACATATGAGATTATTATGAATGTGCAGTAATATTGTGTAATCCCACCACGTTTTGTAGAATATATGTTTATAACAATAAAAATGAAAATCTCCCTGAGTTATCGGAGAGCTCATTTAAACATCTTATGTTGCAGGTAGGTGGAGGTGGGGGGGCTTAGGGGGACAAAGTGTAGCAAAGTAAATAAAGTGCCGTAACTCCAATAAACCATCAAGAGATTAAGAAGGCCGTGGGATTATGTATATAGGACAAACCTATGTAGGCTGGGGGTGGGGTGGGGGGTGGGGGGGGGGTGCAGTACTAATAGGTTTAAGGTTAGAATAAAATTGAATTATAGGCAGTTTTTGCCATGCCTGGTGTCTTAACTGTCGTCTGTGAGAGGCCGCTATTTTAATCGTGGTAATAGCTCCACAAGTGGGTGGAGTCAAATAGATAAAAGCCTCCAATGCATTAATTACATTATCGTGCTCCTCCCCAAACCCCTAGATCATCTTGAGTCATGTGACTCACAAGTGGCTGAAGTGGCATTATCCCTGTCTGACTTTAATCCTGCAGCTAAAACGGCTCCACATCCTGACCTACTCTGAAATGAGGCAGGGGGCTATGGTGGATGGGAGATGGACCGAGTTAAGAGCTGTGTGTGTATGTGTGTGTATGGGAATGCAGACTAATTCAATAATCTGAGCTGCTCACGGGGATGTCAGTCCTGATCAATATGCAATAAATACCTGAGTAAATATCCTGAGTTGACATCGATATCTCCAGTTAGGAATCTGACCCCCTCGGCAGAAGCAAGCAGCTGGAAATGCTCATTGTGCGGATAGCATTTAAATTGAGACAACAAAGGAAAGGGGGAGTAATTGGAGATTGTGGAAAGTTGGGAAGTTGTGTTTTTGCAGCTTTTATATGTGACTACAAGGAAAAAAATCCAACAGCAAACACCAAAACATGACAACGATGCCAATAATGCATATTGGAAAAGTTCTATGTTGAAACCGCAGATTCTCGTTACCACAGAAAGTTAGCAATGAAACCAGTAGGAAACCCACTTAGCAATTTACCTGAAGGACAAGCACAAATTCAAAATAATGCTTTGTATCTGCACTTTGCCCAGAACTACCTGAGTAGCAATCAAAAGATTAATCACGCTGAGGAAAAAAGTTCCGATTTTTGTGGAAGGACCTTCAAGGATTCGCTCCATTTACTGAACAAGTATTTCGAACCTCTCTCAAGCTGGCAACACTCCTCCATAGAAACACCAAAACAAATCTGCAAGCATTTACAGGCCGGCTGCTTTCATCCTTCCTGACAGAAAACATGAGGCTGCTTCGCCTCTTTAACAAACACTCTAAGTTGAAGAGGTTATTAGGCACGAGAGTAGCTCTGAATGCACAACACTTGCACGTCACATACTCCAAATTCAAAACGGTAATAAAGTCACGGTTACTTGTCATAACGACTTCATTGTGGGAGTAACATCTGCAGTAGTGGAATCACTTGATGATAACAAAGTAATAGAAAAAAAGGATTAAAAGAACTAAAAAGGCAAATAACAGCTGTATTTTGTCTGGTGGCATTTTGGCTAAAAGCTCTGATGTTTGATCCAATCATAGTCCCAGCGTACATCTGTGTGTCTGTGAGAGAGAGAGACAGGGGGCATGTGGTTGGGGGGGGGGGGGATATCTGAATCTGAGTTGATGAATACACATCTTTGATAATGTGCACCAATGCCATAAATGCTCAACAAATGCCTGAGGTGGGCGTGCAGCCATCAAAGGGTGCAGCCATTACCGCGGAAAAGAGAAAGAACGCATCGCAAGACCTGTCGGATTTAAAGAAAACCTTCATCAAAGTACAGCACATCTGATCATCTTCAGCAAGTCCACATCGCTGTCTCGCTGATGTCACACTGGCCGCTTAAGCTTGTCATTTTACATCTCTGTAATTTATTGTCCCGCGCACCGGAAACAGGACCGCCTGGAGTCACTTCTCACACCACTTGAAACAAAACCATCTCCGCCACCGTCTCTGAAATGGCCCACTGCTCTTCACTTAGATAATGACGTGGATACGTCCACGCACACATACACACAAGCGTCCACTGTACTGCTAGAGATAAATACAACTCTACTAAGAATAAACCGTGTGTCTCTGTTACAGTATGTGACAGGGGAGCTCACATTCAGCTTACAGTGCATAACATACAGTTGTACGTTATTTACACCCCCATATGCTAACGCACAGCAGGCTTCATTCTGCACAGCCTCTCTGTGCCGGGGGGAGCGTTGCTGGCTGGAGGAGGGGATGGGGGCGGTGAGACACAATAATGCACGCCATGTATCTAGGCGGTACGCTGACACAACACATGCACATGTGAGGAGGATAGAGTGAAGACAGGCACAAGCGCTGCAGTGGAAAGCATTGTGGCCGTCCCTGGAGCAATGGGGAAACCGCAGCTGCATTTTATGCTATTCACTCCGAGAAAGAAGGAAAATTACCTGAACTGTCACAGAGTGAGCATGTCAGGCAAAATAAATAAATAAATTTGGCAATAAAGTGCATCAAGGTAACCTCCCTCTTCACAGGAATGCATGCATGGCTGCTCCACCATCAAATATTTACTAACCTGCTGAGCTGAAGACGCCCGCACTTTTGCCTTTTGGTTCTTCAAGGTTGCTCTACTAAGGAAACATTCTTCCATTTTAATTGTGTATTTGTCACTGTGGTTGGGACAGGCAATTAATCAGTCAGCGTCTTAATTGTGTTTGCTTTGCATGAGGAAGACGTGTCGCTGGTTGCTGGGTGGGCAAGCGTTAGGTCTGCACCTGCTTATGATAAATGGCTACAAAGGTTATCAAGATTCCCATGCTAAACACACATACACACACACACACACACACACACACACACACACACACACACACACACACACACACACACACACACACA
>JBAMHX010000014.1:16400614-16419706 GCA_037177515.1 Pseudomugil tenellus | reverse complement strand
AAAGAAGTGAAAGACGTGCAGTCTCAGGCGGTTTCACAGAAAACTGAGGTCCAGAAAAGCTAACCTGATATAACAACTAATGTTTCTTCGCACCGTGTGTCAGGGGGGGGGGTCATCACAGACTGTGTGATGTTGGGCAGATGATGTATATCTATTGCTTGTGGGAGGTATATTGATATTATAGCCTATGGTCGTAGAAACCATTTGTCTATGCAACTTTCAGCAAATGGAACTGCTGAAAGAGAAGGATGCTGTGGGAAATGTCATGGTAGAATTACGCCACATAGAGGTTTGTATTTTAACTAAACTGTGCAGACATGGATTGTTGTTTAGCAGTCACTACAGCATACATGCAGATTTAAGACGGATTTGTGTCCCTAAAGTTAGTTACTAACTCGTGTACAGATCGTTTTAGTCATTTTTGTTTCCTAGTTTAGGCAAATGTGCTGCAGGTTAAAAACAAAACAAAAAAAATTGAATCACATTTTGTCAGAGCCTATTTTCTTTTCTGATCATATGATTGGGGTCAATCCCGTCTGGAACGTGTTGTGGAATGTGTCCTACTCGAAGCTCATACTGTCCCATTCCACACAAGCTTCTCCAGGCACACAGGAGGATACTGGTCTGATCTGATACTGGTCTCAGTTGGGATTAAAAGCAAACTATATAAAACTCTGATATGCACTTTTTCTTTTGTTTTTCTTTTTTTTTAAATGATAAACATGAGCACTGTGTATCTTTTCTAACAACACACTTATCTAAAAAAGGCTTATTTTGTTTCACTGTATTCTGTGTTTATCTAGTTTATCTAAATTTCTACTTGATTGACTCGTTGCTGAATGTTTTGCAAGTTGAATGATATTTAGTGTTAGAGGAGAATCTCACGGTTATGTACTTTTTACACACATTTATTATTCCCTTGTGCAAAAATCAGAATCGGAGGAGAAGGTTTGTAGAAGGGAAACCAAGCAGTTCAGAAAAGATCTCATGTGTCATTGTCACCAGTCAAAAAATATTTTAGTGGTAAACCTGCTGAGGCATTGCAAGTATTGTTCCAGTATTATTCTCTTAAAGTCTTTATGGGAACAGAAAACAGTAACTGGGCTGTTCTTAGGAAAGCTGCTCCACTTTGACCTCATAATCAGGTAATACGGACTCACCATAACAAGCTTGTCCATTCTCATATAAACAAATATATGAAATGCAATTTTCTTTTTAAAACAAAAAATATTGGTTGATGCATTTCTTAAAAATACTACTGTACTACAGAATTCAAAAGTACAACTCAAAGTACCTGTCCAGAGTCCTGGAAAAGTTGACAAAATTAGGGATTGTTCTTTCAATAATTTACAAATTTTATCCTTGTTTATGAGTAGATTAACTTTGATAAATCTTACTTAAGACTTATTTATTATACAAATGAAAAACTTTAGTCTCTTTAGTATTACAAGAAAAAAACATTCAGATGAAAATGAAAAAAAAACTTTAAAATGATTAAGTTATTAAATAACAACGATTATTTCAGTTATTTTTAAATGTTGGTCTTAAAGCAACAAGACAAACTCTTGAAAAACATTTTAAAACATGTTCAAATTAGGGATAACATGCAGATTTAGAGAAAATACATATTATATTTTGGCTTATAACAAACAAAAATCACCTTT
Source organism: Pseudomugil tenellus (assembly GCA_037177515.1). NCBI lineage: Eukaryota > Metazoa > Chordata > Actinopteri > Atheriniformes > Pseudomugilidae > Pseudomugil > Pseudomugil tenellus. The sequence goes on along the minus strand of JBAMHX010000014.1, from coordinate 16,418,042 downwards.
TTTTAGAATTTTAATAAATTTGAATGAGAATAGACATAATCTGACATTTTTATACCAGTTTTATAAAAAAAAAACAAAAAACACAAAGACACTTCCTGTCAAGCTTAAAACTGACCAGAGCATTAAAGGGACAAAATAATAATTTATTTCTCGCTCATCCTGAAACTCTGGAAAATTCTATAATCCTGTAACTTCAGTATTATCATTGAGAAGAATGATCCAGTATAATATCGTGAAAAGAAGTATGCGAATCTCTGGTGTTAAATAATGAGTTTGCATTAGAAACAGGTGTTTACAATTAGTAAGACGACTTGCATACAAGGAGAATCTGATGCAGATTACCTGCCCAGATAACAGCCCAGGAACCATTGTAAAAATGTTGGTGAATAGACCAAACTATACATTTTTTTTAAATAAAACACATTAAAACTGGAGGAAGTAAAAAAGAAAAGAAAAGAATTCCCAAAGTATCACCTTTTAAACATGATTGCTTTAGTTCAATTTGCACAATTTCCTCGGATTACATGTGGTAAAATCTCTTGTTTTACAAAAACCTTGTTATATAATGATTTTAAGTAAGAAAAACACTAAATTATGTGTGTGCTAGATGTTTCTTTGTTTAGGACCATATAGTGCAGCTTGCTGGTGGTTGACACTTCCAGAAAAGATGTGATGACAGAGGTGAAAGCTTGTATTTTAGCTTTTACTAAAGGCTACACTTTGTCATTAAAAATTTAGGAGGCTACATCTGAATGCATTGTCTGTTCAGGGGGAATTTCTTTTGGTTTTGTCTGAGAAAATATTTTAAGTCATAAAAATGCTTAAAGAGCAAAACTTCAAACTGATAACCAACTATATGAAAGTATAAGTGTATTAGTGTACAAAATGAAGGTTAGCTATATACAGTTCATTGACACTTTAGCTTTTACAGCCACAAAATAAAAGATTTCTCATGAAAGGAAGACAAGAGATTATTCTGTCTTTCTTCTTGGATACATATTACATTTATACAGAGGGAGGCTTCTTTTTTTAAACTTCCTTATTAATTTTTTTAAAGAAAAAACGGTTTACTCTGAATAAAATATAGTGTGTATCATTTGCAGTAAGTGTGTTGAGCTGAAACAAAGAGGGTGTTTGCTGAGGGCTGGTCTGTCTCGTGCAGGCTCCTCCTCTCTGCATAATATGCCGGTTCATTGAAAGAAGCAGACATCCCAAACAGCGCAGCACACTGGAGGCGAGGTTCAGAAAATAACTAGTCCGAAGTGTCCGAAAGTAAGACTGCAAAATGGTTTGTTTCTGACCCACTGAGTGTCGATAAAGCGGCCAAACAAGAAGAAGTTTCCTAAATGTTAGGAAGCGGATGGACATTATTTGGGAATACAGCTGAACTGTGGCACCCTGAGGTCAGACTACAAAGACACGAGAGGTCTGCTTCTGTTCAACATGGATTCTTTCTTTGCAGAGGTGAGATTTCTCAGCTTTTCCACACATTACATAATTATAGTTTTCTGTCTACTTTTAGTTTGGGTCCTAAATGATTTTTACGTACTTCACGGTCCTTTTTGTCTCACCACGCCGCCTGTGTGTTTCTTACACCGCTTTCAGATCGCATCTTCTGTTGAATGTGTTAATTTTTTTTTACCACACAAACTGTCATTTCTTTTTCATATTAAGTTTCTTTCCCCTCAAAACTTGTTTCTCCTGGACCTGAGCTATGTGTAGACTATATAACTACCGGGCTTGTCTGTAGGATGCCTGCACGTTTAAGACCATATTTAGACACACACTTCCCATTATCTGTGCCTCATTTTAAATAGTTTTTATTGATTTAGTTGTGTGTGACAGGCAGTCCACTGACTGTAAAAGGTGACCATGTATCCACATGTCATGGATGTGTCATCTGCCAAGCAGTCCAGACCTATTCAGACTATGTTAAGACTGGAAAGGTCTGACTTGTCATCCCTCTGTGACTCAGAGGAGGGCAGAAAGAGAGCCAGTGTGCTTCAGTCTCCTCACCTTACTTGCATCTGATGGCAGCATCACCTCTGTTTGCCCTGCAGTGTTGTGACTCACTGCAGGGTTTATCTTTTTAGGGGGGATCCTGGATCATTCTTTGTACTGGAGCTTAATCTTTCAGTCTACATAACTATGATTTCAGGGTTTTTTTACATGTGTCTTGCTGTAACTAGTTCAGGTATTGTTTTCTTTCTTGTACAAACATTTATTTTTGCTCAGTGAGACAATCTGCTGATTGTGAAAATGTACGTGGAATGATTCATCCTTTGACACTTAAGATATTCCAGGAGGAACTACATTTGTCACTTGTCTTTAGGATTATTTTTAAATATTTGGGCCCTTAAATTTTAAACAAAATGTCTTACTTATATTTACTAATGTTGTAAATGACTATTATAATTTGAGTCACAAAAGAGTAAAACTGTCAAAATGACAGAATTTTTGTCAAACCCCAAAACAATAATTCTATCAGATCAAGGTTTCTCTGAAAAATACTCATTTGATTACTTCTGTAAAAGAAAAAAATACTACATAAGCCTTAAAATCCCCTGTTTTTTTTTATTTTATTTTAAACTGCAGCTTTTAATATTGTCTAAACCTTTGCTGTAGCGAACAGATGGAGTTGAGCTGGATTCTGGCACATAATCTGATTTTATTAGAGTATTATGCTTTGCAGGGAAGGTTATTGCTTAGACTCAACAATAATTTAAGATTCGTCCCATGATTATTTTTCCTTCATTGGTGTGAGACGTATTCAGATTTCACTCCAACTTTTCTCTTTACAGCACTGTGATGCAGTCTGTTGTTAGTCCCATTCAGATTTAAAAGATCTTGGATGACCTGTTTTGACTTTATTTCAAAATTAAATGGAAAAATTGTATCATTAACTGGGTTTGGTGTATTAAACACAACTAAGTCAATGGAATATCCATTCAGTTGACTTATTTGAGGTAATTTAGTGGAAAGTGCACTGCCTCAATGGTTTAAAGCAATAAAACATCTGAAAATATACACGAAAATATAAATAACTTAAACAACAACAACCAATCTTGCAATATTTCCCAAAGCATAAAAATATAGTATGTACAACAAATAATTTTAATTTTTTCTTTTCTGCAGTTGTTTTTTTTTATTATTATATTGTTAGTTTTAATAAATACGCTGTGTGGGTATTTTTTTGGTATTGTTGTGCTTCTAGATTAATAGTAATGGTAGAAAAGTCTCATGTCTTACTTGGACAACAACAAACAGAGAATAAAACAGAGCAGACTCTTTGCATTTGCAACCCTCATCAAAACTGTGTTAGGGGAAAAAACATTTCACTACATGGTTCTGGTTCTTCAAATGACTTTCGGTGCTGTAGAAAGGAGCCAGGCTCTTAAACGTCACAGTGCAACAGTGTGGATTTAATTAATCAGGAGTTCTGGAGTCGAATTAAGAGCAGGATTAAATGCAACTTTGTGAAAACGAATGCGCCAGGATAAATTGTGATGAGTCGACTAGTCTTCTGCACATTTGCAATATGATGTCCTTCAAGCAACTTCAGACTTGTATTTGAGAAAGGAGAGGATTTCCTTTGTAGATGAGTAACCTATAACGTATTATGTCAAGTGTAGCAATGATTCCCCCCCTGCTGAACTAAATCCACCCCCCTCTTTCATGTGAATATGGTGACAGGGTGGAAATATTGGTTGTGTGAGAGGAGTGGGGATGAAGAGGGCGTGAGCTCAACGTGTGATCCCGAGTGTTCATCCTGTCCGTCAATGGAGGCGCTTAGGAGCCGACACAACCCCATAAAACCCTCAGCAGCTTCACCCCACACCCAGTCCATCCCCTGAATGGACGAGACCCACCAGAGGGTCAAATATTTATTTTATTACTGCTGGATCTGCTTGTACATAGGACATATCCTAATCCCCACCTATTGGTTAGTGGGACTTTTTTTTTTTTTTATGCGTGTCACTTCCTCTCTTTTATTCTTTTAAAAGATGAGGTGACGCACACTCACACATTTGCACGCACACACCTCCTTGGATACTGAATGCCTGTGTGAAACATCCTGTTGACCAAGTAGAATCTCAGCTATTTTCTAAAATTGGTAATCAGTGCTTTTATAGCAGCAGCTGCTACATGTTGTGAAGCCACACAAGGCTCTTTCCACACCCGTCCACTTCTTCCTTACGTTACAAACCAAATTCCTTACTCTTAAATATACTCCTACAGAGGGGAATCCCAAATTCCTGCCCCTGACCCTCCAAATTCCTAGTCATGAACGCCTGTCATCTATGTTTTGTAGAGCTACAGTTTCATGCCATCACCCCATGAATCCCCACACACACGCACAGACACATCATCCCCATCCTAAAAGACCCTCGCAGCCCTATGGGCCATTTATGTCGAGCAGTGTTGAGCTGGAGTCATGGGTCGGCACGCTTGGTAAATATTCAGTGGTGAAATGGATCACATGAGAAACCTGCTGAAGCCGGTGGGTTATTTTTCCCCTGCGGAGCAGAGACCTCTTGTCACCTATCACAGCTGTTGCTTTAAAGAACTGGGAATCTGACATCACTGATCCCAACTTCATGCAGATGGCTGTTAAAGTGAGGAAAACCCAGCAGGAAGGGAATATAGGAAGGGAATATGGGATGTAATGAAAAGAGGAAGGAAGTTTGTGTTTTTTAAATGAGCAGTGGGTCCTGCATTTTTTTTCTTAAAGCAGGCGGTTAAACAGCCCTGTGGAGTCTAAGCGTCCAGTTTAATTAAAAGCACTGGTTGTTTATGATTAAGCAGTGCAGGCTGTTACTAAGACTGTGGCTTGGGTATGTGTCAGCAAAATTCCAGCAGCTTTGGTGCAGTCTGGAGGTGGTTCAATCTGTCACTGGAATGCTGGGTTTATTACCAATAGCTATTTTTTTTTAACTATGCACCAGAAAACACAGATTATCCCAAATCATGAAGACCCAAACTAATGGAAACTTGATGTACAGCTAAACTATTTAGAACTTCTCAAATGTATATTTTCATGTTTTAGCATTTTTAACTGTTTTGAAGCTTCAGCCAACTCTTGGACAGTGTAAAACTTTTCTTTTTGACTCCAAGCATGTGTTTGGATTTGATATAACTATCAGTAACCTAAAACCAGTCTGTCTATCGGCTCAACTGCATCTTGGTTCTGTGATAACCTCCTGCTGACACCAAGCTGTTGACGTTAGTATTATCTCCTGCATCACTAAGCTCTTCAAACAAAGCCGTCTGTGTTAGTTTTTTCACAATAAGAAACTATGCACTCATCTTTCAATAAATGTCTCAAATAGCAAATAGAAGTGTGTCTTCCTGTCTGTTAGCTGATAATGACAAATATGCTGTCTGCTAATCCACCTGGTTTCAGTGGAAGTTTATACTACAATTAAATCTTTCTGGCTGTACACCCTTGACTTAATATACAAAACAACCTCACAATATTTTTAACAAAGCGATTACAAGAGACTGCTTTAAAAAAAAAGAAAAAAAAAACCTTCCCTGTCCAACACCCATCCTTCCTGCCCTCCCTGTGTCTGTGTGTCTATCAGGGCCCTTTTGGGAGGGTCGTTATTTGAAAGAATCACATATGAAACATTGACATCATGTTATATTGTTAAGGAAATCTGAGTATGATAAACGTTGTGGCTGATCAGATGGGAGCCATCATGAATTTTATGTTAGACGATGACTTGTTCATATAGGTAAAAATAAAGCATAAACCATGTAAATACTTAATTTGTCTTTTATGTGGAAATGTTTTGGTTTTTTTTTGTCTGTAATATTAGGTGGCATGATGAGTCTTATCAGAGACAGAAACCTAACAATGTCCGTGCCATGTCACTGGTTTAACATCATTAACCAATGTTGTGCTTTTGAAAATTCACATTCAGGCACTAGCTTCTAGTCTTTTCATGAATGAATCTTTTACATTTTTAATCATCTTTTCATATTAATTTTGGGGGAACTGTAAAATCTCATCTGATCATGAACAAAAAGCATATTTATATACTTTTTGTTCATGATCAGATGAGATGTTCAGCTGGACCCACACAGAAAACAATAGGTCAACATGTAACTTCAGTATTTCCAGTTGTACTCTAGATTGTCTACCAGTACCTCTAAACCATGTCATCTTAACTAATTGATTAAAGGAATTATAATTTTTCATTGAAGTAGGGATGTTTGAAATTGTTCGTTTTTTTCCCCCAATATTCAATATTCCAGTTTTGTACAACTCTTAATTTCTAATAACAGTATCAACCAATACCAATATATTTGATCCCAACCAAAAAAAACAAAACAATACAACAATAACAGCCAATAACAATAAAAAGTCAAATAAAACATACATAATCACACAAAAAAAATCCATAAAATTGCTAAAAACATAGACACAGATAGCAACTCATTCCTGCATAAAGGCCAAAGAATAAAAGTGGGTTTTTAAACAACATTTAAAAACAGTGAGGGAGGCTGCCTGTCTAACTTACAAAGGGAGATCTTTGGAGCAATGACAGAGAAAGCTCTGTCTCCTCTCGATTTGTACCGTGTCTTATGGACAGTTAAAAGCATTTGGTCAGCTGATCAGCAGCAAATCTGCCAGATAAAAAGGGGCAAGGCCATTAAGAGAGACAAATAAAAGAATCTTAAAATTGATCCTGGAATGAGCGGGAAGCCAGTGAACAGAAGCTTAAACTGGAGATATGTGCTCTTGTTTTCTAGTGCCAATTAAAAACCCTTTAGCATCATTTTGTACCAGCTGCAGGTGGGAGAGCGCTTTCTGGCTGATACCAATAAATACTGCATTACAATAATCCAGGCGAGAAGTAAAATCATGGATCATGGTCTCTAAATGGGGTCTAGATAAAAAAAAATGGCTTAATTAGTTGGACATATAGCATGTACATGTTGTGTAAAAGTTGTCATCAAAAAAAGTAAAAGCCAATACTGATATTTTCCGATATCACATTTTAATGCCAATATCAGACATCTCTACATTCAGGTCTTGAGCTTACATATTACTTTAGCTGCATATATAAGTTACACATGTGTAAGATGATCCTACAATCAAAACAAAAAGAAAATTAACTTTACAATTTGCTGTTACATAACGCTGCTCCTCTTTCACCAGAGATGTTTGGGAGCTTGTTTGTGCTGATCATGTTACTGGAATCTGAGTTTAAAGTGTCAGGTTTGCTGTCCTATCAGAACAATTTTCAGTAATCTCATTCTGTGTCTTCAGTATAGAAGAACCTTAATCCCCATGCGGACTCATATCCTGGCAGATTGGTTTGCAGCATATTTGTCTAGGATTTGTTTTGGTGAAATTAAACTTTATTTCCTCTTACTCGTTCAAAAATAAAAAAAAAAAGAAGAGATGTGTGTTGGTCTTCACCTTTGCCTTCGTATCCGCAGCAGACAGCATGAGTTGTTAATGAGTGTCACTTTAATCCTCTAAGTTTAGAGGTCTCTTCTAGCAGCTTAATAGTAGCCGACCTGGGACAACTGCTGCCAGCCCAGATGTTGACTTTTTATTTTTTTTTTTAGCCCCCTATGATTACTGGGTACAGAGACAGCTTATTATGGAACGCAGCATCTGTGTCTCTGACTTGTGTTGTCCCATGAGTGTATGTTAAATGTACTGCATTAAAACATTTTTTCCTTATGTTGAGGTTATAGAAATGGCTGTGTAGTTTCAGAACTAATTGGCAATACGAACACCCCGCAGGGTTTAAGTGCACGTCCCACTCTGCATGGGCCTCGCCTGTGAGAGTTTGGAAAGTATAACTGGTGCAAACAACACAGCGTGGCACAACCCACAGTCATGATGCGTTTGCTTTCCCATCCATTTTCAGTCTGCTTTATTACACATTAGTGTATGTGTGTGGTTTGGCCTTAGGGCTGTTTGCAGGATGGGGCTCATGAGCCTGAGATTCACAGTTTTCATTTATGTTTATCTTTTTCTCAGAAACCCACTGTAGCACATACTTCATCCCTCTTTCTTATAATAGCAAACACTCCACATTCCTTAGAAAAAGGAGGACTGCTTCAGTTTTTTTGCTCCCTCTGTAGGTTTATGGTCAAAGTTAGAGACCACCAATGGAAAGTACATTGTGAAGAGAACAGAAACCAGGTGTTGGGTTTGGTGACAGCTTCAGGGTTTTCAACGCAATTACAAAATTCTTATTGCATCATTTTCATCACAGATTGGTGACTGTTGGGTGATGGAGCTGACTTGTAATAGGGAAGCATGATTTTTTTTTTTTTTTTTTTAACAAATTTTAATTAAAGTAAATTCATTTTGGGCTGTAGCTCGAGATAACAAAATTCTATCCTACTTCTCAAGTTTGGACTGTTCGTCTCCCAGTAGGACTCTGACATGATCTGAAATGTCAGCTCATCTGCATGACACCTTTGATTTTTGGCAGATTATGGATATTTCAATTATACTATCAGCTGATACAGAAGACATGTTTATATCATCATGCATGTAAAAACATTTTCTGATTTCTGAAATGACATAATTAATTGTTCACATAAATAAAAATATTAATTATAGTATCATGTAAGGTAGAAAAATAGCACACATTCACAAACATATTACCTTTTGGCTTTTTTTCGTGTAAATTTATTTCTAAAGAAAATATGAGATTTGTGCCATTTGAGTGAGTCACTGGAACAGATATGCTGACTTTAAGCGACTAAATTGCCAGCTGTTTTTTTTTTTATTTCAACAGGATAAATTATTAATGCAAAACAGTCTACTTCCATGCAGAATGTACCATGTGAGTAACCATTTGCTTTCTGTAGTTGTCCTTTTTGTTTGAGCTGCCATGTTGTTATTTATAAACTGAAACATCATTATGTGAAAAAATGGGCTGGAGATCATGTGGAAAGTGTAAATTGAATCTACTGTGTTCAGTGAGGAAGTTGTCTGCTCATGTAAAGGCTTTAGGTAAAGCCTTCATCGTCTGATGCTAGTGGAATACTTACATATATCCTTCAGCTCAAAGCCTTTTATAGTTTAAAGACAAAAAGAGCAAAAAGACTAAAATTGATTGAGCCAGAATTTTTTTCTTCAGTAAAATGTTTTGTGATTAGTTGAAAACTAATTACACACTTGTTTATCTGGGAAATGTTAACATATCAGTTACTATGTTCAGTTGAGTATCATAATGGTATTTGTACATGAAGTGCAGCTATGAAGAAAGGACTTTTAATAGACTGTACCAATAAATCAATGAATCCATTATTAATGCTCTCCAATATCAGCCAATAAACAGTCTAAATAAAAGTGCTGGTAATTTGTGAAGGTCAAAGACAACACAACTGTAACCTGGTCATCTTGAGATGGGCTCACATACCTCCCTATTCTCCTCCGACTCCTTCCCTCCCAGCCTCTATCCCAGTGACAGTGCCCCCCACATGCCTCCCCCAGTCACATAAACACACCCCAAGTCGGTGACAGTCCTGACTGAGCAGCATTCTTGGAATTACTCCAGGATTCCTGCTGTGTGACCCCTTAACATTCAGGATAGCATCGAGGGGTCAGATATGGACATGCCAGATGGCTCCGTAAATACACCAAGTCACGAAGCTTAGCTGAAAATGCAATCAATCGCACAGTAATCACATCATTCGTGATCCTTTGGCCCAATGTCGCCAGCCTCTCTGTTGTTAAAAAGAGGCAGATCCTCAAGCTCAGAGTGAATATTACCTGATCAGTGTGGAATGGTGATATGATGGAAATGTGTTCAGACCGGATAAGGATGCTATATAAGACCCGGTGCAAAGGGTCTTTGGCAGAGTCAAGAGCTCCTCTCTTCTTTTTGTCGTGCAATGGAAGACGTAATTTGTTATGCAAATTCTTTACACTCGTTAACAACACAGTAGATTAGCTCTGTTGGATGATGATGTGAAGGAGCTCCCTAACATCTTTCACCCTCCTCATATTCATGCCTGTCTGACTGACAATCACACTTATGCAGATTCACTGGCATGCATAAGCACACACAGTGATATACCACAAGCACAGGCTTTTGTGTTGCTGATTAATGTCTTTCATTCAATTCGATTTAATTGCTTGAACAATTGTGAGGACAGAAAATTGCTGTTGCTTTGAATTTGTTTGGTTTCCATTAATCCCGTGACACAGCTGCTAATCATTTTTTTACCCTCGTGCTAAAATAAAAATCCCCCCCAAAATAATAAAAAGGTCATCTTCCTTTTGAGTATGTTGCCAATGCAGAGGGGAGATGGGGTTTAGCTGTTCCATGGAGTTAAGATGATGACACCCCCACCCCACTCCCGCTCTTCAGCTCCAAACAACAGGGAAGACCTGCTCCCCATGGAATTCCTCCCCCTCCATTAGCAAATATCTGATCAGCGGCACTCTCCATCATTAATTCATACGACTTCCAGCACAGATGCAAGAGGTTGCCTTTAATCATCTGATGTCTCTCTTCGGTCACCACCCTGCTTGGCCTCGTCCCATGCTGGATTGCACGGACTTGTGTTGTGTGCAATAGGCAGATGGTACAGTATTAAAGAAGTAAGAAAAGATTGGACATGGAAAGGACCACATTTGTCCAAAGGCCTCAGAAAATCTTTAAATTAGAACACTTTCCTTCACTCCTCGAACAACACGTGATAAGTCTTAATAACTAAATTCAATTCAACTTTATTTGTATAGCGCCATTTCACAACAATGACGTCTCAAGGCGCTTCACAGAGATCGGCCAATTAAAAAAAAATAGCCTTATATAGGGAGCCAGCAAGATTGCATCGAATCTTGACGTTGATCAAGATTTGATGCAATCTCCCATCAATAATTAAAAGACGTACAAATGTCCATGTGACACCAATAATAAATGTCATCCTGTGTTTCTATCATTAAATTCCATCCAGTAGAGGGTTTGCTTTATATAGAACATGTTGCTTCTGACCTACTGCAAATCTTTTAGCCCATATGGGACATTTGGCTAAATTCCCCTTTTCAGTTGCATCAAGCCAGATTGATTAATCTCACCAGCTACTTGGCAGATTCCTCCTTATTCCACTTTCAGCTGTCAGGAAATGCCGTTACCATCAGTAAGTTTGACTGTGCTCTCTTTACTGAACAAAGCCAATGCAGAACAGAAACGCAATATACCCAAATTTAAACCTTACAATCATATTTAGCAGTCTGGAAATATTATAGTTTTAAGGACAGACTGATCAGATCTACACCTTTTTAAAGAGACATTATCAGGATTTACGCCTTATCAGAATGAAATGGCAAAATGACTTATCTCAGGCAACTCTAGAACCCGTTCCATGATGTCTGCTGGGCACCAATAAAGTGCTCCTTGAAACCACTCTCTGTGAACCAAGAAATTAGCTTTAGCTCATTGTTCAACCATGTCCAAGTTGGGTTGAGTTAATTAGCTTTCATTAGTTGTGGCTTATACGATCACCTGATACGGCCTGAACTCGTGCCATGGCAGGCGGTAGAGAAAGGGCTCTGGCACCTTGTGCTGTGTTTGCCCTTAAATATTTAAGCGGAACTCATTGGAAAATCTCTGAGCTGGATGTCACTATGCAAGCTGTCGAAACTTGAGCCTTTAGCTCTAGGATCACATCATTCAGCGAGAGGAGTGTCAGTTAGGGGGACGTCGACATGACGCCTGTTTTGTTGGGTCATATTTCTGTTATCAGCTGGTTCTGCTTTAGCACATGCTCAGAGACATGCAGTATCGAGAATATGACTTGGCTTCAGCTGGAAATGTCATGGTAGCAGTTCGGGCTGCTTTTCAATAAAGCTATTAAAACATCTGGTTAGCAGTAGCTTGGTAATAGTCACCTGACACCAAGTAATTAATCCCACAAATGACTGTGCTTCATTAGCAAATGTGCACTGCACTTTCCAATGATTATTATGCAAGGAGCCGCCATTTCATTGGCTTAGAATGGTTAGTTGCTCTTTAGCAGGTAATTCAAGTCTCCGGGGCGCTCAACACGAGCTGATACCCGTGCCCCTTTGTGTCCCAGATGGCCTTTGTTTGGGATATTTCCGCCTGGTTAACTTCTGAGTCTTCAGTCAAAGGATGCTGCTTTTGTCCTGACTTTGGTGACAGAACTCCTGAGGATGGAGGGGGTGGGGGGAGTTTTGTTTAGACCATCTGTTGCTGATTCTGAGACCATTCATCTTGACTTTATGCCCTCCAGCCTCAGACTCTTTAGACACATACACACACACTGGCAAACAAAGACACAAATAAAGGAACAAACAACTGCCCACCCTGTACACAACGCTGAAAAAAAGTTGCTTCATGTGCAGCCCTCTACAGCGACAATAAAGATCGGTCCAGACAGTTTTCTTTCTGTCCACCACAGTAGCCCTAAAATGATCTCTTCTTGCTGCAGAATATAATTATATCCCGAACGCAGAGTGGATATTACGGTTTCACCCCAACTATCTCCGCTGCTGCCGGATATTCTTTGGATTTTTATACTCTGTATACTTGTTTAGGTCCCCAAGGTGACTACCGTGCTTGAATTTCACGATTTTAGGATTCATGGTTTCCTCACCAAGTGGCGCTTTATGCACGAAAAATCCGATCTTTGGCTATATCTCTCAAACTATTTGTCACATTAACCTCAATTGAAAAGCAAATGTAAGGTTATGAAGTTAGGATGCATCCTATTTTAGTGCCATACTGGGCCGGTCCAAAGTTTCTACACCAGGTGGAACATGTTCGGCTTTATATTATTGTATTGTGTCTATTCGAGGATTGGTGAATATGAGGGTTGGAGGCGTTCGGGGTATACCCCTAGCCATCGCTCCTGACAGCATAGGCCTTGCTTTCCTTCTGCGATGAAAGAATTATTATTCAGTATTATTAAGTATTTGAAAAATGACCCCATAACTATGTTATTAGTTTCACTGCTGATCTTTTTGTCCATCCCAAGATTATGGTCTTTACTTATTTATATTGTTAACGTAAATTTAAAAAAAAAGTTTTTAGAAGCAAATAAAGTAAATTTTGGATTTAGAAAAAATCATTGTTACTAGTATTGGCTTGACTTATTATTTACATGATTGATAATGATCAAGGCCTAAGATTGTATATTTCTGTGCAATATTTAAATACTTTAAATCATTAATTATTAGTGTGATAATTGTGACATAAAGCAAGAAACCCTCTCTCTTGCTTATCTATAGGAAACTTTTGGATGTTTTCTATTCCGTCTTACGTACTCCTGCTGAAAATTCAAAGCATATATTATTTTTGTTTGTGGTCTCTTTTTCCTGGCTCTGTCAGAACATCAATGATGTGTATAATGGCAAACCTTTTTAGAAATGCATAGCACAGTTGGCAAGACAAAACCAACTTCTACTACTGATGTAATCAAAACAGGATAGTGTTACTTTTATCAATCTCTACTTTTTACTTTGCAATCAGTACTGAATAAGTTTCACTAATTGGAAAACAATATGTTATGTGAGAATGTGTGAAAAGTATAAACTACATGTTCATCTCACAATCAGTTTGTGAGACCTGAGAGCCATAATGCTACGTAATCCAACCCAAGCTGGAGGTCCAACAGCGATCTCGAACTTGGGTCTAATTCCTAGAATTTAGTGCATCTGCTGTCCGTTCAAGACAGTTATAAATGGCTTGTGGGTTTTTGAGTCCTATGAAATTTACACAGAAAAATAAGATAATGGGTTTGAATGATTGGGAGAATCTTGTGCAGGTAACATGAGGTATTTCTGTAAAGTGGAAATAACTGCTCAGTCACTGCAAAGTAAGCTGTTATTAGAATCCTAAAGTTTTTTTTATTCTTAAAACTGTGTCAACTGATTAAGTGAAGGTTATGAGAGCTCTTAACTACAGATTTTTCTCTATTTTTTTTTCTTCCATTTAAAAGTGTGTGTACCAACAAGAGAAGACGAAGAGGGTGTTCTTAAAAAAAAACCCAACATAATTCATGTGGGTTTGATACGTTTTGGGATTCTGACTCAGGAAGTAAACTATTCAAGTCTTACAAAATCTTCCTCTGATGTTAAATAATGAGTGAATAATGAGTGAATTTTTTTGATGCAATACTAGGTTTGACGTCAGAAATGATACATTTATGAGTCATCCCAGGGCTTTCCATGTTATGGCATGACAACACACCACTGTTTCTAATCTTTTGTTAACTTCACATCTGAGGTAATGATCAGTAAAAAGAACCTGTGTAGGATGAAGAGAACATGGAATTTTTCTGCTGAATTCAGGTCCATTTCACAGCATTTTCAGTTGCATAACAGCAGCTGAGCTTTTTAAAATCTTGATACTAATAATCTGCTCACCAAACTCACGTGATGCAGCTTTTCCCCAAAACAGGCATGCATACCATGCTGGTACCAGGCAGGCACAGCCGCTAACTGGCATGGAAGTCACATATAGTCTCATAATAAATGAAAACTGTTCATGCGTGACCACATGTTGTAGATAACTTCAGTTAAACTGTATGTGTCCTGATGTTTCTGTTTACATCTCTCTCCTTCCACACAATAGGAGGCGGGACATTATCAGCTGCCCACACCCTTCCTCTTTCCCCTCTCCCCCCCCTAAGCCTCCTCCTAATTTGCAAGACCCCCTTTATCCGACTCCCCATCATTCCCTGCGGCTTGAGAGCCACATTTAGCTCTGCTCCATTAGCCTACTGGGGGGAAAAATCCTTGATAATGGAAATGTTTTCTTTTAGACTGGCTGGTTTGACTTAATGCCACTTTGTCCATGATAGAAGCCTAAACACAATATAAAGAATAGATGAAATCCTTAGAGAGAATACAGCAAATCCCTACTTTGTGCTGTTTAAACAATTAATTTTAAGATTTCTATAATGCAATAACTATAAAACAACTACTCCTTTCTGTTTGGGTTTCAGCAGAAATGACTATACTAAAGCGTCTTGATTTTTCTGACCTTTCTTTTTCTCATCCTTTGTGTTACAGGGATGAGAGTGTGTCCACACGTGGCAGCCTGTTAATAGTTAATGAGGATTGATGTCTGGAAGGGTTGACCTTGTATAAGGTTTCCTAGTGGAATCCATGCATATCGATCTATTGAGTTTTGTGCTCTGCTGGTCACACAATTTGCTTATGCTCCACGCGTCCCCGACCATTTCATTGGTACCACTTTTGTTGATGAATGGTTGCTCAGATGAAAGCTCCTTGTTAGATGGTATGACTTGGGTCTTCTCTCAAAAGCCTGAACATAATTTTATTTTCTTGAAACTGGGGAAGTTTTACATGTTGGATACACTGGTATCTCTGCAGGTAGGAAGATTGATTTGCTCTTAATACCCCTTGTCAAATAATAAATATTTAGTTTTTCATCTTGGATAAAACATGCACATAGGACTTTGGCAGGAAGATACTGTTATATTAAGAGAAAACTAGACTAACTTTAGCCTATGCTATGTTAACTACATTCAGACTGACATAATGGGTATTGCCAGATAGTTTATTTTTCTACTAAAAGAAAAAAAGTTCATTTTAAATAGCCAAGATGTGTCTTGATTGTATCCATTCAAATTGAGTGATTTTTTTTTTAACCTCTTCTCTTAGTTGGGCTGTGCAGGCATTTGTTTTTGTCTGCGACAGTCATCCAGACTCATTCTAAAACTGTAGCACCACAATAAGGAAATGACAGCTCATCTTAGCAATCAGCCTCAGATTCCTGTTTTTGATTCTGATTACTGAGCTGCTAACTTACATTGTTTTGGAGGTCAGCAACTCCACATGGATACACAAACACAGGGCACCCGGATATCCAGACCAGTTGCAATGAGTGGGTGTTAATGTCTGTCTGAAAGCAGAAGCCGGATCTGATCCCACTAATGGGAGAAAGTGTGCTGTAGTTTGCCTTACTGAAATGTAGATGAGAAAGGGGGGAAAAAGAGCATGTTCAAGTGAGATTTTTTTCTGGACTGATTTGCTTTAGTGAAAAGACTTGTTATCTTTTGTTTGGTAATACAGCCACCCAAAGACCGATTTCACGTTTTACTGACAATAAATCTGAGTTGCAGTTTGAGTATTTGGCATTCCTTAAGCTTGCAGTATTGACTACATTCATACATGTGTACATGCATGCATACATACATTTTTGCATTTTATTAGGAGAGTGATGCAATGTTGGGCTAAAGGAAAAAAAAGTAGCAGTGCAAGCAAAAGTTCTAAAATTAATTTAATCATAAATATTCACCACTTTTCTTAAAAATTGAGTCTAGTTAGAAGCCTTATGTACAGATGGTAAGGTTGTTGTGCTGCTGTTGTGTTGCAGGGGTCCCGCGTCTGGCTGAGACACAAAGACCAGCTCCTCCCCTCCATTGTCGGCACCTGTGATGACTTCTCGCTGGTTCTCACCACCGACTATGGAAAGGTAAGAAGATTGTGCTCCCCTTGTGTTTTCCACTGATTAACTGTAATCTGTTCAAACTCTCACCTGCCTGGTATGTAAAACCTTTGCTTGTTTGTTTCACTGGTTTCCAGCATAACAGCTAAATGCTGCTTCTCCATGTTTTGTCTGGACTCTGGTCTGGACTAGTTGACCTGTCTTTGGTCTTTGGATCTAAGAGCTCTGATTGGTTTATATTCTCTGAACATATCACAGATGTATTCGGTCCTAAACCATTCTGGGATTTATAAACAATTAGCAGATTTTAAAATCTTTTCTGTGACTGACTGGGAGCCAGTGTAAAGATTTTAAAACTGGTGTGATGTGTTCAGATCTCTTAGTCCTTGTAAAGCTCTAGCAGCAACATCTGGATAAGCTGCAAATGTTTAATGTTGTTTTTAGGAACTCTTGTTAAAAGACCAATACAGTCTACTGGAGATGAATAACGGATGATTTTCTACTGGTCTTTCTGGGAGACTAAACCTTTAATTCTGCTGATGTTTCTGATGGTAAAAAGCTTCTTAGTCACATCTTTGATGTGGCTGCTGAAAGTCAGATCTGAGTCTTCAGCACTCCGAGGTTACAGACTTGGTTCGTAGTTTTAAGAGCCCAAGTCTCCAGGTGTTTACAGATGCTGGCCCTCTTCTCTTTGATACCAAACAGAATTATTTCCTTTTGTTCTTCATTTAATCGGGGAAACTTTTCTCTCATCCAGACGTGTGTTTCATCCTAACACTGACACAGAAGATCTACTGGACTGCAGTCTTCTGGTGACAAAGACACATAAAGTTGTTAAAGGCTGCAACATACTCCACGAGAAGTGAGAAACTTGTTCTTGTTCTCGGGGCTCCGAGAAGAAAATGAAATCATTTTCTTCTTGCTGACGTATTTGAAGACAGTTCTCGACACACCGGGCTGGCAGAACTTTTTTCTCGAGGGGCTGCGAGAAGTATTCTGTG
>JBAMHX010000014.1:16382461-16394673 GCA_037177515.1 Pseudomugil tenellus | reverse complement strand
TCATCACTCAGGAGTTACTTTGAATTTGGGCCAATTTGCTGTAAGAAGGGGTGGCGTTAAACCAAATGTTGAGAGACATCTGGCTGCAAGTCTCTAAGCTTCTGCTAGCTGAATGACATCACATGCAGCACATGCTGCTTTTCCCCCAGGTCTTCTGCCTTTTACAAACCTTATTACCACAACAATACTGAGAACCCAGTGATGACTGCATTGTTATTGTGCTGTTTCAGTGTACGCCCTTAATGGACAAGGACCACTTCCGCTGCATTTATTTTGTCCCTCTTCTCTTGGAGGGAGCTTTTGTCCAGACATGTTAATGGCATAAAAATGCAAAAGATTAAAAGATTCTGCTTAAAGCATGAGTCATGACGGTAAAACTTTATGGTAAAATTTACTTTACAATTACATTTTTTTTATAATGCAGCTTTTCGATAAGTATTGTTTTATATGAATACCACACAGGAACAGGACGTATCACTGGGAGAGTACGACAATCTGAGAGCAGATGTTAAATGAGTGCTTTGAAGGTTTCATATAATTGAACTATTGTTTTAGTGTGTTTCAGTTTATTGTTTTGCTTTTCCTGCAAATGTTTTTCAGAAAAAAGAATAATGGTGAGCATAAGATTATGTGTTGCCAGCATGCAGCAGCTGGTTGCCTGCTAACCCGTACAAGCTAATGAATAATAAAAGAACGCATTGATGACAGTCAATATTGGTTGTTTTTATTGGATGTACATCATGCTGCTTTTAGTCTGCTGCACCATATTGATTTAGCTTCTTTTCTATTTATTTATTTACAAAATAATTATTAATCTTGTTTTCAAAGCCTACTCTGTTGCCACCAGGTTGTATTACTTTATTCATTTACTTGTTTGGAGTAAGAACTTAAATATATCACTTTGAAGAACTCACTTTCTAAAATTTGTTCATCACAGACATGATTTTATAGCACGAGCTTGTTGATTGGCTCTTTGAAGGTTCAGCTATCTCCTTAAAAAAGTGTCACCTTTCCAGTGGGTTTTCCCATTGCTTCCCAGTGCATCCATCTCAACTCTATCCTCTGCAGCCGGTGCTGACTCATCGGTTCCTTGAAATCGCTGTGTCTGCCCCCAACTGGGATGCAGTTGTATCTGCATGTAGAGCCAGTAGTAATGCACTGGGAGGCCACAATACCATCCTCCATTTGTATTGATCTGCAATTTGGCTCTTATCAAGTGACCAACAACAGTAGTTTAACTGTTTCTCATCTCAAGACTGGTGCATTCGGGCTCTGATAGTCACTTAGTGGGTTTATATAAATGCTTCTTTGCTCTATGTCTGCTTATCTGTAACATCGCTGATGCTGCGTGGGAAAAGATTACTTAAATTGAGACCTAAAAGCGAATGTAGATGGGAAAGCAACTGATGAATTCAACAGACTCGCTGCCTGTTAGGAATGAAGGCAGCGGGCACAGACATGCATCATAAGCATTGTTTTTCACTTCAGTTATTCCCGTATGATGTTGTGGATCTGACTGTCATAAATGCATGCAACAGACTCCTGAAGCTGTGCCAGCAGACTGATTTAGATCTTTAGCTTATCTACTTGCTCATCTCTGTATTACAGACCAAAGATCCCGCATGTTCAAAATGCAGTTGGTAATAAATGTGTTTACTGAGTTTCTTCCACTTAGTTTAGGATAAACCCTGCCTCTCACCTGATAATAGCTGGGATGGATTCCATCTATCCTAGAATCCTTTAATGGAATAACTGGATTGATGGTTGGATTTTGAAGTATTATTGTGAAGGAAACTATGTTTTTTTTTTTTTATCAGAACTGAAGACGGATGTGAAACAATGAAGACTTCACATATTCTGATCTATTTAAAAGGCTTTTTTTCAGCTTGAACCTGTCTCGATAACAGTAAAAACCTCTTGAATATTAAAAAGCTCCAGTTTCTTTTTGTGATTAAACTTTTTCCCGTGAGTGTTTTATTTGGCCAAACATGACAACATAAAATGACAATCCAAATAATCACACACAGACCTATTTGTCAATGATTATATATTTATATTTATTTATTTATTTATTTATTTATGTGTCTGGAAGAATCACAGGAAGCAAACGTTTTATTTTTTATTTCATTTTATTTTATATGACGGTACACAAAATACTGGATAATGTAGCAGGATTACAGAGTCGACTATAAACCCACAACAGGGCTTGAATGGACGGGCATGGAGTATTTGCACATCAGATTCTGCAGATTTTTTATATGCAGCAATTTTTTGTTCCCGTCTTGTTCATACAAGCCAAAAGCAGCACAGTAGATGGACTATTTCTTGGAAAGAATGTGGATTTCGGATTGTTGATATGAACCCTCACTGCATCTGCATGTGTGTGTAGGTAATCAGTCTACAAAGGGAGGAACTAAACAGAGAGACAGTGTACCTAATGCACCCCAGCAGCATCCATGGAGTAGAAGACATGTCTACACTGGCAGAGCTCCATGAAGCTGCCATCATGCACAACCTCTTTCAGCGCTACCAGAAAGACAACATCTATGTGAGTCTTTTTTTTTCTTCCTTAGATAACATACACTGTGGGATAAAAGTGACAAGTTTGAGTGCTAAGTGGGACAAATCTCCAAAATCAACGATGCAGAAATGTAAAACAAATGTGAAAGTAGAGGCAGTTTTAGAAAAAAACAATAACTTGAACAGAAAAAGTAAAGGTATCTAGAAAGCTTCATGTGTAGGATGGAGATTTATACAGAGAAAAGCTCTGTGAGTTTATTAAGAACTGGATTCATTTAATATTTATTTTATCCACTCTATCAGGATTGTCAGAAGAGCCCTAGGCTTCCAATCTATCCAGGCTTTATTGAAATAATCATGCGGTAACTATGTTTTTGGAAATCCTATCTTCTAATCTCATCTCATCTCATAGTATATTTGCACGATGTTGCAGAATGGCTTCATTGTGGGATGATGACCCACAAACACACTTATGAGACGCACTTTTCCCTAAAGGGCATTACCCAACCAGGACCAGTGGGTCCTAAAATATTACCAGCCTTATTGCAAACTAGGCCACCTTGCAGAAGTGGAAGAGTTTTACTGGCTGAAGCTATATGCTGAAAGAAGGGTGAATCTGCAGAGCAGATAGTGCTAATTAATCCCACCAATTGTTAAAAAATTAAATTTTTAAAATTAAAATTAAATGAATAAAAGGAAATAGAAATGGTTAAGTCTTAATTTTAAACAAAAATATGTCATACGTATGTCATACATATGTCATTTTTTGTCATACCTTTCAGTTGTTTTAATGAATAATCTCCTCTTTCCTCTATGTCTTCTCATCTATTCTTCCTCCTTTTTACTGAATCATTTTTATACGTCTCAGACCAACATAGGTTCAATCCTGGCAGCAGTAAATCCCTATAAGCAGATAGCGGGCCTGTATGACGGTGCTGCCGTTAGCTTGTACAGCGAGCACCAGATGGGGGAGCTGCCTCCTCATATCTTTGCTGTGGCCAACGAGTGTTACCGCTGCCTGTGGAAGAGACATGACAGCCAGTGTGTTCTCATCAGGTCTGAAAGGTTTTCACTATTAAATCCACTTTTAACACGTCTTTCAACACTGTAAAATGATTGGAAATATTATTATTTTAAGCCAGAGACTGAATGCGTGCACATGGTTTAAGAATTCGCTTCTCTTTGTGTCTTTCAGTGGTGAGAGCGGTGCTGGGAAGACGGAGAGCACCAAGCTGCTCCTGAAGTTTCTCTCAGTAATGAGTCAAAACTCATCTGGCACTCCTCTCTCAGAGAGGACCACCAGGGTGGAGCAGGCGCTCATCCAGAGCAGGTAATCAATGACACCAAAACTCCTCTCCGTTGAAATTTGCGTTCACACCTACAGTGTGATTTCCATCTTGTTTGAGCAAAAGCAATACAGGTAGTATATCTTCTTTCCAAGACAAGCAGCATTGTAGTATTTTCAGTGTGTCTTTTGTTGCTACCTTTGTAGCAATATGTTTGTTGATGCTGCGAGGTACATGTCATTGTAGTTCGCCCCAGAGACTTTCTTCCTCTCGACCCAGACACATCACACTTATACACTTTTTTTAGTATTCTCATGTTGTGATGCATTTTGTGTGTTTTGGAATTTTCCGTGTGTGATCAGAACCTGAAACAAGCACATGGCAATAACAAATGATGGAAAAATTGTATAAATATTTGACACCTGCCAACTTTTTATGGTATCGGTAGGTGATTTGTGCATGATATTTTGGTTTTAGCCTACATTTTGTATTTATTTTGTGTTATTTACACTATAAAGGCATCATAAGTACACTTCATCCTACACTTCATCAAATCCTCATCAAAGCATCTTATGTCACTTATTGATATTGAATAGACATCTTTGCAGTTATTACTTACTTTGTATATTTGGTGAGGAATAACATTTTGAATCACCCTTTAAACTATGTTATTATTCTGTCAAGACCACTACATTTAAGGAATGAACGATCTAATTTATGTTGGGGTCTTTGTGGCATCCCACACTTCTTATCAGTGGTATTAAAGCACTACTTGAATGCATTCTTTTAATGTCCAAACAAAGTTAACATACAGAGGGTATTTTTTATTTTATCAATGCTGAATAAGATATTTATTCGTGTTAAATCTGACTGTTTTTCTTCTTTTTGCAGTCCCATCATGGAAGCTTTTGGGAATGCAAAAACTGTATACAACAATAACTCGAGTCGCTTCGGGAAGTTCATACAGCTCCATTTTTCACGGAGTGGAAACATTCAGGGAGGCTGCATCATTGACTGTATCCTTCATGAAACTACTCAAACACACTGGGAAAAACATGTTGGAGGTTTTTCATAAAGATGATGCATTCGATTTAAATTTTCTATATTTTCCTTGACTTTTAATCAATAGATTTGCTGGAAAAGGTGATTTTAAAACATTTATTGTCCACCAAATTTGTTTTTTTTTAAGGGAATAATCAGCATAACCCATTCAGACATGAAACTGCTTTTTAACCATCTTCTCTTTCAAAGAACCGAGTGGTTCGTCAAAACCCTGGCGAGAGAAACTACCACATCTTCTATGCACTGCTAGCTGGAGCAGACAAAGACCACAGAGGTTTGTTCCGCCTCAGCTCAGTTTATTGCCAAATCGTTGGCCTGAGTAGTTTTTATTTTTCTATCTTAACACTTTAAGCAACTTAAAATGTTTTATTTTAATTATTGTTCTTCGTTTTTTCACCATTTAATGTTTAAAACAAGACGTTTACTTTTTTCTTTTACTGATTGTTGCTTTGACAAAGCGAAATGAATTAATGATTGAAGTAAATGCAGTTTTTCATGTTGTATTTCCTCCCTGCAGACATGTACCTCTTGTCTGATGGTCCAGAGTCATACCATTACCTGAGTCAGTCAGGTTGTGTGCAGGACAGCAGTCTGGATGATAAGCAGCTCTTTAACAGTGTGATGGTGAGAACAGACTTTATATTTCTGTACTTTGTTGGCTTCACCCCCAGAGGGCACCATAACCTGTAAAGATGAAAAAGCAAAAAAAACACTGCAAGGCCCAGACTTCTCTTCAAAAGAACATAGTGGAATCCATACCAAATTATGTTATATTGGTTATGCAAAAGTATTTAGAAATATAATAAAAGTGGTTTTAAAGCTGTAAAATGTTGGTATTTTACACCTTGCCCAGGGGCGACAGTTGAAAATGTGCTTTAACCTACAACTAATAGTGACAGGTATCAACAAATAGATTGAAACAAATAAATAGAAAGAACAAAACAATATTGTCTTCATCATTTTGAGCTAATTTTGTGTCTCAAGATTAGTAACTGTAAAATGATGTGTAACTTTGTGTTTTTTTTCACAGGAAGCACTGAAAGTGATGGAATTCAGTGAGGAAGAGATCCGGGATGTGTTCAAGTTACTGTCTGCCGTCCTCCAGATGGGCAACATTGAATTCATGACAGCTGGCGGAGCCCAGATAACTTCAAAAGGAGGTAGAGGAAATATAAAGGTCCAGGAATATACATCAGCTCTACAGTTAGTGTCAGACTGACAATGGTGGAGACATTAAACATGTTTTAATGTGAACCTTCCTGAATGGAACTGTGTCACTTTACACGACTTAGGGACGAAAAATAGCACAAAAATGAGTTAAAATGCTTTTTCTTCAATTTGTCTTTTAAAAAAACACAATGGTGGTTTCCAGTGATAATAGATAACCAGTCTGGCCATAGGCAACTTTAAACTCTAACTATGGTAACCTGCAGACTGTAGTAGTTATTTACCATCTTGGAAAACTATTTAAATTTACAATAGCACAATAGTTAATGTGAGGCAAGTTGATCAAATAAATGACCACGAAAGTATATAAAACACCAGGAGAAATGGCGATGGCATGAGAACATGTTGCTCGAAATAACTGTGATGTATTTATGAAAAAAAAACATTTTATTAATGAAGGAAAATGTGGCCAAAAATCATTCTATTATACTATTCTATGGTATTTCTTCCAGTATTCCTGTGAGCTTAATTGACATTGCACATGCAGACAGACTGAGACCTGAACAGGCTGAAACATGAGCTTAAGGGTCTTTTGTTCACTCTGTCTGACCTCTTTTCCCAAGAATCTGTAAACTGCAGTAGCTGCAGAGCTTCTGCAGCTCCGACGGCAGAGTAAGGTTTCCTGTAGACTACGTAGGATCACAGTCTATGTATCACATCTGCCGTTTGACATCAATAAAAACCACTTAAACTGTTCATCAGATATTACTTTTCCATACACTACAATGCAATATGTCTGTGTTTCAGTGGTCAGTAACGTAAGCGAGCTGCTCGGCTTGGACTCCTTCCAGTTGTCAGAAGTGTTGACCCAGCGCTCTATGATCCTCAGAGGAGAAGAGATCTGCTCCCCCCTCACAGTGGAGCAGGTAATAACGCATCCAACCCGATGTCTTCACCTGCAGCTAACCAGCTAACACAAGAAGAGTCCTTTGACATTCATTTTCCCATAACGCCCAGATTTCAGCATGCAGTTGGTAGTGATTTTGGATATTTACTATTCTCCCTCCTCTCCTGTCCTTGGTGGCACACACACACTCACACACAGCCTTTTCTCACTGCCCTGCTCCACATGCCTCCCCAGATCCCTTGCGTGACTCCCAGCCATTTCCTGCTTTTTGTCTGCCAGATTCCAGGCACAATAAAGCCATCGTGATAGTGATCTGAGTCAAAGCACAATAGAACCAATGACTAGGGGGGGTGAAGTGAGTCTTCTCTTCTTTGGAGGCTGTCGAGTCAGGCACCAAGACACCGGCGCAACAAATCATTTCTGTCTCAAAACTCCATGCTGTTGTCAGAAGTTTTCAGAGTTATCCTTTTCGCCGTACGCCACAGGAACATTCTGACTCCTGACACTCTCCGTCCTGACTGAGATCAGCGTCTTTAGCCCACTCATAGTGATAAATGTCTGTGATTATGCAGCACGGACCTTTACTATTATCACAGCGACACGAAATTCACAAGAAAGCTTTTCACCCTCAGACAAAGAACTTGTACTGTCACGCTGCTGCTGCTTGTTGTGCTTGGCCTTTGAAACAACTTGTCTGTTAAAAGAGTTCATTATTCCAGTCCTGGAGTCTACAAGAATGCCTTCTTCTCACAGCGAACAGGGGTCACTCCCCCTCACCATCGCCTGCAGCAGTCCTCCTCTTTGCCCCCCACCCCTCACCCCTCCATCCTGGACAAACATCCATTCTTCTCAACCCTGTGACGAAGATCCTGGAGCCACCAGCACTCCGTTCACTACCGCTAGCTGCAAAAGGCATGATGGATTACTCAAAAGTCCGAGAGCATTGTTGCTTTAAGTACAGTACACATTGCTACGCATTTGTTTGGATTTCAGTTCAAGCACAATACCTGTGGAGGATGTGAAGCTGGCAAGCTCAGGCTTTTTATATTTCTGCATGCAGGATATCTGGCTGTGAAAGGGTGACTTTTAGACTACTGAAAAAAAGATTTAATTCAGAGTGGGACAAATCTGTAAAAAAAACCCTCAAATCTTTCCTTTTGAGTTTTTACTGTTAATCTTTCTTCTACTGGCTCCATCATTTCTTGAATTCAGTTTATTTTCCTTTACTAACATCACCCCTAACATACTGTTGTAACCGTGCTTTTGAACTTTAGTTTTACTTTGTTTTCTTCAGCCAACTGGTTTCACTCCGATGCCCCGGAGCTGTTGTTGGATAGACCTTCAGTACTTATCTTCAGTGTGTTACCCAGTCTTACGTTTTTTTACTGTTGTCATCATCACATCTCAATTTTTACTGATTTATAGTTTGACAAGTCAGTTAGTTGTCACTAAGACCAGAGTGATCTAGATTTTGAATCTTTGTGAATCTTCTGACTCATCAAATCATGTCAACAATCTGCAGCTATGAGCTTATCTAACCAGCTGCTTGTCACTCTGAGAGTTAGAATAACAGATGTTCTCACAGCAGGACAAATTTAGTTTAATAATGCAAATAAAAAAGACCAGTCACAGGTTTGTTTTTTTTAAAGGCAAGTTTAGGAAAATGAAGAAAAGATTTAAAAGAGCTGCTACACTGGTCGAAAACTAAGCGAAATCTCAGTTTGTCTGTAAAGGTTCTGACTGTGTAGCTGCTGTTATTAAAATATTCAGGTTTCTTTCATTTTGTGCTATTTGGAGATCAGTCAATCGAGTTTTATCTATAGAGCTGATCAAAAGAAAGCACAATGGACCAAAGGGCTGCACACAACATTAACATGTGAAACGATACCAAAGCAAAACAAAGAAACGCAGCGTGAGATTAAAACAAGTACTAGTGAAAAGGGAGAACGTGAATCAGATCAAATTCATCAAAGAATAAATTATGTTTTTTTTTTTAATCAAATAAAATTTGACACAGTTCAATGACATTGCATCTGCATCTTATACCTTTTTAGGTATTGTTGCACAAACACTCATACTTCACACATAAGAAAAAATATTTATTTGAAGCAAATAAGTTTATTGTTTTTTCAGCATCATGAGACATCCAACTCTGTACAGTCATTCCATTTGTTGGTTTTATGATCTGACATCTCCTTCATGAAGTGTAAATAGTTTTGACAGAGAAGTATTATAACCCACATAGGTAGATGGTGAGATGGTGTCTGAGTCCTGCAGGCATGCAGTAGTGTTGATGTGAAAGAGCATGCAGAAGTGCTGTCAAAGTTTTCTTTGTGCTGGGTGTCAAAATACTCCAGGCTATAAAACCAAAAGCAAACATAAAAGCATTTTACACGTTACTGTGATTTACCTTTTGTTTTCTTTTTTCTCTTTGTGTTGAATAGCAAATATAGCCTTCAGTACCTCAACCTTAGGTTATGTAGATGATGCAAAATGTTGTCTGTTATGACAACAGCCAGCAGACAGACGCTGACACAACACTCTTCTTTCTCCAAACCACTTCTTGTTTTATGGACGCACTGCGAGAAAATCTCACACAAAGAATCAATCAAACCAATCAGGCTCATATATGTTGCTATGGTTAGAGATTGTAGCATTTCCTCTCTTTTTTTAATTGTGCATCACACTGTATCCATGGTAACCAGTATCTCTGTGGTCTGCAGGCTGTTGACTCAAGGGACTCGGTTGCAATGGCGCTATATTCACAGTGTTTTTCCTGGATCATAATGAGGATCAACCAGAAGATCAAAGGAAAGGACAACTTTAAGTCTATCGGCATCCTGGACATATTTGGCTTTGAGAACT
The DNA here is from genome assembly GCA_037177515.1 of Pseudomugil tenellus. NCBI lineage: Eukaryota > Metazoa > Chordata > Actinopteri > Atheriniformes > Pseudomugilidae > Pseudomugil > Pseudomugil tenellus. The sequence continues at coordinate 16,384,866 of JBAMHX010000014.1, read as the reverse complement.
TTAAGGTGAAAACAACCTTATGATACTTATTTTCTCTTTTTTATCTTGCTGGGAATGAAAGGATCATACATCAATCCAAACATTTCATTTCAAACTAGTGTTGATTGATTTTTCGATTTCTTTTCTTCATCTGTGCTTGTGATGCGCCATGATCCCATCAGGATCCGATAAAGACCAAAAATCCAACATTTGGTTCAGAACCTGAAGATGAGCTATGGATTGTTAAGGAGCCATTTAGATAAAGGATTAAATAATGATGTATGTAGCAGTTTCACTGTATTATGACCCAGCTTTTTTTTTTTATCAACTGTAGCATTACATTATCATGCACAATGAGATTGAACCTGAATAAAACAATTAGCAACAGGTAAGTATTTGTGTATTTATATTTTACACTGTATTAAATCTGTGTTAGGTGGTGATATTCTCACACAAATCAGCTAAACAAGCAATGTGTGTATAATCCAGTGTCTAAAATACTCTTGGATGTTACAAATGTAAAGGAAAACTGAGTGGATATATATGCAACCGCAGTGTTTATGTAATTACTGTTTTTATTTTTACTGTTTTGTTTTATTAAATAAAAAACAAAGCATCAGATAGAAATGATCATCCAAAGCTGAACTGCTGTTATGGGTCTGTGGGAGGTATCTTTAACTTGCTGAACTTGTCCCTTTGAAATGTTTTTCCACTCTGTAGGTGAACCGATTTGAGCAGTTTAACATCAACTACGCCAATGAGAAACTCCAGGAATATTTCAACAAGCACATCTTCTCACTGGAGCAGTTGGAGTACAACAGGTAAACACTGATCTGGATTAAAACAAAGTAAGACTTTGTATGGAGACAATCCTTCTGTTGCATATGGATGCGGGTTAACGCAGGCAACACAGGTAACCTGCAAGGCTTTTAATAGTGCTTCAGTTTTCCCCGCAGCCAGTTGTTTTCTAGCATAATGTACCAGCAGCCTGCATCATCTCATCATATGACATTCTAGATAATACAGCCATTATGTCTTGTTTGTTTGTACATGGCATGTCTATCTTTGTGTGTTCTCATAGGGAGGGGATCCAGTGGGAAGCCATAGACTGGATGGATAATGCAGAGTGTTTGGATCTCATAGAGAAGGTAACAGACTGTCAGACCTTGGGAGAGCAAAACCGTCACCACGATTGGCAGCAAACCACCAACCAGAGCAGACTGACCTAGACGCCACACTGTGCTTACACTGACTTCTATATCCGAGTCTGTCATTATATAGTCTGAGTTTACATGTTCTTTTTACGGTAATGTACACCAGTCAATGCTTAGAGATATGGTTGAAATAAGGCTTGATGATAATTCATTGTGTTACCACCAGACTTTAAAATGAAGTTGTCATAAAAATGGGCTTGTGTGTGAAAGATTTCCAGTGGAAGTTAGTTATTCCTAGATATCCCTGTGTTTTCATCTTATCATTATATTATTCCTATTATTTCCGCTATTGTGGCGGTCTATAATTACAGGAATGTGAATGAAACCGTGTCCAAACCACGTGCCTCTCCCTAATCTCTCTTTTTTACATACAGAAGAAGTTGAATGAATAACTTTGCAATTTCCTGGTTTTACTTTTTTACAGTATAAGCTGCCAGATGTACCCATGTGGGATTACAACTAGTTCCATCATGATTGTGGTGTGTTACTACTCTTTCTTCTCCCTCTGTATCCCCTTTAGAAGCTGGGCATGTTGGCTCTTATCAACGAGGAGAGTCGCTTCCCCAAAGGCACCGACTACACCCTTTTGGAGAAACTGCACAGCCGACATGCTGTGAGTCCAAACATGAAAACCTCAGTAACTCTCACACATGCATCAGCACATAACTCTACCAGACAGGCAAGACGCTCGCAAAGCAAAATAAAAAAGGTCATCTATCCATCAAAGCTCATTAAACCCAGCTGAGGATATACTTTTATCACTCAGCAGCTCAAACAGGCCCATAAAGTTAAACCTCCGCTGAATCGCTTGCTGCATTGAATGTATTTGCGGCACCTTGTACACACCCTCCAATCCCAAACAATGCTGAAATGTGATCAGCTATTCTCCCGCTCCAATAGGCTTTGTGTGCAGCAAAAAAGAGGTTTTCTGTGGCTGACTGAAAAAGGGGGAAAAAAGGAGTGAGATCTACTGTACAGTAAGAACCGTCTGACCCCTCCCATCTCTGCTGACGTGTGTTTTATGTAAAAATTGTTCTGAAAACATTAGAAATTGTTCGTCTCACATCATGTAAGGTTGTTCAAAAGCAGTATGATGACTGATGTCAAATGAAAAAATGAACAATTTCAGTACAGGATGTTTTTTTTTTTTTTTTTTTTTTTTTTTTTTTTTTTTTTTTTTTTTTTTTTTTTTTTTTTTTTTTTTTTTTTTTT
>JBAMHX010000014.1:16330681-16374610 GCA_037177515.1 Pseudomugil tenellus | reverse complement strand
TCCCCCCCCCCCCCCTCCCCCCCCCCCCCCCCCCCCCCCCCCCCCCCCTCCCCCCCCCTCCCCCCCCCCCCCCAACAACGAATTAAATAGATAAAATAGATTATGCTAACAGTTACTGTTTTAGCTCAGTTTCCAATGAAAACAAGATAATCAATATAAACTGATTATTTGCTGCATTCCTTTTTGTACTGAGCCTCTCATTTGACTCGTATTATAACTCCAGGGCACCTTGTCTCCTAAAAAGTGGTGCATTTATTCCTTCCCTCAAAGTACAAAATAATCCTCCATGGGGGGGTGGCAGATTTAAATTTGTTATTTTTTCTTTCTTTTCCATTAAATAATATTTAAAGTTTCTACAAATACTATATTAATATGGTTAAATAAAAAAAAGTTTAGTTTATCTGTGTTAAGACCTATTTAAGTATTTCTGATATTAAAATTATCAAAATAAACATAATACTGTTTTTTTTTTTTCCTTATATATGAGCAGCAGTGACAAACACACTTTAACTGCAAGGACTGTTTTTTTTACTCTTAAAGTATAACTAAACAAATCAACTAGCTGAGAGCTGAAAAGATGAGGCAGTCTCTAACAGTTTGTGCCATGTGTCCACAGGTACCGGATGATTCTAAAAACGAAAACCCGCTTGGAGGATGAGAAACAGGGCTGTTTAGAGCTGCTTTTGTTTCACAACAAAGCCAAGACAGAGTGGCAGCTGGGGAAGACAAAGGTGAGCACGCATACACAGACAAACACGCACATGAAGACTCTCATGCACATGCCCAGACTTGTTAATGTCACTTCAGAGTGACTTAGGGTTTATTCATGCCCTGGGTAGTTTCAGTAACCATAAACACTGCCCCAGTACAGCAATAATGTTTTATTATTTTCCAAAATTTCAAGATTTTTTAGCCTTTTTAGGGGCCATGAATGGAAGCTGAGTAGCTACATGTGACTGTATATTGAGCACACATACTTGAGCAGGATAGAAATGAAAACTAATTGTGGGTTTGTTTAGGAACAAAACTAACACAGCAGCAAAGCAGCCAGTCGCCATCATGCTTTTAACAACAACAATCTTTTAATTATAGGAATAATAATAAAATAATATTGATACTAAATTTAAAAAATAATTTAATAAGCCTCCACAAATATGATCCAAAAAAAAGTCAATCTTAAATCTTTCGAGACCAAAGATTTCTCCAGAAGTTGAGCTGCCGTCATTTTCGAGCTGTTAATGTGTACCACAGTTGCTCTGAGTCATGTCCCAAAGTATTGCCTGACTGGTTGTGGTCAAACTACCAGTTTGTTGTTAACAACCGCCTGGCTTCCAAAAATCCTGACTGTTACTGTAACTGTGACACAGTGTTGGGAGCTTACAGTAATCCCGAGGCTGCCTTATCTTTGCTGGAAGAGTGTTGGCCTCTTGACACTCACTAAGCTGGTAACAAACTGCACTCCTGGAGAGCAGCGCACAGGCCGACTGAAGCGATGACGCGTTACAGCTGGGCAAAAAGTTAGAGAAGACTCGTATCTCGTGGGAGAAAATGTAAACTATTAATAATGAGTCTCTTTAAAATACATGCTATACTTTAAATAATTTGATCTCTCTGGGTGGTTAAACTCCTTTGTTTTAGCTTCTCAGTAAAAATCAAACATCTCTGTGAACCAAAGGTGGAGGATATAAATGACAGAAGTTTTATAGAGTTATTTTGAAAGTCCACATCTGACCTCCTGTTCCTTCCTGCTCTCAGTTGTGGTTCCTGCGCGGCTGAGACTTTTCAGACTTGCTGGGTCCTTTTTGACACACTCTGTTTTTTTTTTTTTGTTTTTTTTTTTTGTAATGTATTTGACTGGCACGCTGTGAACATTGTATGCTGCACACATGGCATACTGGCATGTACATGAAGGACAAAAAAATGTTTGAGGTGAGCCACATTTACAATTCGCTTTGAATACTTAACCGGTGCAGAACCACTAATGTGCACATGCCTGTGTATATTAAATTTCTCACATTATGTACACATACTTGGAATCACGGGTTGGGTGAAACCTGTTTCCAGGATCAGCGCTCTGATCTTTGGTGTGTGTACACTGACAGACGAGGAAAAAGCGGGTTAGTTTTGCACACATGGAGCTGGAAAATGTCCTGTTCTGTGTATGGACTTGTGTTTTTGATGGCAGCGCATTATTTTTGGGTTTTGGGTAATGTAGTGTGGGTTGCGGGAAAGGGGCCTGAGACTGGAAGAGGGGCTACATTTCCTTTGGTGAAACAATCTGTGTGTAATTATATATGCGCTGATTGTGAGCAGGGGAAGTGTGTGCCTAGAATTATGGGCTTGGGTGATGTTTCATGGACTGTGTGTGTGTGTGTGTGTGTGTGTGTGTTTGTGAGCCATTTGTTTTACAGACCAGGGAAGGATGTGGACGAAGAGGAAGTTTCCTCCTCACATAGACTTTACAGAAGCAGGCAGTGCTGCAGCTGTGGGATCCTTTGATAAGGGGAACATCTGGGACACAAACAGAAACACTTTTCATACTTAAGGGTTTTCCCCTTTATGGGAGCTACGACAACAGATTTTGCACTATCTGACTATTAAACAAGCTTAATTTGATTTTGTTTTGTAGTTATTGGCGCACGCATTTCATCTTAGTAGACGTTGCAGCCTGTCACATATGACAGCACAATTTCTAAAAGAAGTTTCCAGGAGTAAGGGAAGGGTTAACTAAAATCTTTTGCCTTCCTTCATAAAAGCAAGGAGGGGTGTGGCTTTCTATCTGGACACCAGCCACCATCCCTCCCCCTTACCCCTTCATCACTCCTCTCCCTGCCTTTCCCCTTCACTCTTTCTGTGTCTTTCTGCCTGTGCATGTTAGTCGAGCTAACAACGCAGCAGGCGAAAGGAAAGGCTCAGGGAGAAACGCCTGGACACAATGAAGCTCTGCGGCAGCAGCAATAGCTGCAACACTGCACTTTTCCCTTCACTTCTGCGCTGCAGTCAGGGAGAACTGCCAAACTGTTAGCCTCAGCTGCACCACAGCTTCCTCTGCAGTGGGCACAGGGTGCTGCCAGCAGACAACAGGGACCCTTCACATCTCTGTGGGGCCTTTTTTTTATTCTACAGCATTACCAAGAGGAGGAACTAACCCATCCTGTCTGTCACCCCTCCCCAACCTCCTTCTCTGTGTTTTCTCTGTAACTCCTTGTCGGCCGTGGCGCTGCTCGACCCGCAGGTGTTCTTGAAGGAGGCCCTGGAGCAAAGGCTGGAGAAAGAGAGGGAAGAGGTGCGGCGCAGGGCCGGCATGGTGATCCGCGCCCACATCCTCAGCTATGTGGCAAGGTGAGTGGGGGGAGCGTGTAGGAGGGGTGGACGGTTGAGTGGCAGCGACAGCTGTCAGTGTTTGTTTTGTGGAAGAGGTGTATGGCTTGCATGTGTGTGTGTAGAGGAAGGCGGATTAGCTGCATTTGTGCATGCCTTTGCACATGTGTTTGTCTTTTTGGTCTATGTGTGCATTAGACTTGAGGAGTCGCACGTAGGTCAGTCTTTAAACACTGCGACAAGTATTTTGCACATCATAAGATGTTAGTTGGAGAGCAAAAGATCTTTCATCCTCGTTGTAAAGTTCTTGCACGCTAGAACATCATTAACAAGTATCAGGTGGAGTCAATCATAAGCACTGCAGCAACAATGCAACATTCATTCACTGATGACCATTTTATTGATTACTTTTTCATCTTTAGACCTTCAGACTCTTCTGTTTCTTACATTTATTTATGGAAGTTGTAATTAAATAGTAGTTCTGAATACTAGGGCTGTTACTATACTTTCAGAGGCAGTTGTCTGAGCTTTTTTATGCTACAACATGAATAAATCTGTCTTTTCAACCCGAGCAACAAGTTTTCTATCTCTCCTCCCTGCCTGCCAGACAGGATATTTATCACAGTGGTGCCATAAGCATCTGCACATGCAAACACCCACAGGCATTTAATCTAACTGTACTTATAACCTGCATACGGCCACATATAAGGTTACACAGAGTTCTCTGAAAAGCTCCATTGGGATACCATAATGGACCTGATGACAGTGTTCAGGTTGTGGGTGTCCTTACCCTCCAAGTCATTCATACTGAAGACAGAGCCTTGGGAAGTTCCCTGAAGACACAAGTAAAGCCTTTGTGTTATTACATGTAACATTATCTCTGCTCAGAGTCTGTCCTGAGACCAGTCAAAGCCCGTATGGTGATTATTGTGGAGACTAGGTCAGGCTAAGGGTCAGAGAGTCGGGACAATGTGTGTGGTCCCTTGAAAGTCACGTGTGTTTGCACCCGTGCGTGTTTATATGTGTGTGTGTGTGGATATTCAATGCAATTTGTGTGTGTGGGTGTTGGGGCTTAGTCATAAGGCTAAACACAACAGCCCACACTGCCACAATGAAACGGCATCAGACTCTAAACACTGCACAGTTTACAGTCTACACTTTTCTTTAAACCAGTGTTAAGTTAAACAGAATTCCAGCAGTCGTAATGAGGAGCCCACGTAGAGCTGTGCAGCTCAACAAACATGTCTGATGTCACCAAATGTCACGTTCATGCTTGACTATTCTTTCATCAGGAAGCAGTACAGGAGGGTTTTGTCCAGCGTCGTCACCATCCAGAAGAACTACCGGGCCCACTTTTGGAGACGTGTCTTCCTGCGTCTGCGCTCGGCCGCCGTCGTCCTGCAGAAACACCGCAGAGGCCAGCTCGCCCGATCCCTCTGCAGCCAGCTCAAGGAGGAGAAGCAGAAACGAGAAGAGGAGGAGAGGAAGAGGAGAGAGGAGGAGGAGGAGGAAAGGAAGCGAGTAGAGGAGGAGAGGAGGATGGAGGAGAGGAGAAAGAAGGAAGAGGAGGAGAAACAGAGACTAATGGAGGAGGAGTTGAGAAGGAGAGCAAAAGAGGAGCAGAGACTGATCAATGAGAGAGAGGAAGAGGGGAAACTGGTACCGGAAGACGACAAAACAAGGTATTGGGATATTTTGGGATTTGTTTAATGACTTTTCTTTTACTTTCCTCCTTTCCTTCCTTCCACACTAATACTTTACTATGTTTTTTTTATCAGGAACTCACAGATGAATGGCGCTTGCCAGAAGGTAACCAACCTGCCATTTCTGCGATTCATATGAAATGAATCATAAGTGGTGAATGTAGCAGCTCTAAGTGTTTGCTTTCCCTCCTGTCACCAGAAGGCGCTGTCCCAGACTCTGTCCAACAGCCACACTTCAGAGGAGGAGAGTCGTCAAATGGAGGAGATCTTGCGGCTGGAGAGGGAGATCGAGCGTCTGCAGAAGCAACAGGAGGATGGCGTGTCCCTCCTCGGAGACTTCTCCCACGAAGAGCTCCGGCAGATGAGGGATGCTGAGATCTACAGGCTGGAGAAGGAAGCTTCCCGCATGGCTACGGAGTTCCTGGAGCTGCTGGACTTTGGTGGTTTAGAGCCGTCGCTCTCAAGTGAGGAGAACCTCCATGATCCGAATGAATCTACTGCTCCACTGGCCGAGGAGGAAGTGGATGAAGGCTTCCACGCAGATGATGAGTGCGTGCCTTTGCCTGACCTGCCTGTGCCAGCATCAGTTCCTCTAGCCAAGGAAGTGTTTCAAAGTATTCCCCCTCCTCCACCTCCCTTTGCAGAGGGACTTGTGCTCTCTTCATCCTCAGGTGCTTGTCCTTCCCCGGCAAAGCTCACTCCAATTACCACTAATGGACTAAATCATGCCTCAGTTCTGAAAGACTCCCAAACCCGTCATCCTCCTCATCCTATAGTAACTAACGGAGAAAGACAACCATGCCTGAGAACCAGCAGAGCATCAGACTTTGAGCCTTTGACAGAGGGGCCATCCCACGCAAACCTGCCAGACGCAGAATCGGACTATGATCAGGAAGAATTCGAGGAGGTTCATGGGAGCTCAGGTGCTAGTACAAATGATGGCCATATTACAGATGAAGAGGTGCTTGGGAGATCCTCCTGCACCCAGAACAGCCTGGATTCCTTCAGGGGCAGCTCAGACTCGGTGAGAAGCAACAAGCAATGCTGCATTTATGGGTGGCTGATACAACCCAAGAGGAGGATTGTTTAGCAGGAAGCTGATGGGAACCAGGGAACAAGCTGTAGAGCTAACACTCATCTTTTTTTTAACATATATACATATTTACATATATAATAAACAAATATAAATAGTTGGAAAAATAACTTTAAAAAAACTATCATCTTGATATTCAACCAGCATAAACACTAGAAAAAAGAAGTTTATATTGCTCCAACGTAACTTCACACAGCTAGATTTCCTCTGCGTACTGTTCCACCTTCCCACACACTGCCTGCTGGACTGCATAGTCTGTTACAATAAGTATTATCACAAGACTTGACTCATGTCAGGGTAACTGTGAAACAGAGTAGGATTTATTTAATTTGGCTCTGAATATGAGCTTCTGAATCCTGATCCTGCACATTAGGTAGAGAGTTTCAGTCGAACATTTTCAGATCAGAAAAAACCTCCAAAGGAAATGAAAGAGGCTGCGCGTGTTTGCATGTGCAAATGAGCCAGTGTTATTGTGCATGGACTACTTTTTAACAATGACTGGTATAGGATCAAAATGAATTTTAGTGCTGTAAATGGATACTAGCACAGATTTTAGGATGTTATACTGGTTGCTCACATAAAGTTCTTCTAGAAATAACCTTTTTTTTATTTTATAACTTCCTGCAACCAAAAAAAAAAGATTTAAAAAATCCAGTAAAGGTTCATCATGATGCTGTTTTCTTGGGTTTTAGTTTATTGACAGTGATGAGGAGAATGACTGCTACGTAGACACGGATGAGGAGGTTTCTAATGGCAGAGTGAATCTACTCAATGGGAGTGGGCCTCCATATTTCCATGGCTACCTCTACATGAAGAGTGAGTAGTACTAAATCACTGCCCAGCAGGCATGCAAATGATTAATGCACAGCTGAGTACAGCATGCACATTCGGCTTGCTTTAAACAGACAAATAGTCTGCTTTACTGTGTGGTGTAAGTTTGATTTTGTTTTCTTACCAGCGGATGTGTGACTGTTATAGTGGCATTTTTTAAAAAAAAAAAAATCTCTTCATGTTATGAAATTTTCCTTTTAAAAATAGGTCATTTTAATGCTTTCCTGCTTCTTTTCTGCACACCTGTACTTCTCTCAGGTGGCCTGATGATCCCCTGGCGTCGCCGCTGGTGTGTACTCAAAGACGAAACCTTCATGTGGTTCCGGGCAAAGCAAGATTCCCTAAAATCTGGATGGCTTTACAAGAAAGGAGGCGGGATGTCCACCTTGTCTCGACGCAACTGGAAGATGCGCTGGTTCGTTCTACGCGAGTCAAAGCTCATGTACTTTGAGAATGACAGCGAAGAGAAGCTGAAAGGAACCATCGATATCCGCACCACAAAGTAAGAGACCTTAGCTGCTGTTCATTTTAATTTATCTTAGTGTGAAATGAATGGTCCGTTTTTAGTGTTTCTAATTGGTTTTCTTGCAGGGAGATTGTGGACAATCATGAGAAGGAAAATGCACTGAACATCGTCACAGATGAAAGGACTTACCACATCTATGCCGAGTCCCCTGAAGATGCCAGGTACATTATACCCTCATATTCTGTTCAACTGGCTGCAGCTGTCCCGCAAGTGGTGTTTTACTTTGTCATCGTTTCAGTAAAAAGTGATGTGTAGGAATGAAGTTCCCCCTTGTGGTTGCCAGATGAAGTTCATGGTGTAATTTGCAATTACATTTTTGCTGACTTGGACTTTCTGAACTCCTTCTGACCCATCCAGTGGTTGGTTCAATGTGCTGAGTCGGGTCCACAGCGCCAGCCCGGAGCAACTCATGGAGATGCACCATGAACAGGCCAACCCAAAGAATGCAGTGGTTAGTGCGGTTCTACCTCTCTGCTGCCTTGGCCCCGGCCTCGGCTCCATTTTACAGCAGTAGCGAAGAAGTGGTCCAGTTTTGTTACAGTAATTTAAGTAATTTAACCTTTAAGAATCTCCAGCTTCTTTTAAAGGAGTAGACTTTTATCTGTACTGCCATTTTACTTTTATGGTTCACTCAAAATTGCAAACACACATAATTGCATCAACCATCTGCTAAACACATTTTGCAGCTATTCATAACTCTTTTCCTTCTATGCTTAGGGCACACTAGACGTCGGCTTGATTGATTCTGTGTGTGCATCGGACAACCCAGACAGGTAAGGAACGCCCATTAAAGCTTAGCACTCTGTTATCTAACAGGACACACACAAAAAAGCAAGGTGTTGTTTTCTGTTTCCAGACCAAACTCATTTGTGATCATCACGGCCAATCGAGTGATCCACTGCAACACGGACACACCGGAGGAGATGCACCACTGGATAGGCCTCCTGCAAAAATCAAAAGGAGACACAAGAGTTGATGGACAGGAGTTTCTAGTCAGAGGTCACACACAATCCCTACTTTGCATCGCTCATTTCGAGTTATCTGCATGTGTTCCTTTGTCACAGCTGAACATGAATTAATTAGGACAAGTTTTTTATCCACAGGTTGGTTGCATAAAGAGATGAAGTCTGGATCCAAAAGCACTTCTCTGAAGCTGAAGAAACGCTGGTTTGTTCTCACCACCAACTCCCTCGACTATTATAAGTCATCAGAGCGTAGCGCAACTAAACTGGGAACACTGGTCCTCAACAGCCTCTGCTCTGTAGTGCAGCCTGATGAGAAAATCTTCAAGGACACTGGTCAGTCTTTAAAAAATGCATTAAAAATAGTTAAAACATGTTCACAGTGGATTTGATCTATTCGTGTTTATTAATGTGTGGCTGCGTTCGTAACTTTCATTGAGTGAGTTTTAGGTCCTGTGGGATTTATCTTTTGCCTTATTTACTTTTCGCTCAGGTTACTGGAATATAATCGTACATGGGCGTAAACATTCCTACCGACTATATACCAAAATGTTGAATGAAGCCATGCGTTGGGCCAACGCCATACAGGGAGCGATAGACAGCAAAGTTCCCATCGAAACACCGACACAGCAGCTCATCAGGGACATCAAGGTATTAAAGTTAACTGATGATTATTGCTAACATGTCGTGTCATTAGATCATTGTAATACTTAATCAAGCATGTGTTTCATAAATAATTATTTGAAGCATTTTGGTTCTTTTGTATTTATCCATAACTTGACTTATTTTCAGTCATGCAAACCTTTGGCAGGGACACACACTGTAGTGAAGTGAGGTACTTGCACTGTGTGCTGTGATTTGGTCTTCTTCTTTTCTTTCAGTCGGCATTCAGAAAGTGTATTTCTGATATTCTGACTATTTTACACCTGCTTTCCAGATATATTTTATTTCAAGAACAATCGGTGAATAAAAGCTCACACTGGTTCTGCCTTTTGTGTGTCCAGGAAAGTAGTTTAAATGTGGAGGCTGTGGAGCAGACATACTGGAGGAACCCCATCCTGAGATATACCCAGCATCCTTTGCACTCCCCTCTTCTACCTCTGCCTTATGGAGATGTCAGCGTTCTTTGTGAGTACTCTGAACCCTCATCTACTATTTTACAATAGCTATTAAAAAATGTGTTCACTGCAGGCACCAGCTTGTAAAGTCAAATGTTTGGATTCTTCTTTTTAATAGAAACAGCCCAATGACGCATCAAATGAACACTTATGAACACTATACAACTTATAGCTATATATTGTGTTTGCAAATGCGTGATGTGCAGATGTGACTCTTCCATCTGCATTAATGCCCATCATTACCATCCTAGATATGCATGTTCCAGTTATATCTGAAATAAAGGGGTTCTATCATGATCGTACGAGTGGACATTGCTTCTGTTTCATTCAGTTACTTTTTTGCAAGTTCATTATCAGCCTTCTCTTTGTCTCTTAGTGCAAAAGGAAAAGGGTTATACCAGCTTGCAGGATGAGGCTGTGAAGATTTTCAACTCACTGCAGGAGATGGAGGCTTTGTCAGACCCCGTGCCAATAATCCAGGGAATCCTGCAGACTTGTCAAGACTTGAGGCCATTGAGAGATGAAGTTTACTGTCAGCTAATCAAACAAACCAATCACGTGCCACACCCGAATAGTCCTGCCAATCGTGCCCACTGGCATCTCCTGACCTGCATGAGCTGCACCTTCCTGCCCAGCCGAGGCATCCTGCGCTACCTCAAGTTTCACCTGAAAAGGTACGCATGTGTTTTGATGCAGCAGATCACGGCAATGGAAAGCTGAAAAACTGAGAGTTGAAACAGTGTGTTGTGTCTTTGGGTTATTTTCTCAGGATTAAGGAGCTATTTCCTGCAACAGAAATTGAAATGTTTGCCCATTTTATTGGAGAGTCTCTTAAGAAGACCAAAACCAGAGAGTTTGTTCCGTCCCAAGAAGAAATCATGGCACTGCTTACCAGACAGGAAATGACCACCACAGTCTACTGCCACGGAGGGGGCTCCTGCAAGATCTCCATTAACTCTCACACGACTGCCGGAGAGGTAAGCGAGCTGTTCTCTCGTGTGTGTTCTGGTATTTTGTCTGGCTTGGTAAGAGTTTTGTCTCATTTTGTGCAGGTGGTAGAGAAATTGATCAGAGGTTTGGCGATGGAGGACAGCAGGAACATGTTTGCGCTCTTCGAGCACAACAATACTGTTGACAAAGCTGTGGAAAGCAGGGTACTTGTGGCTGATGTTCTGGCCAAGTTCGAACGGTATGTTTGCTTATTTAAATATTTCTGTTCTGATTTAAACACCTATTGAAGGACATGCAACTTGGTGCCCTGGATATTTTAACAGACATGTAAGTGATGGATTTATGGCTTTCCTTACCAGACTTGTTGGCAGTGAAGAAGCTCAGAATGAAGGCCAATGGAAACTGTATTTTAAACTCTACTGCTTCTTGGATGTGGAAAGCATGCCTAAAGAAGGAGTGGAGTTTGCCTTCATGTTTGAGCAGGTACATTTACATTACCCTGTTCAGTTTTATCGACACTGTCATCACATATACAGTTGGCTTCAATGTTTCACTTTTTTTTTTCCTTTTATCTTCATCAGGCGCATGAGAGTTTGACTCGGGGCCACTTCCCTGCACGTGAAGAGACCCTGCAGCACCTTGCAGCTCTGCGCCTGCAGTTCCTGTACGGAGACAAAGTGCGCATCACATGGAGCCTGGAAAGCGTTTATCCCGTGGGTCGCTTGCGCAGTCGCATCCTACAGTTTACCAAGATGGGTGGGGCCTCGGGATCGGGTCAGACTCTGGAGCGTCGCAGAACCAGCTTTTTGGACAGCACGCTGCGCCGGGGCCTGAAGACAGGATCTATGAAGAAACAGCGTATGGAGGAGGAGCAGATGCTGGAGATGTGGATAAAGGAGGAGATGTCTGCTACCCGGGCAAGCATCGTGGAGAAGTGGTCTCGCCTTAACGGTCTGGACCAGCACCAGGCCATGCTCAAATACATGACCATCATCAAGGAATGGCCTGGATACGGATCCACTTTGTTTGATGTTGAGGTACATTTACAACTTTAATGAGGACTTCATTCAACTTTCATCGTCACCGATACAAGCAGCTACTTCTTCCTCTTTTCGATTTTTTAATATTACCTTTTTCTTTTATTTCAGCGCAGATGTAATAATAGTCTTGTCTTTGTTTTACACTTTTGAATTCATGTATCTGATTTTGAAAAGCATGTTGCTACGTTTTCAACATGAGATGAAAGTTGTGCTGAAGCAGAAAAGATCTAAAAAACCTGCAGAACAGAACAAACCTTTGAAGGCCAGAGTTAGTAAACTGTTCATATGTGATTTAAATAGAAAATGTTGATTCTTTCAACTGCTATTAGTTCTTAAAAGAATGATATTTGGCCAAAGTCTTAGCCTGTTGTCTAAAGCCTGAAATTAGTGTCAAGGCAACCCATCTGGATAAATACTAGTCTCTCAAACTATCTGAATAGCAATGCTGAAACATTCGAAGTTTATTACAGAATTTTTCCAAGTAAAGCCAAAAACTACAACCTTCCCCAGTTTTCATATCGGTTGATCAGCTCTGATATTTGCACAAAATGAATAAATTCTGAATCATCATGTAATAGGTTGTGTGTGTGTGTTTGCAGTGCAAAGAAGGGGGATTCCCACATGACCTCTGGTTGAGTGTGAGTGCTGAGAATGTGTCCGTCTACAAAAGAGGCGAGCCAAAACCTTTGGAGACCTTCCCTTATGAGCACATCATCTTCTTTGGTGCTCCACAACCCTGCACCTACAAGATAACTGTGGATGAGAGAGAAATGTTCTTTGAGACACCACAGGTACTTTTTTTATTCTTATGTTTGTTTTAGATATAGTTTACATTCTCAATATTTTACTTGGAAGTTCTAGGAAAATGTTTTACCATCATCACTCACAAGGTCAACAAACAAAAACAAACCAGTTGCCTCATGTTGACGAATAACACGACCCACAAAACGTGTTGTGAAGCTTTTATCGAAGCACACAAGGCAGGACTAAATATCTCTTTTAAAAGAGAATTATTTTTTATTATTTTTTCTTTTTCCAGCTCAGCTGAATGCATTTCTGTCTGTGTTTTGGCAGGTCGGAGAGATCACGAAGATCATGAAAGCCTACATAAACATGATTGTGAAGAAGCGCTGCAGTGTGAAGTCTGTGTCCAGTTACGGAACCAACTGGATCCGGTGATTTACTTACTGGAGGGGAAATAAATCTACTCTGCCATTATGCACCAAACCCATAATAACTGAGAGGAAAGAAAAAGAAACTAATTCCTTCAGCTGAGGCTGTGACGCAGAAACTTTGACTCAAGCTATATGGCAACGCAGACGACCTCCATCCAGGAAGAAAACTTTCTGCTGTGACAGGGATATGTACTCCTCACAACGTTTGGCTAATGTGGGTGCATTTGGGTGTCTGGATCCTAGGTTTTGCTTCTTTTGCTCAAACCGACTTACACAAGTTGCTTCAGATGTTACTTGAAAAGAAATTCAGGTACCTTTTCCTTTCAACAAAGCTGAGAGAACTTACACACTTGTTATGTAACCAATAGATTCACCTAAATTTCCAAAAGTTTAGAAATTCCCCCAAATCTCACATAACGTTTATGAATGTTTTGCCGTGGCAAATGCACACCGACTGAGTTGGCACCTTTATTTAATTATTAGTAGTTTTTCTTTTTGTTTGTAGAAAAATGGGGCCCAATGTAATGAATGTTCTCCTGAATGGAGATTCCCTCAGGTTTATTGGATAAAAAAATGTCCCTTATCTTGCCTTATTTAAACAATGTCGCTTGGAGGGTAACTGTGGCCTTGCAGGAGTTCAGTAAAACTAATGTGTGATTATTTTCCTCATATGTGCCACAAAAAGCACATCTCTAACATCAACTAAGTATTTCTTATAAATCAACAAAATGCAGCAAATAAGCAGAAATAATGTGATGATCCACCTAATCTCTAAATGTTTCCATTAAAGTATCTGTTATTATAATTGGATGGTATGTTTGTGCTTCCATCCCAGAACTAATACTTTGTTTAAGCAGCGTTTCTTTTGAAACAGCCTAAAGTAATGTTTATGGGTGTGTTTTTTTTAAATGCACGTCAAAAACATTTCACTGCATCTGTGACTTTTAGTTTGTGTATATGTGTGTTGTTTTATGGCAATGTGTGCAGCCATGTGAGGGCGGGGTTATTTATTTATGAAAGGCATTTCAGAGAGTAACTGCGAAGAAATGAATGCTGTGCTTAAAATGCATTAATGCAAGTTTTGTTTTTCACTTATTTGTGCATTTAGAGACAGAAAGTAACATGATTCAAAGATTGACAGGCTGTCCATAACTTGCTTTTGATTATGTCCATTTTGTGCTGTGTTTCTGAGCTTCTGCGACTGTTAGAAAACAATTGTGTTGTTACTTAGTTCCTGTTAATGTCTCACTGACCTTCTAGAAAGTCAGAATGAACACAAAGCTAAGACGCCTATGCCACCCAACTACCAGTATACTACACGTTTAGGATGATCTCAACATAATGAGCTTAGTATTTACCTCATATTACAACACTGTCTTCCATCGCTCTCCAATCATTGTCTTTTAGTCCCTCTGGTCAGCTGCCGGCGGCTACACCAGAGACTGATCTAGCCACTGATGATGACTGTTTCTGATTGTTTTGAAGACAAAAAAATCACAACGTTTTATATCAGAATTTAAAAATGCTTTAATAAATTATTGTATTTCAAACTCTCCGTGTTGTGATCTCATATTTATTTGATCTACTATTGGCAAAGCAGTTTGGGGACAATGGCAGATTACCATTAAATGTATTATAAAACCATAATACTAGTGTTTTTTAAAATACTCCCAGCCGGAATTTGAGTGTGTTCATAAGTGCATCCCTTTATCTGGAAAAAAATATTAAGGAATTGATTGAATGTTTTTATGTGCTTTTACACTTTCACTCAAGATTTGTCGAAGCTTGACTGTGTCTGAATTCTTGGTATTATAGTACAACAGTTAGTATTACTCCCTCTACAGTATATAAGTGCTGGGTATACTGGTAATCTATTTTTATGTTATTTTTGCAGTCTGTGGGAAAGCATTCATCAGAAAATATGCATATTTTCTGTAACTGATATTTTTACGTTTGTTTTAAGATGTCTTAAACCAAATAAGCTGAAACTGCTAAATTTTCTATAAGAAAAACACAGATCATGAATTTAGAGTAAATACAGGATTTACCACCTTCTCCACTGCACTACTGGTTATAGATCCTAAACATCAAGTGTCTTTGTAAGCGTTTGTAGAAAGCAGTATGCAGTATGCATGAAAGCTGTGTAAACTTTTGTGGAAAACGTCATCAGTTTAAGTTTCAGCAAATAGGTTGCCAGTAGCTTTTCCGTCACCAGGGATGAATTAAAAGCATGATAAAAGGCCATTTTCTGGTGTTGGTTTCTTAAAATATTAGCTAGAACAGAGGTTTGATTTATGTCAGGTAGGTTTCAAAGGAGGCTCACTGAAAATAAATGTGTTTATACTGTAACTGAAGATCTGCAGATATGTGACTGGAGACTGTTTTTTTAGAGTCGGGATATTTTTAAGGGTTATCTTTCCACACTTTGTATGGGATTACACAACATTATCACGTTCATATAGGCATCTGGGAATTTAAGGAAACTAAATAAAAAAGGTTAAGACTGTTTTTATTTTATTTATTTATCTAATACACTTACTGTCTGACTTAAAAACTCTTGTTTGAAAATAAATGGTATTAATTTGACAATCTGGGCATATCTCAACTACTTTGACTTTAAAACTTAACTAGTTAATTTAAACCCAGATTTTCAGCCAATTTCTGTAATGAACACATGGGAGTGTATTGGAATCAACTTGTTTGCAAGATAGTCTAAATATTTAAGCTTGTATTAATATAACCATTGTTTTACCTGTCTTAATTCTCATTTTTATTCAAATGTGGGTTTATTTATTTATTCATATATTATATCTAGTTTTAGAGCATAAAACCTAAATTTCTTTTCACGTTGTATTAGTTGCCAGCGTGAGGAGTTAATGACGTCATCGCGTAAAGCAGAGGTCCAGCCTTCAGCTTGACTTCTCGCAAATCTTTTCTTAGCGCACTTGAGAGCTATCACTCGCAGCATCATGTTTAGGTTTTTACTCACTGTTTTTGCTGTTATTTCTTACTTTTTCTTACTTACCACAGCCCAGACTCCAACCCCGTCTCCACCTCCGGGTAAGTTTTTCTTTGCTGTTCTGCTTTGTTTCTTGCGACTACAGTCGGGTCAGTCTCTGGTCAGGAGTCTGTCACATGACATCAGCAGAAACCGGAGGAGCCCAGACAATCAGTCCCGATTCGGGGTTCACTTATTTGTTTCTTAAATTCCTCATGTTCCACAGTAAATCAACTTTTCACGCCCCAAAAAACAACTTTGCGTTGGAACTCAGTGTATCTAAACTAGACGTTTTATTATTTGCCATAAAGTTTTGAAGCTTTCGCATTTTATTTGATTTTTTCATGCACACACATTTGTATTTGTGTTTTAGTTCCGTGTAACCTGAAATCCAACACCAGCTGTGCTGACTGCCTGCAAAATGTTGCTGTAAGTGTAACTATAACTCAAGCAGATGTTTCCACCTTTGACCTGCACAAATATGAAAGTTGAGTCATTGGTGTTTTATTTGTTTCAGTGTTTGTGGTGCATCCCAACAAAACAATGCATTGACTACCCAGTGAAGAACATCCTGCCTCCCGGCAGTGTTTGTCCCCTAAATGATGCACGCTGGGGGGTTTGTTGGGGTAAGTCTGGCAAACTATGGTCATTAATAACAAACCAGGGAATAAGTTGTACCTACATGTTTTCAGGTGTTTATGGGATGGTATGTTGGGGTGTTTTGGTCAAAGTATAGAGCATGAATATCTGTGAAACAAACAAAAACAGACATCTTAAAGATGGATTAATGGAAATTATCTGCACAGTGTCAGATGTTCTTGAAAAGAACATATTAATTGGGAAGTAATCGTGTTACATATTGTCTATATACAAATAAGACCAGCAGTCCACCAGGATTCAGCCATCACTCTCATTAATTATTTTTTATTTATATATTCATCTATTCATTCATTCCTAAAAGCTGTTCATGATTTAGATCATTTTAATCATTTATCTATCTGATATACAGTCAACTTCCAGGTATTGATCATCACCATGTCAGTTCTGGCTGGAATCATCCTCATTGCTGTTCTTGTTTGCTGCATCTGCTGCTGCAAGTGTGAAAGGATTGGGTAAGCTTTGAGTCACACAAAGTGCTCACAGAGAATCTGGTTTAACGTGGAGGCAAGAGGGGAGATGGAGGAGGAGGAGGGAGGACACAATGGGTTGTTATTCTGTAGAGCTAGCCTGATACCGCTATCCCCCAAAAGCCTCAGAATTTCACTTTGACAAGAACTTTTTCTTGTTTTATATGTGCATCTGCTTTTTCAAGTTTTTTTTTTACCTATTATAATAAAAGCGTCTATAGCTACCATATTTCTTGACTATGAATGAAGATAGAAATAATATCATAACCACTGAAGGCCCCATTCATCAAGAGATGAGAAAATACAGTTCTCTTAGACATACAAAACACTATGCCATATATATATATATATGGCATAGAAAAGTGTTTATCATGGATTGATGTGGATATAAATATACAATGTTATATCATAGGAACAAGAGAGAAGATGCACAAGTGGAACAACAAACTAGAGCGAGAAAAGCTCGTCAGAAAGCGAGGTGAGTGACTGCTCAGTAGGTGTCTGCCAAGAACCAAATTTAACCATTTGAGCTTGTTCCAGTAATTATATAATTCCTAGAAATTAGTAAGGGGGGGTCCAGCAGCATAGCATTTCAGCAGCATTTCAAGTGATAATCTCGGTTTAGATTAACCATATTTTATTATACACTGTACAAATCTTTTTTTTTCTATAAAAATGTGAAATTGGGATTTTATGGATACAGAGATGCATCAAAGCACAACTTTGTGTTGATTCTATAGCAATAATTCAAACACAGTGTGTTTGAGTGTCGCTAGTGTTGTCTGTCATCAATTTGTCTTTGTTTCTTTCCCGAAGGAAAACAGAGATTCAGCTAAGGCATGATGAAATCAGACAGAAATATGGTAAGATCTCTGTCTTGTACAGGTTTGTGAATGAGCAAGTTAATAAATATATATATGTATATTTATTTATATATATATATATATATATATATATATATTAGAAATTATCAGTAGGTCATTTTGATCATGTGTTTTTTCACTCATGCAGTGGTCAAACAGAAACAAAATGAAAAATCAGGTAGGACAAAGACATGATAGATAAGGTAAAGAGAATAAAATCTGGACAGGTAAAACAGCAGAACAACTAACAACGTTAAAAAAATGTACAAGTAAAAGAAAAGATAAATAGATTGAAAACAGAAATCCTAAAAGTGAGCAAATGGTGCCATCTACTGAATAAATACTAAAACGCATTAACTAAGACTTGATTAAAACATTTGTTTTTAACCCATCTTTAAGGGCACTTAACCATCAAAACACACCTAGTTGGATCATTTCTAGTCATTTTTACTAACATTTTTTTAACAGTTTTTCACAATTGCTCTTTTCAGGTCTGGCAAAAGACAATCCATACTCTCGTATGGATGATCATTAAGAAGAATCTTAGTGACGACTCCTGAGATGATCCTACTGGTACCAGTAACAAGACACAGCACACAAGTATCTTATTGATCAACTGTGATGACTTGGATTGGTTTGAGTTTGGCCTTATTTGAAAGTCATATTATTTACCTAAGGTTTAAATTTAATAAGTACATGGTGTTCTTTAAGGTGATGAATGAGTAATAGTGCTAATACCGTGACCAGACTGAAATGTTTATAAATCTAACATGGTTTTCTCAAAACACTTCAAACCCTATCGAGGCATGTCAACACCCACGATAAGGAGACATTCCTGTTGTATTTTGCACAAAATGCAGCATTGTAGCATGTACAACCAGAGCTGACTTTTGCTTTTTTCGGACATCTTTAGTAATATGTAGTCTAACTTTTGCTCTGTGTTTGCATTACAAGTGATGACAAAAGTTCAACTGTTGTTTTCTTTCAAATTTAACAGATTTGATCTAATTCCTCTTTTTTTTTGGTTTAAGTAAATTTAAGAAATTGTTTATGTAAAAGAAGTGAATTAAAAGAATGAACAAGTGAATTACACCTGAATTTTTAGGGTTTCTTTCTTCCCCCAGTAAAAACCAGCTGTGATCTTAAATATGACCAATAAATGGACATGGTTGTTTAAAATGGGATTTAATACAGTATTTTATTTTAGGAAAAAACTATATAATTATAATTTTGAAATTTACTGCTTTCCCATCTGCGTTGTTCGTGCAATCAAAAAAATATAGAAACTATTAACATAAAAGCATTTCATAAGAGGCCAACTTTCTTAAATCTGTCAAATAAAACATGATTTAACGTGTTTTGTCTGTGTGTCTTGTCTATCTATCTATCTCTATCGATCGATCAATCGATCTATCTACACAATTTTCCCTATCTGTCGGGAGCGCGCAAATGTTCATACGCGCTCTCGTATCCGCGCCCCCACGAAATTAAGCAACACGTGACCCCTTTGGTCGAATTACATTTTAAATTTCAGGGCGGTGCGCGAGCCTGCTCCAAACGAAAGAGTCGGAGGAGCAGTTAACCCGCTTTACCATCAAGAACCTGACTCCACGTTACTGATTGATATCTGGGAAAGTGACATAATGTCTGAAGAAAAGCCAAAGGTCAGTACTGGTCTCCTCCAACAGACCATTTTGTTCACGGATGTCAATAAACGCTTCTTCTGTCAAGCCAGTTGCATGTTAACGTTAGCATTTTGTGCCAAGCTAGCCCTGCTTCCAGGCTATAGTCAACCCCGTTTGAGCGGGTAGAAGGAGAAAACAAAGGTTTGCGGATATTTTGACTTTAGGCGCATGGTTGGGGGTATTTGGCCTTTTTACACCATCTACATCCGCAAATAATGAATAATAAACTATCTGTTGGGTGAACTTTTTCGCTAACGTTGATATTAGAGACTTATTGTAATGAATGATTTGTGTTTTTCCTCGATCGTTTGCGCCATTGTGGCTCTCTGCGCCAGTTCGGAATGGGACTAGCTTGCTGTGCTAACCGCTGCAGGAGCAGAAAGCATGAACGCCGTACATGTCTCTAGCTAACTAAGTTAGCAGCGGTGTTTGACTAAATAACGCCATTTTTACGGTCGGTGTGTCTCTTCTGCCACTGATGGCTTTTGTTGCAGGAAGGAGTGAAGACGGAGAACGACCACATTAACCTCAAGGTAGCCGGTCAGGATGGGTCTGTGGTTCAATTCAAAATCAAAAGGCACACTCCGCTCAGCAAACTCATGAAGGCATACTGCGAAAGACAGGCAAGTTCATCTTAACAGGCTACAAACCGCTTAGCGAGGGTTGTGAATGTTTTATGTAAATACATTTCTTGTATTTTTTTTTATAAGTTGGTGTTGGCTGAATCCTCACCAGTCACGTTTATTTTGTTTTATTTAGGGTTTGTCGATTCGTCAGATAAGGTTTAGGTTTGATGGACAGCCAATCAATGAAACGGACACACCAGCACAGGTGAGTAACACACAAAATAATGTTTGACTTTTCATGTTTTTTCTTATTTAAACAAACACTGACCAAATAAGAAGTAATTTTATTATAGTTCCTTTTTAGTATCATATCTGTCCTGGTCCAGTGATAATTTCCTAATGGGAAACTTGTGTATGGATAAGTCCTCACAATATCCAATATTATAAAAAGGCTCACCTAATAAAATCCTAAAAGTAATCTCTAGTTGTTTAATAATGCTATTGCACATGGAACTGAATTAATCTTTTAGTTTATTTGTTTTCGGTCTTTGGGTTCTGAATCTCAGACGTGAGGGGAGTTTCGCAAAGTTTTCGTGTGGAGCAGGGGTGTCCAAGTCCAGTCTTGGAGATCTACTGTCCAGTTAAATTTACCTGTATCCCTTCTGCATGTCATCCAGCTCTCCAGAGATCTGGTAGGCGAGCAATTCATTTGATTCAGCTGTGTTGGAGAAGGATTGCATCTAAAAGCTGCAGGACAGTAGATCTCATGGACCAGACTTGGGGCCCCCATTGCTGTAGAAAATGTTTTTGGTTTCCCACGGTGTGACACTTTTTAATAAAACAAATGTGATAATGTAATCCTTTAAAAAATGAATATTTCACATGTTAGGAAAATTTAGGGCAATATAGTATGACAGCATTCACAAGAAGTGACCTTTTTATTTAAAAAAAAAAAACTTCTGAGTTGTAAAAAAAAAAGATTAATTGCAAGTATGTCACTGTTTACATAACCTAACAAGGAATATCTGTTAGCCTCCAAATTTAGTGGTGCTCAAGTCAAGATGTTTTATCCTGCAACTTTTAGATCCAAACCTTCACCAACACATCTGAATCAAATGGCTAAATTACCTTTATATATGTCCTCAAGCTCTGCAGAGGCCTGATGACAAATCATTCATTTGATTCAGGTGTGTTGTAGAAAGGTTGCAAATAAACGTTGCAGGTCAGTT
Source organism: Pseudomugil tenellus (assembly GCA_037177515.1). Classification (NCBI taxonomy): domain Eukaryota; kingdom Metazoa; phylum Chordata; class Actinopteri; order Atheriniformes; family Pseudomugilidae; genus Pseudomugil; species Pseudomugil tenellus. Next base: position 16,353,422 of record JBAMHX010000014.1, on the reverse strand, counting down.
GATCTCAAGTGGAGTCAGGCACCACATGCTAATCTATGTGAATATGTCATAGTTATCATGCATACATCATGTTGTGCTGTTTTGTAACATTAAAATTGAAGAATAGACTTGAACATGGACTTCCCACAACTTCTGTATCAGTGTGGTATAGTTCAGGAGTAGCCACCTCCAGTCCTAGAGAGCCGCACTCCTGCAAATGTTGTTTCCCTGCTGCATCACACCTGACTCGAATCAATGGATAATTAGCAGACTTGGACAGTTTTATGTCAAGCTCTGAACAAGTCTGCTAATTAAATCTGATGGGTGTCAGGTGTGTTGCAACAGGGAAACTCCACACATGCAACACTTGCATGGAGTGCGGCTCTCTAGGACCCGAGATTCCTGCTCCTGGTATAGTTTTAAAAAAAAAAAAACTTTTTGCTTAAATGTGTATATGAAGCTGTGTTTCTCAGTCTTGGTCATTGTCCGCTGCATGTTTAGCACATCTGCGCAGAACATCTGGCTAGTTAACAGGTTTGACAAGAACTTGATGAGAGGTCAATCTGAAATGGGTGTATTGGAGTAGAAACTCCTCCACAAATGAAGCAGCGATGTCTATTTAGCATGCAGACATGCATCAGTGATGATTCTGTTCATTTTATCATTTAAAGGATAAAATCAGGGATGAAGTTTTTAACACTTACTAAGGGTTGGTTAAATGCATCATATCAATACATTTTAGCTACTTTACTTTGAGGAATGGGAAGATAGCAGTTTAATCATGTTTTTCTTTTATGTGTAGCCAGACGGAGGAAAATGTTCATACTAAAACTTTTGCAAGGATCTATACAAATGTTTTTGTTTTTTTTTTTTTGTTTTTATCATTTATGTGTAAGACATTTGACTGTACTTTTTTTTTTTTTTTTTCAGCTGGAGATGGAGGATGAGGACACTATTGACGTTTTTCAGCAACAAACAGGAGGGCTCTAAGTGTCATGGAGACTATTGGTAGTGACCCTTTTTCTGTTGCTCTTTCTTCCTCCTCCATATGTTTTTTTTTTTTTTTTTTTTAACTTGACTGTGTTGAGCTATTCATGTGACTTTCCTCAGTCTTGGTTTTGAGATGCAGGGTAGTCATTTTTAAACATGTTTTGTTCAATGAAGTGTGTGGTTTTTAAATGGTCTCATCTCAAATCAGACATGTTGTGTAATAATTTAAAATGGGAGGATGGGAAGGTGCAGAGTGGTGTGATGTCCTTGTTCCTCAATTATTCCTTAATTTAAAAATCATGATTTTGTTTTTATTTTTATTCTTTTTTTTTTTTTTTTTTTTTTTTTTTTTTGAGGGGGATTTTGATATTTTTTTTCTTTTTTTTTGTAGGAACCTTAAAAATGATTCGAAGTCCTTTCATATAAACAAACATTCACCATAAAGAAAGAAAATGTTTGTGCATGGAAAGATCCAATAATAGATGCTGTTGCCCAGAAAGCAGCTTTTACTGAATAGTTAAACTACAACAGGTTTCTGGACCAAAAAGGGTTCTTTTTATAGAATTGTAGATGTAAGTTTGTGTATATTCACGGTTCATAATGCCATGCTAAGGAGAAGGCTTCTCCATCTGTAAATCGTCTTCATATCTTACCAAGACATCAGAAAAACGCCATTTTACCGATTCATCGTCTTTATGAAGTTGAATATTTCAGTCACTGTATACATACCCCGTGCTTCCTGTCTTGCCAATTTTCAATGAGTTTGTAAAAAGTCTATCAAAACATTATTCACATATTTTTGTTAGTTGCTTGTGTCTTGGTAGAAATTGTTTTATAAAAATGTCTCAGCATTGTAAAAATGTAATCTTTTTAGAGTTTCACTGTGTCTTTGGCTTTTTTTCCCCTCCCCCTTTTTTCATTTGTACATTATCTTGTCTCTTCTGTATACAATAAATATAGTTTGATACCTCTTGATTTATGTTTGTTTCCATTTGCTTTGAAATAAACATTCACATATAGCAGAGCTGATGTATTAAAATGCCAAGTTCTTCAGTGTGAACATTAGGTTGTTTAAAAAAAACAACCGGCAGTCTCATTTTCTTGTGTTACAGACATGCAAATAAACAGTTTGACGACTCATTTTTATCTTTACTGATGGGAAATCCTACAAAATAATCAAAGGGTATCTTTTTAGGGTTTCTGGAGCTTTTTTAAACTCCCCATTAACATTCAAAGTTCACATCTGTATTCCTATAATAAAAGATGTAAAGATCTTTATTCTAATAAACCCCAGCAGTAAATTTCACCTCTAAAGGTCTTCATGTCCAACCCTAAAAGCTGCTTGTAGAAAAACCATAACAAGGATGTTTTTAAAACCCATGACGGATGAGCAGACCGACGATAAATATGGAAAGAAGCTTTAAGATTACTACTTGATGTGTTTCCAGAAAGTACTTCTTAGATCCTGGGAGAAATACCTTCTAGACAGACTGGATATGCAACACAGAAGGGATCGACTAGGTTACTGAAGCTGAGATCATTTAATGTCAACAAGTTGCATCTGTTGGGAGAAGCGCAAGCAGCTTTTCTATGGAGCTAGATTTCGTTTTATTGAATGCAAAAAAATATAAAATCTGAAAGAGAAAATAAAGTCTTAGAGAGAACATATATTTGATAGTAATATTTTTCACAATAACAAAATTTGAGTAAAAAATAAGTTGATATTAATCTATCACAGAATATATTTGACATTTCAAATATATATTTCTTTAAAGAATCTTGAACATTTTTTTTACTCTATTTTCTTTGCTGTCATAGTGAACTTTACTTTAAGTACAATTTCTTCTCTCAAAACGTTTTTGCTCTTGCTCTCAAATCCTACATTTTTGCTATCCATGTGAAAAAAATTACTATCAAATATATATTTTTCCTTCCAAAACTTTTCCCCTCTCAGATTGTATATTTTCTTTTTCAATAAAAAGACAAATCTAGCTCCATACTTTGCAGCCATCTGCAGGTTCATCAGTACTAAAAAAAAGGTCAAGCTGCTGGACCTGATTGTGCAGAAAGGGATGCTGCACCATCTCCTGAACATAGTGGATGATTTTTTTTCAGATAATGTACACAGCAGAGTGAAAAAACTGTTTCAGCTTGAAGTTTCATCAAGACAAAGATACTGGAGATGATCTCTGCAAGTGCTCTGGAATAAAGTATTAAATTATTCAAATTAATTAGTCGATTATTAGTTTGAAAAAGAAAAAAATCCACAAACCTTTTTTCTCTGGGATGAAAAGTATTTTTATTTCCTTTAATGGTGTGAGTCACGGTGCAGTTTGTTTTACAAACACTAGAGGGTCCCATTTATCCTGAGATGACCCGATTCTTGCTTTAAAGCATCTATTATCATCCATTCAGACACTGAATCTTCATGTGTTGAATTTAGAATTGAAACATTTGTTGCATCACAAAAAGCCCTGTGAGTACCAGACTTTCACTTATTTCCCAGATGTTGCTGAACTGAGCAGCTAAGTGAACTCCCTGTGAGGCTTTGCTCACAATACTCTGATTGTGCCGCTTTTACTCTTGGAACCTATTTGCATAAAATATTCTCATGGAGAAATCAGAAGTCACTCATATTTGCCCATTTGGTTAGAAATACTATACTGTTTAATACTCTGGACATATATTGAACTAGCTTCTGTTTCCCTTTTATTAATTTTTTATTAATGTTGAGGAAAATTTAGAGCTTTTTTAATGAAGTGGTTAATTCAAATAAACATATTTGTGTAATCATCTAGTTACAGGGGGTGGCTAGATGTGATTGTACAATAAAAACACAGAGACGTGAGTCCCATCAGCTTTGTCATTTATGTATTTTATTTGTTTGCTGTGTCGTTTAGTTGTATGAGGAACACTTGCGATTCAGCACACAACCTCATTTGTTTCTCAAAGACTTACACTATCTGGACCTTTTTCAAGTTCACTTATTGTCTGGCTTTGGTCATCTATTAGTCTGCCTTCACTCTGAGGACACAACCTCTTATTTATAAAGATGGTAGGTGGATTAAGCTTTTACATTTATATGTTATTTTATATAACAGAATTATATTGATTTTTTTTAAAAATGCTATAGAGCCCAAAACACATTTTGGCAACTTCTTTTTTTTTAATACCTCATCAATTGTATTTGTTTACATGTTTTATTAATGCACATTTTGTCACGGTAAAGACAAGATAAGCAACAACTGAAATTGATTAGTTAGTGTGCCAAAATGTAGTTTCAGACAGTCATACTCGGAGGAAACTGGCATGTATCTGTATTAGTTTTTGGTTGCTCAGATTGCAACACAACAAACCTGAAGCGATGTGAAATTCTAGGCGAATACTACAGTTTTACTGTGGGGGTTTCTGTTGTGTTAGGATTAACTTGCTTTTCATTACTGCTTATTAAAGTAATATAAAGTCTTTCCCTGGTTTAATGTTTTATGTGCGTTTTTAATATAGATATCTCAAGCCAATGCATTTTTAAACATTAATGGATCCTTAATGTTTAATGAGTTTCTAAAAAAATACCACAATGAGCAGCACAGTGTCAGTAAATAGCACTGATTAAGAGTACAAACACGTCGTACACTACACATAACACAGGAGGAGGGGTCCTCAAACAGGACAAATCAAGTTAATCGAGAATATGTAGTGATCACATGAGGTCAGTCCGCTGTGACTCGCATCCTCAGTGTGTCCAGCCAGCTAACCTCAACTGTGACATCCTCCCCTGTGGAATGGATCCAGCAGGCTGAATGAAACCACTGTGCGAGTGGAGAACCTCTGGATAATCTCCAGAGCTCAGCTGATGTCACTCTTGTGCATGATGCAGCCCGCACCCTGAAGAGATCAGATTTCTTCTTAATGTATTTGGAATAAAAAGTGATGACTGTCTTTGGAGTTAAAAACAATCCAAATAGCTGCAGCCAGAAATAGAACTATGCATCGCTTGATAGTTTTTCACAAAAACTTTAAAGTTTAGAAAGACTTTGGAGACAGAATTACCACCAGCAACCGTTTTTTCAGAGACTTATAGTGGAGAATTCATAGAAAGCCAGTAACTGTGACAGTAATGCGTCGGTGAAGCAGCATGTACAATATTACAGCTCTCAAAATAAAGCAGCAAAATTAATTTCAGCAAAATATGATTAGTGATGTGGTTTGTGAAGATCTGTCTAAACAAACCATGAAACCTCAGGAATGTCCCCTGTACAGAGAAGACCAAAGTGGAGGTGCTCGGCCATAATGCACAGCAATGGGTATGGTGAAAATCAAACTGTGTCAAGCATGATGAGAGCTAATAATTCTTTTTGTTTTGTTTTTGGCTGTCACAAGGCCAAGAACTCTTCTCTACACCAAACCACTGTAGCACCAAATGAAAGTTAATCTATCTAACATAAGAGTCACAAGTTAATAAGACTTTATACACAGATGTGACACAAGTTCTTTTAAACTGTGATGTTCTTACTCAAATAAAATAATAATCTTTTTGCGGACATAAAACTGACTAAATATTTGTCTAGGGCATTAATTTTTGGAAACACCAGTTAGATTAGGTTTCTTTGTTTTAAAGATTATGGTTATTCACTGTGTTTGTTCTAAACAGCTCCACTGGACTAACAGAAATGTCTGTGTAAAAGAAAACCCCAGCTAATATTTAACAGGTCTACTCAAAACTTTCATGATGTAAAAGTTTAATGTGTATGCTGTCTCACTGAAATAAAAAACGGTTTAAAAACTTGAGACTTACAGTGTGCAGTCTTTACCTGTATCACTTATTCCACTGGAGGGTAGCTGAAGCCTATCCCAGCAATGACTGGGCGAGAGACGGGGTACACCCTTGACTGCCTGAGCTGAGGCTTGATCCAGTGATCGGCTAGCTGTGAGGCTGTAGTGCTAACCACCATGCCGCTAATAAGGGTTTGTTGATTATTGTTGTTTGTTACATTTGTTCTGTCTCTGCAACAGAGTCAAGATGATCACTGGCTAATTGCTGTTTGGGTAAAAACATCCATTGTTTAAGATTGCTTCTAGACATAAACTTGTTCAGTTGCTTGTAATCAGGGACACATACGGCAGTAAGTAAATAGATTTACGGCAGTACTGAGCTTAAGAGCAATTGAAATATACTTTTTTTTAATTCACTATGTTTTGCTGAAATTATGAAGCCATTGTGTTGTCTGTAGGTTGTCAGAGCTCTTGTCACAAGTGTGTTACTTACCTGCCAGGTCACTAAGTGAAATCCGGTTGCATGAGTCATAATGTGAATGGCAGTAAAGTCATCTGTGAAAGGATATTAAGGCTCATTACATGTGGTTGATGGATGATGATGAAGGTAGCCACACTTTTCTTTTTCTCTGAGGTTGTGAATAACACTTTGGATCAGTTATACATTTATAAAAACCCCAGGGATCAATCTGCTTTTTTAAAGAACAAAAATGCTATTAAATAGCCCATATTGTGCAAAAAATTGTTTTTAAAGATGTTCTAAAAGTTGCACTTCCCCTATAACCTGTGTATGAGGCCCAAACATAAGACAGTTCTGTAGCTTGTCTCACTTGCTCCACTTTTGAGAAAACTGGTGCCCAAATGATGGAGTCTAATATAAACTATTGGAAATTTGTAATGTTCAATTTAATTCAGCTTTATTTGTATACCGCCATTTCACGACAATGTCGTCTCAAGGCTCTTCACCGAGATGGGCCAATTCATAAATATAGCCTATATAAGGGAACCAGCAAGTTTGCATCGAATCTGGACTTCGATCATTTCTCCCATCCTGAGCAAGCATACGGCGACAGTGGGAAGGAAAACTGTCTTTTACCAGGAAGGCAAAACCTCCAGCAGAGCCCGGTTCAGATGAGGCAGCCATCTGCCTCGACTCGCTGGGGTCAGAGAGGACAGGAAAGACAGATTAATGTACATTGCAGCTGCTATCCAGAAATACCTGCAGATAAAGGTAAATAAGAAGTAAGACTTGCAAAAAGGAAGAAATGAGAAGTAAGACCTGCAAAAAAGCAGATATAAGAAATAAGACCTGCAGAAAAAGGACAAATAGGTTAGTGATGCCAGTACTGTCCGATACATGGAAAATAAGCAGCAGAGAAAACAATATGAAGTGCTCAGTGCATAATGGGATGGAACCTTAAAGTAAGTGCTCCAAAACCTGACAAGTCCAACAAGAGAAACCGCAATGCCTTTTTTCAGTACAATTAATTGCTTCCTTAAAGGCAACAAATTATTCCCATCAAGCTTAATCACACCTCAGTAGTGCAAGATCCTGTACTTTGATACAAAAAAACCACAAACACTTGCTTATCAAGTTCAAGTACTAAAAGTAAAATTCTGCTGTGTACTCGCCATCACTTACATATTACATATACGTAACATGATGTTAATAGAATATTATCAGTGAAGCGTAAGTATGTACCATAGACTGTTGTACACAAAATACTATGTTTGAGCCACTGCAGGTTTTTAGATATTTGTCTTGTCCAACATCACTTATTCAAACTATAGGCTACATCAAGTTCTGTACAAGCAAACCTATTAATCTAAGTCAGGTGTGCATCCAGGGGATAGGGACCCTGGAGGTTCATTAATGGGAAAATAAACATGTTTTTTAAGTTTCTTGATATCAAATATTTTCAGTATTTATTCAGAAATTAACTGAACTAGAACTAATTAAAACAGCGGGTTAAAACCCATTAACAATCCTTTTTGCATGTTAACTCATGACAACAAACCAAAAATGTATAGTGACAACTTTACAGTATGTTTTTTCCTCTTAACATTTATATGTACTTTACAAATCGACTAAATTTGCCTGTACTTGAAGTTGCCACGAACAACTTTGTTTCCGCTTCCAAAAGACTCCAAGTACCACAATGCAACACGGAACATATCGTTTCCTTAGCTACGGCTTTGGGAGCAACGCCCCAAGAAGAAGTGCTAGGGTAGGCTTGCCCCTGAAAAGACTCATTGTAGAGGGATGAGAGTGCGTGCAGCTTGGAGGTATGTGTGTGTGAGAACCCCCTCCTTCTTATCAAGCTGGTCAGCAGTGCGGGGATTAGGAAAGCCAGCTCTGCTCACTACCAAACAGCTAGGGGCATTGCAAGGAGCGTGAATCATGTCTGACGTGATTTTCACGGGCTGGGAGTGGAGCCGAAATTGTGAAAGATACGGATAACAGTGAGTAAAAGTCAGTGTGTATCGAAGTTACGTTTCCAGGTTTCAAAATGTCTCACCAAGGGCTCCGCTGCCGTTCGGACCCGTCGCATTATGCTGCCTCCCTCACATGTGTTTTATGTTGAAGAAGAAGTGACCTGGATAGACCCACTGGAAGCCGAAGAGGACGACTGAACAAACCAAAGGGCGTGCGGATATTTTCAATTTTTTTCTGGCGGTGTGGAGTTTTTTTTTTTTTTTTTTTTTTCCTTTTTTTCCCCCCTCTTCAAGTGAACAAGGGGGTTAAAAGTTGTCTCTGCCTGCGAGGAAAGAGCAAACATGGGGAACGCAGGGAGCATGGACCAACACACTGATTTCAGGGGACACAACCTGCCCCTGAAACTGCCCATGCCCGAGCCAGGTGAACTGGAGGAGAAATTTGCAATCGTTTTGGTAAGAAAAGAAAAAAAAGTTTGTTTGTTTTTTTTCCCCTCGATGCGTTTCCTCTTTGTTCCCTCCATGCTTCAGTGTCCAGGGATGGGACAGCTGTGAGTAGGATGGTCCTCTGTCCAGCAAGCTTGAAACTTTTCTTTGTTGTCCAGAAAAAAGGGGATTCCGAGCTAACAAAAAAAAAGTCTTTATCTTCTGCATAACTCTGACATCAAAACACTATTGTTTTAGTTTCTGATTTTGAACTCAAATGAAAAGTTCAGATAAAGTTTTAGTAGAACTCAAAAAGTCATTAAAGTTTTTAATCTCAGTATTTTCTTTCTTTAAAAACCTACTATCCTCCAAACATAAAGAAAACACACCAGATAGATTTCGGCCCCTTTTATACTAAATATTTACACTCAGTAATTTCATGTGTTGGCTGCCCTGCTTTGGTAATTTTCCAAATGTTAGACATAAAAGACGCCCACACTGTTGACATTGAAAACCTCTGTTTCTGTGTTTTTTTCACCAACTTTTGAGTGACTGGCTCACTGCTGAACTTTTCACTGCTCCAGCATGCCAGGTCCCCTGTCCCATCATAAAGAGTCAACAATTATGTTATGGAGCCCTGACTGAGCACGCCTGGTAGAAGGGTTCCTTCCAGCTCATAGGGATGGTGAAGACAGGATTCAGAAGGATATTTAATTCACCGCACATTGTCGTAGAAGGAGTTATGTAAGCCGCTGCTGTGAATTAAAGCTAACTCGTTGCTTTCTACTCCTCTGTTCCTCTGCGAATGAAAGACCTGCACAGAAGAACAGTGAGGTGAAATTTGAGAGCTTGTAAAATGTGGGTCAGACACGATTGTCGCCCGGCCTGATGCTTTTGCACATTAGCTTCTCAGGAGAAGGATTCCACTTGTACAAGCTGTTCTTTTAATCACTACATGATTTGTTTTAGAGCAAGATTTTTTTCTGTTAAAGTTGGTGGCACAAGTTATTTTAGTGAGTAAGCCTGTTACACAAGGCCGATAGGTGGAAGTTGCTTTTATTGTGTGTCAGAGCTGTGTGAGGGATGTGATTGCTGCTTGTCTGACACTAATGAATCCTGCTCTATGCTCAAGGCACCAGTAGACTTTTTTATTTTTTGCTGGGGGGTGAACAAGGGGTTTGATGTCACACCGATGAGGGATTTGGGATGCTTTTTTAATCACATATGCCGGTAGAGTCACCTACTTCCTTCATCTCCTGAGCACCAAGAGTCTAAAATCCCCCCTACTTGTATGTGGGTTTAAAATAATTAGGATTCATAAAGTGTTCTTGAGCTTATCCCTCATTATGCTTTCCAGGAGGAAAAAAAGCTGTCTATATTGAGGATTTCCTGAGCTGATTCCTCAAATAGCATGTTAGGATCTCCCCCTCTTGCTTCCCCCCTCCCTTCTTGCTGCCAGCATGATGCCTCAGCTCTTGGCGGGATGGCAGCCCTCAAGCATTAAAAGAATTTAGTGCTATTATCAGAGCATTTAGTGTTGGTTACCACCATTTAAACTCTTATGTGTCTCTGCCGTGCCTGATGGCCGTTAACTCTTTGTAGTGTCACTGTGCGACTCTGATGACCTCATCCCAGTTTGAGTAGCAGATGATTAGCCTGATCCTCTCTTCCCTTGTTTCTTTGTGTCCTATGAGCCTTTAAAGAAGTCTGTCAGGCTGATGAGTCAAGATTTGTACTTGGCTGCTGATCAATTTGTGGACTCATTAATCACTTCCTGTCATACACTCTACCACAACCTAGCTGACTTCTTTATCAGTCATGCTAGACTACAACCTCATTCAGCATATTCCCACCATGTTGATCAAAGAATAGCCGCAGGACTGTTTACTTACGCTTTTAATATGTTCGGTCAACAGGCAGGCTTTGCAGCAGCAAGTTCACCTGGTTTGCACAGCCTTATGCTGTGCCTGACTGCATCCAGGGAGTCATCTGATGTATTTATTTGTTTTTTATTTAGAGCAGATCTGATGCCTTATGAAGTGGGATCAGCATCTCTGGGATATCCATCCTTTACCCGGGTTGACTTACCCAGACGGTCACAACCCTGATGAGCAATGCGAGAAAGCTCAGCTACATAATTGAACCAAGAGTTTTCCAGTTTTGAAACGTGCAAATGACTCAAAAGAGGTTGTGTTTGGTTTTGACCAATCTCAAACATGGAGAAACTGCAGTGGGGCACGGGTCACTATGGATGAGCAGAGCTATTTTTCAACCACAAGAAGATTTCAAGCATCATCCAGGTTACAAGTAACAGTTGCCGAAGTAAAAGCCAGGAAGGAAGGTTGGCAAAAAATTGTGACGCTGTTAATGTTTAAATACAACGCAAATAGTTGTTTAATCCATGAAAACGGTGGTTCTCCACTTATGCCGTGTATGACCATCATTATCAACAAGATTATTTCAGATGTGTCCAAAATGGAGCAAAAATTACTTTGGAACAAGTCAAGAACAGGTACGAAAACATTTTTTTCCTCACTGTCTCAGTTTTATGAATGAAATCAATGATCTCCTAACCAGGACATAAGGTTAGCTGTTAAGCTTAAGTAACCATGGCGATCAACCCCAATATAAGAAATGAACTGGCGTCCATACGACAGAAAACCCAGGGCTACCTCCGAAGTTACCTCGACAAGAGAAAATCCAGCTTTTGTACTACATGCCTGTATTCAGATCTGTGGCTGAACGCTGCCACACAAGGCTTGAGTTGCTCAAAAACTAGAAATGTCAAGTCAACAAAGGTTGTCCTGACCTAATGGTAAAAAGCTACAGGGACTTTTTGATGTTTTTATAGGCTTTATATGATTAAGATTTGTTTTTATAGATTAGGTCTTAGAGATTAAGAATAGACTGTCAGACTAAAGTTGATCTCTAGTTCTGAATTTAATATCCACTAAGGCAGCTTCACGCTAAGATGCTGTTCGGTAACTTATAACTACAACTACAAGTCCCCGCTTGTAGTTTTATTTATAGTACAGCCGATCAAGCTAAAGACGCCTTAGGAATTCAAATAAAACAAAAACTCTTTACCTGTATTATACATACTATGCATTTCTAAATTATGTGGAGTTAATGCAAACAAAAAAAATGCTTTAAGTGACTTGAGCTTCTTCCAAGCTGCTCCGGGTGCATTTTTAACCCTCCTCTCTTGGATAACGTGTGAGTCTGCATCTCCTGTTGAACTCCAAGGAATTCCTGGAGCCAAGGCCTGATCTTTGAAACCGAGTTAAGCTAAAAGTAATCTAACTCCTCTGTCACAATCAGAGTGGCCCGATTCTCACGCAAGCTTGACCATGATGGTCTCAGTTTAATCTACTGAAGGGCTAGTGGATTCAGTTACAGTCCGAAACAGGGATTCCTACAGTTTAATGTGTGTTTTGAAGAGCTTGTTGTGCTTGATGACATCTGAATTATTATTATCATCTTTTATATGTGTATACATTACTTAACTTAACACCTTCTATAAAGCATCCTCTGTAAAGCCCCTAAATGCACATTGGGCAGCTGTTTTTCCTTCTCTATTTCATGGCAGGGTGCAAAGCAGCTGCACAGATTTAGTTTCAGTTTGACCAAACTATCCACCAGCCAGGCTGCATGCAAATATGTCTCATGGTGATGTAGATAGTAATGGAGGAAACTACAAATGAGACTGTTTCCAGTAAATCAGGTATAGTGTCTTCTGTGAGAGATAACATCTTGATTTTCTATTTTTTGCAGACATATAAGGGGAGTTCTGGCTTTCATGGTCAGAATACATATTACTGCCCTCAAACTGCAGATTTTTTGGAGCAAGGTTATTCCAGTCACCATCTATGTTATAATGTCTTTGTAATTGGAATTTGAGATGTTTTTGCCAGTTTCTTCTGTTTTATTTTATTATCCATGACATAAATCTGCTCTAGATGAGTTGCACATGATTGCAAGGTAACTTCTTCTGTTTATTCTGCATAGTGGCAAACAACTCTTCTCCCTGTAAATGTACTTTTCTGGTCAAATATCACTATCCCAGTAGATCGGGTTGCACGGCACTAATTGCTCAGCCAGTTCAAGTTAAACTATTTGAACACAAGTTAATTTAGCAAAGCTGTAGAAGGTCAGTCTTTGTATATTTGTCAATGTCTGAAAGCATGTTAAATGACTGCAAGCACTCTGTGTAAGTCACATGTGCAGCGTTATCGAATCTGTATGTTTGACACTGAACCAGTGAAGGAAAATGACTTTGTGTAAAAGGAATGCAGGCCAGGCCTCATGTCTGCTTCCCAGCTTACCACAGAGCTGACGTCAAATCAAATTTTACCCACATCCATGATATCGTCCGGTTGAATCTCAGGGTCCCTGTGTTAGCTGATTATTATGACTGCTGTTGGTGTGGCAGGGAGGTTACTCATTAAAATGCCATATGGGGGACTACAGGCTTAGCTGCTGTTGTTGTTGCTCCTCTTCCCAGTAGTCTGCCCAGATTACATCTAAGCTGCTTTGTTTAAATGCTGCTGAGGTGCCACGAGCTGCTGTTGTTTATGTTATGGGGTGATGCATCAGAAATTCAGATTAATCACAAGCATAACCTTTCATGTTAGACTGATTATTTGTCACCATGAAGGGTCCAGACTGTGTAGTCTACCTGCATGTTCAAGCTTAAACACGTCCCAGCTGGATTCAGCTTGATTCTCAACTAGAATTCATTTTGGTTGTTGTGACTTTCGCAATAGCTCAAATAATGTTCACATAGAACTCTATTAGCATGTTATCCACCAGGGTGAAGATACAACTCCCTCCTCATCTTTCACACTGCTCCATGGAACCCAGGAAGTGACTCAGCTCACCCTTCTTCTTCATTAAAAAGCAGAACAATGGGTATTATCCAAGGCGCTTAGGATGAACAGTGGCTGAATCCCGTGCACCAGGCTCATGGAACAGAGCTGTTCTTTATTCTGTAGGGTGCCCAAGATGGAGCCTGGCACCAGACCCAGACCCGGCAGGCTGCAAAAGACCACCACACATGCCCATATATTTGTGTGTGTGCTTGTCTCTGCAATGTTGGATCCCCAGGATGCTCATCCACCAATTAACCACAACAGAGCAGAGCATAAGGGTGATGACATCCAGCAGCTAGTGCTCTGGTTTTTTCAGGCTGGTAGTGAAGATGTAAGATCAAACCTCACACCATCCGCTTCAGGCATTCTGGCTAGCTGATTATGTGTGTTCATGTCATTTAACTGTGTCCTGGCGCTGTAGTTTTCTACTCTGCTGTATGGGAGGCATGAGCCGCGTTTTACTACCCTCCAAACATGACATAGCTTTTAGTGCGATCTCACCTGGGTACAAGCTGTGTGCAGATTTCTAGCAGGCTCTTACAACTGCACTTTTAACCCAGCGTTCCAGTGAAAACAGAAATGTTCTTGCAGTGTTGGCATCAGCTTGGAGTGTTTTGTGTTTTGACTTGCTCGGAATTAACTTTACTCTAGTTCTTCCTGCAGGTGTACTAGTAATACAGCCTTGAAAGAGCCAATCTGGTCCTTTCATGTGGGTCACAGTCTATTGCTAGTGTGCTGCTCAGTAGAGCCGGTCCAAACCCACACAAATGAATGGCGGTCACAACTCTGTGGAGAAGTGCATTATGGTCAGGTTCTGTCCAGGCTCCAAAGTGGCAGCTGTGCTATGAAAATGGGCTGCTCGTCCAAAGTGCTGCACAACAGATGTTGTTATAAACCCTTAAGAAATATAGCATGTTTTTTTCCAAGCTGTTTACTTTTATCTAAAAACAAGTTCAGGAAAACCTTCAAGTGTCGGTGTCAATGTGACAAATGAGTACGCTGTGGTGTCAGGGTCAGCTTTATCTTGTATCATTGAGGTTGTTGTCATTCCTGTCTTGAGAGCCTTGAGCTTTATTACGCTGCATGAAGTGGCTTATTCCCCCCCCATTATAAAGCTTAACCTACCAGACTGCATCTGAAATTCTCATTAAAGACAACTTTTTTATTGACCTTTTTACTTTCTTGTACAATTTTTGAATTTTGCTTTTCACTTGTCTCCAGGTGAAGTTTTGCCGTGCAGTCCAACACCTTATCCTCAGGTGTAACTCCAAAAACCTTGGCTCATATAGTTTTATTTCTTCTAAAACCTCCTCTTCATGAATGTTTGCGTTTTTATATGTTGCAGTGAAAGCTGACGTGGTATAAAAAGCTTTTTTTTCCTGCAACATAATGAATTGCCAGAGTTAACATCTGGAGTGCAGAATGGGAGGTCCTGTTGCATTTGAATGTACTTCAGTGCTCATTGCCAGGGTTTAATTCAGGGCTCATTAGACTCACAGACAATGTAGCAGTCTGCTGTTTCAGACAATGATACACAGATGATGTGTCTCTTGCACTGGACCCCTCACACGAAGTAAAAGCTGATTATTTACATGATGAAACTTTTACACCTTATTATTTAATAGACCTTTTATTTTCTTACTTTCTGTGGGCTTTTCAGCCTATGTGCTATGTGGTTATATCCTTTATTGCCTTTATTTTTATTGCCTATATCCTTTATCCTTTTTATTTTAACCTGATATTAAAGACCGTTATGACACAACAGATCACATCAAAGTCAGGTGAGCTGGTTTGTCATTGGAAAGAAAAAGAAATTATTATTAACTGTATTAGAAGCACATTGTGGTGGGCGCTAGAACGCATCAGTCATTTGATTAGAATAAACATCCACTCAGTTCTTTGTGACAGATTCTTTAAAGGTGAATGCTTCAGATGTGAGGGAAGTCAAAAAGGTTGTGTCATGGTTTAGTTCCATACTAGTGTGCAGGATTTGGTCCCATCATGGCAGTTTGGAAAAGCGAAATTTTACACTGGTCTAACCTGATACCTCCAAGCACAAGTAAAACTTAGTGGTGTTCACATAAACAAGAATAAAGACAAAGCAAACCATTTTATGGATTGTTCAGATATTTATTAGTTGGTAGTATTCTTATTATGAGTACATGTGCGTGGGTTATATTTAAACCTTGTTAACTTTCGGAAGTCTGAATCGATCATGGACACTGAATTACGAAACTGGGAGCGACATTACATTTTATATTAGATTTGTTTGACTTTTTACAGCCATTGTTTCAGATAAACAACTTTTCTGATTCATATTCCCTCATCACATTGCAGAGCTGGAACACAACACTCACTCCACCTCAGTCGAGACTTTCGCAACCTTAAAACATCTGGTCTGGCCCTCTGTGTCCATGTATCACTAGTTTTATTTGGACAGCGCCCTACTGCTTCAAACCATGTCCATGACATTGTTCCGGTATTTAGATAGCTGTCAGTGCGGATGCTGTTTTATCAAGTCAGAGTAAAGTAAACTTTTATTTCTTTATTTTGACAATGTAAAGTACGCCTGTACACAGTACAGACAACGCTGTGTGGATTTCTAAATCCAGTCTCTCAAGTACTGGACAAAGATAGCTATCAGACTCAATAGCTTGGGGCTGCGCTACAGCTTTAACGTTATACACAGAGGAAGTAAAATGTGAGTCCTCCCACTTGCAGCTGCTTGTATCTAGAGTATTGCAGCTGATTTCAGTGTTTTTTTTTAACCATATGGTGTCAATATTCGCTGAAGCCCCTGTGTTTTAGTAAAATAAAATAAAAATGGAGAAAAATATTGCTATGCTAACAAAGTAATGCTAGTTACTTGACAACAGACAAAACTGTAGTACTTTAGCATCTTTTATTCTTCATACCTGTGGTTGACGGATTGTCCGCTAAACACAGCATAGAAAATGATAGGTCATGATTTACTGTATGGATGAAACACTTTTTGTGGAAGTTGGACAAAACAGGGTCATATATGCTTGAACCCACCATTTGCTCTTAAGGCATTCCAGCAAACTGCTTCAAGACATGAAAACTACTGTCCAATCAGGAGGTCCTCCGGATTACAAAGCTAATCTGGGGACAGACAGGGGACACCTGTGCCCCCAAAGAGCAGCGGGGATTACAGAGCCATGCTGCGCTAATGAGCTGAGCACAACTCTGCTTTGGATAACGCATGCCTCAGAACTGGCCAACTCCTTTCTCCCTTTAGCAGCCCCCTTTGTCCCTGGCAGCCTCCTCTATGAATATGATGGACTGTTATTCTTGCTGCACAGATGCTCCACATAACAAACACATAACATCAACCAAAAAAAAAAATACTGATGTGGAACATTAGATCATATATTAGTACATCTGGGCCTGCAATGTAATCTAATTTGAACTCTTAAATGCTTTAAAACCTTAAAACACTACAGGGTTTCATGAAGCAAGTGCTGACACAACAGTGCAGCATTCAGCTGTTTCTGCAACATTAAGCAATTTTCATTTTGTTTTGATGAGTTGAGGATTACTTATATAATCAGAGGTTCTCTTGTTGTGGTGCGGTTATTTAAAAAGACAATAAGTTAATGTTAGATGTTAAGAAACAGAAGTAAATTTTATTTGGAGTATTGCTTTGAGCTATATTAATTCTTTTTTAATTGAGATGGCATCTTTTTTTATATTGTTGGATTTCGCCCCGTCAGTTGAAAATAACCCGCTTGGATCAAAGTACTGTAAATGTTTGGTACTATTGGTTTTAGTTGTTCACTGGCAGAGAAAAAAACTGGAAGAAGGAGGAGGATAGCATATGTGTGTATCAAAGTTCAAAAGACAAAACTCAGTTACCGCTCTGATAACCAGGAGGAAGTTGGTTGGCCGGGGAGGTGCTTGATGTATATGTGTATATATATATATAGCTCTTCTGGTTGCTTCCATTTAGTGAGGATCACTCAGTATGTGAGACTACTGCATGCGGCAATCCTCAAAAGCTAACTGCTAATCTGAATGGCACGAGTTGGATTTTATGAGTGATGGAAAGTTATTGTTTTACAGTATGGTGCAACATTCTGGTGCTGTTTTATGCTACTAGTGCTTTGGCCGAGTAAGTTTACTGACATGTTTGCATACCTGTTCAGAGCAAGAGGAAAGAAATGGCCTGTGTATTTTTTCTGTATTTAGCTTTACAGGGTCCTGCATCACCACTCGTTCACAGTGAACAGTTTACAAACCTTGCCTTTAGTTCCAACTGTATTTAACTGGGCTGGTTATTGATTTTGCCAGCATAGTTTTCATCTTTTCCCAGCACTTCCAGCTGTAGCATGCCCTTTATGTGGGCTTTCTGTTTTGCTTTTGTAGGCAGCTTTGCTGTAAAGGCTATACCCCCGCTTTGGCCTAGTGGGCAGTCGTTGGACCTCTTTTTTTTTTTTTTTTTAATCTTTATGACTCAAGCTGAATAATGAAAGAGGGTACATGGGGGTTCTGTCTATAATGTAGTCATGAAACCTAATGTGAGTAAATTATTCTCAAACTGAAATCAAGAAGCATTCGCCTCTCTTTGCTTGGTGTAGTGTGGTGCAGCTCTCGTGATGTTGTGGGATTCATGCTGTCGTCTCTGTGCAGTCAGTGAATTCTGACGTGCTGCAGAATTTATATTCAACTAAAACTCTGTTTTAACAGCTCTTCATGATGATTAAAAACTCAATACAGATGTTGGACAATTGCTTTGTAGACACAATGTGAATAAAGCTTTATGAAATGAGGCTGGAAAGCACTGAAACCACGTATCACAAAGCATTAGTTGCCTCACAGTGTAAATTCCACTTTGCCACCCCCACCCCCTTTGTTGTATTTATGTTGTTGCAAAGCGGAAGGCGGTCACGCTTTGTGCCTCTGATGATGTTCCAGTGTTACAAAGTTGACTTTATGAATGAAACTTCATCATACTTCTTCCTGCATTCTTTTGTATATTTCCATCCTGGGTTATCAAATATTTATTCTGATGAGAAAAGAGGTTATTAGGGATGTAGTAAAAGGAGTTGGTTGGTGTAAGAGATGATGGGATCAGATGGAGGCAGATAATCTGCTATGATGACCCTGAAGGGGTCAACATAAAAAAATAAAACAAAAATACAAACATTAGTTTTAAAAACCCAACACGCCTTTTCAGTTTCGACATTGAATACTCCGTTATGTACAATTTTCTATTCATTTTAATCTTTTAAGATAATTTCACTAAGAAATTGTTCCAAATGTTTGGAATCTGAAAAGAAAATCATTCTGGGTTTTCAGCGTGGATCAGACTTGGTGTTGTTGAACCATGTAATGTTGGGCACAGATTGCTTGTGATGATTATTTCAGTAATACTGTAATTACTTTGGGATTTACTAATGAGTCATATTTGACTCACCAGTATGGTCTGCTAGGTGCTGGTGTAAATCTGCCCAACGCTCTTAATACCCCAGATAGTGTGGTTGGAGATGTGGGGGTGACGCTGGCACCAAACGGGCTCTTTAGAATTGGGGATGAAATGAAGGCTAGTGGAAGTGGCTCTTTGCTGCATTTGGAGCTTCACCAGGCAGGAAGTCCACAGCTTTGTGCACCCACAGTGATTCTACAAACCATCCAACCAGCCAGGACAGTAGTTTTCTCACATCCAATCAAAACCTGATAGAAGTCTGCAAGTAACCCTAAATTTGTTTAAAGTTGCTATTAATAAAATGGCTAATGGTCTCGCTGTTAATGTCTGCTTTCCTGTCAGATTGTATGTTAATGTGTTTTAAGGAAGAAACGTGGGGACAAATTCTTGTCATCAGATTAGCAGCCAGGTTTAGTCAAAGAGCTCCCCTGACTCAGTTCATTGCAGTGAGCTCAGCAGCTATTGGTCAGCCTGCAGTCTCTGCTGAATACTAATTAGATTTCCTGGTTATTTTTTTCCTTCTCTTTAGAAAGGTCTGTGTGGGATAAAGCCTGTGTTTCTACTACGTTGATTTTGCTTAATTAAGCATTATATTTATAGACAATGGAAATGAATAACACTTGTATTTGGATTTTTTTTTAGTGAGCACTTATTTATAGATAGAATCTGTCCTTGCACAGCCCTGTTCTTAGTTATCTTTCTTATGACAAAGACATGAAGGTAAGCCTCCAGCCCTGTCTCTGTGCCTGCTTTGAAAAGGAAATACTTTATTTTTCAGTGGAGTAGATTGTATTACTCTCCAGTATTTCAAGCAGCCATATAATGGGGCTCTGAAGCAAGTTCTTGCTCAAACCTTCCCAGTCAGGGATGGACTCCCTATTTTTATGATTCACTCTTGGAAATTGGCCCAGTCTCAGGATATTCCTCTTCCATCTTCGTCTCGCTCCCCCTCTGAGCTCCTCTGGAAAATCTAGCCGAGGCTGAAAGCTGAACGTGCTCTGATAGATGAGTGAATGAGGAGAGGAAAAAGAAAACTAAAGGATGTATAGTGGAGAAAGTTTCTAGGTCTCCTCCTCCTCCTGTCTTTTGGGAGTGAGAAACTTTCACACAGAATCATATGTTTTGCATAAAAACTACTGAGACACAGGATGTATTACTTGATAAAAAAATGCAGGATACATAAGAAGGTTGTGCAACACTATAACCACATAATTCTCCAACATATTTGTTTGATTAGATCTTTTTAAAAACACTATTTTATAAAAATCCTTCACTGTATGTCATCAATCTTTAATACAATCAGGTGGACGGAGAATTGAAGTAGCTTACTGTAAGATATTCTGAGATCATTTTTTATTTAAACTTTCTTTTCTTTGATTCGTTGTCTTGGGATGAGTCTTTATTTAGGTAGGGGAGGGGCGAATCTCCACTGTGCCTTGTCGGATCGGTGGGGTCTACCGTTTGCTCTTCCTAAGCTGCACTCTTATTTTTAAATCGATAAAACTACAGAAACGCATGAATGAAAAATAAAACTACTTCTGAAGGTTAAAAGCTCATAAAAGTCCATTTTGCATAATTGGGACAGTTAATGGCTGTTTTGAAAAATCAGACTTTGTCTTGGATGGTTTTTATGTTTTTTATGCGTTTTCATTTCTTTTTTTTTAATACCAACATTTTTGTCCTGTTTTGCAAGCTCCTTTGCTTTTCCACTATATTTAATAAACTTTTGTTTATTGCATGTATCCTTTGTTGGACAGGGACACACACTTTTTCACAGACTCTTATCAGTCTGTCTTCTAATCAGCTTCGTTGTCAGGTTTAACACAATGAGCTCAGCTATAGCATTTCTGTTTTATAGCATTTATGCTGGTATGACCACCACTATCTCTGATAAATGCGGTTGGTCAAAGCAAACGGTCTGTGATAAAAGCTGTTGACTTAAGTGACAGCAAAAAAACCCTGCTTGCAGTTGCCAGTAAAGGACAGTGGTTGATGCAAATCTTATGGCTAGAAGTGAAAAATATAAAGCTGCTAGATAGATATTTTGCTGATTAAGATGCTGTGGAGCTTCCAGTAATCGAGCTGCTTCATGAAGTTAGACAGTAAGTTATTTGAATATTCTGGCATTGGAAATGCTTAAAAGTTTAACAATAAGGGGAATCAGGACAAAAGGAAGCATTAAGTGGACTGAAAGGTGACAAATATCTCAAGCTTGAATTGGAGATCATCCCTGTTCCTCTACACACATGTAGTTGTAGCTAACCATGCAGCTGGTGCAGGTTTGTTAGTCGTTGTTTTTACAGTATTTCTCATCTTTTGACATAAGCGTGGATGCTGCGGATGCCCACACAGGTTTATCAGGGCCTGGTATCACATGCAGAAATATTGTGTAATTATTCCCTTCTTTGTTAATGATGCGTCACCAGCAACTCCCGGTTAACTCTGATCTTTTATTTGTCTTTCAGAACTCCATGAATCTTCCTCCTGACAAGGCACGACTGTTGCGGCAATATGACAATGAAAAGAAATGGGAACTAATCTGCGATCAGGTGGGCAACGCCATAGTCTCTCAGATACAATCTAATGTTCCTGTTGAGAAAGTCACAATTAATGATTTTTACACACATCAAAATAATCACATACTGTGCTGTCCGAACTGTGTGCTGTACATCTGTGTCCCACTGTGTATTCTGACCACAGCTCCCATGCTTCACTGCCCTGCTTTTACCCCGTAAGCCTTTCACCATACTTACAAGCCCTGACTTCCCTCGTCAAATGGGTTAAGTGGCACAGCAGGGGCACACATCAGTTAGCTAGTTAAAATCTAGAGCCTGTTATTGGCGTCAATGCTGCGTGGAGGAAATAACAGAGGCAGCATGTTGTGCAGTGAGCTGTGGCCACTCACTCTGCAACCTGTGTCCAAGTTTTACTTCCCCCTTGAGCAGTGGAGAAAAGCAGAGACTTTATCAAGACCACCACCAACGTAAACTGTATTGACAGCTACTGACCCTGAAGGGAGCCGTGCCAAAGCAAGACAGTCATGCTGCTGAGCTGCAGGAAGAGATCCTCTTGGTGTTCAGTCCAAAGTCTCAGGCATGAAGGGAAGCTAGCTGCTTTCCTTTTAGATGTCACTGAAGCAGCTTCCATATCATTACCAAGTGATTTCTGCATCTTGACTCTGTTAAAAAAGGATCTAATTAAGAAGTGAGGAAGCAAACTTTCTCATCTCATGCATCTCTTTTGTTTTTTGATGAGTGTGGCTGCATTCAGCTCATACATTAAGTTAGAAATCAAAGACTGTTCTAAAACGGGTTTTCCAAACCTATTTCCCCTGTTGTTTTACAATACGCCTGTACCCAAGACAGCACAGGGAATGCTGGGAGTGGAGCCTTTTCTGTGACATAGATATGCTGAATCTTTTAATGTAACCGTGGCAACGGTAATGGAATGAGATGGAGATGTAGAGATGACGGGTGCATCCCTTTCAAACAAATGCAAGTGTTTGAAATATTCAGAACTATTTCTGAAATTATTTATTTCAAATATGAAGAATCTACTTGATATGAAAGCATGGTTAAAATATCCAAATTACAAAGAGAAATAACATTTAATGTAAATCCTGAGGCTACAGCCTCTTTCTATCAAATGTTGTTTCACGTAGGCAGTCACATTATGTAACTGAGGCATGTGCAACCTTTCATACTTTGCAGCTGAGCTGTGTGCTTTCTTTCATTTAAGCTAGTTCTTCGAATGTAGAAAGTACATGCAACTAATCTTCCAGTTTTATCTACACCTGCTGCTCAGACAAACTACAACTATG
>JBAMHX010000014.1:16305802-16330581 GCA_037177515.1 Pseudomugil tenellus | reverse complement strand
TTATGTAACTGAGGCATGTGCAACCTTTCATACTTTGCAGCTGAGCTGTGTGCTTTCTTTCATTTAAGCTAGTTCTTAAGGTCTTCGAATGTAGAAAGTACATGCAACTAATCTTCCAGTTTTATCTACACCTGCTGCTCAGACAAACTACAACTATGTTTCATTTCTCTGGAAACCGTTTCTACAGACTCTGGAAAAAAACAGATGAGTCTCTTCTATAAGGTCTTCTGTCTAACTCTATTTCCAGCCTAGTCACATTTCTTTGCATGCGGCTGCATATTTATAACACACCAATTTTTTATTTTGCAGAGCTCCATTTTTATTTATTTATTTATTTATTATGTCCCTGAACGGCCTCTCGGGGATATAATGGTTTTGCCTCTTACCAAATCCGCCACAGATCCTTCAACGCGATAACTTGAACAATATTCCATTTAGATTTTTCATGTTTTGCATATGCATGGATATCCTCGAGAGGATGAACTGATTTCATTTTGAGCAAGAAGGATAAAGCCATTTTATTCTGTTGTTCATTTCTGGAGGTGAGAAATTTGGTGTTGCTGATCTCATCTCAGTATCTCTGTACAGAAATACACAAACTATTTTATACATTGCAAATGCTTCCTTTGTGGTACTGAAAACTTAAACTTGTTCGCATATAAGAATGTGATAATGCTCTCTGGAAAATATTGACTTGTTTTAGGAAATAAAGTTAACTTAAAAATAGCATCTCCTAAATTTTCAATATTTTCTACTGAGATATGTGTGATCGTTTTGCGACCTGGATGTTTGGTGATGGGATGCTGTTGATGCATCATGTCCTTGTCACTAGAAAATCCTTGTTCAGCCGTTACGTGAAAAAGTTTGAAGCATGAGATGTTGTCTGTGACCTCCAGATAAAGTGAACAAGTTCCAAGTTGTGCAAAGGCAAGCACAAATATATACCTTCTAACACACTGGATTTGTGTCTTTTTTCTGTTACTATTGGAAATAAGCAGGTGTCTTTGGTGAAATAATGAAAGTACCTTCTAATAAAATTTGTGGACATGTTAAAAAGTAAGTTATGGTGATTCCGTACGAATGGGACAGTGATGATATATGATTAGTGATGTTTCCACCCTTCTGAGTAAAGACAACAAAAACATCTTTAATCCTATTTTTTCGCTTTGATTAAAATAAAACGTTCTTTCAGTGATGCAGTAGTTGTAGTGTACTTTAAAAGCTGTTTGCATCGTGGAACATCGGTCAGATATTTGTGGAAGATTTAATTGTTAACTTATCCTGCAGTATGAACTTATAAGAATAATGATCCTTGAGGCTGGACTAGTTAAAATCCTCGCCGATGGTGTGAACACCGTCCGGATGAGCCTTCTGCTGCCTTGTTACCATCAGCTGGAGCTGGCTAAGTGCCGCACTAATGTTAGGATCATTTCATTGTAACCTGAGTGCAATGACAATAAAGGTCTATCTATCTATCTATGATCGTACCAAAATGTCCTTTGCCTGCATTTATGTACTTTTCTGTTAATTTGCTGTGTTTCGTTAAGCATTTGAACACCTGGTATGAGGACAGAGATTAGTGGACTGCTTTTCTGTGTTTTTTTTTGGGGGGGGGGGGCTTCATATCTGTGTTATGTGCAAGCAGGCTCCAAGGGCAGAACTGATATCAAACAGCCATACTGCACTTTTCAAGTGCTTGCTAGATGCGTGAATATATTCTTTTGTTAATTTAAAAGGCAACTGCAATAAAGTTTACTGATTAGAAATGAAGCCTAATATTTTGCCAATACTAAGTGAAAGTGAACTATGTGTATAATACGGGAATTCAGTGTTAAACAGGTGTTCAGAAGACATAAGACATAAAAAGAAGACATAAAATTTTACATAGTTGCAAATCCTGCGAATAGCCAGTATAAGAGTAAGACTTTGCATAATGTATCCAAATACAACACTGCTTAAATAATTTTTTTTTTCCAATTTACTGCTTTGCTCCCAACTGTCTCTTACTTGTCTTTCAAACTGTGCTGCTCTTTCTTTCTATACTGTCTCGGGGTGCAGAGGATAAAAGCTCCAGTTTGAATATCCTGTGCTTGCAATCAATGCTTTCTTTTTAAAGGCAAAAGAACATTTTCTTTTAAGAACAGGTTTTAGTGTCTTCTCATGTATCTGCGTACTACACTGTGTTTCATATTAAAATTCAAATTCTATTTAAGCGTGTCAAGATTAATTTTTTTATTTTACAATTAAACACATGGATGGTATTGTGTCTCAGCATTATTTGGATTACTGAAATCAGTCTCAGACATCTGTGATAAATTGTTTGCCAACTGTGCTTAATAAATGAAAAACTACTTAAGAACAACATTCTTAAAATATACTGGTACCTTGGATATTTCACGAAACCTAAGCATGATCATCGTCCCATTAAGAGATTTTTGTATGATTCAGAGCATGCACGTTTGCACAGATCAGGTGTAATGAGACAAATCAGATTAAGAAACAGCTGCTAAAATGCCATTACAAAGCAGCGAACAGGTATCTGAATCTGCTGGTGCCTCTGAATTCACACATACATCAAGATGTTTGATTCTCCAGAGGTTTCCAAGGATGAATAAAGCCTCTATTCAACCCCCCCCCATAACAATGCTCACACCCATAAATGGCTGCAGTGGCCTAGAAATGGATAAAGGCTCACTTTCAAACTGTTTTGTTAACTGATGATGAGTGATATGCAAGCCTGGGTTGTTCAGATGAATGGTTAAAGGGTGGTCACCATGTGCCAACAAGGCTGCATCGTCAGCAAGGAGGTGTTAGAGTCTTGGTTTGGGACGGGAGGTTGAAGACAAAGCTGGTTGCTGGTTAAGGGTCCCTGAAGGTGTGAATATGAGCTCTGAAAAGCATGTGTGGAGTTTCTGAATGACCACATTCTTCCAACAAGGTTATCATTGGGACTTTTGTTCAGTTATATTTTAATTAGACTTTATTGATGGCTTAAAATTATGCTGACTGTTGTTTGCATAAAATATTAAGTGAGATCGGAGAATTATCTAATAAGTTACACGGGGTAAATACCATGCTGCTGTGTTGTACTGCTGATCCAAATACTCGTTTCCCACTCAACACACTGATCCAAATCCAGCTCTAATCTCTGGTATTTATATTTAGATCACAGTGACATGACCTGAAACCTGTTGCTAGTAAACTAAGGTCTCATACACGCCCATCAAGACAAGACCGATGACAGTCTCCATGATGTGTCTTTATAATTCAGAGTGAATGAATGAAGTTTATTTTGGTTACAATATTCAACACATGAGAGCAATTATAAAAGAACTTTTTCTCCAGCAAATGCACTAGGAAGTGCTATTGCTAATGTAAAAGCATTAACATTTAAAGATGTTTAAAGATTTCTGTTTAGTGCTGCTGTTGTTACCAGAAAATGAACATTAATTCATTGTAATTTCCTTTTGAGATAATTTCTTTTCAGAGAAGTTTGCTTATGTCCCTTTGCTTTTTCTATTTGCTTTTGTTCAGCCCAATTCACAGCTTTTTCTCTCTCTCTCTTTTTTTTTTGGACAGGAAAGATTCCAAGTAAAAAACCCACCCCACACGTACCTTCAAAAGCTGAGGAGTTATCTAGACCCAGCAGTCACAAGAAAGGTGAGTGCCCTTTCTTTACAGTCAGTCCTGTTCCACTGGACTGGCTGTTGTAGCTTGGAAGTTGTTTTTTTCTGTTCCTTTTGACCTTCTGCCTCTTATCCAGGATATTCCCACAGCTGAGGAAAGATAGCACACTAGAGAAAGCTTAGGAACTTTAGTTACAAAACAGGCACTGTTTCCAGGCCAAGTTAAGCCGAGCTACAGTTATAGCTCTCTTAGGCTATTTAATTGGACTAGTGTCTAGTATACAAGCACAAGAGGTGAAGCTATTTACTGACTAAAGCATGACCTCCTTGATAGTTGGGGATATAGAAGGTGGATGTCCCCTTTTCAGGTCAAAAGCATTTCACTTTTTACAACTGCCCTACAATCCACCAAATAGACTAACAAAACTATTTAACTGGCTTCAAATTAATACTAAATGAGATATATAATATTTCTTAACACTTAATTGCATGCCTGTTTATTTTGTGTTGTCATTGTGTTAAAGACCACAACAGGTACATGTGCAGAGCATCAGGCCAGTTTGGTCCTGATTGTACATATACATGGAGGAATGACATAACTCCTGGTCATGTTGTAATTTTGTTTTTAGGTGGGGAATTTCTGGTCAGGCTGGGAAAGAGCAATGGGGTAAAAATTTAAAATGGGTTACTTGAAAGGAATAATGGTAGAAAAACTACTTGACATTTACTTGCAGGATTGCAGGCGCTACCAGGAAAAGATCCGGAGTGTCTTAGCTATATGATAAAATGGCCTCTCAGCAGCAAATTGTGGCTGTTTTTCTTGGCTGCTTGGAATGAAGCAGCACAGAGTAGAGCAGGCTCCATGAAAACAAGTCTCTGTCAGTGATCAGGCTTTTGCCAAAATAAGTCTTTTTGGCCTGGATGTGCAAACTGCGGGGAAAATGCTGGGAGACTGGCCTCTGTGATAAACAAATTAACCAACAGACTTTGCCAAAATTGCAACAAATCGCTGAATGATTCAATTTGCACTGAGTAGGCTTAAAACTTTAAACTGCAATAAGCCAGAGCAGCATGAACAAGATGGAAGTTTATGCTGCAGCAATGGTTTTATGATGCTAAATGTAATGAATATTAGGGAAGCTTTGCTGATGTTTAAAAGATTAGATTTCTGCTACTTTTGGTTTGCAAACTTTCTGGTGTCTGTAAGTAGAAAGTGTGAAATGGGAACAGAATATCTCGGACATGCCAGATACATACGAACTAATATTTATCGATGCTAAAGCAAGTGAAGTTGCACTTGCAGCCTCATTTCTAATTTATCTAGTCTGTCTCTCTCAGATAGTCTAAGACAGGTGATAGAAATATCAAACTGACTGTAGCTTTGTAAGTTATCTTGGCATAAAAATGGAAGCAGCACTTAATAATAATCCACCTCACTTCAAAGATAAAGATAAATGGAAAGACATTTAAAAACTCCCTAATTGATAATTTATATCTATACTAAAGCTGAAATAAGTAAAAATGTAGGTAGAATTGCAAGTATTTGACCTTTTGCTTCATACAAACTTCATTGCTGATAATGTTAAAGGGATTCTTGGTGTAAACATTCAGCATGGCCTCTTGAACTTATCCAGATGTGTGCAAGTAGACATAATCCACCTTTTTCTCCCGCTTTTATTTTTATTGGTCATGTTTGATTGAAAAATCTTGTTTATTCTGTATTAAACGTCACTAAATAAGACTGCTTGAAGCCGTTTATTTCCTATCACGGCTCATAGTTTTTGTACAATCAGCATGTAGCCTTCTTTTCAGGCTTGATTGAATACTGGAAGGCACACAGGATTGGCATGAAAGAGTAAAGTGAAGAGGGCAATGAAGAGGGAGGGAAAGAGAGATTGTGAATAATAAAAAGTGAGTAGAGGGAGGGAAAAAAGATGGACAGAAAGACAAAAAAGGAGCATGGAGGAAAAGAAAGAGTTATGGGCTTCTTTCTACATTCCTGCTCCATCCCCCTTTTCTTCCAACTCAAACAATTGCCACTTTGTGCCACTGTGAGAGAGCTGGAGGTCATTGCCTCTGCTTTCCATAGGCAGGCTCCGGTGCATTCCTCAGAGCAGCTCCCAGCCAATCGGCAGCCAAGGAGGAAGAGCTCCAGTCCAACTAGTCCCCAAGAATGTATCGGCCGTTGATTTGTTTCCAGGATGACCCCTTCTGAGCTCAACACCTCCCGAAACCTTTCCCCCTCCGCCTCCTCTACACTGTCTCCTCGCTCTTGCTTTCCCTTTCACCACTCCCTTCTTGTCTCCTCTTTCCCTCCCCTCTCCTTATGCTGTCTTCATTCTCTCTCCCCACTGTCAGCTTCCTGCTTTCTCCGTGATGCAGCTGGTAGTACTTAAAGAGTGGAGTGTGGGGCTTTTTGGTGGGGGCTCTGGGAGCCTGCGCAGTACCCCAAAAATATGCTCCGCTTTCCACACATGCACACAAAATGACTCCACCCTAATAAAAACACTCTGTTTCTCATCTCCTCATGTTCCAAACGCACACCGCCCAAGCCCAAAGATGTATACCAGAGAGAACAAGCTATGGGAACTGCTCTCCTCTCTGTGGATGTTAATAATAGGTTCAGCTCTGCTTCCTCTCTTGATGCAGACACACCATGGAAAATATTCTCTTCACTTTGCTGTTTTTTTCATTTGTATAATCGTAATTTTCAGCTGAAACCCTGAAACATCATCGAAAAAACCATGGCCAATGGTCCTTTAAAGTCTTTTATTCGCTGTCATTAGAAACGCATTTCAAATGATGCAAAGCAGTTCATTGTCTAATATATCATTGGATGACAAAGTAATGCAAAGGAATGGTGTAAAATCCAATGTTTCCAAAATTAAACAGAAGAAAAGCAAATATGTTTTATTCTGAGAAGCTGAAGTTGAAGAATTTTCTGCAATTCTATGAATACTGAAAGCAGCAAATCAGTAAAAAAAAAATGTCCTGCTGTTAAGAATTAAAAATGAGTTGGCACCATGGTATTGTGTAAATCCTGGTGCAAATCAGACCTGAAGCTACTGCTGCTATGTGACACCCTACTTACCTATTTTACACAAAAACCAGATGTTTGGGATGTTAGAGCAATTTTTGACCCCTAAAAAAAGATCTTTACTACAGTTTTTTCCCATCAAGTCGTATGTAGTTGCAAGCAACTGATGCAACTGACTGACTGCATTAAGGATTGACACAGGAGATGCATGCGGGACCTAATAAGTTTCAGCAATTTTATAAGAAAAGCAAAGCTGCCAGCAGCAACTATTTCTTTCCTCTAAGAAAGTGTATTTTAAGAAACAATAGAAGTGTATTTCATTATTTATCAAAGTACATATAATGTGTTATAGTTAAAGTTTTCTTCCTTTGCCTGTTTGCTACAATAGCAGTCTCCCTGTCGCTGATCAGGGGTTTCTCTCCATCTGTCTCACTGTGAGCATGTTTGATGACCACTGGTCATTCACTTGACTTCTTTTGTTTATCCAGTTGTATAACGGTGTGAAGGGTCTTCTGTTTTTGCTGACAACTCCCTGTCAGGATCAAAGAAAAGAACAACAGCCTCACCTTTTCAATTACTTTCAGTCTCATTCAACAGTATCTTGCAGATACAACACGCCAATCATACAGTTTATTCTTATAGCTGTCTCTATAGCAACACATCAGAGAATGTGTGCGTTTACATAGCGGCCGATGGGGGTTCTCAGATGTCAAGCTAGGTTATTCAGTTTTTGCCGTTCCCTCCAGGAGAAATTTGAATCTGTGTACAAAGTTGGGTCATTTAATTACCAGCTTTAGAATCATTATTTAAAAACCACAAAAGTATAAACATGCTGTTTTAAAAAACAGCTATTTTCATGGTTTCCAGTGAGTCAGCTCGTTTCTGTTGGTTTTACTCTCCTGTAAAAGGTCCATCTAGAAATCCTCGGAGTAAAATGCAATCCCATCTATTTTCCTGTTGTTTTTATATGTTCATACTGAACAGCCAGCCTACTTTTACTTCTAAATGTCACTGTGGTTGCCTCTGTGTTTGTCTGACATTTCTGTCAAAGTTTTCTCCAGCCAAAACATCTCTCATCTCAGTATTACCACATATTGATTTACAGGACTGTGATGAAATTGAACCTCCCTCTTCTATTTTTTTTTCTTTCCTCAGAAATTCAGACGGAGAGTACAGGAGTCCACCCAAGTCCTGAGAGAACTGGAGATTTCTTTACGGACCAATCACATAGGGTGAGTCACTGTAAGACTGTGTGACGTTTGTGTTGTGGTGCATGTCCTTTACCCTTTTTTTATATTAGATTTAAGAGTAAAGGTCTGGCATTCCAGACACTCAGAGATGCAAACGTTGACTACACTAAACACCACCATCCCCCTTCCGAATATGTGCTCTGACCTAATATTACACCAAAAGCCATGAGAAAAAGAAGAATCGAAGGATTGTTCTAAGCAGCTGACACATGAGCAGCCTCTGGAAGGAAAATACATTTTTCTTTCTGTAATTGTGCTGATCAGCTCGAGTGTTTCAGCCTGCCATTCTCGGGAGATATAATATAGATTATTGCTAAAGAGATCTTGTTTTCACAACAGATGAAATACTGCCGGGTACTAAAGGACAACAAGCCTAAACCTGTATCAGCTGATGCTGAGGAAAAGCATTACAGTTTGCCTCAAGGAAAGATCAATATCTCTGAGAGTTTCAAAAAAGCAAAATGTTTTGCTCTGCTCTGGTTCCTAGTAACTGTGTCACTATATCACGTGTTGCTCAATTACCTATGAGAATTATTGTATATTGAGACTTGTAGTAGCTCAGAAACAGCAAATGTGTACTTCAGTAGTTTTTTGTGAAAAAGAAAAATATACTTAGCTTAATGAGAAAAAGAAATCTGCTAATCATTAATTTAGTTCAAGGAAAAACAATCAACATACTTGGCTGATTGGCAGTGCAGTGGTGCATGATAATGGTTGCACAAGCTCCTGCTTGTGTGTGTCCCTGAAGAAGAGGTACCATCACAATGGGAGCTTTAGCAATAGAGGTCTTGCACATCTATCCAGATTTATTTCTAGGTACTTTTCTCTTAACTCTGGACCGCTGCATGGCACCCTTAAAAACTTCTTCACAATTTTTTTAGTTTAATATCCTACATTGGTAGAGGCTAAAAATTTAAAATAGCTTTGTTGAGAGTCCATGATTTGTAATTAAAGGTAGCAGTTTATAGCTATGTTACAGGTGGCTGGTCAGGAGATGTGGAGATCAAGCAGAGGATACCAGGAAACAACCACAAAAGCATCTGCTGGTCACAAATTACAAGGGGAAAAAAGCTAAATTGCCTTACAGTTTGAGCTATGTCTCTTCATTAGTTAGTTTTTCTCTTTCCCCCACCACACACACATATATAATTTTAATTTGTCACTGACATTCACACAAATTATATCCTGCATCTGACAACACAGTCTCTCAAACTCCTACTCACTGTGCAGACACTGATCTGTTTCTGTGCTTTAAACCAAAACATACTCCATTGGAGTCCATCTGGCTGACCAGTTAAAACGTTGTTTAAAAGGATTACCTTTTTAAAATGACCTCATGTCACTAAACCATATTACTTCAATGAATAATTGAACCAATCTAGATTAGACAACGATGCATTACCATAGAGGCAGAGGGAGATGGAGAGGGCCTGGTCTGTTGATAATAAAGAGCACAATGTCACCCACTCAGGCAGTGAATAATTACTATTTCTTTTCAGCGGTGAGGCAAAGAATTTTATCAATCATGAAGGCTTTGTATAATAAGCAGATTGTCCCCGTGCGAACGATGCTGACGCTCTTATGCTAACACTGGCTACCCGGCTGCCTGCCTCCGCTTGACATGTTGCACCGTTGTCACAGACATGTGGTGAATGGGTGGATTGTCAGTTGGTGTCCTATGGTAATGACTACCATGTGCTCCAATACGGCCACACCTCTAAGTCCCTTTAAAACACAACAAGCCCTGCCAGGCACCGCTTTACTAGGCGCTGCTGTTGGTCTAAACAAGCCCATTTACTTTAACCACAGTAAAGTCAGCAAAGAAGCATCTAAAGGGACGTTTTTCCAGTCAAGCTTTAAGATTCTTATAAATGCAATGGCACTCAGTACTCACTATGTTTATGTCTTAAAATATAGTGGCTATCTTTATGCCTTTATGCCTTAATTCAAGATCAATCTGGCCCATTGTTGTTACAGCACTTGTGGCTGTAATTAAAAATAAATGCTAAATTCATTATAATAAATGGCGCAGTATACTAGAGATTATGGTAACAGCAACTCATATAAAAGGTTGCAGGAGCTTTCCAGTGAAAAGCACTGCTTTTCCATGCAAAGAGAAAAAAATCACACAAAAACATGCAAAGTACTGACTGGGTGGATCACCTCACTGCATATATGGGAAGAAAAACAAAACAGCTTTATCGTTCTTTGGAATTGTCCTTGAGAGACTACAGAAATATTTGTGTCTGTGGTAGTGAAGAAAGTGGAAAAAAAGAGAGGAAGACATAATAATGTGTTGCTATTTAGGTTGTGTTGATACTTCTGCTTTTTCAAATACATGTATGTGATGTGTTTGCTCCTCTGAGACAGGATCACTACATTATGGGCAATAAGGAGCGATGTGAATAATCTGAAAATATCTGTTAGAATAGATATGAGGAAGGCCTGCAAAGAAAAGGAAATTAGATATTATGTGTCTCTCAACTCGTAAAAAAATATCAATTTTGGTCGCATGAGTATTTATTGCCCTTTTAGTTGTGATATATGAAAGAAAATGCTAATCTGATACTCATTTCTGATTGGTTAATGTAACATTTCCTCATAAATAATAACATTTAACCATTTGCATAACACTGAAAATGAGTCTCCTGATAAACTTGTCTTTTTCCCTCAGCTGGGTGAGAGAATTCCTAAATGAACAGAACAAGGGCCTGGATGTGCTGGTGGAGTACCTTTCTTTTGCACAATATGCAGTCACGTAAGTTGCTACACGCTCTATATCTCTGAGTCACTATGTCATGTATGCAGAAGTGTTAACCAACACAACAGCACTGTTCTGTACAGCTGATGATGCATCTATGCACAGTGCCAGCACCACCAGCACTACAGCCTGGTTGTCAGAAACACTGAGTCTGTTAGGGCTCACTAGCACACACTAGCACTGTGTTACACCATATGCTTCTATTCATGAAGCAACCGTGTGATTATTAGTCACCATCACGGTCCCTGTTCAGGGCCAGACAGCCTCATGGTTACATTTTTATTTCAACCCTCCTCTTCACCATATGCTATGGTCTGTCTGCATTATGAGTGGTTGGCTCTAAAATTGTATTTATCCAGTCCTGTAGCAGCATATAAAATTGGAAAGGACCTGTCTAAAAGCTGAAATTAATCCCAGCAGGTATGCCTTAGAGTTGCCAAGTACAACAAGAACTGACTTTTGTTTCTCACTCTTCCTGTCACAGTTGTGTTCACCGCTATGCCATCACCTATTAGATTATAGACTACTGGACTGAAGCTTCATGCTTAACATTTGGCTGTTTTCTTTAGAACCAAACGGAACCATATTTGGATAATATTTGTAGTTTATATCGACTTTGAAATTAACTGACTTAAAACATGTTAGTCTGAGCTCGTCATGACTTAAATATACAGTAAAGAATTTGAAGTGTACATAGTGTATTGTGGTTTGCTTAGGAAGTTTTTTGTTTGTTTTTGGAGATTTTTTGTTCGAAAGAAATACTCAAATTATTTCTTCTCCAAATAAACATTTATAACAAACTGAAAGTTAAACTTACAAGATTAAAATAGGTCTTTATAACCGCAGTAGTGTTTTAAAACTTCCATAAAAAATGCACACACTATTTTTATTTGCTTAATTTAGCACAAGTTACAATTGGGGCTCAGATATTGGGCTTAAGTTGCACCAGTAGAGTGATTCAGTTTTTCCTCTTTGAAGTGCATCTTCGTTTTCCCTACATTTAGTCCATCTTCCTCTTTCCCTCAGATTTTGGTATAAAAAGAGGAAAAAGGAAAAAAAGGTACATTTATTTTAAACATCTTTCCATTGTGCTCCAGATATGATGGTGAGTGTTTGGAGAACAACACAGAGGCTACAATGGATAAGTGTAAGCCCTGGAGTCGCTCTATAGAAGATCTGCATGGAGCAAACACTCTGCCGTCTCCCATCACTGGGAACGGCATCAGCCGAGTTGGGAGACATTCCACATTACGGTACGATACGCGCACGCAAACTACCACACTCCTTCATGACGCAACCCTTTAACAATGTTTACTTGTTAATTACCAGCTAACAGTTAATTCCTGCTGTTTGGTGGACACAGCACATAAGAAGTCACACTTTTCATATGATGCCTCAGCTGCCTTTTTTTATAGTCATGTGGTCCGTAAGACTTAAAATGGCTTAACACGGGGGGGCTTTTTGTCTGGATTTTTTTGCACTTGTTGGACTCGTGATTATGACACATGAGTGACACCTTATTATGTCACAGGTGAATAATTTTTCTGTGGAACAAATCTCTTGTTTCTTCCCTCAAATTATTTATAAACCACACATGGGCCTGTGTAACTCCAAACACTGTGCACAGGATTTCATACCACTTTATTTATCCCATGCTAATGAACGCTCTGAAGCATAAATCTTATTCACCCGTGCATTTTTTTCTCTAATCCTCCCTGTCATTTCGTTATTGTTTTGGAACAGCACTCGTGCTGACTTCTGTCGCCTCTAATCCTTTAGTTAGAAGAGTTTAGCATGAAAATATTATGTACAAGGAGCATTATTTAGTTAATGAAGCACATGGTGTCTTAATCTGAGACTTTTGTATTTTGATCAGGTCGGCCATTTTTATTATTTTTTTTCATCAGCTTTGTTCTGTATTGTTTGTATTTAAAAAGAGTAAAATGATTCCAGTTAATCATGTTAAACTGTTATGGAAAAAAGATGTTTACAACCTTTTCCACACTTTTTAGACAGACCTTTCAATGCTAATCCAAGATTGTTAATCATATCTATAAATTTGAGTCTATCTGTACAAATAAATTCTGAATTTAATTGGCACCTTTCCAGCAGAACATCCTGGATTTATTCTCAAAACCCTGAAATTGCTGGATTAGGGTTGGTGTTTACACCATGTATCCAGATTTATGTATCTTTGTTTTATTTCGATAGACTGAAATCTTTCAAGTATGTAATGAAGGTGCAGTTGTGTCATTGCTGTTGAGCTCGTTCCAACATGTGTAAATGGTCAGTGTCCACAGCGAGGTTGACTTTCTCTTCTGATTTGTCCCGGTCTCCATCCATAGTCATCTGCTCTTTTGTCTGCCACTCTTCGACAGCAGGCAGGTCTCAGATTCACCCTGCTGGCTCGCAGTCAGCTTTCCGCATCCCCATCCCTCCCCTTAAGAAACAGACCCAAACATACTGTCATGGCCAGGGACTCACACATACATTCCCATACACAGTAACCCCCATCCCCACTTCCCACCTTTTTTTTTTGCCTCATTGTACTTTATACCTCCCTGCTAGAACTGCCCAGTTTATTTGTCCCGCTGTCTGTGTCAGGGGATGTGAATTATTTGTACTGCCAGCCCGCTCCCCTCCCAGCTCCTTGGAGCAAATGGCTTTTCTGCACTCATTGTTCCTGCTTCTGTGTCTGTGTGCTGCTTGTGTGGTTCCCTTAAAAGTGCAGAAATTAGCCTAGTTTCTCCAACAACCTCGTAAGAATTAAATGCTAAGTTGCAAGCATTATTACAAATAAGAGAGGTATTTTTTTTTAATGCATCCCCCCCCCAAAAAAAACCAAAAAAAGGAATATCACACTAATAATGAAGAATTTCTTTCAATCTTTATAATTCCTAATTTCCATTATCCAGAACCTTTTTCCCTCGTGCTCTTTAAGTAGGCTTTAAACTAATGCAAAATCAAGTCACTGCCAACTACTGGATGCCAAATAAAGTCTTATCTGTATTTTCTCCCAACTGCCATCTTGAAGGACACCGAATGCAGTGAACTGTCCAAAGTGTTCTCAAACAAGACGGTATGTCAGTGGAGCCTGGAGTCAGCTAGTACTGTGTAGATGTGTTCTACCTGTATTTACACACTGTAGCTGTAGTTTTAGTATATCCTGTTCTGTGGTGAAATAGCTTTAGTGTCTTTCTTTAGGTAGACCATCCGTGGTTGTTCACCTGCTTTTCTTCGTCTCTCTGTTTGACCAGCTTTCCGGCATTATATTTAGTTATTAGTGTAGAATGTTTAATGATTAAAACTCATTTGTATTAAGAATTGTCACATTCATCTCCTATCATGTATGTCCTTCTTGGGTAGCTAATTACTTATTTTCACAGCTAAAGTGGTGGTTTAAAATCTTCTTTTCTGAGCCTATACAGTGCTTTTACTATTTGCTCTTGCTGTTGTAGCAGTTCTCACGAAACCCCCCTAATTATATTGAAATTCGTCTATGTTCACTGTGGCACTTGGGTTCCTCTTAATGTGATTT
Organism: Pseudomugil tenellus; assembly: GCA_037177515.1. Taxonomy (NCBI): domain Eukaryota; kingdom Metazoa; phylum Chordata; class Actinopteri; order Atheriniformes; family Pseudomugilidae; genus Pseudomugil; species Pseudomugil tenellus. The sequence continues at coordinate 16,316,369 of JBAMHX010000014.1, read as the reverse complement.
AATAAGAATAAGTTGAATCATTTTTTTCAATTTAGAGTTTAATCTGTGATATGAAGTTAAGATGAATAATGTTGGACATGTCAAAGCAGGCCCAGGGCTTGCATCTCTCTTATGTCATCGTTGAAGCATTGCCTTGGTTTAAGGTTAAGAAACATTGTTTACTCATTTCCTCTTACTTCTCCTTCACCTCAGTTTGGATGTTGGTTAATCAGTAGAGGAAAATCCCTGGATTGAAGTCCGTAAAAGTTACTTTTGCGTCACTGTATGAAGCAAGTGATCCAGTTCTATCAGAGGGAGTTTGTGTGTCCCATGGGTTTATCAGTGAGCTTATTTGACACTTAACCAGCAATGTTTTTTGTCACAAGTGTAAAAACTTTTTCACAAAATCATCATCATGAACTCTTAGCCATCTTCTTCCAAAGCCTATCTCTACCTTTTAAGACATCTACACATGTACATTCACAAGTGGTGTTGTGACTCACAGAGGAGTAATGCCCAGAAGCATGCAGCTGGCAGGAATCAGCGTGTCTAACAGGAGCCTCAAGACACTTGTTTTTTCTTTCCCAAGCACTCAGACTCGTAATTGAACCTCGTGACAAAAGTGTCGGTATAAACCGTTTTGCTCTGCATAATCTTCCAGACTTTTGCTCCTCCAGCAGAGGCAGAAGCGACTTCTTTTTACTCCACATAAAGCTCACAATCACTGCTGTATATAAAAGACTGGCTGCCATTGTGTTGGTTCTGAGTGATAGTTAGACTAAAGATATTACAGGAAAATAATTGAAAGAAGCAATCCTGTGGCCTCAGATGTGTCTGTACATTACATATAAAAGTGTACCGGAAAAGTGCTGTGGCAGTTTTACAACCTCTCCATGTGAATGGTGGTGTGTTACAAGGGCTAATTACACATGACATCTGTTTTCTTGTTTATCTGATCCTTTTGAACTCTTGTTTGAACAGACACAGACATGATGTTCTATTCAGTAAAACTAGTCATATTTACCTTTTTTCAAAGACTTTATTTAGTCTTTCATTGTCCTTATGTTTTAGCTGCAGCACACTACCAATCAGGAGAACACTGAAAAACTCCAGACTGATCTGCAAGAAAGACGACGTCCATGTCTGCATCATGTGCCTGCGTGCCATCATGAACTACCAGGTTAGCTTTCTGCAAACCGCCGGGGTGAATCCACACTGACTGCATCATCTGTCTGAAGCCAGACTGAATTAGCTCCACTGCTGGCTCCTTCATGTTTCATTTATTATGCAGAGTAATACATTGCTATTCAGTAGCTCCCCTTCTCTGTTAAATAGCTTATTTGTCTCTTTCTCCATTTATTTTTCCTCATCCAGTATGGTTTCAACATGGTCATGTCCCACCCGCATGCTGTGAATGAAATTGCACTGAGTCTCAACAATAAAAATCCAAGGTAAGTTCAAACTAACCCAAACATGCAGTCTGATCTGCAGCTGATGTCTTTGTTGCTCAGAGAGCCGGTCATCCTAATGGACAGGTTAAAGCACCGCTGGTACACTTGACTACACTAGCTGCTGGCCGAGACAGCCATCAGATGGACTGTATTGTATGTGTATTTGTGTACTTTGCTTTCACTTCATGCCCATGGGTTAGAAATGTCCTCAAAAGTGGATTTGGAATCACTTTGCATCACCTGTCACATTTAGTCTCATCTTGTGTGAATGAAGTGGAAATAGGATATGCTTTTGCACACAAACACACCAAACTAGAATCCTAGTTGGTTTTAGTTGAGGTTAGGTGAATCTTATGAGTTATAGTTGACTTATGAAGTCATTAAACACTATAATTGCCATAAATCAGCTCAGTGGTGACATGATCTTAAATTACACCTACTTCCATTTTCTTTGCTCTCTATTTAAGAACAGATCTGCTGCTGTGCTGCCATTTGTCATTTACTAACCACCCCTGCTGTTCTTTTCTCTCTCTTACAGAACTAAAGCTCTGGTTTTGGAGCTCCTGGCGGCAGTTTGTCTCGTGAGAGGTGGCCATGAAATTATTCTCTCTGCATTCGACAACTTTAAGGAGGTATGATCTCCACACAGAGGGTGACCAGTATGTCTTTCCATTCCAAACGTGCAGTTTTAAATGGTTACTCAGCTGGGGAAGAATGCTCCTCCAGCAGATTCCTCGTTACTCATCAAAGGAATAGGGTCCAGGAATTAGTCCTTTTGTCAACAGATTAGACACCAGTTGAGCTGCGTAACACAGGGTGACCCTCGCAGCCTTTGGAGAAAACAGTTATGCACGTGTTAACAGGATTTGGCAAGCGCATCAAAGCTTTAAAGAAAAAAAGAAAGGCAGAGATAGATGTAACAGATAACCTTTCCTGACCTTTATCTGTCTGGAAGAGGTATTCTGGCTGCTGCAAAATGAGGGGGGAGTTGATGGAGCAGGCGCTAATAGCATTCCCATTTAGTAGCATACAGTCCAAAAACATGGGCATGCAGTTAATGTAATATTTACACTGGTGAATGAAATATTGAGTATTGCTCTCAGCGACAGCGGCATTAGTGGGAAAAGTGAGCTTAGAAAGGATGGATCTTGTCTAATGAGATAAAGTTGAGAATCAGTTCTGATAGTTTTGGGTTTGAGTATGTGGGACTTGCATTATTATTATTATTATTATTTATTTTTTTGGTGTGATGGCAGATTTCTTTTTCCTCCCATCTTTTTTACATCATTATGAGGTAATGCTATTTTCTCTCTCTTTTTGTTTTCTGCTGAGTCTAACATGTTGCTAAAGGAAGGAGAAGCAGGGAGGTTTTTGGGGATAAAGATGCCTCCACTTCTTTCTAAATTCTTTATAATACTCTCTCGGTCTCTGCGCCATCGCTGTGACCTTTCTGAACTGTAAAGCCTCTCTCTCCCCGCTTTTTGGCTTTTTAGTTTCCTAAAATCTGGTACAGATTTTTATTTTTTAAATGCTGTTCAACCACAATTCCAATGTTTTAAGAAATGTAAATAAAAAAAAACAGAATGTAGCCGTTTGCTAATCCATTCTTTTTAAACTTATATTCATTTAAATACACCACAAACACAATATATTTCATGTTTACACTGATAAACCTTGTTTAATCTTTGTTTGGAAAGTGGGGGCACTTGCAGGCAAATTTCTTTCCCATTCTTGCTTGATTTGCAGCATAAGTTGCTCAACAATCTGGGACCCCCGCTGTCGTATTTTGTGTTTATCAGACAGGTTTGGACTGTTGGCAGGTTGGTCTAATACCCACATTCTTTAACAAAGCCACGCCAAAAAAAATGTCAGATCACAGCAAACTTTTCCGCTTTGACCATCTGAGATGGACTGACACAAAGCAACTTTATTGCAGTGCTTCCTGCTTCCGGCAGTAGTGTATGTTTATACTAATAAACACTCTAAAACCTACTACTTTTTCATTATGATTGTGGAAGACTGAAAAATGTCTCCTAACAAGATAAACTTTAGGCCAGTGTCTGGAACCAGCAGTTGTTGAGCCATGTGCAGTTCCTTGCTGGCTCCAAGGGAAAATAGCGTAATTCTGCCTCAACAGATAAGTTTGTTTTGTTTTTTGCAACTGTAATGTAAGAAAGAATCCATACTAATATTGATAGATCTATTCTTGGATCCTCTGAACTATTTTATCGGTAAATGTTACAGATCCGTAGTTTAGACAATATCCAGAATTCTTTTGCTTAGTGTATGATTGACTCTAATTAAGGCGTAGGTTTAATCAATGAAAATTTCTGATTCCACCTATCAGTCCTTTCTACATCTAACTATCTGATTTGTTTTGCAGGTCTGTGCGGAGACACAGCGATTTGAGAAGCTAATGGAGTACTTCAAGAATGAAGACAACAACATAGACTTTATGGTAAGCCCATGCACACTCTTAATGACTATTGATTGTGCAGCAGTCCCTCAAAACCCCTCATTAGGCAGCAGACCGGAGATGGTGTATGAAGCCTTTTGAGCTCAAGAGGACCAGACTGAAGACTGACCAGACTGTGCTCCCTGTTAATGAATCATTGCTGTCGGGATTTTAAAGGAAGCAGTTGAAACTGGTCGGTGGGTTAGACGGTTGCAAAAGGGAGCAACAGAAAACCAAACCTAAAGGGTTAAAGAGGGGACAGACAAATATTTTAATGAAACTGTTGTAGATTTCTTATTTTAATCTTTGGTTTAAGTAATTATAAAACAAAATAAACTTTCTTTACAAGAGAATTATCATTGTTCCAGTAAAGTAGAGGTTGACTTTTAAATCATTTTATAACCTATACATCCAGTCTATTTTCTAAACCAATGAATGATGTGTATGAAGAAAGGGTTTTGAGACAAGTTGTACTTCCAGTTGCTCAGATGGCTTTCACCTTTCAGGAACATTGAAGCAGATATACTTCGTCAAATCACCAGTTTGAATAGAGATTATTTTTCTTAGGGAACTTCAATAAGACAGAGGTTTCATAAAGGCTGTGGGGAGATCTCCCTTCATCTGTTTATGCATGCTCCCACTAAGCAGCTATTTCTCTTGGAGTTCCTGATATTCATTGATATTTTAGATTATTTTAATCTTGGATACATTGGTGTACCTAAATAATGAGGATCTGTATATCCAATTTTAGCAGAGGTGATATTAAATGGTACCAAATACGATAGTGAGGTTAATAACAAATAGTAACATCAGACACAGTCCTAAAAAAAGTTACATACTATGTATCTTTTCCCATTGACTGTCTTTATTTCTATCCCTCAGGTTGCCTGTATGCAGTTCATCAACATTGTTGTCCATTCAGTGGAGGATATGAACTTCCGAGTCCATCTACAGTACGACTTCACCAAGCTGTGTTTGGATGACTACTTAGATGTGAGTGGAGAAATAAAAATGCTAGAAAATGAGCAGACATATCAACCGGAATGCTCCGTCTTGAAATTGTGCTTTTTTTTTCCCAATATTTGGTTGTCAGCATAGCCCTCTTGAGACAGAAACCACAGGAAGAAGTCAATAATGACTTTTCCATTACTTCAGAGAGATGTCAGCTTTATAGATCCTCATCTCCTGCTTCTCTGCAGGGGTGAGATCTATCCTGGAAAAAAAAGAAATGCACCAACTTAAAGTACTTTTTGTGTTTGTTTTCCAGAAACTTAAGCACACAGAAAGCGATAAGCTGCAAGTCCAGATCCAGGCCTACTTGGATAATGTTTTTGATGTAGGTGCCCTGCTGGAGGACGCAGAGACCAAAAATGCTGCGCTGGAGCGGGTGGAGGAGCTGGAGGAGAACATGTCACATGTGAGAGCCCCTGAAGAGTTGCCTTTTCTCACACTGATTATATAGTCCAGCTTCCCCTCTCTTACAAAAGCTATATATTTACATGAAGAAGCTGATGTCAGTGTGCATTTAATGAGAAATTATCAGCCTGTTTTAGGCTCTGTTGTGCTGTCAAGCATTCCCTCCCATCGGACAAGTGACGTATACACTCATGCATTTAAATGTGTAACATTTAAGTCTTTTATGTTTTGAACTCATTAAGACAGAAACATGAACATGGTAATAGATCTGCGATACTTCCTCATTGAATCTTGACATAATGAGTTGGATGCTGTCACAGCAATAAGTTCACATCACTCTGTGACCTTTTCTCCCGGATGTCATACTCATAGATGACAGAGAAGCTGCAGGACACGGAGAATGAAGCCATGGCCAAGATTGTAGAGCTGGAAAAGCAGCTGATGCAAAGGAACAAGGACCTCGAATCCATCAGGGTCAGACCTGCTTTTGCTACTTTTGACACCTATCCTATAACATATTGACACTCGTTAGGTTTCTGTGTTCATTTCCTTTGTTTTATTAGACTTGTTAGCAAGCGCGCTATTTGTTTTTAAAATATATTATTGCTATTCTGCCCAACTTTGACCTTTCTTTTTCTACCTTTTCTTACAGGAAGTCTACAAAGACACGAGCTCGCAGGTTCATTCACTGCGGCAGATGCTTAAGGAGAAGGACGAGGCCATCCAGAGACAAAGTAACCTGGAGAAGAAGATCCATGAGCTGGAGAAGCAGGGCACCATCAAGATCCACAAAAAAGGCGACGGAGAGATTTCAATCCTGCCCACACCACCCTCCGTGGTAGAAGGTGTTCCCGCTGCCGTGATGGGAGGAGACGGTGTTGCTGCAGGTCTGAAACATGCAGGATTCGCAGGAGGCTCACATCCTTCGCCTCCACCTCCTCCTCCGCCTCCATTGCCACTGAATGGCACATGTAGGTTTAATAAGATCACAGATAATAAGAATATCAACCAGTTATCTTTTATTCTGACTTCCTCACTTTTATTTCCCTCAGTACCAAACGGACCATCATCAATCCAAGCAGCACTTCCTCCGCCGCCACCACCCCCTCCACCTCCACCCCCACCACTAGACATGGCCTCAGAGATGTCAGCTCCGCTGCCTCCCCCACCTCCTCCCATGCCCCCCCCACTGCCTGGCTGTGGGACGCCCACAGTCATCATGAACTCTGGTTTAGCAGGTGAGGTCACCAAACGCAGTAAGAAGCTCTTGAACAGATGTTATGAGTAGGCGTGAGTGTATTTAGGATTTCTTCAGCTAAGATTGCCGCGTATCTATAAATATTCTCCATGTTGTGTCAAACTCTGAATGATTTGTCTTTGAATTGTTTCTTTTCTTTGCCGACCAGAGGGACCCATCAAGCTTTTCTGTAGGTTTTTACCTGCCATGATCGATGTTGTGGTCCCCAACCCCCACCCCCACCCCTCCCTTTGTTCCCTTGCTTTCCCATTAGTATTGAAATGGGTATTTTCAGTTGAAACTAGGACAGGAAACATGAATTGAAGCTGCGGTAATTACTAAAGATTTTCACATTTCTGTTGTTTTTCTGCTATTTGTCTTTGGGCGAAGTGATAAACCGGCTGTGAAAATGGATTTATAACACATGCATAATAGGAAGCTTTTCGTCTGTGTGTAATTCTTTGACTATCTGTCATGCTGTCCACGCATACATCTGTTCAAAACCAGTGTTGCGACACAATGGTGGTTCAGCAAGAAACTATTTTCCTTCATTGTCATTGTAACATCAATGATAAAGCAAGCGCGATTATCTCTTGTAAAAATCGCACACTTCACGTGAGCTTGTTAGCATAACTACATAAAAAGCTTGTCAAAGTGACAATTTTATTTTTCCCCTTTTTCTCGTTTTTTCTTTTCTAGCAACAAAGAAAATGCCGCATTTCAAACCCTTGCATGTTCTACCATCACACCTTGCTGTCGTGTTGTGACTGCGTGTGTTTGAGTGTTTTTCGTCAGTGAAGTTTTGTCACATTTCAAAGCATCAGTTACATGTTGAGATCGTGACCTGCTGTGGCACGCAGACGGTTAAAGTGATGGGAATTGTTCAGTGCTGGAATGCTGTTTACATTTACCTGTCACAGCTTTTATCTTTCTGTTGCTGCTGACACATCGTCTGCCAAAGCAGGGCGCCGCCTCCACTTTCAGTTTCAGTGAAGCAGCTCTGGTGGTTACAAATAGCTGTAATCTGTCCAATAAATAGTTGGTCCCCAGGCCTGGCATGTAATACTCACCATCTGCACTGCTCACTAAACTTTTATACCCTTTGGCTTTATATTCCTGCCAGGAAGTGAGAGGTTTCACTCTGCGTGTAAAGTGTTCTCTTTGTTTTGTTGTCCATTTAAACCAGCTACTTAAATTGGATTTAAATCATTAAAATAAAGTGGAATTGTTTGCGTTAGAGGATGCATCCATATCTTTTTAGTCACATGTCTGTTTATCCCTACATGTGTGTAAACGTGTGTGTTTTGTTCTGACTGTACATGAAAATGCCACGCTGACTTGTCACTTTCCGCATTAGCTGTTAAGATCAAGAAACCTATCAAGACAAAGTTCCGTATGCCTGTCTTCAACTGGGTAGCCCTGAAACCGAACCAGATCAACGGGACCGTCTTCAATGAGATCGATGACGAGAGAATACTGGAGGTAAAAAAACGTCTCCCTGCTCAGAATTAGCTGAATTTCTTACTTTATTGCCATGGTAACAGTGCACCCCGGCTGTCTTTTAAGGACTTAAATGTCGATGAGTTTGAGGAGATGTTTAAAACGAAAGCTCAGGGCCCAACGATTGACCTCACCATGAGCAAGCAGAAGGTCATCCAGAAGGGACCCAATAAAGTGGCCCTGCTGGACTCCAACAGAGCCAAGAACCTGGCCATCACGCTGAGGAAAGTGGGCAAGACGTCTGAGGAGATCTGCAAGGCCATTCAGATGTAACGTAGAAACTCTAGATTAACTCCTACAACCTGATGGGTTTCACAGTCCAGTACATGACACGTTCCTCTCCCCTTTAAGGTTTGACCTGCGGACTCTGCCGGTGGACTTCGTGGAGTGCTTGATGCGCTTCCAGCCCACAGAGAATGAAATCAAAGTCCTGCGGCAGTTTGAGAAGGAGCGCAAGCCCGTTGAAAGCCTCACGGACGAGGACCGCTTCATGATGCAGTTCAGCAAGATCGAGCGCCTCATGCAGAAGATGACCATCATGGCCTTCATCGGCAACTTCGCTGAAAGCGTGCAAATGCTTACGCCGGTGAGTTAAAGTACTCCTGCTCAGCTCCGTGATGTTTTTCTGTGTTGTGACTGACAGGGATGTGGGGTTCTTTCACACGCTTTCCTGCAGCAACTGCATGCTGTCATCGCAGCGTCCGTGTCCATCAAGTCCTCACAGAAGCTCAAGAAGATTTTAGAGGTAATGGAGGTGGTCGCGTCTGAACTTGGCATGCTGTTAAATGCACCTAGTTTCTGTTTTCACTCCCGCTTCTCCTGTTTTCACTCCTTCTGCAGATTATCTTGGCGCTTGGAAACTACATGAACAGCAGCAAAAGAGGAGCAGTGTATGGATTCAAGCTGCAAAGTTTGGACTTGGTGAGATGGTTTTTCTCGAACTTTTCCCAGCGCTGAAAGATTAAAAAGCTTCTTCACATCTATTTTCTCGTCATGTCCTCGCAGCTACTTGACACCAAATCAACAGATCGTAAAATGACCCTGCTGCACTACATCGCCAACGTCGTAAAGGAGAAATACTCGCAAGTTTCTCTTTTCTACAATGAGCTTCACTACATTGAAAAAGCCGCAGCCGGTGAGCACAGAAGATCCTTTTGAAAAAGCTTTTTGTTTTAGGTTTAGTTTTTTTATCCTGGGTGTGATGTTACTCCACTTTTGTGCCTCTGAGCTTATACGTCTGATGTTCCCAGTGTCGCTGGATAACGTCCTGCTGGATGTTAAGGAGCTGCAGAGAGGCATGGAGCTGACCAGGAGAGAGTACAGCATGCACGGTCACAACACCATGCTCAAAGACTTCATCACACACAATGAGAACAAGCTGAAAAAGCTGCAAGACGATGCCAAGATTGCACAGGTAGCACCGATAAGAGCAGCTGGTTCTCATGAGTGCATCTCCTGTTTGTTTATGTCTCTTATTTACTCTTCCTCCTGAATAGGATGCCTTTGACGAGGTTGTGAAGTTCTTCGGAGAGAACTCCAAAACCACACCACCATCTGTTTTCTTCCCTGTGTTTGTGCGTTTTGTTAAGGCCTACAGGGTGAGTTGCTCACAACATCGCATGTTAAGGTATAGATTGTTTATATTTATCTAAAGGGCCGGGATTGTATTCGAGAAATCATGCGACACATGTTGATAACAGCTTGAATAGGAATCTACATACAAATTCTGAGGATATTTGGAGCAAAAATTCAAAATTAAGTGAGAAATACTTTATTAAAAAAAAATCTAATGTATCTTCTCTTCGGACTGGGATGCTGGTAAACTTGGGTATCTGTAAAATATTTCACTTAAAATATAGTTTGATCACATTATATAAAGCACATAAATCTGGGAGTAAGTCCCACTTCCTATCCTCACACAGCTTCTCGACTTTAAGCCACTAAATTTCAGTTCATTTCTTATCATTTTATGATTGCAGTAAAATCTCAGCTTTCACTTGATGCAAAAGTTTATCTTTTTAATGTCCTGAGCTTTTATTGGTTTGCACTGATTCAATGTGATCTCCTCAGCAAGCAGAAGAGGACAATGAGCAGAAGAAGAGACAGGAGCAGATTATGATGGAGAAGCTTTTAGAACAAGAAGCGTTGATGGAGGAAGACCAGAAGGTAAGCAAATCTTCCCCTTTAACTCTTCAGATCTCCTCTTTTTTTTCCACTTCTCACCCCCTCCAGCTGTCTTTTTCCAGGATCACAATGACCAGAAGGTAAGCAGCTCCACTTCCTCCCTTTCCACTTCATCCTCTCTTCCTCCAGACCCCTGATGGCAGGATTAGCTGAGCACCGACTGCCTGCTGGGTACCCACCACTTTCCTGTTACCATGCTCTTTTCTCCAAAGCGACTTACATCAGAGAATAAGAACAACACAAGCACCAAATCAAACAGTAGAGGACTTCATAGATAAGTGAAGTCGAACTGCTGTAGTGTATTTGGGCACAGGTGTTGCCTGCAGTGCTAGGTGCACTAATTTT
>JBAMHX010000014.1:16230022-16260779 GCA_037177515.1 Pseudomugil tenellus | reverse complement strand
TGTGTTGGATATGGGTTGCATCTAAAAGTTGCAGGATGGTAGATCTCGAGGACCGAACTTGGAGACCCCTGCTTTATACCTTCCCATAGGCACTTAAAAAATAGGCTTTAAAGTAAACCTTGTATTTCATTGTAAAAGTTAAAACCCTGTGGATTTTAAAGGCCAACATGTAGTTGCCATTTGTGCATTTACTATCCTCATGATGCTAATTACATTTTAATACATACTGCTGTCCGTTCTCTCCAAGAGAAGTCCATTAGAGCGGCATGCGTGGAGAAGTATTTCCAAGAAAAGCCTCTGAAACTGACCAAAGGTTAGAAACGAACATTTATAGTCACACTCTGATGTTTGATTGTAGACAATGTGTCATCCATTTAAGTTTTTTATTTATACTTTAAAAAAAAGTCAGAGGTCATCCAGGTAAAATCCATAACTGCTATGTGACAAGACAGTTGACAAGGAAAAATATGCTGCTTCTTAATGGATGAATCTCTGTAGTTATCTGCACCTGATAGCGAGTCCGCTGTCTTTTACACCTCTCTCTGTTCATGTGCCCATGGGTCTTGTTGCTATGTACACTACCTATCAACAGGCCTATCAATCCTCCGTACACACATTAACTTATGTTCCTTTCTGCTTGAAGCAGTCAGTGATTGGCAGATTAAAACAAAACAAAAATTGTGCATTTGTTTTGAGGGATATTGCAGCAGCACTGTTAATGTTGCGTATTTTAGCAAGAGTTGGGTGAGTGTGTGTAATGCCTGGAAGAGATTTGCATTTACAGACGAGGCTGCAGAGCCTGGTGGCACTGAAAACCTCTGAGTGCAGCTGATGTGTTATGACACTGCTGTCATCAAAAAGCATGCGGAAAGCAAGCTGAGGGACACCGAGGGCCTTGGAAAGAGTTACACACACAAACACAGACACACACCAACAAACAAGTGGAAATAGGTAAAAAAAAGACCAAGGACAATTGAAAAGCATATAGACAAAAAAATGGAACCAATTTGGTTTTATTTACCTCAATTTCTCACATCCAGCAGCTTAAACATGTTCAATTTCAAGCCTGACTACCTGAGAAATCCAGCAGGTGACATGTCCTGTTATAACATTTTCATCATGAAGTTTACAGGTTTTGAAATGTCATGTATAGTTTAAAGGTCTTTCATCCATCAGCAGCTGACCAGCAGGAAAAGACTGTAACATAGACAGGTTGCCATACATTCTCAGGAGACTTTGTTCTGGCTTTCACGTCCTCAGATTGTTTGCTTGTACAAACGTGCATGATATGTATGTGTGTTGTTTCTATTGAGATTTCTTGGACTACACTAGCTCTAATATATGCCTTGCTTTGGGGCTTTGGGGCTGACTGCTGTCACTTGGCTGTCAGAGGGCATTAATCCAAAAAAAAAAAAAAAATGCAAACACAATTTCATGCTTAAAAAGAAAATTACATTTTTTTTCTAGTCCTTCACTTCGACTGTTTGATGCTAGTAGAAAAGATTAAAGGGGCTGAAAGAATTATCAGTTTATTTTTACTAGTACCAACCGCTTTGTGCCATGATGCTCACTGTGCATCACATCTGTTCTGCAAAATTAACCCAACATGGCATGGCACCATGCTGGCCCAGCTATTTTTAGAGAACACTTTTGGAAATCAAGTTACCTGTCCTTCAAATACCTAGACAGAGTAGAGCGAGGTCCAGTCTATTAAACAGATGCCGGTAGGGTTTGAAAAGGACAGACAGTACAGGATTTCTATGCGGAGCACCAGAGGAAGTCCCACACACGGCTGAATGTGTGAATGGAGCTGTGGTGCAGATTAATGACAGCCGTGATGCTCTTGTGCCTCGCTCACAGCAGCGTCAACACAGCAGGCTGATAACACTCTAAACATCTTCATTTCCACACCTAATGAATACATCCACAGTCGAACTGGCCCACATTACAGTTTTGTGCTGCTCTTGTATGAGTTATGCCATATAATTTGGAAATGCATGTTTCATCTCTCCATTTCATCTGTTATGTCCAAAGTTATCTAGTCTTCTGTCTCTCCCTTGTATAAAACCTCTTAAAAAAAGCAAGTGCTATTGCAGAGATGCATTATTCAGACAATGTCTGACTGACAGTATATGGAAGTACAAACCAGAAGACAGATTAATGTTCTTCTTTTCTAGTAAAACATTTCATTTTACAAGTTTAAGTTCTATGTACAGTAACCCATGCTGATAATAGTAAAAATATGTTTTAGCTACATTTTTCAAGTCATACAATCTTTAAAAACTTCTCTGTAGAAAAGAAGGTGCTAGGGGTGAAGGTGAAGGGACAAATGCAAGTGAATGTCCTTGGAAAAAGGTTTCTAGGGAGTGGTTCAAGCTTAGGCTGGGAACTAAAGGGGTCGCCAGATAAGTATAATTCCAATGTCTCAAGCCTGAGAACAGACATAAATCATAGAAAGTATCTGTGCAGGGCCAGCAGATGCAATGCAAGACATCGATTCTTAATGTAGACCATTAACTTACGAAGACTTAAAATTTAAATGCTCTCAAATGAGTTTTGAACTTAATTAGAGGTGTTGCAGTATACTGGTAATGGCCACTGGCAACAAGAATCTTTGAACCCCAAAGGGGGTTCCCAAAGGGCATAGGGGGTCTGAGTGATGATTAAGATTAGGTTGAGGTGTAATCACCTAACTTTTTTTTAATTGTAATATAGACTTTAACTAACATGGAAGCAGCATTTTGGGATCCCAACAACACAAACTTTTCAAACCAGGCCCCAAAGTGAATGAGTTGGAGGTCATCAAATCTTCTATACAATTATAATTCAAATTATATATCCTTAGTCCAAAATTAATGATGGCTAAGTCAAATTCAAGGGTTGAGGTGGATTGAGGCAAAAAGCGTACACATCTCATAGTAATTCTCAGGGTTTTGGGCTCAAAAACAGTCTACAAGGAAAAGAAGATGGCTCACACACCATTCAAGGCTCCAGCAAACAGCTTACAGTTTCTTTTTCTCCTTCTTATGGCATAAAGAATTATTAACCAGGAGGGTACAAAACGTTGCAATAATTTTTCTGAAACATTGGACAGTGTGCGAGCCATCTTCCTTTACATGGGAGAACTGTCCCAGCAATAAACAGGCAAGGAACAGTGTACATCCTGGACAGGTCCATTGTAGGGCCAACAGACATGTGAGTTTTTAAGGTTCAAGAGTTCTTTAAAATGTGTTTTATTCATGTATTTGAATGCACATGTTAAACTGACAATACCATCTGTGTGGGAAACTGAGAACAGCTAAATTGTGAGTAGAGGTGTCAAATCCAGGTGTCATCTATGTTTTTGGATCTACTTGAATATTTAGAACAGGTGTTTTCACTAACTGGCTTGTTTACCCGGCAGATGAACTGTGCTCATTAAATGCTACAGGTTTTGTGACTGATCAGGAGCAGCTGCCAGATTGGATTTTGACTTTCTGGACCAGGAATTGACACCACTAATTTGAGCATATAGATGGGAGAAAAGTAAATTATTTAAAAAGATCAGACCGGACAGAAATCTTTAGGTCAACAGGCCTGAACACTGTTCACTTCACGCTAAATATGTGCCGGTATCATGTGAACTGTTTCTTACTGCTCTGCTGCCACAACCGCAGCTACTCTTTGCACTCTAAAAAACACTCAGACAACTGTGAGACACAAAGATGCCTGCTCTCTCCTTTTTTAATCACTAATCAATTACCCCTCAAAGGGACCAGAGAGCTGTTTAATGGCTACAAAGAGCAGAAAACAAGCAGAGTGAAGGATCAAAGCATCTCTAACACAAGCCAGGTGCTACGTTCCTGGATCAAACATTTTACGGGGCAACTTTAGCAGCTGCCTACATAATTTCCAGCATTAATGTCGGGCTTTGTCTTTAGATTGGTGATTTCAATGTTAAAGAAAGTATGATGATTTTACACGATAGACTTAGCTATTTTAAGCTTAATGTGATTGGATTACTTATCATGAAATAAGGTCACATGAAAGAAGCAGACTTACGCCACTGTAGAGATATTCTTTTATGTGTACAGCTGAATTTTAAAATCCAATTTTACCCAAGAATAATACCATTACCAACCTACAAAATCAGCTTTGCAGTACCTTTTGTACACCCCAGCTAATCCAAACTGACACAGTCAAACAGGCAGGAGTTTATTGGTCATATGATGGGGCTGACCTTTCATTTGTAAGAATAAGCACAGCGGAGGTCTTTCAGAAAGCAGCTCCTGGAGTGTGTCTGGCTGCGTGCTGATCTTTGTGACAGCTTTGGTGCTATAAGGTGCGGCTCTGCTTGGCTGGGATGTCATTTCACACATACTGCTGCAATGCCTCGTAGTCACAGCTGTACCTGCGACACAGACCCTTATAATGTGAAAGCACTGAAAAGAAAGGTGTCACACACCTGAAGAAACACATGGGATAGAGATAACAGTGTTAAGCTGCAAGTCAGTAAAACTGGACAAAAAATGTGACTGGTGGGGTGCTACTGGAGTGTCCATAGTCAAAATTGATTTCCAATCTTATTTACTCTTATTTTGGCACATAACTGTGAAAATAAACACAGCAACTGATTTCTTATGGTCACTGGTTATGCAGTGATTTTATATGGTGCTAACGCTGCTATACGAGTGACATTTTTGAATGTCATTCAACTCAGTTGTCATTAAGTCACATATGGTTTTTAAGGTGGAGTGCACAATTTTGACATTGAGTGACTGATGCTCTTTTTGATAACATTTAAAGGTAATCTACTTTCTGGACTCATTTGCTTAAACTTCTGCTTCTACACTCGCCTCTATGTCCTCTGCTATATGATAGATCTGTCCTGTCAATGCTACTGCTTATCTCTGACCACCAGTCTTCCCTTTATGGAACCTGTCTCTGAAGCCGTATGATATTTTTACCATAGGAATCCCTGGAGTAGTTGTCCTCTTCGATAAAAGAATAATTTTGATTAACAAAGTGTAAAGTTACTTCAAGCTACTTTTTATTAGATTTTTAATATTATCCACTGACATGATCAGAAACATTAACATAGTATGTAGTATAGCATAGCATAGCATTGATTCATAACATAGTATAGTGTAGCATGGTATAGTGTAGCATAGCATAGCATAGCATAGCATCGATGCATAGCATAGCATAGTATAGTAAAGCACAGCATAGAATAGTATGTGAACATAGTGTTATAACTATAATGCTTCCATTGCTGAATTGTAAGTTCTGGACCTGCAATGTAAGTTTCTTTTAGCTACATTGGAACATAGTTTAAATGAAGGAAATCAGTGATGTGACTGTGAAGCACCCACAGACAGAGCTGGGCGATAATGGAGCCAGGCCTGAGGGAGGAAGAGCTTGCAGCACCATGAGAAGCAATTTGAGAAAGCTCAATAAGTCATGACCCTGCAGAGGTTTTATCATACAGCTCTCAGGCTTACTTTCATGTGCTGTGACAGAACCAGGAGGTGCACCATTAGGCATGAACTCCCAGGATATGGCATCAGATCTGCAACAAGAGAGAATTTGCTCTGTTGGCAGCTCAGATTTGTTCCTATTCGTTACTGTAGGCAAAATGGTTTACAGCTGATTTCTCTTGTGCATCTATATTAAAAACATGCACACAAAAAAGAGAACCTTGAAAAACCTCTATCTGAATCAAAACAATGGTGAAATTATTTGTATTACAATCTGAAAGCCAATGAGTCATGTAATGCCTATTATTTCAGATAAATCATCTCGTGAGCAAAAAGCATAAATGTGATGTAGATGGGATTAGGATGATCAGGTGATGACTTGTTTATATTGTGTTAGAGGTTGGCTTGGCCAAAGATGATCGTTATGGTGACTGAGTGCAACTGACAGCTGGGGCAGGAGAGAGCACCACACAGGCAGGTAGGACACTGCTGCTTGGCAGGCAGGTCCAAACTGTCACAGCCAATTTTTACAGTCATGAATGAAGAAAGCACTTCGTATCAGTATATCTTTGCTCAACAAAGATATTAGATCTTTATATAAATGCTGGTAAAAACTTTTATACTAACATCTGAATACATATTTAAAATGTTTGCAGCTTTGTCAATCTGTTTGACTCTATAAGTGCTGAACGGGTAAATCATTCAAAAGAGCAACGACGCCTTCATGCCATCCAGGTATCAGGGGAGCAAGTGATGTTAGCGGTGATGATGGCCAGCGTCAAGCTCTCAAATGAATCTGAGAGGCTTTTCTGAGCTATGTGTGGAGCTGAGGTCTTCACTTTTCTTCATGGTCATTTGAACCCCCTTATGCATTTTCGGATCTTTTCAACAATTTGTTAAAATAAACATGATGAAACCATAGAAGTCAAGGATGCAGGTTAGGGAGGATGTGGGAGGAATTCTAATAGGGTCTTAAATTGAAACTGCATTAAAGCAGGAAAAAGATAGATTTACTGGGGAAATAAATCATGTCTTGTATCCTCACACATAATTCTGCATTAGAGATTCGACTAATAAATGAGGAAGACTAATGCTGTTAAACTATGGAGAAATATTTGCCATTAAGGCAACTGATCTGTACACTTGTGTTATAGCCTGTCACATGAAATATGTGAGAAAACATTTCCTGGCAAAGAGGATTCAGGTACGCAGTATACCAATGAAAAACATCCCACTACCAGTACACACACTTCAAGAAAAAAAACAAGAAAGTAATCCATATATTGATTAACCCTAAATGTCCAGTATGTACTGAGTCTCTTAGTTAGCTACAGCATGCACTTTCAAGGTAAGATGTCTAAAAAAGTTTTACCTACAACTCAATTCTAAACTTAACTTTTAAGACTTGTTTCTTCTCCTTTTTACAACATTAAAAACAGAAAAAAATGAATCATGATTGAACCGATGGGGCAAATGTCATGTCTAACATTATACACAGTATTTGTGAATTAGTTTGTAATTCTAGGCTTCCTCAAAACTGCCCCGGTGTGTGTAATGAATTGTAATGTTAACACATTAATAATATTATGAAAAAGGAAAGCAAAAACACGAATTAAGTATTGCTGTAAATCAAAACAAACCATGGTACTTATCACGCATGAACCAAGCACAGGTGTAATGGGATGCGTAGATTAAATAATATACATCTCCAGTAAATGTCTTGCTGTATGATTAAAGAGTTTTGCTGTGCTTTATTGGTAGGTATTCCCAAGAAACAGACTATGATCAAAAATTAAATTTAAAGAAGATTTAAAAACAGAAAAAAAGAAAAGTAAAGATGAATAGTTGCAAAGTGCACATAATTCACAGGGTCTTAGAGTGTCAACTTAGATCCATGCAGCATGATGCGTGAGAAATGCTCTGAGCTGTGATGAGCCAGTCTCTTTGTGGTGAGAGGTAGGCGACATACCCCACCTCCACTCTGTCTCTCCCATATTTTATGACTGGCTTCACCACTCTTATTTAATGTGGTAAGAACACACTAAAGAGATATACTTACTGTACGTAATTATACATAGTTAAAGAAGAGGTAGCAAAGTCCTTAAACTTTTCACCAATAAGTTTGAGATCTCTCGAAATTTCAATTTAAGAAAAAAAAAAACAATAAAGTTGGATTATCACTTCATGCTTTTAGTGCTCTTGTTACCTGTTGGTAATGGAATATGCAAAAAGCTTTCTGTCAAAGTCAAAGTTCTCTTCCACAGACGAGGCTCACGGCTTCCAGAAAATAGCATGATTACAAGGTCAATAAACCCTGAAACACACTTACACAAGCAATGAAATGGATTACAGGGTCAATATCACATCATCATAGCTATTATTCTAAAATAATGAACATTCATTATGCATTTGCACGACTATGATGAACTACGAGTTCCTCGTGACTCTTTATAGTCTGCTTTCTTTGTAGAAAATCTAGTTTGATCCAGCGAAAGTGCACACTTAGACATGTTTCTTGAAATGATCAACACAGCACTTACCAACCTTTACACCTTACCTGTGATAATCCCAGAGTTGTTGTTTTGTTCACAAGAGGAGTTACAAATAAACGAAGGACTAGTCAAAAATCCACAAATATGGTGGAAATTACAAGGGTCTTGGCCAGCACAATGGCAGTTTTGTGTGGATACTGGAATGCTGCTGGTCCAAAAACATGCATGTTAACTGGTAATTCTACATGCATGCATGGTTGTTTGTTTCTAGTGACCTGTCCAGAGTATACGCTTCTTGCCAGGTGGCAGTTGGGATAGAATTCATTACCACGAGATGATGTTGGTTCTGCACAGTGCATCCAAATTAGCAGCACAGCTCCATCCTGCAAGCAATCAGTGTCGGGCAACTATAGGGAGACAGTTTAGGGAAGCTGGATAGATCAGACTGTTTATGACTGGAATATGTCTGCAGAGGGAGATTGAGAATTATTTTGCCGAAGGAAGGTTTTTGCAAAAAAAAAGACACAGCTTTGGGGAAATTATTTGCCATCCAGCATGTATATGGCACTGACATTTTCGATGTTCAGTAACACATCCGATACTATCACAGGTTCTGCTCTCTGATCTGTGCACTGCCTAATGCTCTTCTTCTACATTGTCTGATTATGATTAATAAAAAAAATCAAACTTGATTATTCAGCTAACATGACCGTTTTCACCTTACTTCAGTTCATAGATGACCCTTGGTCACAGAAAAGGTGTCTGTGTTACTGGTTGTTGTGTATGCATGTATGGTCCTTACATGTGAAACTTGTCTTCACAGAGTTTGTATTGTGGTTGGAGGTATCTTTGCAAGTCTTTGCAAATGTTCTTCGGTTACTCCAGTACATTACCCTGCAGTAGGGGTGCCCAAATCTTGTCCTTGAGATTTACAACTTTTTGACCCATCCTTTCTCCAGCACACCTGAATCAAATGAATATCTCGCTAGGAGGCCTCTGCAGAATGAATGACACACGCTTGATAAAATTCCGTCATAAGATTCAGGTGTGATGAAAAGTTTGCATCTAAATGTTGCAGGATAGCAGCCCTTAAGGACTGAACTTGGGCAGAGCTGCCTCACAGAAAGGATTTATTGTTTTTATTTTCACTACATTCAGGATTTTCGTCATTTTAATTGGAAGGAAAGTCATTTACAGTATTAGAAACACATCACACCTCCAACACCTTATCGGATTAAAGCAAAATGTTAGAAACGTGATTGTAAGGATGTAAAATTCCTGTTTTTTCACTCAAAACAGCCTTCACACAACATAGCCATGACTTAATAGGAGTTGGAGATGCAAAGTAATAAAATCAATCTCCAAAACCCGTCTGCGTGGATTTTTTACAGCTTTACTTCCATATTTGTCATTCTTATAGAATCCTGATGCTGTGTGACTTCAACAGCTGCTGTCTCAGAATATATAATTTGAAAACTGAAACATTTTTGGTTTTGAAAGGAAATTAACCCAACGTTCCCCCCAAACTGAAGAAATAGAGGACAATTGAATGCAACCACAACACTGTAAGCTTATGATACCACTTATACAGCCGAGCCTCTCCCATCAGAAAGCAGGAAATCAGCCCAAGAGGGCTGAGAGTTGAGCTGTGGGAGAATAGGAATAAACACTGGAATGACTATGGTTGCTTTGCTGCTATTTGGAGCTTTTAGTCGCTATCCAGTTCATCGACTGGATTTCTGCTCTCCAGCCAATCACATGAGAGCAAGCCAGAAACCGAAGCCTGTTTTAGCCCACAATCAACACCCTGCAGATGCTGTCACGGTTGAGTGCAGTCCACTTACAGTACACATGGGATAAAGTCAGACGATGCTGTATTACCTCTCTGCCATACTGCTGGTACTGCTCTTGCCCAACCACTGGTACACGATGAACAAGCTTTTTTTGTTGTTGTCTTTTCTTTACTCTTTTGACACATAACACTTTCTGCCTTTGGGAAGAAATGTGAGAGTACATTGTTACACCAAGCAGAAGATATATGAAGCATTTATTTTTAATAGTCTAGTTTGCTACTTTTGGATGGGTGAAACTCAAAGTACATTCCTGTGTCAGGAAGACTGGCTCATATTTCTTGCTGAAGACTATCAGTTTGTTGACAGCAGGGTAGAAATGGTTGCTGTTAGCATCTCCTAAATTTCTTTGAGCACCAGAGTGTGAAATTTTGATGTCGGCACTGACTGCTTACCACAAACTAACCTTTTAAATCCTGCAGGAAAACCGGATTTAAAGGATAAAGCTCTTGTTTTCAAATCTTAATCTGCATTTTTACATCTATTTCTTACAAGCTTCTCAAAGTCGGCCATAATCCAGTTTTAGTGTATGTGCTCATGAGGCACTGCAGGATAAATTAACAATGGGCTGTCTGCAGACAGAAGATTGTTCTCTGCTGGATATTTAACAGCCACGATATCTTCCTGTGAGCAATTTCCAGCGCTCCTTAATGAAAGCAATCACACAAACCAGAGAGCGACACTCGGTGTGGGATACAGAACTGCCTGCTGCACTGACCTGTCTACACTGCTCTCATTTCAAAATGTCAAAATGAAAATAACATTTGATTGCAAACATTTGTGGGAAAAGAGTATTGTTATGTAATTTAGAAAAAGGTAGGAGAGTTTATTTTATGTTTGGTGAATTCATATTACGTTTTTTTACCTCTTCAGTTTGCATCCACTCCCCACAATAAAAAAAATCTTAACTGCAAATAGTCGCTTAGTGTTTATATCTATATAAGAATGCAAATACTAAACATGACAAATATGTTGTTCTTATACAGTACAGCTAAATCCACCTGTAAGATCATTTTGTGACGTACCCTTGAAATATGGACATTTAATAAATCTCATCTTTATTAATATGAACCTTTTCAGCTATTTTGTGTCACAGCAGCCTTTTCTTATTGATCTTTTAAAGTGGAATTGAAAAAAAATGCAAGAATATAGTAGCACAATCAGAAAAACTTTAAAATACTATATGATTCTGTACATTGGAAAGGTACTAAACATTCCTCTGTGTTCAGGCTCATGCACAAAGCGTTGGTGGTGGCTCTTGCAGAGAGCTGTTGATTTAGTTGTACCAGCATCTTTCTCCATGTGGCTGCGCTTATTTTTTTAAAAAAGGTGGTATGTCTTCCAAAATCATGACAGACCCTAAACTGCAGCCTCGGTGAACAAAATATGAAACACTTTACAAAAGCAGTTACTCTGGGTTGCTCATTTATATACTGTGTTACCATGACGATCTCACCCAAACCATGAAAGATCTTACCCCTGAAAAGGTGTGGAAATCCAAATGATAAATAGTCTAGTAACTAATAATTTGACACTTTTAATAAATTAACAGTCTTTTTATACACGTTAGATCACTGTGCTGATTCTATTCTTCTGTTGTGCCCCAGTTTTTAAAGTATGGCCCAAGACACTGATTATATGTCAATTATTAAACTAGACTAGAATAACAATTGTCAGACATGACACTTGGGTTGTGAATTGGAAAAGAAATTAAAGGACACTTTAGAGAAAGCAAGTTTATACTGTAAACTGTGTGTGGAGAAGGGTTGGACAATAAAGCATATTGCCCGATGTCTTCATACAAACAGTACTGACAAGATAAGTAGTTTCTGAAGCTCCTGGGGAAGCTGGCAGGCAGGTGAGCCAGAGGCAGAGCACAACAGATGCTTTGTCAGTGGGAAGATGTGAAAATCTGCTTAGATTAGAAAAAATCTCATAAAAAACACCTATCCACAAAAAAGTGATAGTATTTTTCTTATTAGATGAGTAGCCTATGTTTCTTTTTTAATAGAATATTTTAGAATCTTTCCATTATTAACCCTTAAAGAAAGATATTTTATCTGATGCCATTACATCCTAACAATCACTTTCCCCTTCAGTGTAGATTTAACCTCATGGTGTCACCTAAAATGCCTGAAAAATTAGAAAATATAACAACTTTCTTCTTAGATAACAACTACTTATTCTGTCTGACACAACAAACAGAAATGATTAAAAGATTTAACAAAAAGAAAAATAAACTTCATTTAAGAGGAAAACACTTTAATTACAGAATGAAAGTACTCAAATGAACAAGCTAAACGCCATTTTGGGTTTTTTCCATTTCCCATACAGTTATAACTAGAAAAATCCACCGAATAAGAGTATGTTGCCTGTTGCATAGCAAAACATACAGTATAAGAAATGTTAAGCATGCATCCATTGCCTTTGAAAAAACCAGAGGACATGTGTTTTAGCAGCATTTACAACCACTTTGTCACTAACTTGAAAAGGATGCTGCTTGACAAACCGTGCAACTACTTCACTTATACAACTGTGTGATACTGAATACGGCAGAGAGGCTCTCCACACACTGTATACCTCTTTGAAACAAATGAGTCCTAGTTGGCATAAAAAAGGCCACAAGAAACAAGGTGAACACCTTTTGAGCCTTGCTCACCGGGAGAGTCCTTCTCCTTTCACTTGTATTTTTCTCTTTAATAAACAGGCAACAAACATGAAAACATGGCCTCGCACAGTCTCCATCTGATCCCATGTCCTTATCAGTAGGCTCCAACAATTACTGCCTCCGCTTCTTTGGACGGTCTTCTGTCCGTTACCAAAAAGTTTATCATCCCCTCCGACTTTATGAGAAGGTTGCAGCCCAAGAAGAATATGCCAAACACGACGGTGAGGGACAGCACGCACATGACGGCTATCTGGACCACCCTCATGATGAAGAGGCTCCTCTCATCCGGAGAGGCGGCCACAAAGCCGTTGTCAGTCACCACGGAGGAAAAGTTGCAGCAGAAAAACTCCTCGGTCTTGTTCAGCAGCTCTGTCTGGTTGAAGCCAGTGTTATTCATCTCTACTTTTAAGAATTCAAACTTTTAAAGATGTAAAAACGACCCAATGAGGAGAGGGAGATGCTCATGAGATGCAGAAAAGGAAAAAATGGCATCAAGTGAGAATAAAGATGAGAATGAAGAAGTTCCACCAGATCACTCTGCGCGCTCCTGGAGGTTAAAAAGCGGATTTGGCATCGCATTACTGGAGGTTTCGTGCGCTGCGCTGCCAGTTTCAGAGCGGACTGAATCCACCGACCCTGCGGTTAAATAGCCAGACTGCACCTGTTTGTGCGGACATAGCAAGAGCGCCACCACACGGCCGGACTGCAGTTTGGCGGGTCATCGCTGTGCGTGGAGTTCATGAAGGACATTTTGTACGTTTGTTGTATGTTTGTAGCCTGCTGTGTGTTGGCGTGTGTGCGTGCATGTGTGCATTAATGCATCATGAGTTCCTGGTTTACCTCAGCAGGTTCCCCGCTGATCCTGTGTCACATAAGTCAGATTTCATTAGACTATATTGACATTTGTTTTCTTTTAGACAAAAAGAAGTAGGCTGTAGGCCTAAGTGGAGTAATATTGCAGTTTCCTACACAAACCATAAAGTAACTGAGCATTAGTTTGGTTATTGTTCAGTTTGTTAAGGTAATAGCTTCAAGTTGTGGCTGCAAAGTTGTCAAATATATGACATTTTAAAACTAAATAGTGAGTATTGTAGCCTATATTTAGATATTTAGATTTCACCTGGTTTAATGTATAAAATCCTGTATTCCTGAAAAATAAATAAATGCAATCATCTAGAGACTTTGATAAACATGTTAATCTGCCTGGTTTCTTCTCATTGAAAGTGATGCTCAGGATTGCATTCAACTTTTGTTTTGATTATTTTTTACATTTACAAAAATCAAACACTTTCACAACAAATTATAACATTATACCTGCGTAAGTGTGAAACTATAGGCGCTAAATGGGATTTAGGGAGATTTTATAATGTATATCTACGTTTTTCTTTGTGGGACATGCTTTAATACTTACCACTGCTCTCAGTAAACAAACAAAACCTCAGAGCAACTTGAAACCCTTTCCCATCCAGGGTGTATCCTGCCTCTCGCCTGCAAATTGCTGTCATATGCTCCAGCTTTCATGAAACCCGTCGTACAGAGAAGAAATGAATGGATGAAACACTTAGTTTCAAACACTTAGCTTGATTCTTTGTAGGCCTATTTTTGGATTTAACATAATTCCAAGAAAGTGTTTTAAACATAAATAGAAGTCCAATCTTTCCAACCGGTTGCTTTGGGAATGATCTTTAAGGTTTTCTCTTTAGAATACAGTGACATCTAGTGGATATTTCTAATCTGGTGTGAGTTAATCAACACACCACACTGCTGTGAACAGAGTTTAGATATATCTCACAGAGCACAGCCGTATTTGCCATCTGCCTTATTATAGCCAAGTTCAATGAAACAGTAATACGAGTTCCGCATAAAAGAAGGGTTCAGTCTGTGGCTTTAGGCTACTTCATTGACATTGCATCAGTTATCATAATTCCCTGAGTGTTAATTAAATTCTAGGCTTAGATTTGATCTGTAATGTTGCCCAGAGAGGCTTGAGGCAATGTGAATGACCTCTCATATTCAGCAGCAGATGGCAGCATTGTTCAGCATGCTTCATCAGGAGTTTGTCCTTAATGCTGTGTGCTAGTGTAATTCTTAAAACTTAATGATCCGACCCACAGCACAGATAAAAAGAAAATAAAGTGTGATATACGATATTTATTTCATTGTCTATTTATTTCTGCTTGGCTGTAAATTGTATGTTTTATTTGTCATGTGCTCAAAAAAGTGTAGAGTGTGGGTATGAACACCAACATTAACAATGTGAAGATGCTTGTAGAATAAAACAGAATAAAAACACAAAAAGCTTAAGAAAATATTTTGTTATTTAGAGCATTATAAAAAAGACTAAAGTGCTAAAGACTAAAGTTCATTAATCTACTCATATACTCACTCGTGAGTGCATTATTGTTTAGAAACAGCAACTTATGTAATTTACTTTTCTTTTGAAAAAGAAATAAAGAAAAGGTTTAAAAATATTCAATATGATAGATAAATTTTAAAGCCTGTTTCATCCACGGAAATTTAAGGTTATTCCTATTTTATAGAGTTCTTAATTGACAGTAAGGCATACAATTGTATATAATAATAATAATAATAATAATAATAATAATAATAATAATAATAATAATAATAATAATAATAATAATAATAATAATAACATTAATAATAATACATAATTAGTTGAAGTAATACTTGAGGAAAAATAGAAAAGCGAATTAAATATGATGTAAAGATCATTTAAAATGACACCAGTCGAGCCTGTTTAATATGAAATAATTAACAGAAAAACAGTGTATTCAGTGTTCTACATGTGCACGCGCACACGGCCACCAGCCGCAGAAGTCTCAGGCTCCACTTCAAGGGGAGCGCGTGAGCGACGTCGCGGTCAGCCAATCACAGAGGAGACACGAGACATATGCAGGTCGGTCTGAGATGAGGTTAGATTGTGTTGAGTATTATCTCGGTTGTGTTCTTATCGTTACACTGTCCATTTGGAGGACACGTCCGTGTTCGTGAGAACCCACACTCTTTTAAAAGAATGATAATTTCCATTTCGAGTCCTGGTGTCGACCGGTGTGCTGCGACTCGCTCAGCTGAAGGGGCAAACCACATCAAGGAGTCCAAACAGGTACCATGAGAGGCGATACTGGTCCGTCGGCGTCACGCTGGATTGGGAACTACCTTGTTCAGAGATGGAGTGCAACTTTGATTCCGTTTTGAGACGCTGTCTGCGTGGAAGAGCGGCCTTCCCGGTGTGAACATTCAGCACCAGTCCACGTTTGGTAATGTTCAACACGTTGCTTGTTAACATGGCTGGAGCAGGTCACTGGAACACTACATCCATTATTTAGGTAAGCAAAGAGTGTCCTCATTCTGTGCCGCGTGCACGCGCACCTTCCACTGCAAATACATTGTTAGGGTCCTGTCGCTCACACACCATCATGACACAACGATCATAATATGTTGGTTGTAGTTTCTTCATCCATGTGGTAGATTTGAACTGAGAGGGATCGATTATTGGCTAGTTACTGTTGCTACGATGTTGTTGATGTTATATTTATTAATAACTAAGAGAATAATCACAAATCAGGGTCAGCCTGCTGTGTGCATATTCATGGATGTGTGACGTTTACCCACGTGTTTGCACAGAAAATAACTTAAAAGGAAATTGAAAATAGTTTGTTTTAAGTGTCCTCCAAAGGCGTATTTTGCATTGTTTACCACCTAAAATGAGCTGCAGCCATTGGTCTAATGGGCTTACAGAGATCAGCTCTGTAATCACCTCCTGTTCCTGGGAGGGCTGGGTGAAGATTAGCATTTTTCAGTAGTTGTGGCAGTGTGACATTAAGGTTTCAGTAATGTTATAAAATGTACAATGCTGAGAAACCAACCCTAAGTGGTTGTTTCAAACTGTGTGCTGAGTGAAACAATAAGATTTGGACAAAACTTTTGATATTCAGCATAAAAAACCTCATTAAAAAGTCTCTTAATGCATGAAGTAGTTGTGTAAATAGACAGACTGGTTTTCTGGAAGTGTGGCATTGATGGATTGGGTTAGTACTGATTAATATTAGGGATGGGAAGAATCATGCAAGCGCTATTTCGTCACTTTTCTGTTTAAAATTCTGTCTTAGGTGGGTGTTATGATCAAGTCTCGATGTGAGATGTAACCAATTATTTCACTGTGGAAATGAGTTAAGTAGCCTTTCATTAGCATACAGTGGATGCTCTCCTGTTGAGTGAGTGATGAATTCATAATCAAACTCGTAGCTCGGCATCAGACATTTGCTTCTGACAGCTCAATTAACTGTCATTTGTGCAATTATTAATGCCCACTGGTTTATGTGTGTCTTTTTAACTAAGTAGACAAATGACTAGCCTATTGAGATATATCTGTACAGCTAAAGAAAGAGGAAACATTTATACGTGCAGATGGTCAGACTAAGAGAGTCAGATGTCTTTGGACAAGTCTGGAGCAAGCTGCTCGTAGTGTTGCTGGTGGTATCATATCCACCTTCATATTTACCAATGATTCACTGAAGCAGATGGTGAGAGCTGCAAACACACATCATGAGACAGATGCATCATTGATTTGTTTACACTGTGAGTTGAAGTGTTAGACTGCATACAGGCTTGTAGAAGTCAGCAAGTGGTCCAGTGCACCGTGGTCTGTGTTGAAGCAGCTGGATAACAACGGCCTTATTTTTGAATGAAATAAGAGTTAGCCCAGTATAGTTACCCCTTCTGATGGACATCTAAGTGTCCATCAGAAAGTGTCAGTGTGTAAGTGTAGTGCAAAATAATTAGCATGCTGCAATTGAAATATATGATAAAATGAATTCCTGCAGGACATGCTGCAGGCACTTTTCACTTATTGTTAAACTTGCAGAATTAAGATGAGTTTAGATTGATTTCCTTATGAAAATATGTGTTATAATAGGAAATTGTGTTGTTTATTTGGACAAATTAACATCTGAATATGTGTCAAGAAAACAAGCACACTCACATATTTGAAGAGAAAAGGTGAGGATGATGTGATCAGAAGTGAGGAAGCTCTTGAATGAAATGAGGAGTGGTAACACTTTATGATCTGGTTCTGAGGACTGACTGCGACTTGCTCAGATTCTAGCTCACAACACGATACTGATCCCTTATTGATGGTCTATTTGATTGTAGTTAACACCAGGAAATATTTAATGCCAACCTAATAAATGTATCTAGCAAACTATTTGGAAGCTACTTTTCTTTTCCAGGTGAAAAGAATACAGCGGAGTGTGTTCATATACATGCAGTCAGTGTGTGCGTTACATGATAAAAATAAACATATGTGTTCATCTGATCAAAGCCAAATGTTTAAGATGCATTTTAATGTTGTTAGACTTACTGGAATAGGATGAAGTCACAC
This sequence comes from Pseudomugil tenellus, assembly GCA_037177515.1. NCBI lineage: Eukaryota > Metazoa > Chordata > Actinopteri > Atheriniformes > Pseudomugilidae > Pseudomugil > Pseudomugil tenellus. Next base: position 16,242,912 of record JBAMHX010000014.1, on the reverse strand, counting down.
CGTTCAAAACCACATGTACATGCTCAGATGATACAGAAGTCCTCCATGTAGACTCAAATGGGCCGGCAAATTCTGCACACACTCCACAGTTCCATATTTACACATTTTGTAAAAGTGGAACTGATATTTAGGACAAATAATGTGAAAACTGTGTCTTAGACTTTCCCTCCATTAGAAATGCAAACTATTGGTATTACTGCACCTTCATTTTAAAAGTCTCTCCACTTGAAAGTTGCCGACTGTTTGGACGTTGTGTTTGTTTAGGTTTGTATTTTTTTTTACATTTATATGTCGGAATAACGCGGTTAAATGCATTTAAAGCTATTCATAATAGGCCACTGTTAGAAAAAGATCTTGACTTCATATGCAGCATAGTAATTTTTTTAGTGGCTGTTTCTTTTGCAAATTACAGAAAAAATAGTCCAGATAAACAAAGCCCCCATTAAAAATGCATTACTTATATACTAAAACCTTGGAAAGTGTCAAATCAAAATGCACTATTTGAATCCATCAGCATGAATGCAGAAATATATTTTTTAACTATCTGAGGTTAATGCCACAGATTATGATGTAGATTCTTTCTATTATGTGTAAAAAAAAAAAGCCTTTGACTGTCTATATAGTTCAGATATCAGCTAAAAAAAGCTAAAAGCTTTTTCCACAATTTTATTTAATCTTAATTATACTTTCATGAGCATTTTAGTCAACAGAAAATGATCATTTCAGTCACATAGAGAACCTGTTTGACAGAAGATGATTTTATCATTCATCAGCTATGTTATGGTCCATAAATTTCATGCGAGTGAGATATTTAACCTCCACACATTGCCTCTGGTATAAGAGCCTCCCAAATGGTCTCTAACAGCACTACCGAAGAAGTGGGGGAAGTCTTTAAAGGGAAAATTAGCATGCATTCATCATTTTAGTTGGAAGTGTGTAAAAGGTCTCCAGTTAGCCCCCTATGGTATGTGAGGTTTGACCTCCTGTTAAGTATGCTTCGGGTTTGTCTGTAAACAAATGTCTAAACCTCAGTTTTAGTGAAAGGAGTAGATTGATGGAGTTAAATATGAAAGCTTTTGTGATATCTGTATCGCCTGAAATGTCACTGAAACTGCAGAAATGTCAGTGTAGAAAATATACTGGAAGTGGTATCACCACTAAAGAGCTTTTAAAAATGACATTTTTAGTTGCTGATATTTGGTCCTGACTGTATCTAGATAACATCTAATCAGGGTCACAGCAGTTCAATATTTGTCCACCTGTTTAACCTTTAAATGACTCAATGTACTGAAATGTAACTGTGGTCACACAGACTTTGTGACAAGGATCAGGAACTGCTAGGATGTTTCCCTGCTGCAACACGCCAGATGAAATCATTTTTCAATAGCTTAAGTTCTGCACAAGCCTGTTAATGATACATTCGTTTGAAACACGTGTCGGAAACATCCCATATTTGTAGGTCACTGGCTACTTTGAACACTATAGTTGCTAAGCTCTGCTCTATGATGAATAGTAGATGTTAATATTCTTTCATCATGATTGCTATCTGCTATATTCCATCCAGTTCTGGATATTTAAAACCAGTACTAACTTGGATCAATCGTGCCATTCAATTGTTTCTGGTGGGCAAACAGTGCAGTGATGCATTGCATCAACCTTAGTATTAAAGCTTTTAGCTTCAAGAGTCAGCGTCTGATGCTACACATAAAACATGCTAGCAGCTTATATACTGAAAATAAATAAACTACACTACAGAAAACTACACCACTGTATTGTATGTATGTTCTGGTAATTACATATATGGCTACAGTGGGCCAAAATGCTCCTACCATGACATCACACCATTAGAAAAGATTAGCTATAATTCTCCCCCATATTCAGCAAGGAAAGAGTTTTCTCTGGCTGAGTAATAGCGGTAGCATCAGACTCTTAGCCAATGGCAAATAAAGAAGCATGTATGTATTTTTAACAGACCAATTATAAAACCATTAGTGGTTCAGTGGGACAATAGTACCTCCTTTGCTTTCATAACTGCCTTAGTTCTTCATAGTATAGATTCAACAACATGTTGGAAAAATTCCTCAGGTTCTGGTCCATATTGACATGATAGCATCACACATTTACTTTAAGCTCATGATGAGAATCTCCTGTTCCACCTCTCAAAGATACAACAATGCTTTGCAATCTGGAGATTGTTGAGGCCATTGGAAGATAGTGAATTTGTTGTCATTTTCAAGATACCAGTTTGAGATGATTTGAACTTTCTGGCATGGTACGTTATTCCGGTGGAAGTAGCCCCCAGCAGATGGGTACACTTCTGAACTACCTGAACCTTTTGCCATGAGGTAGATGTGAGTGTGGCAGCAAGCTAGTTTATGTTTTTATGGATATTTGCATATTAGAATTAGTTGAAAAAATTGCAGCATCTATGTACTATGCCTCCACACTAAACGTCTGCATTGATAGTTGGAAAACCTGACATTTTCTTTTAAATCCAGTGCCACAGCATTGTGTTTGTATCAGATTTTTCCACAGTTAAAACATTTTCAATGTTAAGATTTGATCCCCCTGTCTTATTCAAAGTTATATAATGTATTGCAAAGAGGAATAATGGTGCACACAAGGGTTTTGACTTTTTTATATTACAAATGTATAGGTTTACATTTAACCAATATTTTTTATGAGAATGATTTGTTGCTTATTTTCAGAAAAAACAACTCCCTTTTGGATTTGTTATGAGCAACATTTTATTATCATCTCCTAAGCCTTCACCGCTTTATTTTGCCACTGTTTGATGCTGAGTTGCTGCAGGGAGGGAGTCGCTTTGTTGGTCACACAATTATCACGACAGACGGTGTGTTATTTCAAGATGTGTTTATCAGCATTTAACTTCCAGATGTTGATGTTGAGGCTGATAAAGTTCTGTTACCAGTCATGCTTCGATTGCATTCTTTGCAGGAAATGCAGTGCATCACGCTCAGCGTTTCGTACCTAAGCCCCTGAAGTTATTATACTCGGTCTCTTAGAAATGCATATGATTTGCTCCTTTATTTGGCTTTGGCTAAGAGTCTGATGCTACGTCTAATAATCAGTAGACTTTCATCTTGCTGGAAATGGGGGAGAATTATAGTTGAAGTAAATCTAAGGAGCTTTCAGAGCTAGGGTTGCCATATGTGTTACAAGCAGCTTGAGTCACCATATCCTAGGATGTTGTTATTTTACCTGGGTGCGTTTTATTTATGTTTAGCATGTTTTAATCTGGGGCAGAGCCAGTTAGTAAAGACCTGTCATTTCTTTTGCCTTTGTTGGATTCTGATCTTGATGTTCTTCTGTGATTGCAGGTGTGCGGAGGGAAATCTAGCATAGACTTGTAGAATATAACTCACTCTCACACACAGATACCCCCCAGTGAACTACTAAAACATAGACATAGACAAACTTTATTAATCCACAAGGGAAACTTTGTTGTCACAGAAGCTCAGGACTGTTATCCTGCATACCAGAAACAGAATAAAAGAACAACAATAATAAGATATCATAAGTAATCAAAAAATAAAAAATAGATTAATCAGTCTAAGATAAATTAAAACTGAATAGGTAGTATCCTAAACCAATCAGAATATGTACACATACACTAGGTGCACTAATGTGACCAACGCATGAAGTTAGTTGCACCGCAGGTGTCCTGAATAAATGTAATATCTTTTAAATTATTTTAAACGTGTGAAAGGAAGCCAAAACAACTCATGTTTGCTATCATCTTAGGAATCTCTTTTCTGATTAGTTTTATTTTTCTCCCTTCTGACAGATGATGCCTCCCGGTCAAACCTGCTTGGTGCCATCCCTGTTTCCTCAGCCAATCTCTGGTGTTCAAACACCTCGCCAGCAGCCTGAGTGCTCCTAAGCGCTCTCAGCCACCTTCTCTGTTCCCTGTTGTCTGCCTTGCTGACATTCCAGAGACGTGATGAGACGGTTTGTCTACTGCAAGGTGGTGTTGACCACCTCCTTGGTATGGGTGCTGGTGGATGTGTTCTTGCTGCTGTACTTCAGCGAGTGCAACAAATGTGATGACAGAAAGGATCGGTCTCTGCTCCCTGCCCTCCGAGGTGAGTCTGCAATAACGCTCACAATGTCGCCGCTACAACTTTCATTCACAGACTGGATCTCGGGAAGTGTAAAGTGTAGTGGAGGGGATTAAGCCTCATCCAGATTCATTCAAGTGTTGCATTTCCCGTCACCTGTCTCTTTAACACTAACTGGATTTGGATTTAAAGGTCTTTAGAAGTTATTTAAAGGTATTGATTGAGGTGATAAAACGAGTCTTACTCCATTTGTGATGTGAAGAAGAACATTTAAATCTGCATTGAAAAAGCTTTTCTAATTTAATTGAAGAAATCTACATTGACAGATTAATTCAATTAAATTTTATTTATTAAGCAGGAAAAGATTAAAAACAATCGGGCCTGACTCAGTTATAAAACTGTTTTTCAGCAGAACACACAAACCAGACATGGATAACAAGCTCCAAAAGAAAACAGTACAATCATCCAATCACAAATCGAGAAAGCAGCTTTAGGAGAGGATATGAAACCACCTCAGTAGTAGCACCGGTACCTGTCTATTAGATGGTGAGCAAAAGACCTTTTAAATAGTCTTTGTGATGTTAAAGTCCTGATGTGTTGCAGGATCTCATTCCAAGCTTTAGTAAACACGTCAAAGAAAGCTCTTTGACCGTAACAGTTCCTAAAGGTTGGTAGAGGCAAAAGTCCTTTAGTAACTGATCTAGTCAACTGTTTGGACTTTGACTTAAGTTTTGGTACCAACACAGTAAGTGGTGGTAAGTTAGGTCCATTCAGGATTTGATGATACAAGTTTATCCATTGTTTTCAGTAATGAAGTTTTGATATGTCCTATTTAGAAACAGGTGATGAGTGAGAATCTGTATGATCTGGATAGTTAAAATGAACTGGTCACATTGTAATAACAATGCTTAGTAGAAACAATTAAAAACTGAGCCACCTCTCATCCAGATATGTTTGCACTGTTCTCAGCCGACTGTCGCAATAACGTTGTTCTTACTTAAGAGTTATTGAGAAGAAACAGCCTGTATCATGATCCAAATAATTACCTCTCCCAGCATGAAATAGTTATGCAGCTTATTGGATAAAGATACTGCAAAGAATGGAACACTGTCCCATTTTATTAGTGGTTTAGTGCTTGTAGGGATAACAAATTTATCTAAGGGCTGGTGAATGGTGGATGTGTACTGACAACTTTTTAAAGATGGTCATCAAACAGAAATCACAGTTACACAGAAATAATAATAAAATTCAGCACATTCGACTACACAAAGCAAAACTCAGGAATTTACTTGTTTTAAAGGATTGACTATTAAAAAGTACAAATATAATGACAGCGCCTTGGAGGAGAGACTTATGTGTCATCTCAAATACTTTAGTCAGCATTAATAACTCTATCTTAACACTATTATGAATATATGATTTGTAATGAACCTGCAGAAATACTGTACTCTTTAAGGTAAATTATTCATAATAATTATTTAGCCTTTTCTTTTTTTAATTTTCTTTACACATTCTTCTATATAAAACAGACATGACCAAACAACCAATAATGCAGTCAAGTTGTACTGAAGTGCATTTAAGTATTTCTTATAAATGTTGTCCTGATGCTCTCAAGTATATGAGGCTCTCCAGAACTACTACTCCAAAAAACATATTCTGGACTGTGGGAGGAAGCTTAGAAACCCAGAGATTACCAGTACATGCACGAGAAAAGCATGGAAATTCCAAATGAATGACTTGGGATTATCATATGATTGGCTCAGTCTGACTCTGAGCTATTGTTGTTATAGTGGCCTTTAAAAGTTTCTCTACACATCATAATTCTGTTTAGTTATGATGTAGGGAAATTAAGCACTAGTAACAGTAGCATTTATGTCACTTTAGATAAAAGGAAATGGCAAGTTCACTGAGGAAATATGTTTTTTCTTTGTAGTTGTGAAATCAAATTAGTGCTGTCTAAAAGCTTGTCAAACAGCAAATCACCTAACAGTAGCTGCAGCAGAAAATGACAAAAACCACATTAAGTTTTACTTGCATGCTGCTGTTACACATGAATGCACACATATGCGTCATAATGGGCGAATACAGTTTTACAATGTAGTTAACTTTATGGTCTGTTAATGTTCATTATTTGCTTTGATTGCTATGAGATGTAAGTCAGAGGAGAGCATGAGACTACTGACATTCCAGATGCATGATATAGATGTAGTGCACATTCTACTCATTATTTTCCATGCCATTTCCTCTGTATGTTACTTTTATATCAGTATGACAGCATTCGTTCTCACATAACTATGCTTAAAAATATTTTTGCCCAACAGAACACATTCCTGGAATATTCATTTAGTTCTTCGTCATTTGTTTAGTTCCTGATGACTTTCCAGTAAACCAATTTGCCCTGTTGTGCCAGTGCTGTCATGTATGTAATGATGCTCCGAGATAAAATTTACAGTTCCTCTTAAGCAGAGCTCGTTTCCTTACATGCCCTCAAGAAAGTAGGTTTCTAAGGTTTTAAGAGGCTTACTAATCTGCTTTAAGGTTAAAATCAGGCAGCGCTGCCAGCTACTCTGGCTGATTTAACACAGTACTGGAGTCAGCTTGCTCATCGTATTGGCTACATCTCAATATTTAATAAATATGTCAGCATATTTCTTCCCACTGTCTTTTTTTGTTCGTTTGGACTGGCATTTTAAATGTTAAGTTTCAGTTTTTTAGAGTCATTTTATTATTTCAGCCTATAAAGGAATATGCCACAATCTAATACACATGGATTCGCATTTTCATCCTTGTTTGGATTTAATTTGTTTTTCATTTCGATCCTAATAAACCCAGTACATTATGAAATAAGAGCAAGTAATCGCATAAAAAGGCTCAATTACATTAGTCAAGAGAAGAATTCGGTCACACTAAAACAGTTATCATGCAGTAATACTCCACACTGAAAAAATGCCACCATACAAGTTTAATATTGGATCACTTAAAGTGATATTCAGGTTTCTTTTTCCTTTACAGTGAGATTAGTTGAAGTACCTCTCAATGCAATACCTGTAGCATTGGGTGCACACCTAAACTGGTGAATCAGGCAGGAATTTTAATGGATCAGTTGATACTTTTGTGTCCAAGTGGTTCTTTAAGCTTTTCAAATTAAAACCCATTTTTTTACTGATTAATCCAGGTGTGCCTGGCCACTGCCGTTGTGGTTACTGAGGTCAGACACACCTGGATTAATCAGTTCATCCAGTAATGAAAGACAGGAAACAAAGGAGTTCTCTTAAGTTCAGGAAGTAGCGGAGCTGTGCATAAAGCCAATTGGCATTCTGAAATATTTTGGCAGAGCTTTTTGAATAGGGGTGTGTATCAGCAAGAATCTGGCGATACAATATGTATGACAATACAGGGGTAGAAATAGAATATATTGTGATAGTATAAAAAAACTCACAGCCTAGTAAATGCCCAACTTACTGAAAAAGAACGAGGGGGCGATGGCCTCTATTTTACCCCTCTCGTTTTATTTGTGTACACTCTTTGTGTACAAGATGAATAAAGAAATTAAAATCTACCTCATAAGTAAAAATATGCTCATAAAAAGATCAATACAGTTCTTTTGTATATCAATATATATCGTCTAAAAAAATTGTGATGTAACAATATATCAATATTTTCTTACTGCCCTATTTTCGAAGCTCTGTAAAAATGGTAAAGTTTGTTTCAGGTGCTGAAAATTAGTCTAGGATTGCACACACACACACAAAACATATACAATGCACCTGATCTGAGTAACCTTTTGCTTAGTTCAGCCTGTTTCTGTAATGTGAAATTGCTGTCTGCTGCAGGTAAGACACTGACCACTCAGTGCTGAACGCAAGCCCGCTTAAAGTACACCAAAATATCTCTTTTCAATGTAGGATTTTCAGTTTATGATTACTTTAGTGCAGGAAATCAAAACGATGTATATGTCCTTTTTCTGACCGCCTAGCGCAATATCATTAGATGTACCGGCGTATAAGAACAGTGGCTCTATCTGCACTACCGACCAAAATAGAACAAAACAGACACCCTTCACAATGACGAATGTATGTGGTGAGTTTGCCGTTTGTAGCCTGATTGCAACCAGCATACAACATTGTTTTAGCAATGATTTAGTGCTCATTACCCAGAGGATCAATGACCTTTAAACAAAATGTCCACCTTTAAACTCCTAATTTGCGTGAGCACACGTTGGCTCATGTGAGTGCTTTTTAATTCAACCATGAGGAATTTTATGGCCATTTGCTCCTGGTTACTATGTTTCTACAAGATTGTGTTTACCTGCAGTGTTAAGTCATTTGGAGCAATGCTGTTTGATTTGTAAGGGAAAAAATCTTGAAAAAAGAATATTTTCATTCTTTTGGTACTTACTGGCCAGACTGTAACCGAAGCTGCTTGTCTTTGGAGAAAAAAATCGGATGCAGTAATAACCTTGTTAATATGTAGAAAATGCTAGGATGGACTGGCAACCTGTGCAGGGTGTACCTGGCTCTCACATGTTGTTGCTGGGATAGTTTCCAGCCAAAGACATAGACAAACTTTATTCATCCACAAGGGAAACTTTGTTGTCACAGAAGCATATGACTCTTACATATGTTTTATTTATTAACATTTTGAATAATAAGTAGGGATGCATGATATCTTTTTTTTTTTAAAAAAAGAAAAAGCGATACCAATAACTTTCTGCTGCTAAAGGCCGATATCCATAACATTTATATACCCAAGATAATACCATCAGTAGGCTACTTTTACCGAAACCAAAAAGATTTCTCAGTTTTTACAAAACTATTTATTGTTTCCAGTAAAGAACTATTAGCAAGTCTCTTAAGTGTTTTTTAAAAAATATTTAACAAAACTATTTGGTATATAAATATGAGTACAGTGATACCTGAGATATAGAATTCCAGCCAACACCACCGTTACAAAGATCCACAGCAAATACATGTGCAATAATTCCCCCGCCTAAGCTTCCATCGTCTCATTTGGTCAGTTTCTCTGTAGCTTTGTTAAGTGCAAAGTAGCATTAAGAGTTTATAGTTTGTAGTAGCAAGTAAGGTAAGGAAGTGAAAGTGTACGTACAATACTAAATCCCTCCTAACTCTGCGTGTTTACTCCTCCCTCAACCTCCATGCACATCTTCCATTAGCTTAAGGTAAATAAAACCCTTTTTTTGCGGCCTGAGAGGGATTAATGAGATTTCAATTAGTTTAAATGGGGATATTGGTTTGAGATACAAGCAAAATGAAAAACGAGCAAAAGTCATGGAGCAAATAAATTGTATCTTGAGGTATTACTGTAGTTTCAAGTCTAATTTAATCACTGTACAATTAGATTTACGGGGCTGACATCACAAGTCCATATATCCATGGTGAAGCTCATATATTTTACGTTGTTATCAAAGTGTGAATATATATGGGAATTGCATCATACTTGGATGGAAAGAGACAGCGTCGACTCGGTATTGTAAACCACAGCGCCAAGTGATGGACAAGAAAAGCCTCTATTCCTTTTATATACAGTCAATGCTCTGTTCTCAACAAGGGGGAAAGGCTGGTCATCATTTGCCAAATTTCTTGGATTTGTCAAGAACCTCGCAGATGTCCGTAACTCCTGGTGGCATCTTTGCAGTTGGCAAGTTGTTAGTATATTTAGCGGCTCGTTGCGTCCATGTACACATTCAAAAACTCCATTGAAGCGATGGTTATGTTTCAGATGACTGATCAAGCATAAAGTATTGAAGCTTGTGCTATTTTTCCTTCCCCATGGAACGTGCTTGAAACACATTACAAATAAAAATAACTAGTGAACTGTCTTCTTCATAAACTTTGAAGAAATCCCACACTGTCATCGCCATGTTTTCTGTTGTCAAACGTCAACATGCTGCTCAGCGTGGTAGTGGTGCTGCATTCAAGTTTTAAGTTTGTGTTTCTATTGTTTATATGTAGCATGTCAAAAAGCAGACTTGATGTCACTTTACATCAGGCAATTAGTCAGTTAAATAAAGGTCAGCCATAAAAAACTACCAAAACTAAAACAAAGTTTTAACAAGTTGTTTTCTAGCAGGACGGATATTCTTACCGATATCACTTGAATATAACATTCACTGCAGACAGTTCAGACTTCCTAGTGAAAGTGGAGCATGTGCCATGCTGACAAAAATATGTTATCTAGGCAAGTTGCCATGATATCGAAATTATGGAAATTGCATCATAATTTCTTGTTATCGACCCAATAATTATCGACCCGATAGTTATCGTGAAGCCCTAAGTGAATATTATGTTTGCTTACCTGAGTGTATATTTTAGGCTTTAAATGCATTTGCTGTTGATTTTATACCAGTGTTAGATTAGTTGAAGTCAACCTTGGATTGTTTTATGGAAAAAAAATATGATTATGAGCCTCATTGCACATTCAGTAAAATAAACATGTTCAAGGCTTCACTGATGCAGCACACAAGAAACCACTCAGACTTTTTTCTGCTGTCTTGCAGAACGTGCTTTGCTTTCCCCCTCTGACCTGCTCATTTTAAAGATTTAATATTTCGAACGGTAATCAACTGGCAGATAATTCTGATAAGGGTAAAAAATAAACAAACAAAAACACTTTTATTAATAATTTCTATTACTTATCACCAGATAATTACTTATATGCTTGTGATCATCATTTCACCATTCTGATGTCTCATTCTTTTAAATTAAAGGTATGTTAATGGTTTAACTATGATTTGTTGGTTTTTACTAAAATTGTATCAATATGATAGTTTAACTTGCCATTTTCTTCATACTTCTCATATGTCTGATTTCATGTTTTTTTATATGTCTTCTCTATGTCAACATATTGGGCACTTGGAGGCAATATACAATGACACTGTGTTGTATATATTCATGGTGCGCATCAAAGCAATGCACTTTATATGGTTTTTCTGGTCTGCTGTAGTTTTATGCAGAAGAAGAAGAGCTTAGCTGATCTGTAATGTAATGCTAACTGTGTCAGATTCGCAGGGAGAAAGCAGAGCGGTGGAGGGAGGAGGATGTGCTGTAATAGATTGAACTCATGTAGCAGCTTCCAACTGTGCACTACTACATAGATGTTATTTTTCCATAAAGTAAATGAGGTCTAAATAGCTGGAGGATATGTGAAACCTTGTGATGAAATACTCAGCACAACCTCTTCATGTAGATTGGTGTTCACCTTGACAGTCTAGCTGAGGGAATCATGAATCTCTCATAAGACATTTTAGTGAGGAACTGCAGGAAGGCTAATGCACTCATTTTATTTAAATAATTTAAATGAAATAAATCAGACAAAGTTATGACATTAAAAAAAAATAGTAGTAACGACTGATGATTTGGTTTGAGTACAATTAAATTGTTTTTGAGGTAAAAAACCTTAAACTCTGATGTGTTCCTCTAAGGTAAGTTAAAAAAAGATAAATCTATAGATAAAAAGTAATTATTTGATATCTAGAACAGTAGGAACAATTTGGCTACTTCTATTCACAAGGTCTTTCAACATTATTTATAAAATCTGTCATTAATTAACTATTGGAGCTTAAAAATCAGGTCAAGAGCTGTCATTATGGATTGTCAGCTAATGGATATGCAGAACTTGACTCAGTCTTCAGATGTTGTTGGATCCTATAAGACAGTATATTAAATGAAACTAACTGATGCCTCTTAAGATGAGGAAGGGTATAAAACAGGACTCAAACAGTCCGACAACTCAGTGATGTGCAGATTTCCCAAAGCCTGTGCAACACTGATGAAGTTACCTGAAAGGGTCGTAGCAATTCTTCATCCAAAAGGTGTCCATCCATTCAAACAAGTCAGCAAGTTTGCAGGACAGTTTGGCTTCACTTTCATAAGTAAGCTGAACTTTTATTGACTGTTTGGCATTTTCTTTGTGCCAGACATTTCTTAACATGCAGTTTTTCTTCACATGTAGAGTGATGGATTGCTGCAAGCTGAGAATGTGTTTTGATGGACACTTTACTCAGTCATCCAGCTCTTCTCTAGAGCAGCGTCCATTTATTGTAAGCTGGCCTGCAAATGGAGATTGTCAGGGGCAATGTGAGGGAAAAAAATCATGATCAGTTGAGGTCAATAACAATATGGCAAAAATCAGTCCGTCCCCACAAAGGCTTGTGGGGAATCCTCTTAACTGGAGGCCATGCAGCTAATGTATCCTGTGCACCCCTCCCTTTTCCCCTCTCTTTAATGGAAATCACTGCCTCTGTTTTAAGAGATTATCAGAGGAAAAGAGAGAGAGTGCAGTCATAAATCTGTGGGATGTTATTTAAAGGGAGTTGACACTGCAGCAGCAGTGCTGATCTGCTGATGTTCCACAGGCACGTGCAGAGTACTGTAACTGCAAAAATGAGTTGCTTTTCGTTTTTACTTTCTCCTCAGTCTCCAAATTCAAAACCTTCTAATAGATTATCTGTGAAATTAAATATAGCTGCCAGTTTGTACAGTGCTTAATACCCAGCCTCCCTAAGCCAGAGTAGAGAGCTTATGCAGGGTTGGCTGCACTGTCCGTGTCAGAGGTTTTATGCCATTTGCATTCATCGATGTTGGAGGGAAAAACATTTTGTCAGATTTCTTATGAGCAAGCGTTTAAAATGAGATGGAGCTGTCAGATTTTCTGGACGTGCAGGATTATTATGGCAACATAAATCTTTGACATACTGTTCAATAATTTCTCTCTTGAACTTGGACTTTTTGCTAGTGCACAAAATAATCAATGTAAACGTAAAAAAAACCTGACACAAATATATATATA
>JBAMHX010000014.1:16204601-16219514 GCA_037177515.1 Pseudomugil tenellus | reverse complement strand
GCAGTTCTGAAGGCAAAAGGGGGTCCAACCCGTTACTAGCATGGTGTACCTAATAAAGTGGCCGGTGAGTGTATATGATAGGAAGAATATAGCCATGTTTGCTGTAAAGTTCTCAAATTAATCAAGTTCCTAACCTCATATAAGGTCATAGGCTGTGGGTAGTTACTGAAGAAGAAGCTTTGTGGATACAAGTGACTTAAATAAGTTTCCTCTGTGAGATGTTTGGGTTCTCCTTAAGAGATCAACAGCTTTGGTCATCTGGGTGGGATTCAGAGTAGAGTCACTGCTCCCCCACCTCATTGACAAAAGTCATATGAGGGAGCTCCGGCTTCTGGTTAGGATACCTCTTGACACCTTCCAGGCATTTCCAGGATTCTCAGTTGTAAATTATAGGAGTATAGTTTCTCTTTACACATGTCATAATGAACCTGTAGATATGATGAGGCGTCTTTCCACACGGCCCTGGTCCACCGGGCTTTACACCAGTCCACCCGGATTCAGAGTGTTTCCATTATGATTTGTCGGACCCTACTGGTACACTTTTTGGACCTACTTCGTAGTCGGGCCGTGCGGGTAGCGTGAGGCCTGCATGCTGATTGGCTTGCAGCGAATGATGTCACTACACAGCGATGTACACAGTAATGGTTACTGCCTCTCCAGGTCGTCTTGTCTTGCCCGACGAGACGACTCCTGATTTGTGCCGTTAAGTTTATTTACTCATTATAAACCATAACCAGAGCAGCAGGTAAAAGGCTGCTTCACCGCCTTCCATATTGTTTTTTACATACTTTTTTTTTTTATAGTTTATTACACAAATTAAACAATAGCCAATCTTGGAGAATCTGTTGTTTAGTTGCGTTGTGTCGCTATCTGATGACATCGGTAACTTTCTAGAAAAAATGCGCCGAGAGAGGGATAACCATAACCCTAACTTCTCCCACATTAAGAGCGTCTGGATTTGCAATGGAAAAGCATTTGAGCGCTCCCCAGCCGGTGGAGTACGGCGGACAAGTGATAATGGAAAACCCCCTATAGTCTCCATCTCCGCTCGGGTCTCCAACACTCTCTTTTTTAATTTCTTACCACTGTGGAATTTCTCCATGGAGACTTTTTCCTTCCAGAGACAACCTTCACATTAGTGGGAGCAATAGCATCCATAATATCTGACTGTGTAACATTGAAACTAGTGACAAGTTCATTGACTGAACTCTCTTATAGGGTAGGTGTTAATAAGAAGGCCTGGTTAAACAGTTTACTTGTGTTTTCAGTTATACATTGTTTTGTGATTATCTCTGTTGAAATGTGTGAGCAGGAATCCTACTCTGGAAGAAAACACAGTAACGATCAGAATACAAACAGAAATCTTGGAAATGTCCAATCCCTTTGAAATCAGCAGATCTAAAGTTAGTCCTTTTGTATGTGTTGGCTCTGTTATATGCTGAGTTAGCCCAAAATTCTCCAGACTCAGGTGTTTAGTTCCTTTTTCCTGAGGTTTGTCAACATGAATGTTAAAGTCACCAGGTGCACAATATCCAGGCGGCCTGTCAATGTTGAGAAACATGACTCTATGAGGCCTTGATTTGCAGAGCCAGATATTCAAAAGTAGAGAAACCTTAAAAAGATAACTGCTTACACTGAAATAATTATATGAGAGTGCAAACCCCCCCCACCTCTTCTGTCTTCTCTGACCTCACTGATAAAACTAATTGGGAGGGTTTGAGTTGATAAGAACAGCTGCACTTTTATTTTGGTTTAACCAAGTTTCATAAAACATAAGAAGTCTGGGGTTCCTGGCAGAGAATCCAAAGTAAACACAGAGTCTGCTGCTCAGACTAGTTTTGATAAGATTTTATTGTCAATTTCTTCTTTTTATTAAGCTGTTGGGCCATGTTCATTTGCGTCACTTGTTTTTTTACAGTGGCCACACTTCTCCCTTTACCTTTCTCATGTTGTCACACAACACATAAGGCGCACCGCATCGTAAGGCACTCTGGACATTTTGGAGAAAATTTAAGACTTTAAATGTGCCTTATGCTCTTGAAAATATGTTATATCTCTGAAACTGTTCATCCTATTGACCTCAAATCAAGAGGAAATGAAAGGTCGTGACCTGAAGATGGTTCACATAATCCCGTTATACCTGAATTTTTCTATATTTGTAAATGTATTCGAGGATTGGGGAAACTGAAGATTGGGGGTGTTCAGTAATATAACCCTAGTTGCTATCTCCAGCGGCATCATTTCTAGTTTATTTGCGTTCCCACAACATCATTTGAAACCTAATTGAACTTAATTTTGAAATCTGAGATGACTTAATAGTCTCTTAAATTGAAAAAAAAAATCTCATCCATGAGGAAGTTAACTAAAGTAAACCCTAAACATGAGGAACAAACTTTCCTCTCTGTGACAGAAAGAGTTGCTACACATGCTTATATGGTCTACAGGGAAAACATAAAACTCTTCAATGATAGCTACATAATCAGTCTGTGTTTTTGCACATGTAAACATAACAGTATAATGTTTAAAATAAGTTAATGTAAGTAATTTAATTTGACAAAAATAAGCTATAATATAAAAACTAAAATATTGTTGTTATCTTTGGGGGTCCTGAAAGACAACTAAAACCACACTAATTATTTAATCTTGGTAGCACTATATACATTTCTGGAGAGAAGCAGCCTTCCCAAAGATGACTACTGCTGTCACTGTCTTTCTTCTTAATGGGAGGTATGTTTTCAACAGTTCGATCAAAAACTCTTCTTTACAGTTTTTTAGGGTTTTTTGGTCACATGCTCCATAGCAATGCAGTTTGATTTATGAAAATTGAATGTTGTCCATATGGAATTATTTATTTCTCTGAATTTTAGTTCCTGAATTTTGTGGCACTAACAATACAGCAGTGGCAGCCACTGTAGGAGAAGCACAAATATAAAGGAATACTCCTTAGCAACAAGGAGTGAAAACACAAAAAAAACTGAACTAACTCATACAGAGTATTCTATGTATTCTGTTGCTTTCTTGCCACATACTATTGACTTTCTCTCTGTGTGTCTCTGCAGATCTGGCAATGCGGTGGCTCCTTAGAAATCGTGACATGCTCTCATGTGGGCCATGTTTTCCGGAAGGCCACCCCATACAGCTTCCCCGGGGGAACAGGCCAAGTCATCAACAAGAACAACAGGCGGTTGGCTGAAGTCTGGATGGATGAATTTAAAGACTTCTTCTATATAATATCACCAGGTACAGAGTGATGAAACAAACATGGTGAATTGTCATAAGTTCTGGAGGCTATTCATGTTTTCAAAAATTTATAGATGACACGGGGAAATTTAAATTAATGTCTTGTTCAGTGGACCTCCATGTTCAAAAGAAGATATGAACAGTCCTCATTACCCAACGTCTCTGTGCCGGCGGGTATTATATTAAGGGAATCGGTGTGAAAAGGAAAGATGTCTCTGCTGTATTTCATTCTTTTATTCACTTGCATGGTACTTTTCCACTGTCATTCAGTCATTTTCTTTTCTCTTTTTGCTCTTAATATTTGAATTTAGTGCTGCTTTGTCATCTTCAAAGAGTGACTACATAACATTTGCTTTTACATTCTTTGTGCTCTCCTGAACTTGAGTTCAGAAATTGGTCAAAAATAGTCTTTTCTCCAACAGAGCTTAAACACATATGGAAGAACTGGATCAACAGTACTGTGCAGCTTGAGAGATGAGGCCCCTCCATCTGCCGACTCAGTAATGTGATTACCCTTTAGCAGGGAGCACTTTTCCGGAAATCTCTGGCTAAGTGTTCTAGATGTCAGCCAACCTATAAGGGATCATCCGTAATCTGCAGATCTTCTGGCACAATTTGTGAGCGTCTTCCTCTTTCAGTCAGGCAGGACTCTCCACGGGCAGGTGTGCAGACAGAGCCAGCGTGGTGATGGATGAGTTTCCATGTTTACTGTGGCCCTGCAATGACATTCTGTTCCTCCAGGACAAGAGGGAAAATAATCTGGGCTGGTCTGCTGCCAGATTTCACTTATTGGCACAGTACGGTTCTCTGGCTGATTTTCGGGATAGTCATATAGTTATCGTCCTTTTAATAGGTTATCCGTCCCTCCTTAGCACAGGGCATTTTAAGATCAAAGAAACTATTCATTTCCTGCAACATGTGATGCTCAGACCCTACAGACAGACAGAGCCAGGGGGAGAAAAATCGGCCTTCATCTTATTGCTTTTATCTACCATTGTAACATTTCTATCTCCAAGATTAAAGTGTAAAGTGTTGCATTTTGCTTTTGTCTTTTTGGTGTTTGATGGGTTTATGCGGCACAATGTTATAGGTCATACATTCGGCCGACTGTGAAAAAAACTCTGTCTTATTTTCTCTCACTGCAATCATGCTCTTTCATAATAAATTGCCACCTTGGATCTATCTTATAAGCAAGTTATTAGTCCTCAAGAGGAACTCCAGGAAGAAACCATCTGCCTAATGTGTTTGAAAGTGTCTCTGCCCAGTTGCTGTCTAATCCCTCTTTAGTCTTCATTTTCAGCAATGCTGATACATCAGGGAGTTTCCATTTGGCTTAAATAACATACATCATGACAAGCAGTAGACCACAAATGTTGCACTTGTTCATTAGAAGAATTCCTTATCTTAAACAATACATCTATTGTTTTTATTTGTGTGTATTAACAAGACTATATTGGCTAGGTTAATTATGTATTTCTTAATAGAAAATCTGTTTATGATCAGACAGATAGCCCATATTTTCAGATCCATGGGCCTCTTAAGTGTTTATGCAAAGGCTCCCCCTGCTGTTAAGTCTGTGCTGTGTGAAAAACAGCAGCTCTCTGTAAATCCTGACTGATGACATTCACAGATACTGAATCCCTGTCTTGACCTTTCCTTTGCAGGAGTGATGCGGGTGGACTATGGAGATGTGTCCTCCCGTAAAGCCCTCCGCGAGGCATTGAAGTGCAAACCTTTTTCCTGGTACCTAGAGAATATCTACCCTGACTCCCAGATCCCAAGAAGATACTACTCACTTGGTGAAGTACGAGAGCTCTTGTTCTCTGATTTTTCCATTATACTGCCTGCTTCTGCATTCGTCAGATATCTCATTGTAGCTCTAGGGCTGTGTTTGCACAAAAACAATAATGTTGGAGAGATAAATGTGAAAATCTGAGGATCCAGCAAAGGCTTGATAAAACAAGATAGCAGCAAACATGCTTGGTTGTTTGTACTGAACGCGTATAATAAACAACTGCATGGATGCTCATGCAATTGCATGTTTATACAGATATGTTGTGTTTGCTGAATGGGGGAGATAATATTTTCTATGTATCTTGTAGAGGTCTGCCTGGCAGGCAAAAAACACATTCGAAAAGATAAATTAATAATATAGCCTCTTGAGTTCTGTAGTAAAAGTCAGTTAGCTTCACCTGTTTAATAATGCTAGTCAGTTATTTTCACCTGTTTAATAATGCTGGTCAGTAAGCTTCACTTGTTTAATCATTCTAGTCAGTTAGCTCCAGCTCTTTAATGATACTAGACACTTATTTTCACCTGTTTAGTAATGCTAGTCAGTTAGCTTCACCTGTTTAATAATGCTAGATAGTTAGCTTCACTTGTTTTCCATACTACTTAAAGTATTCAACTTTATTGTTTATGTACTGAATGTTACAGAATATTATAAAGCATTTTTAATAGGAATAAGTTGGAAATTGATGATTTTATCCTGCCTCAACAAGAGCTTTCCTAATTATTTTGTATTATGATATTTTGAGTTGTTTAGATCATTTTCTTTCACTCGAACTTCAGTTTTTTTCTAAAATGACCTGATTTTCTGCTTAATCTGTGCGACTCGGTGTCAATTGTGGTGCAGCTTGAAGTGGAGTCAGCGCTGACATGGAAAATGCTGTTTTCACAATAGATGAAGGCCATTTTAAAGTAATGTCAGTTGAAGAACTTCTGCTGAAAGGAGCTTGTAATCCTCTAAGAGCTGAGGATGAGAGAATAATTATCAGTGCTGCTTTGCAGTACTGCGGCAAGAATCTGGTCTTCCTGTCACTTTTTAGGCACTGCAGAACCTTTCCTCCCATCACTCTGACTTTCATCCTCCATAGCACTCAGTCAGCCTCTTTTAAACAGTTGGAACTATAAGTTTTTTTTCCTCTTTTATCATTTGATTATAAATGCTATTTTATTCCTGCATGACAGGCATAATAATTGCTCACCGAATGGTCAGTTCAGCTTCATCTCTTTGAATTCATGAGTTTATTAAATGCCTGAATTGATGGTAAGCCTGCAGGAGCTGTAAAAACATGGATTCACTTAGGACTGTGTAGTCAGATCACGATTTCAACTTTTAAAGTGGAGGTAATGAGTAGAAGATGGACTATCATAAATTCTAAATATTTCAGTGTGATTCTGTCTTGCAACTCAGAAATGACCGATTGAACACCTTTTGTAATATCAGTGTTGTTTTTATTTTATGCTTTTTTCTAAATGACAAAGAAAGGAGCATGATAAAACATGTTTGAGCTCTGTGAAAGGTCTCAGACCATTCTCTTTGCATTAATTGTTAAGTTATCTGAAGTTTTTTTCTTTTAAAAAAGCTTTTCTGTTGTTCTCTCTTATCAGCCCTTGTACCATAAATCAGTTCCCATTTTCTTCTCTAGGCAGCTTTTCAGGAAGCTGTTGTCTCTGTTGTAATGTGATTAGGGAAATGGCAGATAACAGGGGTGATGGCAGTCAAGTCAAGATCTGAAAGACTTTGAACACTTTGCCTGTGGCATTTTCCAAAAGGCTAATAAAATGCCTTTCCAATTTCGGCACAAACCTTTCATTCAAATTGAACTGTGGTTATTGTTTTGCCTAATTGTTGAAACTCTTTAAAATAATATTTTTATAAATGTTAATTTCATTATAGAAAGGTCCACCATAAACAGAGAGGGTGTACAGCAGACAATATGATTTTTTAGTGATAGGTATTGAGAGATGTATGTTTAAGAAATTACATAAATTTGGTTATGAAGAAACCCCTACATCTGTATTTCCTATTTGTAGATCAGAAATGTGGAGACTAACCAATGTGTGGACAACATGGGAAGAAAAGAGAATGAGAAAGTTGGCTTCTTCAACTGTCATGGCATGGGTGGAAACCAGGTAATCGGAAAGCTTTTATTAATTTACTTTTTATGTAAGACCAGTGGCACCCCATAAAACTATCTTTTCGACATTTATGTTATGTTTATGTTAGAAAGTAAAATAACACACACAACAGAAGTGTATCTTTTTAAAACTATTTACAAACTGTAAACAGACTAAATATTTTCTGATAAATTATGACATTTATACACAGGAAGTACAATTTGGAATAAATTTGGCATGGTAGGAATAATATATTGAAAGTTGACATAACATTCCTCAACTCTGGGCAGGAATTTTAGCTTTGCATGAAAATTTTATTTCAGGCTGCATAGTCAGCCTTTTATTTGCTGTGCAGATAATCTGCTGTTCATTCCGTAGTTTTCCTTGATCGTGGGTTGTGTGTGCTGAAAGTTTTGCAAATAATTCCTTTGTAGTCTGATGCCTTTTTTCCTTTACAGCTTTAATTAAATCTCATCTTGGACTAAAACTGGTCAAAGTTGTAGGAAGACATAAAACAAAATTAAGTACATTGTTTATATAAAGCACTGCGATAAAATTATTGTGTAGTTTTACAAATTCATTTAAAAAAATGACATTTGATTGACCCATGTTTTGAAAAACTCTTTCAGACCATGCACATTTTGTGAATGTAAAATTTAGCATTTCTTTTTCCAGGTGTTCTCATACACAGCAGATAAAGAAATCAGAACAGATGACCTCTGCTTGGATGTCTCTCGTCTAAACGGACCCGTCGTGATGCTCAAGTGTCACCACATGAAAGGCAACCAGATGTTTGAATATGATGCTGAGGTAGGACCTGTGTTCCCTGCAACAAAAGGAAAACACAGCTTTTTGTTTGTTTGTTTTTTATTATTTCTTTGCAGATGGTCATTTTTACACCCTAAGTATTAATTTCCTGACATTTAGCTGCTGAAAAGCTGATTGTGTGTGTGTGTGTTTGAGTCATGAAAAGATTGCACTTCAAAAAAATTGATTTTTTTCTGCAAAACTCTGTAGAGGGAAAGCTTTTTTCTGCCACCAGATGGCGCTGCATGTTGTTGTCTTTTTTGTCAAACTGCACAGAGGTTGAGTTACTATTTCCACCCAGCAGCTGTGTCTCCTCTCATTTTCTCTCATTTCATATAGTATGTTGGCAAGTGGGAGTATGATTTTGAGGTAAGCTGTCCAAGTCGCCCCTCTTGATTATTTCCCAGAATTTGTGTCCTGTTCCTCCTTTAAACAGTGTGTGTGAACTGTGACGTGCCAAAGATTTCTAGATTAGATTATTATTTTTGGAAATAAAAGAATAATGTAAAATTTTTAGTAGAATGTGAAACTAAGAATGTTTTAGTTAGAAGCATTAAACAACCACAAATTTTATTTGCTTTGACATTTGGTTAAACTCTTTTATCTACCATGATTTGGTCAAAATATGAGGCCAAATGATGTACTCTGTGTACTCTAGTGACATAAAACCACTGAATTTACTGGTCATTCAGTTGTAACAAAAATAAAGCCAACACTGTTTCAGATAAATCAAAACAATAAAACATTTAATTGATTATGTGCAAAATTGTGAGGAATAAAACTATTAGTACATTGCATTTTTATGATTTTGCTTTTTATCCTGTAAGATGGATATAAATTTATAAGGAAGATATATATTTGTCAGTTCATTCATCTGTGGTAGTACAAAAATGGAAACAAATAGATATAAATGAGTGTCAAAAACTGCATATTAAGCTCTGCAGATGCGTTTTACTTAATACTCTTGGTTATGCAAGCTGTTAGCATTTCAATATTCAGTCAAATGATGAAACAGATGTTGTGTGCAGATAACAGAAAAGCCTTTTGAATCTCAAGGGAGAACAAAAATATTTTTTCTGAAGCCTTCCTGTCTCACAAGTCAAAATAGATTATGGGTTGCACAACTCAAAAAGCATTTTTGTATTAACAATTCATGCATTTTTTTTAACCACAAGGGAGATGCTTAACAACCGGTGCTGTTATATGTGAGTGATTGAGATGTCCAATTGCTGACATGTTGATATGACAGGATGAGGAAGCTCTGATGCGGTTCCATTAAGTACCTGCCAACTTCAAGAGGAATAATTTCATTACACTTTGTTCTCTGGGTGCTTTCTTAAAGTGAAAAAAGCTGAATAATTCATATACGAAGAGGGATGGTCTCCCTTGTAAACAGCTTTGGGGTTTCACTACTGTCAGTAAAGGAGGTTATTTTTAGCTCAGGTGTGACTGACAAGGACTGAAACCAGGGTGACTACAGTACCATGAACATTTCATCTGGCCATCAGTTTCATTTTCACATGAATGCCTGAAATTTTTAAAAATATTTCCAGCATTGTGACCAAGACTGATGTCTATCCTCCTTTTACACCTTTCTTCTGTTTCAGTCAAAAATGGCCCTTGCTGACATAGAAATAAAAATCCAGTAACACTGTTTAAAATGAAAAATATTTATAGAGAAGAATTATAATGTGTATAAATTTCATGCTTAATTTTCTTTGCTATTAAATTGAAATTAATCATTAATTCTTTCAAAAACTGAATATTGTTCCCTTTTTTATTTTTACATTTAACTGCTTGTATATATAACCAGCTGTTGTCTGATTCACACTTGCAGAAAAGATGAGCATAAAAATGGAACTAATGAGTTTATTAGAGATACAATGTTTGAGTCATGCATTGTCAGACATCAAATTCACAAATTAAAATGACACTGTCTCCATAAAAATCCTGCATTCATGTCGTGGTAGATTGATAGTTGTTTACAAATAAAATTATAAAGATGTTTATTATGATAATTTATGTGTCAGGCTGTTTCAATCAATCAAACAAACAATTGAAACAAAATAATCTCTCAAATTTTAGTCAGAAGTGTTTTGCATCCAAACACCATTAAATATTGTATCACATAATCTATACAAAGTATGTAGAAATGCATAGATTTGTCAAAACGTTAAACCCACTGAGATATAATGAATAGCCCTGCTCATCTTGTCCCTGATAGCTGGAACAAACTTCTACATATGTAGATGTACATACATATTTACATAATTCCAATTTTTTCAGACAACACTTCTTCCCTACAACAGCAACCTCCCAAATCATGGCAGATGTGGATCCTTTAAAATTTGTCAACAGAGGTTTCAAAGAACACACATAATTCTGAGGTAGTCACCCAAGCAAACTCCCCAGATAGTAGTCTAAGAAGCTTTGATGGAAAGCAACTTCAATTCAAAGAAACAGTAACCCTTAAGGCTCACACGACCCAAAGGATTTACTGCCACACGTCCCTGTACCAAACACTGTAGGACACCCTGAGAGGTTCTTTATGGCCTGCCTAGTCAGAGCTCTTTCGACAAGGCTGATGAACACAATGTTTTGCCCGATAGGTGTAAACATTTGATATTTTTAATTCTATAAATGTTGAGTTCAGTCATATCAACAAATATGTATTCATAAGGTGTAGAATCGGTTCGGTCAGTACATTAAAATTGAGCAGGTAATGTCTTATCGCCCTCAACTTTTTCATAACTTTTCTTCACATTATATCATCTTTTGTGTCATTAGCTATTAGTTTTTGTGATATTTCATGGTAATTATGTATGTATGTACATTTTTATTGTGGTGCAACCATCAAGTCAATGGCTTATAGATAAATTGGAGACAATGACAAACCGTTACTTATATGGTAAGTTTGCTGTGAAGAGCAGGCGCTCCAATCTTACAGTGAATCTGTGACTTACCTTCACAACCATATGTCCCTCTTCCCTCCCGGCTTGCTGCAGAAGCACACCTTCCTCCACATCATCACCCAGTCATGTCTGACCATCAGCCGTCTGGAGGACGGCACCTACGGCCCCACCGTGGAGTACTGTAACGACAGTCCCTTACAGTCATGGATCCTCCACAACTACACTCGCCTGGAGGTTGCCAAAAAACTGTACTACAGTTCCACGGATTATATTCTCTAAACTTGCATCTGCTCTTGGTGGTCCATGTTGGGGGTGGCGCCTGAGGTGAGCAGATTAGAGCAAGGTTGATTTAGAGTAGAACCAGGTGGTCGTTTTAGCTGCTTTGTAGCATTTTAGCATTTTTGTGTTTGATTTTGGGAAACTAAAAGGGACCATTACATCAGATTTTACTTTTTTTTTAATAGATAATATATGTATTCTTATTTTGGGCTTTAAAAGCAAATAAACTCCAAAGCTTTTTTTTTATTTTAAGTCACAATGTGCATGCAGATAGTTTTAGGAAGCAATGTGAAGCTTTTAGCAGTGACCTTTAAGAGGAAATGCTTAAAGACAGCGAAGAAACACGTTAAGCAATGACAGATGTCCCATCAAGATGCTTCTGTGTATAAGATGCTATCTCCAAGACCTTTCGCTAGTCTTCATGCTAAATTAGATCTCGTTTGACATTTATTTTCCAACATAAATATTTGATTTTGATGTGAAAATCCACTGGCTGTCTCCCGGACAGCCCACGCCTGCTGAGTGATGTTTGAGACGGAGGAGGACGTGTTTATTTTTAGTTGATTATCTACATGCAGGGCTGATTGAAACGGGCTTCCTATTGTTTGCAAGCTCTTTGAAGTGATCCTTCATTGTGAAGCCACCTTTCATGGCTGTGGACTCTCAGGCTGCCCTCTTATTGGCCTGATGCAGCTGTGCACACTGTGTGCCACATACATATTGCAAACCAGTGAATCCCAGTCATCAGTGCTTTTCACTAAAGCCAGTGCAGCCCAGTCATTGGTGCTTTTCACCACTCAACCTGCTTATTTGCATACCTTTTGTTAGAAATGTTCCTTCCCTCAGCATTTCTGTCTGTTTCGGGGTTCCTTTTTCAGCTTTTGTGTCAGTTATTTTCTCTGTAGTTTTTTTCTGTTGCGTTATCTCAAGTTCACACTGCAGGATCCCACGTCGTTGTACGTCTCCAGAAGCTAAAGAGCAACTAGCATGCCACGATTTTTTCTGTCCGAGCAGGTTAAATTGGGTTAGAAGCTCCCAGAACTGCTGGTGTATATCAGAGTTGCAGCAGAGGAGTGACCCGCTGTTAGATGGCCTGATTTGCTGTTCACACTCTGAGCGGGGCACCATTAAATCAAATGAAACTGTTGCTCACTCTGGCTTGAGATAAAAGGAATATGCTGTTTTTGTTTTAGTTTTAAAAAAAATCTGCTGCCGAGATCGTCTTCCACGGTCAAACAGTGGCTTGTGCCTTGCTGCAAGTTCACAGTGCTGCCTGGTGAAAAAAGGATGCGTTTCCTCGTCCGGGGCTTACGGTTAGAGGCCGTCCTCCATTTAATTAGCTGGTCTCAGCTGTGCACACATTCAGTAAGTCGGCACTGTGCCGTTTGCTTGGAGGCAGAGATGGGAGTTTTTTCTGCCCCAAAGCTAACATAAAATAATCATAATCAAAGGACAGAACCTCCTCACTTCTAGTGATTTCATTCAATTTTGAGCTTTTTTTAATACCATCCACTCTGACACTCATTTGTTTTCTTGCCATTTCAGCAGATTTGAATCTTTGAAAGAAGGAAAAACTACTTCTTTCAATGAAATCTCAAGCAGCTTTATGACTCATAAATTAGATCTACCTGTCGCCGAGAGGTGGTCCAAGCCTGAATGTGCCTTTGTCAACAAAGCTATTTATTTATCCTGCAATATTTTCTCTGTCAGGATGACACTAACATTATCATTGTTTTCTTTCTTTGAATAAAACAAGCTTATCATTCTTTTGTCTAGTCTTTTGGCAGGTGCATAAGATTGTATGCCACCTGCTCTTTGTTCTTACTCTGTTTGAACAAATGTGCCTCGTAGGGGAGTCGGCAGCGTGCGCTTCAGGAAATATGTATGCGTATGTGTTATGCGTGCGTGTGAGTGAGCACTTATTTGTAACCAGGCAAAGAATGTCAGGCCCTTGTTCTTTATAGCATAAGATCAAACATGGTCTGAACATCTGTGTGAGCTCATTAGTCGGAATATCCGCTGTCAACAGCGAAAGCACAATCTTGTTTTAATGAAGAATTATGCTTCAAAAACAGGATAAAAACAGCAATGCCATTGCATGCAGTTTGTTAATATGCAGACGGAAATTTTGTGTTTTCGTTTTCATTATGTGTTGGTTGATAAAGCTGCACGAAAACGTACCTGACATACTGTCTGCGAGGCAGATTTTTCTACATCTTCTCCTATAGTTGCAATGATTATAATGAGAAAGCAACTCAAGTGAGGAGGGAAATTATAGAAGCATGTTACATCTGAGGCCGTAAAATATAAATGGTTAATCAAGGAGAACTCTCCTGCTGTTGTTCGTGGGGACGCTCTCTCTCCCATGCCATCGTCGCAGATATATACAGATTTTCACCATGGTTCATGGCCATGTGTTGCTTAAGTTCAGCTAATCACAGCAGGCGTGTTTTTTCCAGATGGATCTGGCTTTTTTGGCTCTCATGACAGAGCAGCAGACAGGCAGGAGTGACAGGTGAGAGGGGACAACATGATGGCCCTGCTCCATTCTGCTGTCTCAGTAAAGCATGACCGTGACACTGAACCAGCATGCACACAAACCAGAAGCCCAAAAATGAAGAAACTTAATGAAATTCAGACATCATTGATTTTTTTATGATGTGTTTCATGAAGTGGCTGCTAATCAGTCACTGTCACCTGAGCTGAAGCTGGCACATTCGGACACAGCTTGTCGCATGGCCAATTTAATTTGTAGATCATAAGACATTTGATTTGTGATGTTGCGTCTGTTCTTTTCTTTTGTTCTCCTTTTAGTTTTCTTTTTTTTTTTTCCAAATGAAGGCTAATGTTATCAAAATATATGGATAACAACATAGTTGTACCTTTTTTTTGGAGCATTTTTGCTTTTTTTACTTGCTGCCACTGATGAAATATGTGTTATTTTGCATTTACATTAATTTTTTTTAACAAAAACAGTATAATGGGTCTGACATGGATCAAACAGAATTTCTGATTTTGATTCATGGATTCCCTTTTTTTTTAATCCAACTACTACTACATCCCATTTTCCGCTCTGTCATACCAAACAGTTCTTTCTGTACAGCCGAGTATAGATAGAAATGTATAAAGAACGGTGATGAAGTCTGCGAAATCAGATGTATTGTAAAATGTCACATCTAGTGCATCACATGTATAGTAGCGCTTGAAGTTCAGACTAGTAGTGCTAATGGTTCTTATTAGATGAATCATGTGGCTCACAAGTTTAATTAGGAAAAAAATGTGTCAATGAGGAGAAATAAAATTAAGTTGAAGAAAGTAATGAAACTAGAAAGTAGTGGAGAATATATACAGTATGCATAGCACTCATAGACTCAGAGAGACTGTTCAGAGCATTTCCAATATTTCATCTCATTTGTTTGTGTTTCAGATCAGTAGCAAAGCTTATGACTGGATTTTGAATAAAGATTACTAAAGAAACACATTTTTGTCTGCAGGTATCAGTGAGGTTAGCACAGAACACAAATATGAGAGATTTCCAACTCACTGTATTTTGACCCATTCTGGCTGAAAGCTCTGTTAAAATTGACTTTCTAAAACCAGTCTGAAATAAAAATCTAAATTTTATTTCTTAACCTCAGAAAAACGGTGGCGAGGTGGTTAGCACTGCAGCCTCACAGCATGCAGGTTGCCGGTTCGAGTGTGAGTGTGTGTGGTTGTTTGTCTGTGTATGTGTGGCCCTGTGATAGGCTGGCGACCTGTCCAGGGTGTACCC
>JBAMHX010000014.1:16191925-16204501 GCA_037177515.1 Pseudomugil tenellus | reverse complement strand
CTCGCCCTGTGTAGCTGGGATTGGCTCCAGCCCCCCCGCGACCTCGTTCGGGAATAAGCGGTAGAAAATGGATGGATTGATTACATTACTACATTATTAAGAGATGGATTGATTACATTACTTAATGTAATCAATCCATCTCTTCTTATCTTGTCTTGAAAATGTTGTCATGTGAACATTGCTACAAACTTGAACAATATAATAATCCGTCTGACCAATCCTGTTTAATGATCTCAAATTACATATTGATGTTTTAAATATTTTACTTTCTAACATTATATATCCACAATGAATTGACCACATGATGGAGTAACATTCATAAGATAGATAGGGATGAGATTCCCAATCAGATCCTGTAATTTCTTGGATTTAAAAAACGGGGCACATGTAATAACTCTGAAAAGCACTTGGAGAGTGCAAACTTCAGCCAAGGTCACACTTCCCCTCATATTGTTACTCACAACCCCAAAATATTACTCAGTCACACATGATCTTTGTCAGAGGAAAAATCAGCAAACAGAAATGACCTGTAGGAGGCTTCAGCTGCAATAACATGAGTGGACATCTCTCAATGTTAAAGAATCCTTCAAAACATTCATGGATCCAGATGGTGATCACCTCCAAAATTAAATCACTTCTTCATCTTCCCATTCTGGATATATCCTGAAAGTTTTGTGTGAATAACTTTTTGAGTTATGTTGTACACAGAAAAACAGACAAATAATGGCAAAAACATAACCTTTTTGGCAGAGGTAAAAATGTAACTAATTAAATTAAATTCATCTTTATTTGCCATTCCGCGACAATGTTGTCTTAAGGCGCTTCACAGAGATCGGCCTATTAATAAAAATAGCCTTATATAGGGAACCAGCCAGGTTGCATTTTAAAGAGTTTATTGTGATCTTACTTTTAAGTTTTGTTATTCTGCTGGTTAGACAAATGAAAAGAGGTCACGCCACGATACTGGCTCTGTGTAGAACTAAATCTGTCCCGATATTTGGATCTTCGTTCTTGCTGGGTTTTTGTATGCAGACAATGCAGGGCATGATGCAGAAAGTGCTCTGTGGGAATTAATGTTTTTTGTTTGAGAATGGCGGATGAAGCTCCTCGCCGACTGTTTTTGTAATCCCATCTGTAATCCAACATATCCACAATACCATCCGCAGAAAAGGGTGCTAAGCAGTAATTCTTACAAACACACACATTTGCTCATTTGCAGTGTGTGCCCCTGATTAAATGCTTTGTTCACACATTGTCACACCCTGCAATCACTCTGAGATTTTCGAGAGAAGCCGGGAAAATCTCCACACGAAGTCCGGCGTGAATGTTGCAGAAATTTATTGTCTCGTGCAGCCTCTCCATAACACCTCTGGAAATGTCACTCTGTGGGAAAGCGCTTTGTTTAATCAATGACTGTGTGTCCATGATTCATTTCTGTGAAGTTCTCGCTTTAACCTGGCAGCTCATTTGCTTTAGCTTGACTTATTTTGACTTATTTCACAGAAGAGTGCACAGTTTGAACTTTGTGTAAAGACCGAAGGTTTAAATGAGCTGCAGTGAGGAGGGATGATCTTCAGTGATATTAGCAGCCCAAGAGAAAGGTTAACATTAAACCAATTTTTTTCATTATGGTAAGCTGAAAAGATAGCTGGGATTTCTTTTCTTACATAGTTTTACAGCTTGATTTCTCAACAGACAGCTCCAGTTGATAATGGTAAGTCTCAGTGTGTGAACTAATGTAATGCATCAATCTCACCTTTTCATATGCAGATAATGTGCGATTTTCATAGTTGGTGGAGGCAGACACCATAGAGAAGAGAGGTTTAATTGTGTTTGTGAAGGTTTTCATTTACCTGAATAGAGTTGATGCAGAGTCAATGACACAGACAACTTTAAACAAAGTGAACATAAGTGGTTGATAAACAAGCTACCTTTTAAATTGTATTTATGCCACACTTGTATTTTCATAATATGCATTTTTTATCTGTGTAATCGACTGTTATCATCCCGCTCTCCTTTAGAGACTAACGCTGCTGCATGTGAACAGCAACCAATGCCTGGACATGCCGTCTGAAGAGGACAAGATGGTCCCAACCCTCAGAGACTGCAATGGCAGCCGTTCGCAGCAGTGGCTGCTTCGTAATATGACCCTGAGTGTCTGATCCTTCACTTCAGTACACTTCCCCCCACTGCTCCATCTTCCTCCTAACCTGCTCTGGCTGTCCACACCGTCACCAGGTGCCTCTCAGCACACACAACAATGGCTTCCTCTTGTAACAGCCTGGCTAATAAAACAGAGATCCTGGCAACAGCGGCTTATCTTCCATTATGAAGGTGTATCCTCTTACAGCTGGCTGCCGGTTGGAGAGAAGCTGCACCTGCCATTCTGTCCACGTGAAAAGGTGTGACTTTGTGGTCTTCATTGTGTTGAAGAAGGGAAAAAGTAAAACTCACATGGAACACATACTACCTGTGCATCTGCTGGTGGACTATGTTAACAGAAGAGCATCTGAAGTACCGATATACGCATCTCTGGTGTGGTGTCCATGTAGTGCATCCATGTCTATGCTGTGGGGATAACCTTAAATCAGTCCTGTTGGTTTACCGCTCACACTTTCTCCATATTAGTTTCCATTATGCTTACCAAAATGAAGGGTTTGTTGATTTGTTTGTTAGATTACAATTGAAAGTTTAAAAAAAAACACTTGACAATACATCAGCAGATTTTTATTTTCTATTCAGTTTTGATTAATAAGATATAACAACACTTCAGCTGTTGCGTATATTTATTTCTCTTTTCAAAAGATGGACATATCTCTGGAAACTGTCAATGCTTTAAGCTGCTTGGTTGGAGTTTCCCATGGCAACAGACATTTGAGGGTCAGCATCAACACCGTAAGACACACTGTGCAAACTTTAGTAAACAGTGAATGTTGCAACTGCAGCATCAGTTATTTAAGATGTTTGTCTTTTTCTCTTGCGTTTGAGTTGACTTTGTGCTAAAAAGTTGGAATGTGTCAAGAGATGACAGCTGCCTTCCCAGATGTTGACTAGTGAAATTGCAGCCATTTAACACCCACAGATAACACTGATGTCGGGTGTGTTTCCATGCAAAACAGTTAATGCAACTAAGTCTTTTTATTGGACAGATGAATGCATGTGTATAGTCCACACTGTTTTCAAATATTTCAATTTAGGAAAAATCTTAAGCTAGAACTCCTAAAATTCTTATAAGACTCCTCTCCTCCTAGTAAGTCTACTTTTAACTGAAAAATACAACACTTATGCCCACATCAACAGCCAATCATGTGGCAGCTCGCTCATGAATATTAATGAGATTTACCCAGCACCTCCTCAGCAAAAACAAATGATCATCTGTAGATGTAAATGGCTTGTTCAAATGTAATGAAAACATGATTCTTGTATCCGCGTAATTCTGCACTAATGAAAACATAATTAAGAAAATCGTATTTCATTCCTGCCAACAGCTCCTTAAATGCGACCCACTGGGATTTTAACCTTTGTGAATATTTACTTTTCTCTGTCAGCACAGAAACCATTTTGTGGAGATCAAATCTTTTACAATTTGTCCAGCATATCTTTCGGATTTCAGTATTACAAGTTGCATTAAAACAACAATAAAATGGATGTTTTATTCGGCGTTTCAGGAAAACAGAATTTTGAAAGAGATTGTCTAATGATAGAAAATAAATTAAAATAGGAGTGATGAGGTTTTCCCCTGATTGATAACATCATTTAGAATTATCCCACTTTGCTGTTATAACTACTATATGTGAGAGAAACACTATTTAAAACTTTTCTTTAGTTAAATCACACTATTTGGGATAATCTTGAGAAATCAGTGTCTTGGAGAGGAAGAGTTATGCGTGCCTTCAGAAAGAAATTTTGTTTGTTTCTGTGCTTTTTAGATGATTGAATACATTTTTTGTGTTTTTCAGATTTTCAGATAAAATGCCACATCATACTCATATCGACTCATTTTCATATCTTTGTTAGATCAATTATTTATCTCAGTTGCACACAAAGAAAACTCATATTATATTTCACCACATACCCATGCTAATGTGAGACACTTTTCACTGAAGTTAACCCACAATTGTTGTTGTATATGACGCTGTGAACATGTTTCTATCATTGTTATCATTGTACATATAGAAACAACTATTTTTCTAAGATGCTTTCAAACTTGAACATTTGTCAGTGATATAGACTTTGAATTATAAGATCACAGATGTTGCGGAGAGCAGGTATATTGGAAAAAAACAAAAAGAAAAAAAATGTTCATTTTGTTCTGGACGTCTTTCTGCTGCAAAAACAAGTCTCAGACATGAGCATACATGTGAGGATGAAATCCTGTTAATGCTACTTGAATGCTGAATCCTTGCCAAGTCCCCGTTGGCATTCAGATGATAATTTGATGACCTCTTTCATATTAAACACACATTTATTGTTGCTCATAACCTTAAAGTGCATGATGTTAATTGTTCTGGTTGCAAAGTGATGTTACCTCTTTGTACATTTTACCTTTTTGTAGAAAAAATAAATAAAACCTCTTGTAAACATAGAATTAACATTAAATTCTTTGGCCTAATGAAGCACAAGCTGCATGTGTTACTGACAGGTTGCCTTTTGGAAGTGGGAAATTGCAGACTTTTTCCATAATGACTAAGGACAGCACCTATACGACAGGTTGCCATAAGGACAACCTTGTAATGGATGGTGCTTTCTGCTTTTGTTAATGTGCAAGGAGCCTGTCACTGAAAGCTGATGAAACTACCCCTGACACGGGTCATTATTCTGTGTACATTTTAGCTAAGAAGGCTTGACCTTTCAGAGGACTCTGCTTTGTTAAAGTCTGAGTCTGCCAAAATTACTCTCCCTGAATAGGACTGGAGGGAAAAAGAGCCAGGATGCGTGGAGATGACGAAGAGTGGATATCTAACTGGCAGTGAGCACTGTGAATACTGTAGAACTCATTTTTTTAAAGAGCATGTATTGTTCTTTATGGGTGCTTGATTTTTTTTTTTTCTTCTTCGTCCCACTTACAGTCGGTGTGTTGTAAAGCTTTTTGTACATAATTGGACCACACAATAAGGAGTTTTGGCTTTCGGTCAAATCACCTGAAACACCTTATCTGCAGTCCAGATTTTTTCTTTTATGCAAAAACATTAACCAAAAAACATTTGCCTACCTAGTGGCCAGTTAATTCTGCCTAAATCAATCAGATGTCGTGTAATATTCCCTTTTTAACCAACAACAAAACATGTTTGTTTCAGTAAGGGTCTATTTATAAGACGAGGGATAAAACTGTCCTATCTTATAATGTAGCAGGCGTGTATGATGAAGCAGCTATCCACCAGTCAGCAAGTCCATCACTAAACTACCCACATGACACAGTTGTCTCAGAGTATTGCATTAAAAACCTTCTCGGGCAAAGGTAGAGGAAAAAAACTTCTTGGATTGCAGCTCCCGTGTGTAAACAAGAAACTTGCAATGAAGCGCTTTTGTGCCAGGTTGAATAAGTGTTTGTATTTGTCTGATAAAGTCTCAAAACAAAGTTATTTTAACAGTAAAGCTGCATATCATTGGCTTGAATAAGACAATTTAGCTAAACTTTTAATGAGATATTAAGTTTGTGAAAATGTTGGAAATGAAAAATCAGTTTTTTAAAAACGCCTGGATAGAAAATAATAAGCTCCATTTAATAAGACAGTCTGTTAAACAAAAATAACAGATTTTTTTATTTCAATGGTGCTTATACAGGTACCTCTTAGTAAATTAGAATATTACGAAAAAGTATAATGTTCTTCATCAGTCATTTCAGAATGTGAAACACATATATCATATAGATTCATTACACATAGAGTCAAACATTTCAATCATTCATTCCTTGAAGTATTGATAATTGTGACTTAAAAAACAAAAAAAAATAGAACATTGTGGAAGACTTCAATTTTGGAGCGCCATAGTGCCAGAAATGACTGATGAAGAATGTTAAACTTTTTCATAATATTCTAATTTCATGAGATGTACCTGTATATGGTATTCAACAAGGGAGTGCTCTATTTTTTCCTTAACTCCATAAGGGACCATAGTCCCTATCAGAATGTTTTGTAATAAAAAAACTGGAGTATATGGGCTCTACAATGGTTTTGGTTCTATGCTGTTAGTAAGTTTTGCAGTTTTCGGGACAAGGCGACAGATCTGTTTGAACTTTATTCCCTTGTTTTAGATCACAGTGCTTAGTGCAAAATATCACCAGTTTTTAGAGCTGGTGATATTTCACATGTATTATACAAACAGAATTATCTGAATGACACAGGGACGAAAAAAAAAGTGAACACACACTCTGTTGAACACAATGTATGCCCATTTCTTTCCCAAATGGCTTTTCATACATATTTTGTGAACCTCTCTGAGATTGTCACAGCAGTGGTATTGACAATTGTGGAGCTGACAACACATCCGAACATCAGCACACTTTCAGCTGGGGCCGTCTCGGGAATGACCGAGTGTTCAAACAGTCTCACACCTGTAGGAAACCAAACACAGGCTGGTTAACAGGACCTGTGAGGATAAGATAGTGGTTTTGTGGCAAAGCCAGGGGAGTCCATTACAGGGTGTGATGCCTTTGAATATTATCCTTAATGGAAACATTATCTGTAGCTATCTGAGACGCAACTGGCCCTTGAAAGCAGAACACATCACAGAGGCTGTATAGTTCTGGTTTATTTAAAGCATAGACAAGTTGGAACTCAGGAAATATCCATATATTGACTGTTTTCCTTTTTTTGTAGCTCTCTGACTTTAGTCCCTATTGATTAGCTACAAGTTAATCTAATTCTATAAGAAACTAAGTTTCTAAAGGAAACAAAAATAGCATGCTAAGACATTTTAGGTCCCAGTCAGCAGCAGGTCCCGGTGATAGAAAATGTGAGAATAAATGCAGCACATGATGATTATTTTTTGTGCAAAGTAAGCAATTTCTGTTTAAAAGCAGACTTGAGGTCTGAGTATGACCAACTCAGAGGTCAAAAGCTTCGTTTTGTTGCATGCAGCCTTGTTCCCATGACAACAAGACATCTCTCGGATTTGAGTTCAGTAATTGTCTTTGGTAAGTGTGAGTTAGCAGCTACAGTACATTGTGTGGCGTAGTTTAAACATGAAATATGGCACAAATATAATTTTCATCAGATTTCAGGAGTATATGAAACATATTTTCGGATCCTCATATGCATCAGTCTTTAGGGGGATGTTTTGATTTTTTTGTGCATAAAATTAAGAAAAAAAAAGTATAAAATATGAACTTATCTGATGTGCACCTTGAAAAATGAGGATGTATCCGATTTGGCCGAAGTCACATCATGTATGGATGCAGAAATTGAATAATTTTCAATTAAGTTCAAGTATGGTTTCCTGGTGAATACTTAGGATAGCAGCAGCTAAATGTATTTTTATTAGTTGAAATTATCCTGAATCCACACACCAAAAAAAAGAGGCAAATCTGGTAGTAAGTACTGAGACTGAGATGCTAGAATACTGACAAATAGTGTAAATATGTCACCTGTGTTGGCCCAATACATCTGCATTACTTTCTTAAACATTGTGTCCAGTAAATAAAAACTAATAAATCTGATGTAATACCTCACATATTAAAGCTGTAAACTGATTATTTTCTGCTTTGCATAAATGTTCTCTTTCAGGAGATCTCCCAAGGACCATGTACCAGGACTTGGACCTAGTTTTCTCACTGTTAAACATCAGAACAGCAACCTCTCCACGCCTTCGTGCCTCGTCTTTAAACAGAATCCTGTATATTTTCTGTCCCATTTCTCTGAGGGTCACCGGTGTGCCTGTATGCCTGTGTCTCCCCTCTCTCTCTTCTGTAAGGGGTTCCATTAATGGAGTGAATCCAATAATGGAGGGAGGGAATAATCAGCCCTCTGGATGTGCCTTTTCTCAGCACTTGAGACCAAAGGAGAAATTCTGCACTTAATTGTTAAGGGGACCTGAAGTTCCACAGCACCTGTATTGAAAAGTAGCTTTAATTAGACTTAGTTTGGGGCCAGTATCTCAGAGTGGGTCAACTCTGCCTCCACAAGAGGCCAACAAACACCTGCACACACTGACAACAATGCACACTACCTATGTGTGAATGCACAAAGACAGCCTAGGGATTCAGCTGAGACATTTCTGATGTATGCTTACAATCTCTCGAGTAATTTTTTATTGATTTTTTAGGGAGGAAGTCGCTCTAACAAGCAGCTCCTATGTGATAATCTCCTTTTAGCGACCAAAGCAGTGATTAGGAGGAGGGGCCCCGCTGCTTTCAGCAGTAATTGTGTAGTAATCAATCATCAATCTCCAGAAGCTGTTCTACAAAGCACTTCTGTTCAGATGCTATTTTTGACTACAGAGGCAACTAATAAGACCTTGCTTCAACTGAGAAAGGAATAAACAGAACAATGTTCACCTTTGAACACTCGGATCTTCTTAACTGCGTGGTTACTGTGACTCTAGCAGGTATGACACGCATCATTTTTCCAGTTAGCTGTAAAATAAATGGTTTTTGACCAAAATGCTTGATGCTGTTCCCCCACCACAATGCCCCCCCCCCCCGCCACAGGCATGCATCAGATCATGGTAAAATCTAGTGAAATTCAAAGTGAACACATAGTTTAAATGGAGAGGATTGTTTGTTCAAACACACACAGAAAAAAAAAATCAATATTGTAGCAGCACAATAAGATTACAGAGAATTTTTAGTGAGGAAGTCAGAAATTTGTGGGGGGGCATAGAAGAACAAATCAATCAAAGCTAAGATCAAAGCTGAGGCGGTTCTCCCTGCTCTGTCTCTGATTGCAGAGATTACAGAGGAAGATGAGAAATTAGAGAAGATTGTCTGATCTTCCTGGTGAATGACCTCAAGTGCTGTTCTAGCTGATTTGGAGAGGTGTGTGTGTGTGTGGGGGGGGGACCAATAGATCTAGTGTCCTACATTGGTCTGATTAGATAAATAAATTAATCCCATCACCCACCCACCCATCTGGTTTGCTTGAGCTATTTTTAAGAAATAGGTTACAGAAGATCATCAAAGTGTTTCTGATCATTTACAAACACAGGTTTGACTCGAACTGTTGCAAATGTGTGTTCCGCAGAACATGTGTTGTGCAATAAAAAGGTATTTAAGTAAGATTTTGTTGTAAAAAGAAATATTTTTTTATGGATGTGATTATATATAAAAAAGAAAAACAAATTTCCTCTAAAGCTTTGAAAAGTCGTCCTATCTTGAAACAAGAGCACATCTGCATATATTCCAATTTAATGCACACTGTTACACATCAGCTGCCTCTTGGTGTGTGACAAGAACAAGCCCGGACTTTAACCTCTTTCTTGTTTCTAGCTGTCACTGACAAAGGCTCTGTGCTCAGCAGGATTAAAGAAGCATTACGTTGGGGTTGGTTGTGAATGATGCTTCAAATCAGGGTTTTTAGAAATTACACGTCCTTTGTGCTTTAGTTTCTCTGACTGAAAATAGTTCATATGAGCACAAAAGCTACTAAATGTATAATGAAAATGACTTTTTTCAAACGTAAAGACGATGAAGATAAAACTTTGTATGTAGGCTATATATTTCAGCAACCATCATGTTAAAATGATGGTGATACCAGTAAAAAAACATGGAAATGTTTGATCTATATATTTTTTAACTTTGTGTGATGAAGGTCAAACATACAATTTCTTGCCAAAGTTACAGTATCAGTGTAACTTTGGCAGAAATGTTGCCATTTCTGATTGTTTTACTATTTACTTTTTATGAATTATACCTAACAGTGTTTTTTTTTCTTTTTGTTAAATTTGCAGCTTTTAAATTTTTTTAATGGGTTTAGAGAAAAACAAACAGGGAAGTTTAGAGGTTTAAAAACATCTCATGCTATTTTGTTGAAGGAGACAAATATATCCTTAAACTACAACATGCTGCATAGATTTAATAAGAAAATGCAAAAGTATCAAAATGGATAAATTTGATTTATTTTTATCCTTTCCAACATGCGTTTGTATCTGGTCAGTTTAAGGTCACAGAAACAAACCTGGAACAAGAATTTTAATTTCCACAAATATTCAATCTAATAAAAAAAACAATCCTAAACTCTGCAGATGTTTAAATTTTCAGAACAAAATCACTTATTTTCACTAGACTCAAGTTTAGGGAGTTCGCCCAACCAGTCTACATGTGTTTTGTGAATTTGGAGAGGATGTTCGACCATGTCCCTCAGGGACTCCTATGGGGGTTGTTCTGGGAGTATGGGGTACCGGAGCCCCTTGTACGAGCTGTCTGGTCCCTGTACGACCGGTGTCAGAGCTTGGTCTGCATTGCAAGCAGTAAGTGTTGGAATTCGCTAAGGCTGCCCTTTATCACTGATGGTTTGGTGACCTCAGAATCGTGTCTCTGCTTTTTGCAGATGACGTGGTTCTGTGGCCTTCATCTGGTCGTGATCCCCAGCTCTCATTTGAGCGGTGCACAGCTGAGTGTGTAGAGAGACTCAGCACCTCCAAATCTTTTCCTCAGCCAGAAAAGGAAGCGTGCCCTCTTCGGATCGAGGTCCTGCCCCAAGTGGAGGAGTTCAAATAGTTCAAGGGTCTTGTTCACGAGTGAGGGACAGATGTAGCATGAGATCGACAGGCGGATTGGTGCGGTGTCTGCAGTAGCCTAATGCGGACTCTGCGCCGGTCTGTCGTGGTGAAGAAGGCGAAGCTCTTGATTTACTGGTCGATCTTTGCTCCTACCCTAACCTATGATCATGAGTTCTGGGTAGTGACCAAAAGAATAAGATCACGAATACAGGCTGCCAAAATGGGTTTCCTCCGCAGGATGGCCAAGTTCTCCCTCATAGATAGTGTGTGAAGCTTGGTCATCTGGGAGGATGCCTCCTGGACGCCTCCCTGGTGAGGTGTTCCGTGCACGTCCCTGCAAGAGGGGATCCAATGGGAGACCCAGGACATGATGGAGAGATTATCTCTCCCTGCTGGCCTGGGAACGCCTTGGGATCCCTCCCCATGAGCTGTCAGATGTGGGAGGGGAAAGGGGAAGTCTGGGCTTTCCTCATTAGGCTGCTGCCTCAGCGACCCGACCCTAGATAAGTGGAAGAAGATGGTACTGTCAAGCTTAGGTTTGATGAAACCAGTATGTTCAAGTCACATGTTGGTCATCGGGAAAATATTCCCAATGACAAATAGTTTATAGCTTCTGGTCTTTATTAACTCATAAAAATGTAAGATTTTTCTTTAATTGTTTACAGAATAAAAGCAAACCTTTGACTTGGATACTCTAAAAGTCAGCAACAATAAATAGTATGCTAATGCAAACATGTCATCACTGATCCAACTGCATGCTGGAGGTAAATTAATGGCTTATATGGTAAAAAGCCAATTTGTGAGAAGAGAGACAATTTGCCAAAACTTGTGTAAAAACTTCTGCCTCAGTGACAACAGTGTGTAAAATAGTTATTAAAAAAATGTGCGCTCATGGTGCTGGCTGACTGGCTGTTGGACAGCCCAAACTAATTAGCCTTATTTCCACTCTGCAAACATGTGAATAGTCTCTACCTCCTAACGAGAATCTGAATGCATAGACTGGATGACCCATGTCCCTCTTCGCTCATTATAAAGGCATAGTCCTGCAGAGGTTGGATAGCTAATGTTAACCTGGCAATTATGATGGCCTGGTGACTGATGGGGAAATCGTTTCCTGTCTGTTTGCCTCAAGAGGGCTGCATCACAGAGCCTTGCACACAACGCTTAGAGGCATCTCAAACTTGCACAGTGCTGCCATGCGGTCATTCATTTGGAAACAGTTATGTCTGGTCTTAGTGCTGTTTTTAGAAGCTACCGTTTGTACAGTGAGGCTTGCTGGGTTCATACTGGTGTGGAATATCACGTGGAAAACCATAGGGAACTACCAGAGAAAAGGCAGCTAGGTTTTGCCTGGAACCAGACTGACTTAACAGCATATTGATCCCGGTGAGCTCAGACAGTGAATCCAGAAATGGCTGGAAAAAGAGACAACAAGCAGCTCTGCACATTTACAATGCATTTTTCAGGCTTGCTGCAGACGCCACACCAATAACATGCTTTGTAAAGTGATAACATGATGCCCACTTATTTTCCGGAGGTTGTGTGTTGTGCTAAGATGTGTGTAAATAGCCATGTGGGTGAAGTTTATTTCTATCCTATGAATTTATTAAGATAAAAATAAATGCAACTGAATTCCTCCTCTTTGAAACCATATCAGTTTTTTCATCCATAGCTGAAGCATTACTGTGTGTGTAGTTATCCAAAGCCAAGATCATGAAAAAGACAGAGAGAGATGCTGATGTGTTGCTCCCCCTGCCCTTTATGTCTGACATGGGCTGTGTGTGTGTATGTGTGTGTCAGTACAGCTAAAATGTGAGTGTATTCCTGTCCTCTGCAGCCTTTGTAATATGATGAAAACTTCTGATTATAGGTTCTTCAGTCCACCTGGGATTTGTGCTGTCACTGTCGAATGTATATATA
>JBAMHX010000014.1:16176554-16191825 GCA_037177515.1 Pseudomugil tenellus | reverse complement strand
TATATATATGAACCAGACTTTCTTTTCAATCTCATTTTTTATTTGTTGTTTTTTTTTAAAAAAAAGATTGTTTGTTGTTGATGGTTTGTTTTGGTTTTTCCATGTCCTAAACTTTTTAAACATTATTTTAAGTGCTCATTTTCAATGAAGTTTCACAGTAACATGCTTTCATTTCTGTTTTAGTTCATTTATTAAAGTCTCTAAACACTAACCTGCATCTACTCGTTGTAAAGCACTTAACTTAAAGGGTAAATTCGTGTAAACATATTCCTAACCTTTTGAAGATGTTTATGGCAAAATACGAAGTGAAGGCTGGCGCAAGACTTCTGCGCGGTTGAGGAAGTTTCACCAAACTATAAGACGGGCCTTTAGAATAATAAAAGTGATTGGCCTATTATGAGATGAACAAAATATTATTTGTCCACTTTTATCCTGCGGAGTGCATTGCAAGCATTGTTTCATCGGAGCGATATCAGAGAGTAAACAGATGTGTTTTGCTGGAGATAATTCATCATTAATGTTGAAAATAACAGACAGAGACTTGCTAAGTCACCATCTTTACTACAGTTTCACATGTTTGAGCATTAGTGAAGAAAAAAAAGCTGTCTAATCAGGTGCACCCTCTTTCCTCCTCCTCCAAATTGCTTGTCTTTGTAGTACCACTTGGCAACTGAGCGCATCACTGGAAGCGCGAGAGTGCGCAGGAGTCGAACAGGGAAATCGAAAGGAAAGACGGATCTAAACAGCCAAAAGAGCATTTGGTGGATCTGAACAACCTAATGCTGAACCATGAGAGGCCAGTCGATATTTCTCTAAGAGAGAGGGAAGAGATTGGGAATCAACGTGGACGCGCGCAGCCCAAAATGACGACAGTGGGACCGTAATTTTTTTCTCTTCCTCCTGTTCGTCATCTTTTACTGTCATATGCTTGCCTGCAGTTTATCTCCTATGTGTATAGATCACATAGAAAAGACTGGGAACCGAATCATCTCCAACACTGTCTCAAGTGCGCACAGAGTGGATTCATCTCCGAATCCGTCTCCAGTAAATAATTACGCAGAGATATTTGTATTTTACGGACCTCAGGGGGATTTTTAACTTTCTCATGTAAACTTGCTGTGAGTACACTTGTGAACAGGTCAGCTTCTTCAGGCGGTGAGTAATTCACGACGCAGTAACTAATAAACCTGGACTGCGACTGGCGCGTTTGGATACCTTTATCCTGACAGTCGCTTGGTTTTTTTTCTTTTCATATGGCTTCTATCTTTGGGGTTTGTAGGCAACTCGTGCATTATTGATATTTCATGGCTGTAGAGTGTAGCAACAGTCGTGTACGCGGAATGAGGACGGTGCAAATCTAACTGGGGAGAGGACATCGCACTTTTCTCGCCTCATTTTCATACCAGAGACATTGCGCACGGACACCAACGACTGCAGCAACTACAAGTCTGACTTTTTTTTTTTTAAAAAAAGAGAGAAAAAAACTGAATCCTTTGTTATTTCCCTTCGCTGCTGTCATCGTAGTATGTCTGCACTTCGAAAGAAATTTGGGGACGATTATCAGGTAGTGACCACCTCATCTAGCGGGTCTGGATTCAATCAGCCTCCCCCAGAGAAAAAGAAGAAGAGGCAAAGGTTCGTGGACAAGAACGGGCGATGTAACGTCCAGCATGGGAACCTGGGTGGTGAAACCAGCAGATACCTCTCAGACTTGTTCACAACACTGGTAGATTTGAAATGGCGCTGGAATCTATTTATTTTCATCCTCACCTACACAGTGGCTTGGCTCTTCATGGCCTCTATGTGGTGGTTCATCGCATACATCAGAGGAGACCTCAACAAAGCCCATAATGATAAGTACACTCCTTGTGTGGCCAATGTCTATAACTTTCCTTCAGCCTTCCTCTTCTTCATAGAGACCGAGGCCACCATAGGATATGGTTACAGATACATTACAGACAAATGCCCTGAGGGGATCATTCTCTTTCTATTCCAGTCGATCCTCGGATCGATTGTCGATGCATTTCTGATCGGCTGCATGTTTATCAAAATGTCTCAGCCTAAAAAGAGGGCCGAGACCCTGATGTTCAGTGAACATGCAGCGATTTCTATGCGAGATGGAAAACTCACTCTCATGTTCAGGGTCGGCAACTTGCGTAACAGCCATATGGTCTCTGCACAGATCCGCTGCAAATTGCTCAAAGTAAGTGATGAGGGGGGGTCCAACATTTTACTTCTGTCTCCTTATTACATTTGTTGTTTCTACACAGAAAAGCACATATAGTTACATTAGTCTAGTCTAAACGTCATCTGTGGAGTCATGCAAATCTCACCTTCTGCATGGGTGAAAATTATTAGTAGCTTGAAATACTGAAAATGAACATTAGCATTAGTTATTTAAAGTCACAGACAAGAAGGTGACAAATTACACAAGTTGTAGCTCCACAATCTAAATCTGTTTTGGCACTATTTTAAAGGGAATTCTGCTTATATATTAGAAGTTTTCCTAAATGTTCAATAACAAAGTGACAGTTTGTTGCAATATTGTGTCCAAAGACACAATTTTTTACATTAGATAAGCTCTTTTAGTGGATTTTCTGCTGTTTAATCTAAAAAAGTATTATGTGCAGAAATCAGTTTCTATTAGTTTCATTACAAGTATACAGTAATGGTAATAGAAAATGTAAAAATGAAATAGAAATATATCAAAATGTGTTAACTTTAAGGTGGGTATTGACTTTACACCCATCTTTGAAAATAGTCTACACAGAGCCAAGTAAGCCCTTCTTGTGTCTAATTTCCATGTTCTAGTACAGCATCTCAGGGTATTGCAGATGAATGCATAAAAACTGAAGCCACACTAAGTTATTAAAAGAAAAATTTACATCTATCCAGAATAATGTTCTTTATAATTCCGAAAAAAGATTTCAGTAATTTTATGACGGATTGATTATTACGTCTGATTGCATGTAAAACATGTAAAGCTGACACAAAGCCTCCCAGTGAGCTGTAGATAAATCTGTCTTACCCCTTCCATCCCCTTATTAAACATCTCTGCCTCGTTCTTTCTGCCTCCCCAGTCTCGCCAGACGCCCGAGGGCGAGTTTCTTCCGCTGGATCAGTTGGAGCTGGACGTGGGTTTCAGCACCGGGGCAGACCAGCTCTTTCTCGTCTCACCGCTCACGATCTGCCATGTGATTGACACCAAAAGCCCTTTCTATGACCTCTCACAGAGGTCCATGCAAACAGAGCAGTTTGAAATTGTGGTGATACTAGAGGGCATTGTAGAGACCACAGGTGAGTAACAACATTTTCCACAGCTCGCTTCTGTTAGAAAAGACTCTGTTTTACAAGATGTTGTGGCTCCAGGCTACATGTTGGCCCACAAGTCGGCTATGAGTTGCTTTTATGGTGGTGTTGTGATATGTTTGTACGACAAATCTTGTGGATGGTATTGGATTATTTCTCTACATGCTAGGTGCTCTCATCTACATGGCTTTGAAATTGATCTCTCAATTGTGTTTTCTTCTCATTTTTATTTCTGTGACAAACACAC
Organism: Pseudomugil tenellus; assembly: GCA_037177515.1. Taxonomy (NCBI): domain Eukaryota; kingdom Metazoa; phylum Chordata; class Actinopteri; order Atheriniformes; family Pseudomugilidae; genus Pseudomugil; species Pseudomugil tenellus. The sequence goes on along the minus strand of JBAMHX010000014.1, from coordinate 16,188,269 downwards.
AGGGCAGTAAATATCAGAAGTGGTTTGCATTTTTTACTCAGATTATCAATTTAGTATCAACTAAGAGAAATCATTTAATGCATTTTAATCCCTCTTGTGTTTGCGGAAGTCAGGCAGGTTTTCAAGTGAAATGTTGAACGCTGTAACTCTCTCAGGTCAGCGTTCAGACATTCCAGTTTTCTTTTTCTCATTTGAAACAAATTACTTTCCTCCATCTTTGTGACTGAACGGCGCTTACCTCATGGCTGCAGCTCTCAGGGGGCATAATAATTTACTTTGTAGGGTCCCTTTGGAATTACAGAATTCCATTTCCTCGAGATGAGCAATGCCCCAAGTAAAATTCTTTGGTGTGGTCATTTTAAATTCAACCATTTATATGACACAGTTGATGAAGTAGTATGGGAAGAGCTCCTATAGTGTTATAGACTGAACAGAGGAGCAGTTGTAATAGACTGGTTCAGAGAGGAAAAAAAACCTGCATATTAAGTTGTGACAGGGAGGGTTGGAGGTTTTCGCCTCAGACTGTAATTAATAAGGACATTTCAATTCCTGAGAGATAATTATTAAATAGACTTATTGCAGTTTTATTAAAGTTGTATTGCAGCTGAGTGTTATCTGACAGTATGATGGTCCTTTCATATCAGGGAATAGAGTTTATACTGTAACAATCTGATAAAACTGAACGTGTTGAAAAAGCAAGTGTGCAATATTAAATGATGCCAGTATACTAAAGTATTCTGTTTAGTCTGAGTGTAGTACAACATCCATCAAATGTGGTTATCTCATTGTTAATATTAACAAATATATATGGTAAAAAAAACCAGTTGAAATTCTGCAAGTCTTTTGTAATATTCTCCTTAACCTTCTGGTGTGTTCATGCTGATTTGGCTTCCAAATATTAAAACATCCAATTTAGCAGAGGACCATTTTAGTATTACATTGTCACAGAGGCATGAGCCATTAAATCAGTCTTGCTTTTCCTTTTTTCTTGGAGATTTCCACACGCACATTTGCACATGACAGAAATGCCTGCATCGAAAAGCAGTTGTGGTTATGTGAAGAAATGCTGATGTAGAAACAATCTATAGTTAAAAATTGATGTACAGTGAAAGTCTAAATCCTTAGTTGCTTTCATTTCTGGCCAATGTAACTCTGTTTCCATGGCAACCTCTCCTTGAGTATTCAGGATTGCAGCACTGCACTAAACTTAGCCTTTTTTATTTCTATGATATGGAAACATAACGTAATTTCTGTAATAAACCAGGCGAGCATGGGATAGCAAACAAGAAATAAGATTGCAGCGTCAACAACATCATCTGCTATTAGGGAAAATCTTCTCTGAAATATGAAAAGCACACGGAGGCGGTACTGTACCATAAAGTACTTGCCAGAACAGGTGATACAGCAGAGAAAGAATGAAATGAAATATTTATGAGTTTGCTTGGTGTTTACTACTGAAAAAGCTGCCCAACTCACTGTGGTATGTGTGGAAAAAAAACACCGTCTGCAACACAAGTTAAAATACACTCTGCTGCAGCGCAGGGAATATTCTTCCTATTGGATGATAAAAGACACAACATTGTACCCCTTTTGACATGGTAACCTTTTTCTCCCAAATATCAAAGAAAAATATTTTTGTCTGAAGACTTCTTTTCACACCAGAAGAGAAACGAGAGGCAGAAAGAACTCAGAATTGTTCCATTTTCCAGAACCTCTCACAACCTCAGCATTGTGTAAAAGGCAGGAGATATTCATCATTACTTTCGGAGCCCTGGGTGCTTGTGATCATCTCTCAATCTGCTACACCTTCCAAATGAGACCTGATGGCTGTGTCGTATTTTCTTTTGGAGTGGAGGCATTTGTAGTTTGGGGTAATGCTGCTGGATTTCTAGTGCATTTGAAAAGAAATGTGGCAAAAACATGCAGGCAGTACAGGTTCTGCTGTACAAGTTTTAGATGAGTCAACAGCACTGACAGTGATAACATTTGACATTGTTCCAGTCGGCACAGGCAGCACATAACTTCCCATTGATAAGTTTTAGCTGTGCCATCGGTTAGAAAGCAATGGAACGTCAGATTATGTGTGTGCTTCATGTTTCTTTGGTGACATGGATCCCTGTGCAGGGGCTCAGAGCTGGGGAGGATTTACATATAGTTATGGTGCACAGTTAATAGTAACTGCAGCCGGGACTAAATGGAATATTAGTGGAATATTAGCCAGCTTCTTTAATAGTTACTGTATACACTGTACATCTTGTTTCGATCATGGAACAAATCTAAACCTTAAAAGCAGGACTGTCAAAAAAACACAAAACAACATTATTTATTATTTATATTAACATTATTGTATTTATAACTTTATTTATTTTAGAATAATGGTTAAATTACAAAATGATGCAAAATTCAAACCTCTTTATGATAACTATTTATTGCCCATTTTACCTGACCAACACTTCCAACTACGTACATTCAGTTCTTAGTCATTTAGGCGGTAAAAGAATGAAAACAACATATGAAGAGGAGGAACTTGTGGATATCAGTGACTAGCGAAACCTATAAGATTAGCTGTTTTAAAAATCCTCCTGATTGCCAGTGTGCACACAATACAAATTAGATAATTTTTTGTCATTAATATATTAAGTAAACACTCATAGAAATACAACATCAATTTCATTGAAGTTGGAATGTTTTGTGTAACATAAGTAAAATCAGAATACCTTTATTTGCAAATCCTTTATATTCCTTTTTAATACACTATTAAGATAAGATATTGTTTAAACTGGTGAACCTCAGGTTTTTATATATTTGGAATTTTATGCGACAACCCTCTCTAAAAAAGGTTGAGAAATGCTAAAAAAAAAAACCAATTTAACAAGCAAACAAACGCTGTTTGCAACCTTCTACAGTTAATTAGACTTAATTAGGTTAATTAGAAAAAGGTGAGTGTCACGATTGGGTATAAAAGGAGCTTCCCAGAAAGGCTCATTATTTACCACCAAGTCTCTGCATGTATGCAGCAAGGACCTTTCGTTCAGATGAAAATTCTGGTTTCTTTCTTTCTTTCTGTCTCAGTCAAAATTGGATTTAATCAAAGATGGGATGTAATGCATGTGTGTGCAGCATGCTGCACCTTAGATCAGTTCTCTGAGCCTCATAAATATCAGTCCATAGATGTCTGTGTCACCTGCGACTCCCAGATCCCCCTGCTGAATGTTGTCTTTAATAAATAACCGGTACAACAACAGTATTTCTTTTATTAGAATGACTAGTTTTATTAGAAAATAAAAGACATGCTCTAGTTGTCTGGTTAATAATACCACTGATCAACCTTCTGACTTAGCCGAATGTTTCAATTCATACCCCACTCATTACATCGGTGTGCCGCATATGCAAAGGCTGCCGAAGCAGGTGGCAAATTGTAGAAGGTTCAGTATGTAAAAAGAGATGAAAAATGATTACACTGGGTACTTTTTTTCCCTTCAGCCATTACACCAGAGGTATGTGCATCCCAGTACACATATCTCACACAGTGAGATTTGTTTTTATAAACCCCGTATGTCACTTTAAAAATTGGGAAAAATAATGTTTCAGTAAACATCTTCATTGTTGTTTTTTCATTTATTTGTGATATTCTTTTATTTTTCCTCCTCGCTCTTTTGTGGTCTATCTTTGTTTGCATAACTCTCAACATTTCATCAACATTTTTTTTATGCACAGGAGGCTATCATCAGTCAGATCAGAACTATTTTGAGGGCAATGGATATGGTTCATTTTTTTAAAATTCGGAATTGATAATTCGGAATTAAATAATTCCAAATTCTTCATGTTTACATAAAATTTTTAATCCCGAATTAATGTTTACATAGCAACAGGTTTATTAGTCTTCGACATGACGGCGGAAGTGACACAATCACGCATAACAGAAATACACAATAATCGCCCTACTTCTCGCATTATCGACTACCTGGAAAATAATATAATGAAAGCAGTTTTCGTTACTAGATCGACACAAGTGTTCTACTTTACCCTTTTAAGGAGATGCAGATAAGAAAACTATACAGAACATAATATAGCGAAGACTGGAGACGGATGGGAGGCTGAAGACTGCGCATGTCCACCATTGCGGCGGGAAAAGGTAACGAGAATGCGCAGAACAACGGGCATTAACTTAGAGCAAAATTAAGGTTTATATTGCAGAGAAATTAAATAATTTGCCTTTAAAAGAGAATAAACCAGGCACTTTATTCTGGATTAAGTTTAATTCTGAATTGTTATTTTCCTTCGGAATTAGCTGTTTACATGATTGTTTTTCATCTGTTTAAAGTGGAATTAACTTTTATTTGGAATTAAAGAGGAATTGAAATTATCCTGTAAATGTGCTCAACTGACACATTTGTGAATCTGGTTGTAAAATACAACTCAACAAATTTAAGACAAAAAGAGGATATTGGGGAATTTGAGCTGCTGTCTTGTTTAATACGGATGAAAAAGCTACTTAGGAGTTTGAGCTCTGGTTCACTGAACATCATTTTGTGGTGTGCACATATAAACACAGGATCCTGCAGTGCATTTCACCCGTTTATTGTTCGATGATGTGAGGAATGAATGGCTTGCTGGATGATTTTGACATTGTGTGCAATTCCTTTTCTCTTTGCAGATTGCCCAACCCTATGTTGAAATCCCGATCAGTGTTTTTATATGGGAAATTGCACTTACGCACTTCTAAACTGGTCCCAGAAATGTCCTCTTTGCCTAAGACATGAAAAAACCCAGACACGCATCGGTTTTACAGGATTGTTTGTGTTATAAGCAGTCAATGCAGACAGACTGATGTTAACCAACTGTAGCTTAATTCAGCAAATGTGGTTTTGTGATATTAACTCACTTAAAAATCGGATGTATTATCCAGAGCAACCAAAAATATTTTTTTCCAAACCCCAAACAAGTTGTTTTGGTTTTTAGCTTCATTTGAGAGCTACAAATTTCAAAGTAAAAAGCAATTGACAGCAAAATCAGGGGGAATATACTCGTCCATAAATCTTCCTGAACTTAGTTCAGTAATGTGTCAGTAAATACTGAATCATGCAATTTGCAGCTTTGCAGTCACCATTTACTGTTGCTGCAGTTGGTGTATCAGGACACAATAAATATCCAGTGTGTGCCAGAGACAAAACAGCTGTATTTCACACTCTGATTAGAGATTGTTGTCTCAGTAGATCATAAAAGAGCTTTAGCATATACAGCACCAGATTCCTTTCACCAGTCTGCCTAAATGTTTTCCTTTTACTGATATACAAATGTCAGCCGATTTGTTGTTCTGCACGCAGGTGATCATTTTAGATATAAAAGACAAATCGTTTATCTTGCATGTGTGAAAAATAGTAAAAAAGCAAAACTGATGGAACTACATTTAGTATTGCAGGTTGAGTTTACTGTTACGCAGTAAAACAGGTGACCCCACTTTGACTCATCAGCTGAATCAGAGTTACTATATGCTGTCTTAAAATACGTTGGAATTTTAGATAAGAGTCCCATTAACGCCAGCAATGCTGTTTAACACTACGAAGGCTTAAATACCAAGCCAGAGGCAATCTGTTCATTAGTGAAGCGATTTCTTCAGAGCCTAAAATAAACTGTAGCTGCCAGTAACAGACGTTTAGATTTTTCCAGCTATGCAACTAAATCCATTTTACAACAATGATGCTGTGTTAAGGTGACACGGTACCTCCCGTATGAGGATCCACTGTGCGTGTGGGTGATAACAGAAAACCAAATATCCATCCATTTTATGTACATGCTGTGTGGTGTTCAGAGTTATAGTTGGTTGCAGCTTATCTCACTAATCATAGGATGAGAATAGGGCATATTCAGTCCATCACATGTCCAGCATAGAGAATAAAAACACCATAAGACACCCAAACAATGCATGCTTTGGGACTGTAGTAGGAAAAGCGAGTATCCAGACTCACACAGGTGCACACTTTACACAGAAAGTCTCCAGCTGAGAGTCAACCCAAAGAACCAACATGGAAACTGACAGGTAAACAAACCGACTATTTATTTTTCATCGCTACACAAAATAAGAGTTCCGACTGCATATTAGTTGCTCCCTGAAATTTTTGTGTCATTTTAAATGTAGCATTGTGGCAGAACACAGCTTTAAAATCTCCGCAAGCTCTGAAGTGTTTTTGAATTCACTTATCAGCTATGAAAAGCAATGATTCATGAGTATAAAGTGTATCATCAGCACAAACCCTTTATCTTTTCCAAAGGATGTGACTTTCATGCAAATGTGTGGAGTGCGATCATCGCGCTTGCTGTGAAATACATAAAATGACTGCAAACAAGTCATATTTAGAAATGTTTTAAGCACATGTGGTTGTCAAGCATTTTTTGGAGAATTTATAGGCATGAAGTTTTCTTGTAAACTCAGCTACATTAGTGTTCATGTACTTAGTTGCTTGATGACTTTTTAGTCGATTTGGTCGGCGTTCTGCTGACACAACACAGTTCTGCTTAAAAGGTAATAATTCCCTTTTTTAGAAACATTTTATCCTGAAAATTTGTTGTTACATATGATCCTGCATACATTTTAATCTCTTATGATGGCTGCGCATTGGAATAGTGGTTAACAAAGTGGCTTTACAGCAAAAAGGTTGCTGGTTTGAGCCTCACCTGGGTGGAGGTTCAAACAATGGCCTGTCTGTGTGGCGTTTTTATGCTCTATGTCTATATGCTGGTTCTCTCTGGGACTCTGGCTTCCTCTCACCAGCCAATGACATGCATGTTAGGTTAATTGGTCACTCTAAAATGTCCCTAGGAGTGACTGTGAGTGGTTGTTAACCTCATTATGTTGACCCTGTGATGTACTGGTGACCTGTCCAGGTTGCATCCTTCCTCTTGCCTGTTAATTTGTTAGGATAGGCTCCAGCTTCCCCGTGACCCTGAATTTAATTAAGCTCTATAATGAGTGAATTTAGTTACATGGCAAATTATGTGAACAGTATGAAAAAAGGACTTTCCCTTGATTAAATAGTGAGTTGATTTAGATAGTTGTAATAGATTTCTTCATAATTAGGAAAGTATTCTTATAACCTTAACCCTATGATGGTGGTTTTTACTGTTACTGACAGAAAAAATAACGAGAATACCCACTGATCCGAAAATGACTGTAGGTGGCAGGGGTGGTTGCATGTAGACAGGATCAGCTTTGAATGTTTTTTCGTGTGATTTTGTGCATAATTGGTGTCTAATTTTGGAAAGAGACACTTTGAATTACTGCCTACATGTTTGCTCTGTAATTTAGGTTGAGCTTTGGAGTTTGTTTTAAAATCCTTTATGATTTATGAACAAATAAATGAATCTGTGATGAAATAGAACTAAGAAGCCTCGTCACTCTGTTTTTGTCATTTTTAAAGAAAGTTGCTCTATGTAGCACAACAAATAATTTTGTTATACAATGCTATTATCATACCGTAGTTTCAATTAGATTGTTGTGCAACAAATACACATAAGACATGAAGAAAATGAAATTAAGAGTACTAATTGATTTGCTGTAGACTGTGTCTAGGAGTAAAGCCAGCCTGCATAATTAATTGGAATCATTTATTGCCTCTGATTAGCAGAGCAGCCAATGTCATGGCTTGATCTGTCTTTTATCATCAGCTGCAGTTATGGAAATGAAAATGGAGAGCTTCTGTTGTGCCACAGGACTGATGGTTTCATTCACTCAAGAAAGGTGGCTCCAGCCCCCAGAAGTCTGTGCTTCTGTAAACACTGGCAAAAGTGAACCCCGGAGATGAGGCAGCTGTGAAAGTCCGAAGAAAGTGACCATAATTCATTTGGAGTCATTACAGAGATAGCTTGTCCTCTCGCCTCAGTGTCGAGCTCCCTTCTCAGCCCCACAGGTCAGAGGGTTAAAATGGGTTCAGTGGGGAAGTTAAAAGCTGCAGCTGAGGCGAGAACAGGAGTTTCCAATTAAATCTAATGTGCTCAGGGTGAGAGCTCCGGAGAGAAGTGTCTCTCCCTACTGAGTTCCACCTGTGCTGCTGAATTGAAACGCCACATGTTGGATACCTTATGGCTCCCATTTAAAAATGCATTTCAGGCTGCTGCATGTGATTTTACCAACAACGCATTTCTTAATAATTCATCAATATGTACCATATTGCAATGTATTTGAGGAAAAAACAAAATTTCCCATCTTTAACTTTATTAACAGATTAGCATTGCAATATTTATCTGTCATGTGTGAATATAAACGTTATGAAGCCTACAGTTTAAATCTTCAGGTTGTAATTGCTCTAACTAATAAGTGAATCTAGCTGGTGGTCTTGCATTGGATCGCCTATATTGCTTTATAGATGCAATATAACTCTGCTCATTACAAGAACAAGAAAAATCCGGAACCGCATAACCATGGAGACAAGTCTGCATTTGCACTATTTAAACATGACTTTTTAAGCTTCATAAAGATAAGTTGTGAGGCTGATTTACTGCAACCTTGCCACTACTGTAAAGCTACCCATTACTCTCTGCACAAAGACAGTCTGCTCTTGCTCACATATTGTGTCAAGTAACACTGAAATTAGCGTGACTAATTTTTAGATAAACAAACAAGGGTAGTTACCTACTGTACATACAATAATTATGTTGGAGATGAGCTCCACATAATGGGCATTGCAGTGAACTGACTATGACATCCTGGATTCATTATCCTTTTTAGATGAACTGTGCTGGCTTCCCAAGGGGGAGCACGGTAATTGTGTCTTTAGGGATTTGTCAAGTCCCTGTTGGACGGCAATAAATCACTGGCAGAAGAGGTGTGGTGGCTGACCTGAGGTGAACTTGTGTGACGGAAGCAGCCTTGGTTTTCTGGTCGTGCTGGTAAGAATCGACCAGCGCTGCGATTCCTTTCTAGCAATCTGGAGACCTTACCACTTACAAGAGTCCAGTTATAGTAGAATATATATTACATGGTCAAAGCTGGGATAGTATTGTAATTTGCTTGTTTAATAGGTTATTATCATGAGAAGGATTGTCCTGCACTTGCAGAGTTGGTCACAGACAACATTGATTGGTGGAGCTGCGATGGTCCCTGAAGTGCAGGTGAATCAATTGTGAGGCCTAAACGCAGAGCCACATGAACATGTTGTTCTTAAGATTTGTCTTCTTACGATCTGCTCCTCTGGGATGTCTCTCGCTATTTTTGTCACACAGACATGCTTGAGTTTACAGGAATAATCTGCTGTCAAGCTCAAGTAGCTGAAAACATGAACAAAAACCTAAAAAACACAACACTTCCTTCTTACTATCCAGCGATGACATCACTTAAGATAAATCCCTTTTTTTCTCTGCCCACTTCCAGTTGTACCTTCTTATTATTTAAAGAAGATGTAATAACTGCGATCAATATGACATCACAGTGTTTTACAGGATGCATATGGATCTATTTTTAACAAAAAAAGCTTCCTAGTGACAGTTTGCATACAATCTCTTTATAAAATTCTTATCATAAAAGAAATCCATTGATTGACATTTTGCTCAGATGTTTCCTTTATGGCAGCATTATGCACTGTTCTGACATGGTAATATGTTCTATCCTTGCTGTTTCAATGGCCCACAGCTATATGCTCCTCTAGCCTGCCCGACACCCCACCTTGTGTGGAGATGGTTGGCAGTCCTGCTCAAATTCCCTTTCCTTCTTTCCTTTTCCAACAGCCTCCACACTCTCAGCATCCAGGGTTTCCCCTCCCCCACGGCAGTCCTCCTCCCCTGCCTTTTCCGTCCTTGTTCTCACTGCTCAGCTTGGGCTGCATGGGTGGAATGAAATCTCAGAGCTGCACACAACTGGAGGCCACCTTCACAAATGGATCATACTGTAAAACAGTATTTAATGGGGGGGATTTATTTGCATCTTGGGAAAGTCAAACTGCAAAAACAGGTCACTTAATGCATCTACTAAATTTTTCTGCCACTCAGTGGTGGTCACCATAGAAACAGATGATGGGGAATTGTGGCCACAAATGCTGTATATATCTATACCTATATACATATGAGATGTTTTATTTCTTTTTTGCGGCTTGTAAAAGTTGGGCTATTTCTGTGCTTTCCTCAAAAAGAACTTTAAATCAGTTTTTGTGACTGGCCCAATGTAAGAGCTGCAGCCTCTGAAGGGAAATTTCCCTCTTTCTCCTCAGTAAGCTCAAATATGCCAGCCAGGAGTTGCAGACACTTGCTTCCCAGTATCTTATCCATCAACAGTTTGCTGTGCTGTAACAAAGACCCCAAAAGAAGTCAAATGTCTGATTTTCTTTTTTTTAAAAATTGTCTGAAATTAATCATGGTACCTTGTAATCCGGTGTCACAGCACTGGCTTTTTGTGCATAGGGTCCCAGCTACTGCCAAATGCCCGACAAAGGGAGCAGTGATGGGATAAAAGGGTTAGCCTTGTGTGATGCCGCTCTGTCCAGATTCTCATGCTTGTTTTTTCTGGCGATTTTCTCATACATAACACTTGAGCTGTTTCCGCAGCCGTGATAGACTGTCAGGGGACTCTGCTGACAGCACTGTGTTGGTGAGGAAGTTTGTCTATTTGTGTGTTTGTGTCTGTTTTTGTGTGCATGAGCATGTGAGTGACTGAGTGGAAAGGACAGCCAGACAGAGAACGAGCGAGGAATGAGGAGGTTATTTGTGATTTTGTCACTAAATATGAGGTTGCAAAGAACTCTTTGACTCCCACGTTGCTCACTGTGAGAGTTCATTCACAGAAGTCATTTGAATAAACCTTCATTTTCACATTGCAGACAATTTTGAGTATCATTTTCTTGTTGCCTTGGGGTTGTTTAATCATACAATAGCGCTGATTTATTTATCTGAAAATGCAGATTGAGACTCTGCCGAGATGATTTGGCACAGTAGAAATAAATAGGTCTCTGCTCTCAGGCCTGCCCCCTCGACTGTACTCTGTGTCAAGTGCAGATCTGCAGTTGAGAATATGACTGAGCCAGGCACCAAACGGATATGATCCTGTAGCCTCTCCAACCTGGATAAGCTTCTTTTAGAGGACTGAGGCTGCCAATACCACTTTATTTTTTTAACTCAGCTACTATCAAGAAACAGTGGCAGGCTGCCTCTGAGTATACAGTGCTTTTCTAGTCCAGCCACCAAAGAACCCATTTTTATCTTTGCTGTCACTCACTTCAGATTCTTAAAGCAAGGCAGCAGCTACCTCTTTCTTATCACGAAAAGAGCATTTATTTAGTGGCTCAGAGAGGGGAGGTGGCTTTTGGCCATCTTAATCTCAAAGTTTATTCTTGACACACCTCCTAACATTTAACTTTTTTCCAGTTCATAATGAAATCAGCCGGTTGAGTTTGTAGAATATTGAACCTACTGTAAAGTACAGATAGAGCACCTGTAATCTCTCCCTCTCAGTGTTCACTTTCCATTCACTTGTATTGGGCATAAACCCGAAGGACGCATTGTAAAGCATGGCTGTCTCTGATGACAGGATATCTCAGCTGGAAGCACATCGGCATTCGCTTATCTTCTGATTCTCGGCTTGCTTTCTCTCTGAAATGTAATGTTAATGAGACTGTTTTTAGATCAGTCTTGATTTCTGGATTCAGCAAAAGATTATTCTACTTCCATTCATGCTGTCATATGAATATTGCATGTACCATGTGAGCCCTGCTCTTGAGTGTATATATATAT
>JBAMHX010000014.1:16112505-16134628 GCA_037177515.1 Pseudomugil tenellus | reverse complement strand
ACTTTAATATATTAATACTTTATACTTTATTATATATAGTACCAGAGACAGAAGTGCACATTCCTGAGTTCTCCATTTTTTCTTCTTCAGTGAAAGATGTGCTGGTGGGTGAAGTATCTGATCCTCTGCTTATACTCCACTGATATGTTTCCTATTAAGGTCTACACATCCAATGTGGACACATGATTGGTTAAGAACTAGACTGAGGAATGTCTTTGTCTTGTACCCTATATAAACTATGAGCACACACATTTCAGTGGGATTTCCACATTTGGCCTTTGGAATCCCCACAGATGCTGCAGCTCTGTTTCTGATGCCTGACTTTTTGTAATAAACCTTTTATTGATCAACGTTTTGCATCCAGAAACGTCTTCACACCAAGCTACTCATCTTGGCTCCAAACCCTTCCTTGAATTCCCTTCATGGGATTGAGGAGGTCTTCGACAAAGTGTTCTTTACACAGACCCACCACATCCTGACTTGAAGTCTTGAAGTCAGCAGTCCCTGTCTCCACAGTACACAGTCTTGATGGGGCCCTGCTTCCCCCCCTCCTGAGCCATTGGATGATGGACCAGAATCTCCTCAAAGCCCCTCTGGAAGTTACTGCCTCAGCGATCGGGGATGTTTAGCCTGCTGATACCCATCAGCTGCCTCCAGAGAAAAAGGCTAGTACTCCTTCAGCTTGACTGGACCCCTCACTGCTAGTGTTCACCTCAGAGTTTGGGGATTACCACCACAAAAGGCCCCTAATGACCTTACAGCCACAGCTTTGGCTGGCTGGTTCAGCAGTGGGAGAGAGTCCACTTGGACTTAATATCCCCAGAAACACTTGTGACATGGTTGGCGGTAGAGGTGGGAGTTGAAGCTCTCTCTCTGACAGGTAGCTCTATGCGGTACAGTCCCAGCAGCCCTTAAAACTCGTTTGAGCCTGCCAGGTTGGACAGGCATTCTGCCCCATTATATTTTATTTGGATACAATCAATTTTAAGGTAAAAGTGTGCACTCAAAGACAATGTTTATGTAAGTATGCTTTATTAAACAGCTAAAATAACAAAATTATGACTCCTGCCTGTTTGTATAAAGATATATAAATTTTTCAGTTGAATTATGACTAATTTGGATGCTGCATATTATATTGTACATATAAATCCATTCAAATAATACATATTTCAATACTAAAATTTAGTTAATTGATCTTGGCAGACGGTGTCAGAATAATTTAATTTAATAATTTACATGTACTATAAATGAATGACATTCATCTTTAGTTTGCATTCATACTACAGCTATCCTATACTGTAGGAAGAGATCTGTACTTCAGCCACTAGATGTCAGGAAGCTCCTATACTTGTGGCTGTACTCACCAACAACCGGCTCTGAGGAAAATTAAATTTTTTAAAGTAAACCAGAATGCAAATGTAAACGAAAAAAATCATTTGCTCAAATGAAACGCTGTGATGAGTAAGAGGCCTGTAAAGAAATTTAATTAACTACTATCCTCTTAATGTATATCAAGAGAATATGCAGTGTTAGGAGAAAAATGCTTTGACAAAATAGATGTAAAATTAAAAAAAAAAGTCAAATGTTTTGTACTTAATGTATTTAAAGGTTTCACCTAAAGAGGGAGACCTTACATTAAAACAATTAGCTACAAACCAGAAACATCAACTTTAAGTTTTTCATTCCACATCCATAAAACATGACATACCTTTATGATCATCAGCCAAACTGAGTGTTTTGAAAGGGTTATGTTATTTTATTTTTAAATATAAGCTTGATTTTAATTCATTTATTCATATATTTCTTTTAATCATGGCACAATCGTTTTATTAACCGTTTTATTATTTTTTTAGTTGTCAAAATCTCACAATATGCAGAGCTCATCAAAGAGTTATGTGTGAGTGTAGTCAGAAGATGGCAATGGTGTCTGGTTGCTGCTGGCAGTCAGTGTTGGTGGGCTGGACAGGCAGCAGCTCCGTACTGAGCAGGGCTTCTTTTCTGCCTGCTAGAAATCTTGTACTGGCTTCTTGAGTCAGCCCTAAGCCGCTGTCCCCATGCAGGGCTCCCTTCACCAGCGTTCACCTAAATCTGTCACACAGATTTGACACTGCGTCACTTGGAGTGCACTTTGAAATGACATGTATATAATGTGGAATATTGTGCACATTTACAGCCCGGACTTCCCTTAGAGCATTACTGGTTTTCTTTCTTGTGTGTGTCACTCTCGTGTGAGTGTTTCATTTGTCCACTTTTCCTTTTTATTAATATTATTGTCACCTTTTCATTCTTAATTTTAAATCTTATATAATGCAGTGCAGTCTTCAGCCTGCATGTTAAAATGCAAAAAAAGAAAAACTATTATGTTGGCTATTGCTAGAATAAAAATAATTCCCCCATCATTAATCCACTTTTTAAAAAAAAAAAAAAAAAAAACACAAAAAGGAGAGAATGAGGGAAATTAATTTGTTTTTTTAAAACCACATTCGCCGGGCAGTTTAATCACTTAACGATAGTGTTGTCTTTACATTTCAGTGCCCTGTCAAAAATGTTAGTGTCAAAAATTTGGCATGCTGAGGCCGTGAACCTAACAACACAAATCAACTCAAATTAGGCTCATAGCTATTTGTGCATAAAAATTACACTAAATGCTCTCTTGTTTCTTTTATCCTATGAGATAACAGTTTACCCCAACATTATTTTAAAATAAATACATTTTAGCCTTTTTTTTATTATTATATCTAAAACTGAAATGCTAATTTAGGGAAATTATTGAAAGATGTGATTATACTAAACATCTCTGTATAGACAATCATGCTTAATCTATATGGAACATTCAGTAATAGGTTTATCTTGTGTGTATTCTAACTATGTTGATATACACATTTTCAGTGTAATGTCAATTATCTGGCCGCCAATGTCTTGAGGGCATATTTACATGTTGTTCCCCTTGGACAGTTGGGTGTTTTCATTATAACTGCAATGTGACAAAAAAAAAAATCTCTGGTTTTATTTTAGCTTTTACAGCCAGCTTGATGAGACGAGCTCTGGCTATGACAAAGTTTTGCAGCAGGAACAAAGACGAGAGAGTAGAATGAGTACCCATCACCCTGGGTTCATTTCCTCCCCTCCGCTGGCTTTCGCTCTGTTGCTTTCTTCTGCAGTATTTACGGGATGAAATGGTAGCAACTGGCCTTGGTGGCCAGTAAGAAGGATTTTCTCTCCCCAGTTGCTGTGGCTTTGCAGTTTGTGCTCTGGTTTGTAAAGAATCTTGAAACTGGGTTGTGGTTTAGGGTTCCAAAGACTTAAAGTATCAGATTTAAATATAATTTATGCAGAATATGAGTGGTACTGTGTAATTTTAAATGGGTTTTTTTTGTAGTTATTGTTTATTTACAAAGTCGATTTTTTTGTGTCTCCATCAACAGTCCGAAGAGCATCATTATAATTCACACTTCCAGATATAAATGAGCTGTTATGAATGGTTTTGAAAGAAGAGACATAAAAAATCTGCTACATAAGTTAGCAGAAACATGCAATCTTCTATCCTACTCATGAGTTTGATAAATTTCTGACCTTTGGTTTACCATTATTCCTTTCAAAACCCACTCTTTTCCCATCTTACCAGCTTGATGTGAAAAGGAATGCATAGTGAAGTTAAAATGGGAATATTGTTTGCACATAAATTGCATCAGTACACAAATCAAATCACCACACATTTAGAGAATATTTAAAACATTTTGATACCTTACAAGGGAGACTAAAAAAAAAAACAAACTTTTTGGCCATAAATTATAATCCAAGGGTTGCTTATTTTCCTCACACAGGTGTTTAGAGATCCGCTCTCTGATAAATCATGATTTGTAAACTTTGCCATAGACAGCAGTGACAGCTTTCCTTTGATAATGTTGAAAAATGGGGAAAGAGAAGGCTGGGCTTAAGTAGAGCTGTGATTTAGAGCAGAGAGATGCAGCATCTTTCCTATCCAGTGGAGGCCCTCCTGGGTTTGATTTAATTCTCTCCTTGCACTATTAAAAAGGCCCTCCACTCTCTTCACTGCATGCACCTTGCTGTCATAACTGGCACAAAATCATTAATCAATGCTGCTTGTAGGCAGTTCGACTAAGGCCTTTCGCAGTGTATATTTTTCCATTATTGATTGTGTGTGTAATGCATGAAGAAGTACAAAGATAGGTGTCCTCCTGTGTTGGAATGACCATATTAGGCCATGAGATTAAAAACTTTTTTCTGGTTCAAGTAGGAATTCATAAAGCGTTGTGTATATAAATTCCAGCTGGGAGGAAAACTTTGTTCTTAAAACGTTTCTTCCTTCGCTCTTGTCTTATTGGCTGCTGAACTCTTGTGCCGGACATATGACAAGCAGTTATTTGGTGCAATAAACTGAAAGGCAGTGAATGTCACTGTGTCCCCCTTTGTTGTTTAATTTATTTTCTTTTCAAAGTGAAGGGAGGTGTCCTTGCTGTGAGAGTTACTCATTGATGTGGCTATAGTTAGTCCGACCCCTGCTGTGACTGTCTGTTGGAGATGCTACTTCCTCTTTCCTGCTTGTTCATAGCTTCCTCTGCCCGGGATGATCACCTAACCCGATCTGTTCGCCTGCATTCTCTGTAGTGTGTGGAGCACTTGATCGAGAACAAAAGCTGTAAGTGTGGAGAAAGACAGAGTCAGTTTGCTTTGCTTTAGAGAGGCCAAACCCTTTCAGCAAAGCATCCTTGGCATGTAATGCAGGGACGTTTCTGTAAAGTTTGCCTCAGTTATTATTTTTAAAGTATTGTTTTCATTATTTTTGTGTAGGGCAGAATGTCCTCATGTTTCTGAATTTTTTCCAGACATCTGTTGGACTGAGGAGTACTGAAAAAAAAAACTATTTCGTCAATAGTCATGATACTTGGTAGTTGATTTCAGATAAGCTAAGAATGAAATTTATGTGGCTCTGCCAGGGGTTTTATATTATTCTACTTCTGAAACCTGATCATTACTTGCGTAACAAGATTATAGACTCACTTATACTGCATTGCATCTTTATCTTTAGAAGTATATGCTGTAAAATTGCTGCTTATGTGTTTCAGTTGGTAGGAATTAGACATGTAAAGTTTACTTACTGCAGATATACTGCGTAAAGAAAGATTGCTACATATCAGTCTTATGTGTTGCACTTCATTTGTTATGTTTAGAGAAATAATGACCATAAATTGTTTTATCAACAACTAACTAATGAGCTTATCAACAACTGACAAACATTTTGTTCAATAAGCTTAAGGTAAAAAGAAAGAATCTATTACCAGCTGAGAGCCCTTTATCTCAGCTGTCTTGAGTATTGACGCTTACAGTAATTTGTCCCCATTTCTATTGATTTCTTGTTTTGCTTTCAGCGAACACTGTAAACAGGGTAAATAATGATAAATTTGAGTTGAGGTTGCTGCAGAGATGATCCAGATCTGGCTGGCTTTGTTGCTGACAGTTTCTTCTTCAGCGGAAGTTTGCAGGCAGTGGCCCTCACAGTCATTTTGGCTTCCAAGGAGGGTCGGGTTAGCATTGGCGTCTCCCAGCAACAGATCACGCATGTTGTCAATGCTGCAGGAAGTCTGGCTGAAACCTGAAGATGCTGATCTAAGCTGGCAGGGGATATGTCGGTGTGCTAATTGTAATTCATAAGTCAGATGCATAGAGGCGTGGCTTTTGCAACATATTGTGGAGCTGAGAGAAACAAACCCTGATGTGAAAAAAAAAAAAGAGTACGGAGCATGGAGGAATATTTGAAGAGTTCCACCTGAAGAATAAAAAAGTTGACAATTCCATTTATCAGCTCAATTTTGTACGCAGCATGTTTGGCTATCTAAAATATTTGATAGATATATAGATATTATACAATATAAGAATCTTTATCCCACTGTGAAAATGGAACGATTTCTACTTCCCTATTCATATTGAAGATCTAGCCCCCAAACTGTGATGTCGTTCCTCGGTTTTATCACCTCTTCATCGCAGGCTGAAATGCATTGCTAAGCCCAGCCTCCAAGGGCTAGCATATAGCTGCTCTCTGCAGGCTTTGTACAGGATGAAGAAGTCATAATCCTCAAACAGACTTAAATTCTTCCAGAAAGACTCTTGATCCTGAATTCACTCATTTTCTTCAAACAACTCAGCCCAAAAGAGATGGGATATTTGAGCATGACTGAAATCCTTGATTGAAAGCGGCGACAAGTGGCCACAGACACACATGCATCGATACACATGCATACAGACACAAATAACCCCAGCAGACATAAATACGTGCACACCTCCCGAACCGTCACCTGCTGTCGGTGAGAGCCTACACCAGGTTGTTGAGTGGGCCTCTCTGAGCTCTCATTAAAAGGTAAACTTCTCTGAGGCCAGGGAATCATGTCAGTCACAGGTTGTGTTTTTGCACCGAGCCCAAAGCCCTCTCTCTCCACCCTGTCAGACGCTGTTATCACCCTCAAAGCCATATCAGAATGCTGTTTGTTCTGCGCTTTACTTTCACCCACACAGTGGATTCAAAAAAGGTGCAGGTCTATTTGATAGTGTATATTTCATTGCCGGAGAGAGAGACTGTGTTTGTCTTGCTGTGTTTGTCAGCTCATATTTGAGCTGAGGCTTTCTATTAAAACTAAAAACCATACCAGAGGAATATTGCCACTTCTGGGTTTTTTAAATCGCATATTGAGCCCATGGAGTGTGGAAGCAATTTAGTTGTAGAATACTTTATAAGTGAGTCTGTTCTTGTGGTGTTTCTATTTACTTTTGATTCTCATTTCACGTAGCAGCCTCCCTTTACATATTCCATATGCAGAAATGATCACTTCAGTTATATAGAGATTTCCACTTTCCTTAGAAAGGGTTACCCCTTTTGTAACTTAACTCTTTTTGAAAAATGTCCATCTAAACATGGCTAAATCCTCAAGTCAGCACACAGCATAACATCATTGTGTCTGAGAGGGTGATCAGCAGCACTGGAACACCACAAGGAACTGTACATTCACCCTTCCTCTTGTACACCTCAGACAACTCGGAGTCCTGTCATCTGCAGAAACACTGATTACTCTGTAGTTATTGGGTGTAGCAGTAATGGACAAGAAGCAGAGTACAGAGACCTAGTTGGTCAGTTTGTTGAATGGTTTGATAAAAATCATCTCCTTTGAATACCAACAAAACCAAATAGATGATTGTTGACTTCAGGAGGAACAAGAAGACACATAGGACTGTTTCCATCCTGGGGAGATGGAGGTAGTGAAGGAATACAAGTACCTGGGAGTTCAGCTGGACAACAGATTTGAGTGGAAAAGCAACACTAAGTACATCTACAAGAAAGGTCAGAGCAGACTCTACTTCTTAAGGAAGCTGAGATCTTTTAATGTCTGCAACAAAACATTGTGCATATTCTATAAGTCTGTTGAAAGTGCAGTCAGCTTTGCAGCGATCTGCTGGGGCAGCAGAGTAACTCTGGAGCTGCTGGAGCTAATCGTACAAAAGAGAATGCTGGAGATGATGGAGGATTCTTCACACCCTCTCAACAACACAGTTATAAAACAACAGAGTGTGTTCAGTGAGAGGCGTGTTCATGTTCAGTGTAGGACTGGCAGGTACAGAAGATCATTGCTCCCAGCAGCCATCAGCATCAACAACAAAACAATTCGATTTTTTTTCTTTTCTTATTATTGTTTCCAAAAAGAAAAGGGAAAAAAGCTACTACAATTTGAATTTCCATGAAAAGGGATATATAAAGTTTCTTTCATTTAGTTTCATAAAAAGCTGATGCACATATGACTAACAGAAGCTATTTCCTCATTCAGACAGGACCACCAAAGCCATCAGGTGGTGCATTGTTTTTCTGGAAGGAGGTGCACAACTATGTAAAAAATGCTTTTTGTCCACTGATGGCTAACATATCTGTATCTGAAAAAAGAACACATTTGATGGTTTTTAGCATTACTGCACAAACCAATTTAATCCAGTTAGTGGATGTCAAGCTGGATGTAAGTTTTCCCATACTGGTTTCAATTAACAACTGCAGCATCCTGCATATTCACCTATCTATAGATCAGGAAAATGATAGTGAAGCAGTGAGTTTAAGCTTGCTGGACAAACTACTGGATCTAACACGGTGGGTGGTTGCTTAAATAAAAAGGTACTTACACTATTATTGACCTTGTTGCTTGACCTACTGCTATTTGCTCTTAGTCACCCCTCCATGACAGAGATGCATGTATACACACCCACACATGCATGATTTTGCATGCATGTTGGAGAGAAATGCTGAGCGATGAAGGGTGAAAACACTATTTTGGTTTTACAGCATTGTCAGGGAGTTTTGGCACCAGTTGTTTTACAAAGATTGAGTAGCAGTGACAAAGAGGCACATCTAAACAAAGGAATTAATAACTGCTTGAACAAACTCGTTTGATAAATGCATTTTTAGTTGTCCCTGTGATGCTGGAAGAGCAAACTTAATATAAAAGAGGAAGAAAACAGAGTTAAGTAAGTTAATTAGTATTCCTATCACCATTGGACTCCTGTTTGTTCACCAATCCATATCTATAGTATACAACACTCCAAGAGGGTGTGTGAAGGAACGCTGTGTAAACAGCCCATTACTGCAATTCTGACTGATTAACATATGATTGTAATTCATCATATCGTGTACAGCTGGTGACATCTTGCAGTAGCATTTATTCCATGTTGATACATGCATTTGGTTCCTTTTTGACAACTCAAAACAAACAGATTGCAAGCTGTCGCTACATTTGCTGAAGATGAATGAAGAAAATGAATTGGGAAATCAGGTGTGTCAGGTAATTAGTACAATCATGCCTGAGATCCTTGTGGAATCATCGAAACTGGTATGTTTGGGTACGTGGTGACAGCGAAACAGATTCTGGCACTTGCTTGAGTGGAGCGAACAATCAGTGGTATCACCTAAACACTTTCTACTGTGCGTGTGTTCGGTCTATAACCAGGTATTACATTTGTAGTTTGTCACTGAATTAGGATAAAATGTTCACCTTAATCTCTAATAAATTGATGTTGGTTATAAATTAGGTCTTTTGTGGGTAAAAGTTACTTTTCATGATCAGACATGCATAGAAAATGTCCTAGTTTCTGTTTTTTTAGAATTTATATGCTGTTTGTCCACCTAACAAATGAGATGTGATGGTGAAAATGTCATTTTAAATGTGAAAAGAGAAATATTGAAATGCTTGGTTTCTTTTAAGAAGAAACTTTAAAAGAGCATCAGTGTAAATAATCGTGTGACATTATGATTGTGTTTATACATCTACAGTGAGTTAATATTTTCCCTTTAAACAGCTGGTTTGAAGTGTAATCAGTAATAGTTAAACAGCCAATTGCACAACCATTTCTTTAAATCCTGAAGTTGAACTTCCAAATGATTTTTTTTATAACATTTAGCTCGTTGTAGATGCTATATTTTTTTACTAAGTTGAGATACTACAGATACTACTTTACACTTTCAGTAGATTTGAGGCATTTGTTGCTATCCGACGTTTCTTTTTCTTGTTTTTGTCATACAACATAGCACTGCAGTTATTTGGACATTTTAAATACTGTTAAATACCAACAGATAATGTAATAACACAGAGACACTAATAAGGCTGTGTTTTTGTTTTTTGGCAACATTCAATCAGTGTCAGTGATCTGAAAACAGGATCAGGGCTGTGACTCAGTCGGCTGTTTAATCGGCTGTTCACTTCAACACATGAAGTTATAAATATATATTTACAGATATTTATGTGATCTGAAAGTCTTATGTTGAATTTTATGCAGATGAAGACTTTTTTTCATAGCCAAAAAAAAAAAAAAAGACTTAGATGTACAAATCCTATATACTCTGGACTTGGAAACATAAGGAGCTGAGTATCATTGGGGACACGCAGTTGTGTTGTGCAGCTGTTCTTTGCTAGTAATAGGACGCAGTCACCAAGGAAGCCTTTGAGTATGTGCACTGAGGGAAAACTGACAGGGGCAAAAGAGAGAGGAGAAAGATTCAAACGAGTGAGCAATAGTGAAGGAAATAGAGGAACGTTTGTATGGTCTTCTCTGCCAATGAAGTTGTAAAATGGAAAGCTATTTCTCCCTTGACAGCTACAGTAGATCTAACCCTCTGAGTAGAGCTGCTTATGATGTTGTTCACTGTAGAGGTGGACAGCACGGGCGTCCCAAAGGCTTGTTGTTTCTTGTCAGAGATTAGATGGAACCAAACGGCTCTGGTTCGTACTCATGCCTGAACTCCCCATTGCTGACTCCAACCTCTGAGCTTTGCTCTGTAGCTCTGTAGCGCAGAATTCACATCTATTTCTTACAATAGACTGAAGTTTATGTTATTTTCCAAAGAAGCTGGAACTCCTCTGGGGCTTTCCTTACTGCTGCATGTTTTTATCTCTGCAGCAGTTATGCATTTGTTACCACTGAAGATTAAAAAAGATAAAAAGAAGGCTACAAGTTTATTAGATTTTAAAAACATTCGTTTCCACAATCTTCATTGTAGTTGAAAGCTTTTCATTTTTCCATGTGCTATACATGTGGGCCTTGGAAACACATTTGGTGATTGCCTTTAGACAATACTTAAATAAATTGCGCTGTAATTGTCTTGTAATAGAGATTTTTAGTAATCACCCCCATTTTGCTATAATAGTCAATGTGATGCATGCTTGTCTGGTGTGTGAGGGAAGAGGTTAGCTGTCCCCGTTAGTTTTAGACAGAAGCTTTAAGGAGGAATCCACTGAAGGCATCTGTCAGTGAGGTAAAGAGCACTGACAGCCATGCATCATCTCTGCCTGGTGCAGGCCCCTGTATTTAAAAGAGTACTGCAGTCAAAAGCCCATAAAAGTGAGTGACTCCTCGGGAGCATCTGCCACTGCATGCAGGGAAAAGATTCAATGTGAAAAGGGGGAGATAATGTGCTCACTCACTAATGGGCACCCGACTAGACACAGGCTCATTTTTCACATCATGTCATCTGTAAGGTTTGAATAAAAGTAATGGCCACAATGAGCCTGGATCTCTCCCAGTCATTATGGCTTTTGCTTCCTCAGTTTTATTTGTGTTGACTTGTACAGTCGGAGGAGATGACAGTCTCTGGGCCTGTGGATCAGTCAGAGTGATGATCTGCACTGCTCCTCTCTGCTGCTGACAGGTCCCTTCTTACTGGCAGGCATGTAAGGCCAGAATGCCGTACTACGTCATATCAAATGCTGTAATCTGACAGAATAAAAGAATTTTCTCTGTGAGGACATCCCAAACTCTGTCTTTTGTAATTTTCTGACAGAGACAGACGGGGGAAATTAAGGGGTTTCTACAGTTTCATGTAGTAAGAATTAGTGTCAGTCAAAGTTAAGTGGCTATTTTAAGATAAATAGGAAAGAATCCTGTGGCATGTTTTAGGGCACTGGACTTTAAAAGACTATGCTAATGTGAGTAGATACTGATTGGTTGTTGGATGTTTTAATTTCCGAAACATTCAGACTCGTGGGACACAGCATGTCTAAATATCCATTCTGAAAAGGTTAGTGCGTAATTAACGTTCAGATTCACTGCCACTGTCAGCCATGTTCAGTTCAGAATAACGATAGATTAGACGATGGTTTTCTTTTCATATTTAGCATATATTTTGAATATCCTTAATGAATTAAATATAAATTATAGACATAATAAATGTTTTTATTAAATACACTTAATTTTTTCATGTTATTTTTCCCAGTTATAATTTGCCAAATTAAGAAAAAGCAGCAAGAAGCCCCAATATTATGTAATGTTTATTTTATGCTTCATCAAATACTTTTAGAGGAGAGTACTGTTTTGTGTCAGCCCCCATGAAACCAGGAAGACGGATGTGAAAACAAGTGATTTCCTTATTAGGTTCAGGAGTCAAAGGCCTTCTTCCAGAGATGTGAGCTTCAAGAGCCCAGAAGATTAAGACATATATTGGATTCATGATGGAGGCCACAAAGTTCATTTTCCAAATAAAACAGAATATTATTCACAGTCCTTTTAAAATTCAGATTGCCGGCTGACCTGTGACTTGGAAGTAGTGCATTACATTTTCAATGAGCTGATTCTATGTCACCAAAAGGGAAAAAAAATCCCATTTCTTGCCCCTTTGCTTAAGGGAATTATGAGATTAGATCAGCCGTAGTTTTAGGAATTCTAAAAGAATCAAAGATAATGTATAATTAAATTCTACAATTTAGGAATGTGCTTTGTTTTTCTCTAAAGTGGATCAGTTTTGCTACAAGATGTTACATTTTAAGTAAATGTTAGTGAGTTATTGTTTTTTTCTTCATTTTTATAGTTGTTCTGCTTTATAAGGTTGTGGAAATCTCCGCTGGTGATATAAGAGCACATACACACAGTTCTGGCTGATTTTCATATATATTAAAATCACTACCTTCTGTGGCATATGAAATTGTACAAACCACTAAGGCCTAAGCTTACTATTGAAATGTCTACTTCTCTTTGATTCAGATTTTCCTCTCAATTTCCTGACCCTAAAAAGAGGTGACCAATAATCTTATTCACACACTGTTTCTATCATGGACCTTCACATACCCTACACAAGCCTGCAGTGATAATATTGACATTGTTCAAAGTTGCATGTCATACACAAATATTATGAAAAGTTGAGGCTTTCCTGCAAGCTATGCATACTCCAAGCTGCAGCTCAATTTAAACCCTTCTCCACAACAATAGAAATCTGTATTTATTTTGACTACTTGGAGAGAAATCTCAATATAATATCTGTCCAAATTCTAATTTTACTGTTATAATATCAAGAGTTTTGAGATATCAAAGAAGTACACTGAGCATAATCAGTCAGTCAACCTGGTGGAGGGCTGCACCACACATGGTAATAAAGCCACAACTTAAGCATGGTGGTGAGCTCATTCCCATAGTACCCCGTCCAACCCCCCATTTCCTTGCACCAATGCCTACCTCATCACTCCACACAAAATATCCCACCCTTAATTGGTCTGTGCTCCTCCAACATGTTTGTAATGAAAAAAGCAGCACATAATTCTTAGTTTGTTGGCTGGCAGAGCCCAATTTACAAAAGTGGAGGTTGGTGATAAGCAGAGACAGTACGGCTGTGGAGTGCTCAGAACAATGAATCACCCCGCTGCCAGGGTTGAGCAGAATATAATTGAGTCCAACATCTCTGAGCACTTTCACCATAATTAATGATAATCTGTAACAGAGGAATCTGAGATTCCAGTTCACAGAACTGTTTAATTAGGCCCAGTAATGAAAGCACAGGCACTACAAGAATATGGCCGGCCTCATGATTAATGATTTGTGCTACTGAACACAAAAGTGCTGCACCGTTAACTCCAACGGATGCTGCTGTGTCTCCCTGGCATTTATAGAACACCAAAATACATATGGAGCTGTTTGCATCCCCTATACAAAACAGTATATATAAATACTTTTTTTTCTATGAGCACATACTCCTGCTTTTATCATTTGATGCTCTAGATAGACTAAACATTTTTCACCTGTGTTGGATATTTATACTGCAAATAATAAATCTTTCATTTTTTCTTTTTGTTTGCATTGTTTTTAAACATTTGATGATATTGTGCCAAATCAAAAGTTGAATTAATCACAATAGGAATAATCATTTGTTAGCAATTCCATTATAAGTATATAAATAGCAGTAATTGCCATATGAATGAGGTTGTCAACAAGATTGAATAATTAATTCAGTTTATCAGATTCTTACATGAGGAAATGTTAAATATGATTAAATTAAAAATAAAATGAAAACATGTAAGCCTGAAAATCTAAGAATGAGACAGTTATTGTAGTGTAGTAAATCATTCAAAAATGAACAGTGACTTTCCATGGTATATTTTTGGCTCCAGAGCATGTAAAATATTATATATCTACTGTACAATGTTATTGTACCGCTCTGTGCAAAAAGATTGGCATGTGGACATGGGAACAAAATGTGTGTTAAAAGTTAATCATAATAGTGTTAGAAATATATATATAAGAATTCAGTTCTTTTAGCTAAAAGTATGGATTACATTATTGAATGAAAGGCTCCAGCTCTTGTTTATGCCTTGCAGGCATCTTTGTGGTTATTTTCTTGGTAGTATAACCAGAGTTCTGCTTCTTCATAACAAATCAGCAAGCAGGGCTTAGCTGTTGTTTTGTGCTAGACTGGCTCTACCTTCTTAAATGAAACACATGAAACACATAGTAATACAGTCATACCATTACAGAAACAAAATAAGATTTTTGTTTGGCATGAATTGGATTTACACCTAGAAAAAAGCTATTAGTCACTCCCTGTCAGTTTGCTGACTGGCCTGAGTTTGACGTTTTTTTGTGTTGGACTTCTCAAGTTAAATTTCACAGCACAACATGCTGGTTTCTATGGTAAAAATATGGTGTGGCAAATTGAAATTCACCCTGAGACCTAACAGAAAAATCAGACTAGTATGATATAATAGGAACAATATACTATACAGGAACCTACTATTCTTTTTATTCATCACACATTTTTTGGTAAAATGTTAAAGCCTCCATCAAGCTTACACATGCCAGAGAAAATGGCTGTGTGAAAGGCAAAGAAGAAGAAAAAATCTGGCTCAGAAATTCAACCCTCATAAATCTATGACAAAACTTTCCAAAAATGAGAAAGAGGATATAAAGAAAGAGAGGAAATAGATTCCTACAAAAGAAATTACTGTAACCACCCACCCCCTTGCCCTCCCATTCCCCATGTCTAAATCTTGTTTAGTTCTTTAATTCTACAGTTTCTGACCTGGATCCGGCCATCGCTGCACATGAAAGAAATTACAAAAGCCTCTCAGTCACAGCAGCCCAGCTTCCTCCTGCACCACAGCATTTGTCATTGCCAAAACAGCAGAGTTTAATTAAGTGTTGTGAGCAGCCTAGTGAGAAACACACTTTAAATTAAACCTCTGAACATGCTGCTATTGGTTCTTTACCTTCTCAACAATCAGCAGGGTATACAGCATAAATTTCTATCTCTCAAGGGGGAAAGCAGCTGCTGCACCTCTAGCGATTCATAAACGGCTTGCCTCCCCAAGAGCAATCTCTATTACACCACATTTCATTATAGCTCATTTTGGAACACCAAGCAGATGAATGTGATAATTAATTTCTCTTCCCAGCTTAACATTTTATTTACTCTTGATGAATTGATGGTTATCCAGGTAAAAAAAAAAAACAACAACAACTACCAACCAACCCAAACCAACTCTTCAGGCTATAAAAAAGACTGTTGCAAGATTATTTTACAGAACTGTATACATTGTAACATATAATAACACAGCTGGAATGAATAGTAATAATAGCTGGCTAATGCATTACTGAGTGATAGCATCATGGTGTTTTTCAAAGCGATTCTATTGGTTACAAATATATACTATATTTGAAAAGGGAGGACAGACTTGGTCATGACAATATTTATAGGGATAAATTTGGTAGATATGGGATCAATGGAGTCTCATTTGTCAACAAATCTTATGAAAGACCAGAACCAATAATCTATTGATCCTACTAATATGTACTGTCTATGTAGCTAAAGTGTGACATATGCTAACCAATAATGCTTGAGTTAAGCACTACAAACAGGGTCAGTGGTTTGAAAGTATTAAGAGGAAATGTATTTATTTAGTCACAAAAGTACACATGCACAAATTAAAACCAAACTTAACCAGTTAATGCTGTCACATCATATTTGATACACTTTCTGAGACCGTTTGCATTACGTTATGGTAAAAACATGGCTCAAAATCCTGTTGTAGACAATCTAAACACTTGTCTTCTGCCCCCTGTTGAACGGGGTAACAATACACTAATGCAATTTAATAATTTAACATGTGCAAAATGTATTTTTGTTTGATATTGATCTTACTTTAAGGACTGAAACACAAAATAAAATTGTGGACTTTTGTGGAGCTTGTTATTATATTCTTGTTATAGATATGACAATAAACAATAATCTTTTAACTATATTTAAAAAGACTAGCTGAAAAGCTCCTCTTCATGGTGTGGTGCTGACTAGATCCATTCACAAACTCATACTTTATTGGACAGCCAGTTTCTCCCATAGGCCAAGTGTTTAACAAAAGAAAATCTGGCGCCCATATAACATCTAACAAGCCAAGAACTGGCACAAACACAGAAACCAATCAAACTCAGCCCACATGAACCTTAAACAAAGGTAGGAGAACATTTTCTATCCATGTTGGCTGACATTTCCTTGTCCTCCTGTTGCTGCTGCTCCTACGTTTGAGTGATCAGACAGCCATTACATGGTCCAGGTTTATTAGTGAGACCTTAAAGGCCCAAAGCTCAGTGCGGCAGTGGTGTATTCTCTGGAAAGTATGTCGCGTTAACTCTGTTGACTGATCTGCACAACAGCTGGTTTAGAGGACCTCTCACACGTCTGTGCAGCAGCCCTGTAAAGGCACAGCACTTTATGTAGCTCTCTGGGGTGCAACCACAAAGAAGTCTTGACATGCTTTTCATACCTGGCTTGTTCAGTCATTTATACACACCCGTTTCCAGGATCTAATTTGGATGACGCATCTTGTCTGAAGTATTTTTACTGTAGTTACTGTATACTCAGCATGTCGCCAAAAGAACATAAACTGAGGAAAAGTGACAATTTTTTTAACATTGAGAAACATATGTCAGGAAATTTTTTAAAAGGCGTCCAATATATTTCATAACTTTTGCCAGAACGAACATCACTTCCGTGTTTAATTTTTAATCTACAGAACCAGTGATAAATGGTTTATAAATTTGACCTTAGGGAAAGTATGCCTTATATCAAACTCTTGTATTTGGATATTTTCCTTATTCCCAGCTCAATGTAACAACATAATACAAATACACTTGGAACTATTATAGTGAGAGCTGGTTCTCTTTAATCGTTGATCATTTAAGGATGCTCTCCTGCTCTTCCTCTTTAGAAT
This sequence comes from Pseudomugil tenellus, assembly GCA_037177515.1. Lineage (NCBI taxonomy): Eukaryota > Metazoa > Chordata > Actinopteri > Atheriniformes > Pseudomugilidae > Pseudomugil > Pseudomugil tenellus. The sequence goes on along the minus strand of JBAMHX010000014.1, from coordinate 16,117,619 downwards.
GCCAAATGATATATGATCACTTCTGCGCTTCTAGTTAATGCACACTATTAGCTCTGTATTTAAACATGATAATGTAATTGATTCACATATTGATTTATTGATGTTAATTCAAGTGTTTCATGTATTAATCAGAGTAAAGAAATTAATTTTGTATATTTTATGAGCTGTTGTGAGATGATCTAATGATATGAATTAATCAACTTTAATAAGAATTCAAACACTATTGTTTGCCCAATTTGTCACTTTGTTAGAAGGGGAATGAACAACGGCTTCATGATTTACAGCACATAATTCTACCAGTTTTTAGAGAATACTTGGATCTTGGATTATACATTACGTTTATCAGTCACACCAGGACAGTGAAATCTGCTCCTTTAAAGGAAGTGTATTAGTGATCTTTTCTAAACACAGTTTGGAGAAAATTACTCTCTGAAACATCCTTTCAACATTTCAAACCATTATTTGATTAAAAACAAAATGCATAAAATAAATTATATCAAAAATGTTTTTTACTAAATTAAAGTAATGTGAGAAAAGTGGGTTAACATCTCTTGTAAATTTTAAAATAATAGGAAACTAACACCAACTCTTGCTTTTTCACGTGTTTTATCCAGCCTGAAGTAGAACTTTACTGCCGTGCAATAAAACTGTTTTCTCTCTTTGCGTTGAGCAAATTGTTTTGTACTCCAGAGAGAGCTATTCAAGTAGTTCATTAGTGACTGTGCCATGTCTCTTAAAGTATTGATCTATCCAGTCAATGAAAAAATAACAACCCAGTTAAAGCTACTTGTCCATGGCGATGGGCAACATAAATTATTTAAAAAGGGCAGATTCGCTGCGGCCATGGAGCCATCAATCATAAGATATGGCAGTGACAAAAAAAGCTGTGCTTCATACATTCCTCCTTTCTGCCCCCCAGAACAATTCTATCAGCCAGGTGACTGTGAGGAGGCAGGATGACCTGGTGTCACTCGCATTGTTGCCTCTCCCTTTGAAGGACCCAGCTCTTCTCTCTGCCCTGGAATGGGATGGCTAAATAGATTCTCTGTGTTTACCGCAGGATTCACTCCCAAAGCACACTTCAATTTGTCTAACAATAAAAGGTGGACAGACCAGTCAGAGATTCCCAAACAATGGATGAATTTTTTATCAAGTAGTTGAATTGAGTTGCAAGTAAAATAATATTTATTCATAGGGGTTTATTCTATGATATTTCATTGAAAGTGAATGATGCAACAATTTGGCGTTAGCTGGAATTTTCTCATCTTGTTTAAAAAAAAACAGGATTAGCAAATCATGAATCAGAATTCTTTTATTCCAAATTTAAGTATTTGCACAAAATAGGTTTGGAGTGCAGATAGATAAAAGTAACACCTCTAGTTTTATTATCTTTCTTAAAAATAAATAAATAAATAAAGATCAGGAAATGTTTTTCATGTCATTGTGCTGGGATACTGACTCAATGACAATAAATCTGATTCTGATTTGTCATAAGGCTAAGCTAGTTCCACTTCATCGTAGTGTTAGTCATCAATCATTTATTCACTGTGGAGTTTCAGTTGTTTTTTATTTTCAGTAATCACTTAATGTTTAATTTTCTTAGAGCTATGCTAGTTTAAAGATGTATTTTGTGAGACTTGAAGTTACTGCAGACTGTTTGTAATAGACCATTATACTTTAAAAATGTCCCTTTTTATGCATGAATGGAGCTAAATAAAATAAAACAATCGTATTAAATTGCAGTGGAAACATAATTGAGTCAATGTTTTTATGAAGTTTTTTGCATGGAGATGTTTTATCTGTGACTGCATGGGCTTCATTTGGTGTCTGGATTCCTTTTAACAAATTTAGAGTTAAACAGTTCAAAGATGCATAAAAGCCATTCATTTTGAATGAGTAGATGTGTCCAAACTTGATTGGTAATTTCTGTGTTAATGATAAGTTCATAGGTTTGAGTGTGACAATTGATTTCTTTCAGTCAGTAATGGACTGTCCAGGAACTTCCCTGCCTCTGCATAATAACAGCAGGGATGTACCCCCTGCCACCTTAAAGTGAATAAAGCAGGTATATAAGGATGTAGGTGCATGGATAAACATTTTTACTGTTGATCAACAGTAAAAATGTTTATCCATGTACTTCGAAGTACAGATTATTTGACAAAAAAGCCAAATAAACATAGATTTTTATGATAAACTGTGCTACAAATATGGGTCAAGCAATTACTTGGGACAAAATCTTTTATGTGATATAAATCAATCACCCCCACCTCCCAAAAAAGTAGCTTATCCCCTTGTACCTTCATAGAGATTCATCAGAAGCACATAAGAGCATTACAAACAAAGGCATGAAAAGGGACCAGAGCAAATAAAAACACAGGAAGACACTTAAGTGTGGAAGACTTGTCTTTGAGTTTCAGTTTCAAAACGCATCTTTGATTAATAATTGATTATACAAACCCATGCTGCATGAAAGGCAGGAAGAGGCGCCATTCTTGGGAACGGCCAGCCAGTCAAACAGCACTTTGTTGTTTGAAATGCTCCCCTGCATATTGCTTCTACGGTCAGTCCTCTTACCAACCCAGCGCTGTGCAACAAAGCTGGTCTGACAAAGCGCCGACGCTGCTCTGATGAAACCAGACACACAGGGATATGAATGACTACATCTAAGGGGTAATTGCTGCTGAGCAGGAGCCTCCTACCTCGTTTCATTTAGTCTATTAGGAATTTATGGCTGGTCTCGCTCAGCTCTACACAGGAGGGGTTTGATCTAAATTCTCATGAGCTTTTAGGCAAGGCTGGGACCCAGTAGAGAGCCTTGAGGGGAAGAGAAAGGTTTCACTTACCACTGTTTTAATTCTCTTTGGCTTATCATTAATTTGTTGTCACAGAAGAAAGGTGAGCATCACATACATCTAATTAAAGTTAATGGGATTATGATTTTATTCTCTGAGGCTCTGAAGCTCTTTTTTCTTTAACTTTTTCAGGGAAAGAGTTATTTGATGAATAGAATGTATAACTTAGATTGTTTTTTTTTTTTTGTGTAAATGGACTTGCGGATGTATTTAGAAGAGTTGAAAATATAGTAGATATGTTAAGTCGTATCTAATCAAAAGTTTTGACCTAAACCTAAACTTAAAAAGTAGTATTTATCTAAACTTCAAGTTTACATTAGAATAAAAATTTAGGCTAATAAAATGACACTCCTAACAAGAAGAGATTTTAGTTGTGTGAACATTTTGGACACTTCGATCGTAATGCTTCAATGCCTGGTGGTGGAAATTCGTTGCAGGGGTTCAAGCCAAAGGCGAAGATGTTGGTGCTATCAGAGGTCCCAATAGCTAATGCCTGGTGTCAACCCCCCACTGACCAGGATGCAGATCTGGATGTATTGGGGTGGGGGTTCTGACTAGTCCAGCAACAACATGGAGGCTACAGAGGAAGGCTAACTCTGTGTGATGGCTTCCTGCCGCTCCGACCTGGCGGCCGACTCACTAAAACACTGTGTTCGTGTTAGCTGAGACTTGAATATACTGTGTTTGAAATTAGAAAATTTAATAGGAGAGCAGATATTGCAGTGTTTTTTTTTTTTTTTTAAAAATGTATGGTAAATTTTAACATGAACATTTAAATAAAGGTAAAGAACCATTAAAAATATTTACACACGTACAAACATCAGCTATATAGGTGGGGAAGTCTACCTTGATCATCCTTTATGCAAGTCCTGTGTAGTAAAGAAAGTAATAAAGAAACAGAACTGTGGTGTTACAAAGTCTTTAAAATCTGAACATTTAGCCATTTACCACTAACTCTTGGATTAGTCACAATTAATAATAGTATCAGAAAAGGAACCTTTTGTCACATTAATTTTTTAATCTGTTCTTCAGACATCCCACCTAAGTTTCTTATTAAATTTGCACATCTTTTTTTACTTCTTCTTTTCAAAGCCTAAATTTCTGCTTTCTAATAGAAACAATCAGTCTTTGTCTTAAATTAGTAAAATCTGCTAAATTGTAATACCATGCAAAAATACCATGTAATTACCATGTAAATTAAACAAATAAAGCAGTGTAACATGATATGAGAACGCTGTTACATATTTCTGCATCAACACAGAAAAAAAAGGGGTGAAAAGTAACCCAAGCCCTACACTACTTTCCATTCTTGCTGCTACCCCCCCAACTGTGCTGAACCGGTGAGTGACACTTCTGCGGTTTGCTGTGAAACTCTCTGTGGCATCTCCCTCCACAGGGGACTCTGAACTACCAGCCCACAGGAGTGACTCCCACTGGGATGGCCACAGCCCTGCACTTCCTCCCCTGGATGACCTCTGACACACCCAGTTTGTGCTTGGTGGCCTTGAAGAGGCAGTCGTGGGGATTTCTCCCCAGCCAAGCAGCAGGTTGTAATTGATGTGGCAGAGACGTCAGCACTAATCTTTTGCTCTCTGACGGCCTCTCTGTAAGCCCCTCATCCACTCAATTCCAAGACCTGCAGTACCAACCTTGGCAAACTGCTACCTAGTCAATTAGATCTACCCTGTCTGCTCCCTGTTTTGTGTAAATATATCTCTGTTAGACACCCAACATATTCAGTTATCTACCCAGGCACATTCAGGATGATTTCTTAATACCGCCGCATGCCACTATCAGCAAATGGAAAGCTATGCTGATATCTCTTCCTGCACTGGGCTGACTGATTATATATGGAACAGAAGGATGCTGTTGATTTTCAAATTTTGTGTGGAGGATCCTATCTTCCTCTTCTTACTGTGGGGCCCACAGTGCATATGGATAGTCTAATCATACAGCTGTATATTCCACAATACACCTAGGGATACCATTACTAATTTGTTTAAAGTAGTGTGAATACAGTCCAGTGTGAGTCATATCACAAGCACTTCTCTACTGTGAGTTCACTCGTACCGCAATGATGTCGTCAACTTTTCTGTAGAGGACAAAGATGTCATGCAAAAGTGTTCCCCTTGTGACTGTCAGGAATTTATAGAAAACATCACAGCTAGTTTTTTTTTTTTTTAATTTTTTTATGGAAGCAATAGAAAAACAAGCTTGCTTGTTAAGATATCCATATGCTATATATATCCATATGCTGATATA